>CM073571.1:194033791-194642541 GCA_037074715.1 Magnolia kwangsiensis | reverse complement strand
AGTTCTGTGGACCATACTATGATTTATGTGTTGTATCCACAACGTCCATCCATTTGGAGATATCATTTTAAGGCATGAGTTGAAGAATGAGGCAGATCCAAAGCTTTACTGGACCACGCCACAGAAAACGGCGGGAAGACCGTTGAAACCTTCCTAAGGCCCGCCGTGACGTTTTTTCGAAATCCAGCCTGTTCAAAAGTTAACAAAAACATTAAAGAAGGTAAAACACAAATATCATCTTGTTCTAAAACTTTTGTGGCCTTTAGAGGTTTTTAACAGTAGCATCACTCTCCCCACTGTTTTCTGTGGTGGGGTCTACTGGAGCTTTGGATGTGACTCGTTCTTTGCATATTACCGTAAAATAATCTCTCCATATGGATGGACGGCGTGGATACAAAACATACATCATAGTGGGGCCCACAGAACTTGGTGACGTCACTTCAGTAGCAATCTCGCTACTCAATCTGTCAGTAGCCAATCCGCGTCCCACGGCTTGGTCCGCTCCTGTTGTTTGTTGATCAGTATGGCCCGTTAGTGTAGCTTTCGATAGGAGCTCATTCAACGGTTTCTAACCGTTAGATTTAAAAAAATAATAAAAATAAAAATACAACAATGCCTAAGATGAGCACATGGATGAGAATGGATGGCTTAGATCTCGTGATGCAGAGGCTGGGCTCACTTAAACAAGTCACTCACCTTCTCCCTGTATTTGTACACAGATAGGGCATAGGGTGGCCCACGTCCCTCCTTTTTATAAAACTCTCTTCTTCTGTAATGTTAGGTAGATGAAACGTTTCGTGGTTTAGAGAGATTTTAGAATCAAGCTACTCTGTGGAGTATGTATAATTTATAAACACACCATTTCATTTTGAGTCCAAGATCTAAAATGGTTCAACTAGCACCCCAAGATGAGTCCATGTTAATTTATTTTTATTTTTATTTTTTAAAAGAATGATGTACGGATGAGAAGATGTGCTTCTTGACCATGTATAGGATCTAAGGTTTATCTAATAAAGTGTTCCTCTTTTCTCATTTATGAAGGTAGACTATCAAGTGTGTGCGTGCCACACATGTGTAAATTATGTGTTTGATCTAACTCAATCAGAGAGTATCATTATATGCTCATGACGCAAGGAGTCAGGGAATAATGCTCTCGAGTGTTAAAAATGTATGATTAATGAAATATGATGATGGGCCATGGATGTACGCATGATAATTCATAATTTCACATGTACAAGAAAAAATCTAACCACATGAATAATAAGATCTAAGTATAATAAGCATATTAGAGTCATTTAGTTGAATGATGGTCCATTACATCATGTTATATCATAAATTTATCACGGCCATCCGCATTCCTGGCACTAGATCTGGAGTTCTACTCAAATTATGAAAATTATATCATATTAGTATTAATGCAATATGGAACAACATGAATGGTGATTATTAGGTAAATCATGTGATCCAATAGTCATTTTATGTAATCTTAGCAATTTATCCATTAATTGGGCACTTTCAATGGTTGATTTGATAATCCAAGGACCGATCTTTAGTCTAAAGGGTTTGGATCTATAATCTAGGGTATGGATTGGTTGTTCAACAAACGGATTGTCATAGATTTAGGTTTAAATTGGTCAAATGGTCCACTCAATGATGAATTTTGATAAACTAAAACTTTAAAAAATAAATTGTACCCCTCAAAATTTCCATATATTTTACACACCACATTAACTAAGGCACATCATAATGTTCACTAAGGACACATTGTCATCATGATCTACGGCTGAGATCAACCCAGTCACATCCACATGACTAGTAGTTTATAAGAAAACATTAATTTTTGAGGACAACTCCAACACCATAGTCACAAACATAGGCATAGTGATTGGCCTTGCATTTTGAACATTACAAGTTCACAATGAAAGAATCAGTTTGCTTGTACCAACATCTGATGACTCTCTTAAACAATAAAACGATTTATTTAGCTAGTAAACTAATTCTTCATCTTCTTTTTTTTAAAAAAAAAAAAAGAAAAAAAAAAAGAGGAAAGGAATCTTTGAGTCGAGTCATGTATATTTAATTTTCCTAATAAGATATCCATTTTTAAACACATATTCCACATCTAACCACTTAAACTCTAGGTCAACCACAATTCTAATACTTAAAATAATATAAATAGCAACATGTGAAGATTTTTTATTTTTATTTTTATTTTTATTTTTTTCTTTTTGAAAGTTGATATCTTATTAATGAGTATGCTCTTTTACTCCCATTAGGGCCTTGTATCTTTCAACCTTCCCATCAATATTATTAATTGTCTTGTAATTTTTCTCTATTGGTTATTCAATCAATTAATTCTCTCTCTCTTATTTTTATGCAAAGCCACTATTTACTTCTCCATAGATTCTCCACTAGCTAGCATCCATGAGGTTTGATGCCTCTTAGAATGAACAGGCTCATGCCCATTTATAATGTAAGCGTAAGTAGTCATAGTCTTAGAGCCTGTTGGAGGTTAATTTGGGGCCTTCCTATAATAGTCTTAATAACTTTGAATTCAAGTAACAGTGTTTCTTCTCCACGTACGTTGTCTTCGAGCTTATCATCTTGTGAATTTTCTGGACCAACAAGTTTATTTTGAACATTTTTAGAAGATTTAAATCTTAGATTTCTCTAAGCTAGGTTGCACATTTCCTTTTTGCATTGAATCATCGTCAAAAATGACATCCCATCTATTTATTATAATAACTTACAGACAATAGGGTCCCATGATCTGTCAACCTATATTTATTTGGAAAGCCAAGAAAAATATACTGTTTGGACATTACATTTAGCTTTATCTTTTACCTTTTTAAACACTTAACATAAAAATACAACTAAAAGTTCAAATGAATGAATATTAACATATTTTTCAAACCATCTCCTCTCAGAGTTTTAATCTAATTCGATTGTAGGACAAGATCAATTTACCAAATAGGAATCCATATAAATGGCTTCTCCCCAAAACAATACTTAAGCCCAGTTGAATCCATTGTGCTTTTGGCATGATTTATAAGTTCATACATTCAACCATTCCGTTCTAGCATGGAGTACCATGGATTGTGTAGTTCCTCCTAATGACTTGCTCATTGTAAAATCTTTAAATTCATTAGAAGTCTATTATCATTCATTATTATTTCTAGTAAACAATTTTTTTTTAATTTTTTTTTTTTTGTTTTTTTCAAACAACGCTTCAAACTTCATAAAGAGGGAAACGTATCATTTTTCCTTTTAAGTATAGAAACCATATCTTTCGAAAGAAATCATCAACAAAAAATAAAATGCATCCAACATTCCATGACTTGACTGAGACATCTCAAGTTTTAGAATGAATCAAATTTATGACCTTCTTACTTTTAATAGTAGATGAGAAAAAACATAGAGCAACTTTGGAAATAAGCAATCCTCACATCAAGTAAATATTAATAGATTTTAAACCTCAAAATAAATTTTAATTTTAATCAATCAGTAATGTTAGTATTAACCTGTTCTGCTAAATCATAGTGGACTCCATCCTGATATTGGCAACAATCACATAGCCAATCATGGTATTTTTGATCAAATGAGATAAACTACCCATCAAATCTCCTATTACAACTACCATTGCTCCGTTACAATCTTCAATCAAACATTTTCTCTAAAAAATTATACTAATCTACATTAAAAATTTTCGATGTAGAAGTTTCTTCCATGGGATTTCCACATGTGGTCCATTAAAATTTTTTAATGATATCATCATTGTAACCATGATACCTCTAATCCCCAAAATTTTATGTGTTTGTTATCATGTAAACTATGATATTAACACATAACCAATATGTGTAAAAGTACTATGCAGCATGACATGAAACAAAACGCTTGAATCCTAAATTCATTAGCGGCTCATATTCTCTCATTGAATTGCCCACAACACTTTTCCATCATCGGACGAACTATCATTTTCACTAGATTTTCTTGGGAACCTTTTAAATTTATTGCTTCATCATGGAAATTAAGCTTAGGACTTTCCTCATTTGCCTTTTTAAATCTATATATAATTATTTTGTAAATGGATCCTCTTTCTTTGGTTCTAATACTTCACTTCTTTTTTGTACCATTTTTCATGAATCATATTGGATCTTTTTTCATCTCTCCCACTAGTTCTTTTTGCAATAGATTTTTTTTTTTTTTTTTTCCAATTAACGTCATTGCATCATCGGAGGACCCCATGATTATTTTTATAAAATTCTTCAGCAATAACAATGTGCATATAACCGATTCTATATTGAGATCTAGACCATTGCTAAGATCCATAATGAAACTATCTAACAAATCTAACATCTAACAAACTAACAAAGCAAAAGAGCTATGTTTTCTTTATCATCAATTTTTAATCTCCTATTGCCAGTCCACTAACCAAAGTAGTATTGAACTCATTCAAATGTTCTTATGCAATATAGACAAAAGTCTATATTCAAGAGGTTCAACTTCAATTAGACAAACGTCTTATGCAATATAGACTTCCTTTTGTACACATTTTGTAACTTGTCCCACAAAATTTTATTAGTAGTTTAATTACATATATTAAATATATTTGAATAATCTAATGCAAGAAATAGATATGCCATACCCTACTAGTTTTTCTCCTAAAAAACTCCATCTTTATTGTATGCATGCTTCTTTTCCTTTCTTCTTATTGTGATTTTGCAACCCTTCTTTACCAACACTACATTTACTTTAACTTGGGAAATGTGTAACTCAAATTGTTGAAGTTTGATACTTTTGAGTCTAGGAAAACTTGATCCTTTCATAGAAAACATGGGCAAAATAAACACCAATGCTGATGTTGCGAAGCTGTCTCTCAACATATAGATACTAATTGTTGCAAAAATCCTGCACACAATCAATGCAGATGAAATAAAGGTAGGAAAGAAAAGAGCATAAAAAAAATGAGACAATATAGGGATTTACATTGTTTGATGAGAATGCCTACCATGTGGCAATGAAAAGGCTTTTTTCTTCACTAATCAAGAGAAAATATTGAATATAAGAATTATTTCTCACCCATTCAAAAAGGCACATGCATGCCTCCCATGTACTTGGAAAAAGTATATTTAGAAAACTAAAACTAAAATTATTTAAATTAACACCACACTGAATCACGTATAAATACGTTGTCCTTAAAGCTTGATCAGCCCTCTTCTCAATTACTGATGGATTACAGGCGAATTGTTTCCATGATAAGATAAGCATTTTCTCTAAGATCCTGCGTGCAATAATCATAAAGGGACCTTCTCGGGAACTTGAACAACGCAGGTGATCGTCTGGAAGATTTGATAAGTGGTCGAGCTCAGTGATTCAATTGTTCGAGCTACTCATTGATTTTTTTAAAAGGAAAATGTTTGGAGAGATCAAATCGAATTTTGACGGGATCTGTTTGACCTGGATGAAGCACTAAGTTATTGATTACAAGAAATTCAAAGTATCTATCGTGAGCATAGTTTATGATAAATCAATGAATTTTACAGATCCCTTACAAAATAGATAAGCAACCAATCTTAGCCTTTCTAAGCATTCAAAGTGCATGAAGTCGACAATAAATTAAAGTAAACTAAAACCAAAGCTTTATTTAAACTAAAATCAATCAATTATTCATCATTCATACCAATTTACTTAAATAAAAATAAACTAAAACATTAAAAATAACTACAAATTCACCTCTTAGCCCTAGCTAAGATATTTAGCCAACCATTGTCATAATTGAATTAAACTATAAAAAAACATGAAAAAGAACTTAAAATTGAAATATTAGAGAAGAAAAACAATTCTGCAAAAGCTCCGCAACCTCTTACTCTCTCTCTCTCTCTCTCAAACCAAATAACTAGATTAAAAGTAAACTAGAACATTAAAAATAACTACAATCTTTACTACTTAGCCATAGTTAAGAGATTTACCCAACCATTGTCATAGTTGAAGTAAACTCTTTTAAAAAAAAATAAAAAAAATGAAAAAGAACTTCATCAATTTTAACTAGGCATAGTTTTAGTTCAAGGGGCATGGATAAAAAAAATTGGGCCCATTATTTACCCTTGGTAGAATGGTAGCATCTATGATTAACACAGTAAGCAAACACCATAGAATTTAGCATATGGATGAATGCCAACCCATATTAACAATGCATGTTCCTATAACAACTGAGGTACATTAGGTGGACTAAGAAGTAACATTGTGATTAAGTGGCTTTGTTCTTGAGTAATTTCTTTCCACCATAGCTTTTCACTCTACAAAACTCGTTGTAGAAGCATAAAACTCAAGCAGTCCAACAAGTTGGTGCATAATTTGGGTGAGTTTAGAGAAAACCTAATGAGCCTTGTAACAAAACTCTAACAAGGTCTTTGTTTATGTTAGAAGTGGTAGGTTCATACCTCTACATTTTTCTTTATCAAACCTTGTTACTTTCTAAAACTCTACCAAAAAAATTGGTAGGTCATTAAAATTAGCGCAAAACTTGGGCAAGTTCAAGGTAACAAACTGAGTTTAAGGAACTTGGTAGATTTTCACATTGATCCGAGTTGACATAGTGGAGTTCTAAGTTGACTTGATGAGTTTCTAAACAATGCAATAGGTTTAAGGAAAAATGAATGAAATAAAGCGGGTTTGTTATAGGAATACTCGTGCAAATACTTTCTTATAGCCAATTCATTTGCAATATTTTCTAGCAAGTTTTCATTCTTTCCTCTTTCCCTTCACCTTCTAGTTTTGAATTCCTGTTCCACAAATGCATATGATAATATCTTACAGGAAAATGGCAGACGCTGTCCTCAGTGTTATGTTGGATAAATTGGTGTCATTACTTGTAAGCGAAGGTCGTCAACAACTTGAGTTTAATGACCAGTTTGAGGAAACAAAGAAGGAGCTTCAGTACATGCAGACATATCTCAAGGAAGCTGGTCGGGTGAGGAGAAAAGATAGGAATGAGATTCTCAAGATGGTAATGAGCGACTTAAGAGAGTTGGTATACGATGCTGAAGATGTAATAGCAGATTGCCAGCTTCTATTCCAGAAAAAACGTCAAGGTTGTGCACTCAGTTATATGAGTTATTGCTCTCCTGCCCTTTTGAAAACCCGTTGTCAGTTGGGAAAGCAGTTGAATAAAATAAATAAAAAGATAAGAGAAGTGAAGGACAGGATGAGGTCCTTCTTAGACACAGCTCCTCACCGAACTGGTAAATATGAAGATGGTGGGAATATGCCACTGACCTACCCAATCCTAATGGATGAAGATGAAATGGTAGGATTAGAAGATGACTCGGTGAAGATTAGAAATTGGATCTTAGAAGCTACTGGGCCATTAACAATGATTGGAATAGTTGGATTGGGGGGAATCGGTAAAACCACGCTTGCTCAGAAGATATATAACAAGGAGAGTGCGGAAAAATCTTTTAAGCACTCATGTTTTGTTACTGTTTCTCAAAATTTCAAATTTGTTGAATTGCTGAAAAAGATGTTGAAGAAACTAAAGGTAGAAGAGAAATCGCTGAGGGGAGATGACGTCCATGAGCTACTGGAAAGGCTTAAGAGTATATTAGATGAGAAGTACTTGGTAGTTTTGGATGACGTGTGGGGAACAGATGAAGGACGGTGGTGGGATAGCTTGAAGTCCGCTTTGCCCTGAGTGGAGGGTAGCTGTGTTATTGTTACATCAAGGAATGAGAAGATTGCTCAATCAATGGGGGCTACTGACAAGTGCATACATCGTCTGCAAGTTCTTTCAGATGAAGATAGTTGGTCCTTGTTTAGCAAGGTAGCTTTTGCAAGAAATGGAGGTGAGTGCACAAATCCAGATTTGGAGTTCTTGGGAAGGGAGATTGTTAAGAGATGTGGGGGGCTTCCTTTGACAATCAACATTGTGGGCGGAATGATGTTGGGGAAAGGTGATTCCATCCATGAATGGAATCAAATATCAAAGCACCTAAAGAAGGAGTTGGAAATCAGTCAGAAAGATGAGATGATTATTTCGACACTAGAGTTAAGCTACGAAGAGCTCCCAATACACTTAAAACCTTGCTTCTTGTGTCTTGCCATGCTTCCTGAAGATTATGAAATGCCAGTTGAGTACATTGTTGAATTGTGGATTGGTGAAGGTTTTGTTTGGGGAAGAAATGAGAAAACGGCATTTGAGATTGGAAAAGAATGCCTCGCAGAATTATTTAATCGATTTTTGATAGTTGGAGCGGATAAAGATGTCTTTGAAAGTCGCTTCACTCATTGCAAAATGCATGATATGGTACGAGATACGGTGATAAAAATTACAAGAGAAGAGAACTTTTTCGTGAGCTTGGAGAGTGGAGGTAGGATGAGATTCAGTATGCAGTCTCGCCGCCTGGAAATTTCGAAGAACACAACAGTGGAGAGCATCCGAAACAGTTCCACCAAGCTGCGGTCATTAGTTGGAATGGAAATTGAGAGGAATGAGATCATTGCAAGTGTAAAAGTAGTACTCTGCAAGGTAAGGTGGTTGAGGGTGTTATATCTTTCATTGTCAAATACGAAAATGGATGTTGTGGCCAAGAATTGGTTGAGTGGGATAGGGTCATTACAGCACCTCGTTTATCTTGGAATCAAGAATTCTGCGTTAAGAAGACTCCCCAATTCAATCAGAAATCTTCGAAATGTTCAAATTCTATATTTAGGAGACTGCCCGAATTTGGAAATGATTCCCGTGTCAATCACAACATTGGAGAAGCTGACAACTGTCATAATCATTGATTGTCCCTCTTTAGAATGCATGCCGGAAGGGCTTGGAAACCTTTCAAATCTTGAAAGGTTAATTGGGTTTAAGCCAATGAATTTGTGTAGTAAAAATGGATCCGATATTTCGGATCTGAAGAAGTTGACAAGACTCAGAAAACTTCGGATGCACATAAAGTCAGAGAAACAAATAGAAGGGGAATGGAATGTGTTATCAATGCTCTATCATCTGCAATTTCTAGAACTAGACTTTGAGGGCAGTTCTCTTGAAAGTGAAGGAATTGTAAAGAAGATTGACTGTCAGTTTTCTGCTCCTTTAAAATCCCTTAGAGAGTTGCGTCTTTGGGACTACCCAGGAGAAAGCACACCTGCGTGGCTCAGTCCTATTTCCCTTCCCAATCTTCAGTTTCTTTACATTGGTTGGGGAAGGATTAAGAAGATGGGTCCCAGATTTTGGGACAGTGAGAATGCGGTATGGAAAGTGGAGGTGTTGGTGCTACAAAACTTGGAAGAGATGGAAGAAGAGTGGACGAGGATGCGAAGGGAAATGCCGTCTTTAAGACTTGTGAAGGTTGATAATTGTCCGAAGTTCAAGTCATTCCCATTCAATGACACCTCTGGAGATATTTATGGAAAGTGGAGCATATGGAGGAAAGAAGAAGAAAAAGGTGAGGGTAGTGTAATTAAAATGTAACCTTCACTTATAATTCCTTTCCTAAATCCTACACCGTTCGTGTCACGCATCAAATGCCACAGCACACTTTTTTCTCTCACACGTGTGACGTGCTCGCATGTATGCTGCGAATTACGGACGCGGATCGCCCATCGACGCCGGCAGTAGCCAGGTGGCTACTGAACAGTGTTCTGTTATGTGGGCCCCAACATGATATGGGTTTTATCCACGCCGTTCATCTATTTTTTCATATAAGTTTAGGGCATTAAAAACTTTCCAGGTCCCACTGTAATGTTTATTCACTATCCAACCAGTTGATTAAGACACATACATACCTGAATGAAGGGAAAACACAAATATCAGCTTCATCTATAACTTTTGTGCCCCGGAGAAGTTTTTAACCATATGCAATCAATCACCACTGTTTCATGTCATGTGGTCCACATAATATTTTGATGTGCCTCGTTTACGGACTCTTGCCCTAAAATGATCTGAAAAAAATGAATGAATGGTGTGGATAAAACACATACAGCATGGTGGGGCCCACAGAGAACGTCCGGTAGCTACTGGATATGATTCTGTCGGTTTCCGAATTACCCACTCAATTCAATCTCCTCTCATGAAGCCCCTGCAGCCATTTGTTTTTATTTCTTATTCTCAGAGCTTCTAATTTCAGACGCATGTAGAGCCGTGCACATCCAATAAGCTAGTGCACGTGAAAATTTGAAACACGTGTGAGATCTGAGTTTTTCATTAGAAAAAATTATTGGATTTTCTGTCTAAAATAAATTGAAGGTTAATTTGTTGTTTCTTTTAACCATTCATTTGTACTGATGCATTGAGGCCCATCAGAGTTCTGAAAATTGGCCTTACTTTCATATGAGCGATCTAAACATTGTATTGCACCTGATGGAAAGCTCAGATGTCACACATATTTCTTGTAACCAAACACGTGGAATTAGCAAACGTCCATTGTCAAACCAACACTTTTGAAAGACCATACCTGGGACTAATGTTCTGCTGGCCTACATATTTGATACTCTAGCCACGTTTGAAACTTGATACACAGGTAATTAGAAATGATACACATGGCATTACTTCAAACTGTACTGACTAAATTGTGAGACTAATGTTTCTATAACTATAAGTAATAGCCCAAACATTAAATTGGTCTAGCCAATCTAGGGACACTTGTTTGTTGCAATAAGTACATATTTTATATATATATATATATATATATATATATATATATATATATATATATATATAATCACAAATCACATATCACAACTAAGTTAAGTGCCTGATTATTCATGATGACAGTCTGCCAAAGCATTGAAGATTTTCTCAAAGCATTGTCTTTTGAATTGAAATTTAATTCCAGAGCCTTCATTTTTGGTAATTTAGAATATGGCCGTAATTCAATTCCTGATTTTAAGCCATTTATAATTCTTTTGAAAACCTACATTTCAAATTATTAAGGATTGGATTCAAATGTCAGGTTGCTACAAGACTGACAAACTACAATTCTCAAGAATCCAATTACTAGAAATAGATATAATTTTCAAAATTCCTAATTGCTAAAAAACCCCTAAATTCTTTTGATGACGTTTCTAACCTCCCTTCCATCTCTCTCTATCTACCTCCGTGGTCCCTCTCCCTTTTGAAGCTGCAAGTGCTATGTGGGGCCCATGGAGCACCATCCAGTAGCTAGTCACGCCTAGCAGTATCAGTATGCAATCGCCCCATTCATTTTTTTCTCATACATGTGTGACCGACTTGAGCAGTGGATAATCCCAATATTTTAGTTCGGTGTCCTCTCACGAGGTGCCTCACCTAATGAAATAGCGTAGATCTCTCACATTTGTGCCGTATTAGAAGTGTGCTGCAAATTACCCATTTAATGACCTCTCATGAATCTCTCACAATTTTTATTTGTTATTTTATTCTCATATCTTATGATAAGATCATGTTATGTACATGCTCATGGTCAGGAGGTATGCCACGTCCACGGAGTGCTCCCATTGTCTTTGAAGTTGCACGTGCCGCCTTAGAAGAAGGAGAAGGTATGTTTTTTTGGTTCCCTTCAATTCTCTTTGCAAAACATTTTTGGCGCAAATACATGCACCCATCTTTGTTCCCCACGCATGTTTTGTATGCCCACATGTTGAGGGAATCACCATTTTTGTGTCCATTTTTTATACACCCATTGATTCGATAAATACCTCCATTGCTTCTGCTTTTAGTCATGCAATAATACTAATAGAAAGTAGACATGATGGATGTATTTTTATTGGTCCTGAAATGCTCAAGGTACTTTCTTAGGTTGATGTGAACCGTTCATATGTTCTTATAACTACCACATGGACGTGCTGCTTTTTTGTAATCATGCATCATTAATGATCCTAACCTTGAAAAAAAAAAAAATACTTTTCATATTCCATGTTTCTCTTCATACACAATCATCCGAAACAAACTTTCTTCAAATGGCCCTTTAACATATCATCGGAACTTGAAAGTTTCGTATCATCTCTAAGATGGAATTCAGTTGTGGAAAACCCCCTATGGTGACTCTCGTCGGGGGCCACAGTACCCTATCAAGACTCTTGCTGCAGTAACAAGTTGGACAATATTTCATTTCTTTTACTGTGGTTGATACGGCAGAGCTGGTGGAACTGAAATAGGATACAGAGACTCTCCATAGTACCCATGAGAGCAGTGATGTGTCAATTCAATTCTTTCGTTTAAATTACCCCTTTTGTGGATGGAAAATGATTAGAAATACACAAATTAAATGATCCTAGACGTTGGCTCACATTTGGTGAGAAGAGGAGAAGAAATTTAGGCTCCGTTTGTCTAATATCTATGTGTGTGTGTGTGTGATGTGACCTACTAGATGGACAGTCTCATTGAAACTTTATCAACTTTCTAGTTTTGTGAACAGCCACTTTATGTATGGTACATATGATGGTAAGGATATGCGACCATCAAAAAAGAAGGTAGGGCAACTCATCGGGTGTGCTCCACATTTAGGAAATAAATGATTTAGAAAAGAAAAGTAATGACTCGGATGCCCTACTCATTGGCAGATTCTTCTAGTCAATTACTATCTTTTGAGTGTTCATGTTAGACATGAGCCCAAAAATAAGGCAGATTCAAAACTCAAGGGGCTCAAGGAAAGGAAACTGTGCCACATCCATAATTAAAACATTCATGGCGCCACATAAATTATGGATCAAGCTCGTAGGAATGAACTTATGAATGGTTTAGATGGCATATAAACATCAAATGTGAGAGATCTACGCTTCTGATCAGAGGAACTTTCTGTCATGGAGTCAATCCCCTAATATATTCCTCATTGAGTGATTTGATAACAGGTACAAGTGTCAAAAACCAGATTGGTCCAGCGAACTTAACCTCTAATTCAGCAACGCTTGTTAGTTAAAATAGGATTATTTGAATTTATTTATATTTAATTTTAATTGTACCATAAATTTCACCAATCCGATAGTCAGATAATGAGACAAGCTTAAAATTATATTTATCATAATCTAACTTGTACACTTAATTTAGGCAGTTTAATTTGAAAAACTTAAATGCTATATATACAAGTGGATGGTGAAGATGAAAATAATCATGAGTTTTCCCTCTTGCATGGCCACTTGAGTTTTGGATCCATCTAATTTTTGGTCTCGTCCTAAAATGATATGGAAAAACAGATAGTGAATTTCTCACAAAATCACAGTGGACCACAATTAGCATCTCAATGCAGGAAGTGCTTTCACAGGAAATCCTCATCCAGCAACACTTTCTCTAGCATGGATTGTGAAAAGACGAACTATTGATGCCCTAGAAGGGAATGAATAGTACAATAACAAATAATCAAATAGACACATTCATCATCATGGGGCCCACAGAGCACCGTTCATTTTTTACTCGTACATGGGTGACCGACATGAGCAAGGGACGACCCTAACATTTTGGGTCGTTGACCTCTCATGGGATGCCTCACTTAACAAATAGCGTAAATCTTTTTCACATGTGTGCCGTGTTGCAAGTGTGCCACGAATTACCCATTCAATGACCTCTCATGAATCCTTTCCAATTTTTAAATTTTTATCATTATCAAATCTTGTAATAAGATGACATATGCTACGTCCTGTGGCCAGGAGGTTTACTAATTTCACACGCACATAGTGGTCCCATCCTCTCTGAAGTCCCATCTGCCACCGAAGAAGAAAAAGAAGGTATTTTTCTTTTTCCTTTTGTAATTGTTACTCACATGCTCTTTTCATGACATTTATATCTCCAAAACATTCACCTCATCTTTAACTGCTCCATGAATATCACAGATTCCGCACATGTTTTGTATGTCCACACGCGTACCAAATCACCATTTTTGTATTCCCCCATCCGTTCTGCTTTTAGTCATAGAATAAAACTAATAGAAATAGTCATGATGGGTGTTTTTTTATAGGCGGTGGCAATGGTTAGGATACTTTTTTAGATTGATTTGAACCATTCCTATTCTTACTACTATTATAAACAGCTATGCAACTTTTTTTGTACTCATCCATCATCATCTAACCTTTGAATCTTGAATCGAACATGATTCATTAAAATATAACTTTTCAATATTTCATTTTCCTCTTCAATCACAATCATCTGAAGCAGATTTTCTTCAAATGGCCCTTGTAGCACATGATCCAGAAATTTCATATCATCGTCTAGGATGTAATCTAGAGGTGAAAAACTCTTATATGGTAAATGTGGTAGGGTTCCACAGTACCCTATCTAAATCCTCATTGTGGTAACAGGCCAGATGATATTTCTTTTATTTTATTTTTTTACTATGGTTGATGAATCCGGATCCTGTGCTTATCACTGACAAGCATTTCTTGTTTTTCTGGATCCTCGCTGGCATTATAAGCACTGCTGCATTAAACGCAGTTTGTTATGATGTGGCCGAATTACATTTTAATGAAAAGAAAACTACTGTTTGTGACGAGCAAAGGATCTGGACTCAATGGCTAGAAATACCCAAATAGTAGACTCCAAACCAATGGTGGGAGAAAAAGGGTTCGTGGCCCACATTTTGGAAGAGAGGAGAGGACTTCTAGGCTCGGTTTGTGAAACAAATTTTTTGGATGGTTCATACTAGATGGACAGTCTCAAGTGTGTTCATTTAATAGAATCAGATTTGATGAAGCCGGTGAAATACCAAGTATTAAAATATCTTTGTAGTCAGCTGACTTTGTCAATTCTCATTTCCTAAGGCTTGTTGATAGCAATTCAACCATTTTATGTACATGAATCCGATAATCAATGTGTAGTTGCAGCTACCGGAAGTTATAGTTAGGTTTAGGCTATTTTTGCCTTAGATCAAGCTTTCCTGCATGATTTCTTTTGATCATGGCTGTCCATGAAGTTATGTCACTTGTTCTACATTAATCATCAATTAGTCTAATTTTTCAAGGAAGCCTTGAAGAGTTTCACTAGCCCTGATGAACAGTTTGAATGGGTGATGGAAATGCCAATGAGGTGATTGCAACTATAACCCATCCTCCAGTGGATTTCCCCACCATTATAACAGGACACCTTTAAATATCTGGCCAGTCCAACTATCGAGTGGCCCCACATGAATTTGAAGGTTTTTGCGCAGCTGTCCATTGTTCTGTATGGTGTGGCCCACCTATTGATTGGATTAGTCTGTCTTTTAAGGCACCCTATTTCACAGTGGGGGTGTGACCCTACAGGACAGTTTTCATGCCATACACATGCCATGATACACATCATATGTTGATGCACAACCTATTTATTTACCATTAATTGGGTTTATAATGATTACAATTGTGCTGAAAATGGATATTTGGTGTTTGGTACAATAGTTATAACTTGGTGTTTTTTTCACTTTTAATCCAACTGCTTTCTTTATGAAGGACCAGAGATGCAAGAGATTTCATCTGAGTAGCTCCAGCAAAGGCAATTTATATCATCTGGAGGCAACCCATCATCCAACAATGTGTACAGTTCATCATGTGGCCGTTTCTTGCTTTTCACTTGCAATCTCCATTAATAAATTTGCAAACTCTTGTTCTTCCTGTCAGATGGGCAAAAGACTTAAAACTTTCTCTTTATAATATGTATATTTGTAGCCAATTGACCTTTGTAATTAACATTTTCTGATGTGGGGACAGACATACTCCCTTGTCATCTATTCAAGGTTTCATTATACGATACATTTCATTGATGATGTTAGTAGATTTATATAGTATTTTTTAAAGATTTAAATTGAATATTGAGAATATCTTTGAGTGCATAATAAAAAATATTCAAACTCATGACAGTGGTGAATACAGGAAATTCAAAACCTTTCTTGAAACACATGGCAATACTCACCGTTTCTCTGTGCTCATACTCATGAGCAAAAGGTCTAGCTGATTCTCTACGGTGGCTAATGCCCCCATCCTGCCTCTTACACCATTCAATGCTACCGTTGTGTATAGTAAATCTTCATGGAAAATACTTTTTGATTATCAATTTCTTTAAGATTGGAGCTATGAATCTCTCTTGAATGTTTCTTTCTAGTGATACCAATAGGCTGTGGGCGCACCTCCTGACATGTCATTTGCAATGGAACCAAGTTTCTCTTCCCATCATTACTGTCAGACATGAAAATACACTTGTGCGAGAATACATGTACAAACCAACCTTGAGATTGATTTCCAAATGATCAATCAACACCTGCACCATTGGTGTGGCCCACCTTATTAGCAGATTGGCTTGCTTTTTGTGCTGGCTACACATCATGTAGGGTTGTGCCAGTCGGGCTGGTTGGATCTCATGCACACACCATATAGGCCACAATAGCTAGGCAACGTCCCTGTTGTCATGGCACTGGAACCGTGTGGAAGCTTCTTAAATTAATAAACCTAATTAGCCATGTGTAGCCCCACCATCATGGTTATTGAAACTAGACCAACTCTTTGGCTCATTAACATATCCTCAGACATAAATGGTGATTTTTTGACCTGACTACTTCGCAGATTGGGTTAATTTCATGATCAGGCCTGAGCCCGAACCATGTTCTCATCAACCAAGCTCACTCCTCACTCTTGTCAGGCCTAGTCTGAAAGCCAGATCATCTGGCTCAGTCCCTTGGCATTCCTAAATGTGTGGTGGTTGCAATAGATACATAGATTAAATGGAGCACATCTCAAAAACCACACATTTTATAAACCTAAAATGAATGGATTAAAAGGAAATCAAAGTCTCTCCCTGCATGAATTTATTAAAAAAACTATTTCACTCATCTAAGTGGCTCAGTTCGAGTAATCAAAACCGATCTCTCATGTCCTCAAGTTACCAAGTGACTCAGTTGATTAGACCAAGTTTTGAGTGATCCCCTGACCAGTGGCAGATCTGGTCCCACTCAGCTGGAGGTGCATTTGGAGCCCATTGGGTTGGACCCAGGTCAAGGACCAGGTAAAAGCATGTGGGGATCTTCTCACCCTACATGCAACACAGAATTATACAATTGGGTCCATCCAACAACTGGACCCTAATGTGGCTGGCTCATGCTACAAAAATTAAACCTATAGATAGTTATATTCATTACTTCTTAACAATTTACCCCAAAGATGATTTAACAATTAAATATCTTAGTTTTCTACCGTTGCTTTGATGTCCGCCAAAACGAATGGACAGAAATTTAGTAGGTATGGGTTTTACTAATGGACCCAATTGGCACATCACCCTACAATGCACACCTTGCTCTACCATATTCCAGTTATTCCGTCTCTACAATGAAAAGAAAATTCTGGTTTTTTGAGGACTAGAACCATCCATGTTTAATGAACAGTTGAAATGTGAAATAGACATTGACCTGAATTGACCAAACAAGCGTCCAATGACCAGAAGTTGAGAATGTTCAACCAATCTGGCTTTTGGTTTATTTTATAATTTGGGTCCACAATTTAGATGGTTTAACTAGAGTTAACACATGCCATATGTTCAGCTTTCTACTGCCTGTATATCGACCAACACATGCCAACTTACGAAATAACTCCCTTAGAGATAGAGAGCACATATCTTGGAACTTGTTCTCAACCAATCGGGCGCTAAGTTCATTTGGATTGGATATAGGTTGAGCTTGAAGTCTAGCAAATAGAGTTTAGTAAGCTCTACTTTCACATTAGGTCTTAGTTTCTAGTCCAAATAAAATGAATTCATGTTAATAGAAGTTATGTATTAGAGATCTAAATCTCTATAACACATCTGTTGTTAACTAAAATGAGATTTAACTCATTTTTAGGTGTCTGCCAAACAGGTCCTAACTTTTAAGACCAATAGCTAATTGGGTTGGACATGAACTCAAGTTTACAAAGGGAGCCCAATAATTAATTGGGTTGTATAGGAGTCTGAGGATGCCTAAAGGCCTGACAAGCACTGTGAATTAGGTGTGTGGTTTTGGGTGGACTTGTTATCATGGATTAACATATTAATATTGATCCAGCAAGCTTGATTAACCCCTCATTTACTGAACTTTTGCACAATTTTCCCTAATTCCAAATTTTCCTTGAGTTGCTGCAACTTACCCCGAGGTACCCTTTTTACCCTAGATTGCCTTAATTTGCCAAACTTGCTTTCATTCATTAGATTCCACAGATGAATGCCTTGTTATGGACAATCTTATGTGAGTAAATGACATTTTAGCCTCAAAATAATATTTCTTCATATGAAATGGATGCTCCACTCCACCAATGCCAAATATAAGCACCCCAAATGTAGACATTGGATCCTAAGTCACAACAGAGAAATTGAACTCAATTTTGCAGTTTGTCTCTTTCATCTGCATCGCTGCAACTCCAATCTTAACCACATTTTTGCCATTCCACATAATTGTCTCTAGGTATTGTTCACATATGTTTGAATGTATGGTAATTCCAATACATTTGAGCTTTTATGCCCAAGTGTTGTGTGTTCAATCTAAACTGTGAATCAGTTAATCTGCCCTATCAAAACTCAGGCAAAAAATAGCTTAGGTGGTCAATACCATAGGGAACAATTTTTTTTCCTAAGTTTTTCAATAATATTTATTATTTAAATATGTTAATATTGTTGAATCTTGGTGAATCTAATCAAATTTCATCGAGTTTTTTAAGAATTGTCAAGTCAATTTTTTTCTTGACTAAGGTCTTCTTTTTTTTTTTTCCTTTCTTTCTTTTATTTTAACTAATTTTGAGTTCCCTTCGAGTCTTGACAGAGTCATTTTTGTCTCTTTCATTGTAAACACAGAATGGAAGTTAGGTTTAGTTTTCCATATCTACCAGAGTCCCATTTTGGAAGCTCTTAGCAAAGACACCATCATCAAACCTTCAGTCCCCTGTCACAAATCCAGGAAATATCCTTTTTGTTCAGAGAAATGCCTGGCTGCCACAAGTCAAACTGTGTGTTGTGGAACAAACTCCAAGCTATGAAACCACAAGGAACAATCAGAGATCCACCTGCTGTGGTGTCTTTGGGTTCACAGGTGCTAGTGGAATTCTGTTTCCTGGGCTTCTGCAGCTGCTCATCACCTCTGCTCTTGACATACCTGAATTACAAAGTCATAATCAAGTTGTGGTGCACGGGGTCCTTACTCTTGCTCGGGTGGTAGACTCTCAGGAGTTTCAACTCCCGGTCAAGGGTTCGAGTACCATAGGTGGTGAAATTCCACTAGCGTGAGTGTGTGGGTGACTGGGTGTGTGTGCATGTGTAAACAAAAAAAAAAAGTTGGGGTGCACGACTAGACCTCGGCTTCCAAATATGATATACCATTTTTTCAGGAAATCGCCAAGGTCTTACAAACTGTAACAGCCAGCTTTCAGGCCAGCCAATATAGGTTTATAATTAAAAAAGAAAAAAAAAAACCTCAAAAATTATTGGTAAACTTCTAAAAAGATGTGATGCTTCCAAATATGTATTCTCGTCCTTCTTCTTCTGCTTCTTTATTTATTTATTTATTTATGTTTATTTTTTAGTGTTGGACATGTGTTTGATGTTGCAATGGACCATTCTTGTGTAAGAATGTTGTCTGTTGAGCAGTGTTCACTTGTCCTGCTGAAAGTTGACCAAATAGGCCCCAATCAAACACAAGTTTAGCATGATTTGGTGGATTGGGGCCCATTAGATTTAAGTACAACAAAGTGAAGATGGAAACATGAAGGGAAAAATAAAAAAAGAAGAAGAAGACAGTTTACCCTTGACTTCCAATATTTCTCAAATCATCCCACTCCCTGCATCTATTTCAAACTTAGTTTTTAAGCTCCCTTCATGGTTGAAAAGATTAAAGAAGCAGAAAAAAGAGAGAATAGTTGGAAATAAAAAATTTCAAATGGGCCTAAATGGTCATATTAGCCTGTAATAACAGCGTATCAGTCCTGTAACAATGCCAATTTGGCCCCCTTTTTTTTCATAATAAACTGATTCAACTCCTATCACATAAAGGGGTGAATGTTTCCTTCACATAAAGGTTTTTATAGCTGTAATGTAACCACTTTTTGATACCTTGGAAATCAGAAGGGAATAGTATTATGCAAAGTCAAATTAACACCAACAAATCCAACCCCTTGAAAAATTACCCGATTTCGTATGATCAAAGTTGTAAATAGCATGTAAAAAGGACACTCCATTTTCAAAAGAATTGACATGCCAAGTCCCATGAATGTGTCAGATCCACCCTTTTTTTTTTTTTTTCCACACACGCCGTAGTGGGATTTCACCACCTATGGATACTCGAACCCGTGACCGGGTGTTAGAACTCCTGAGAGTCTACCACCGGAGTAAGAGTAAGGATCCGCCTATGAGACAATGATAATGTATGTTTTATTCTTGTACTTGAGCTGTATTCCTTTACTACTTGTATAGATCTAATGTATTTCAGGTCATTTAGATGCATTTTTTTCTTCATCTTATCCACTATAAAGTACACATTACATAAAAATACTTTTTTCTTTCAATGTCATTATATATCTGTACAGGTATGTGACGATGTTGGTTTTCCGGTGTCCTCGGCATCTTGACATTTGTATCTGTTTTAGACAACCAGACATGTGCCCTCATCCGAGTTCAGAGTTCAGTTCCAAAGTGCCAAGAACGAGTCTATAAATCAGACATCAAAATCAAACAGTTACTAGAAGTGAAAATGGGGGATGCATACCTGTGATGATTTCGGTAGAAGTTTCAAGCTGATAATACACATAAATAGGCTGCTTCATGCGTTTTGGTACCTGCATCAAATGGCAGCATTGGGATTTGTTTCACATATTTGTGTAAGAGCAACCATACAAGTTGTAGACGAGAGTCATAAGACATTTCTTGCATCACTTCCTGCATTCTATGGTAACTGCAGTTTTACTTCAGAGGGTTTTCTTATTTGAAATCCGATCCCAATCTAAGCACTAAACTATATATACTACAATTTGTGATTAAGATTTGGAGAGTAATGTGTTAAATTCTGGTGGGCCCTGGTTAAACACATCATGAGAATGCAAAAGATAGTATTCTCATTTAAAGTTGCAATCTCACCTGATCTTATTGTTACTATCCTTTTGCGGGTTCTGTTTTGGGATCCTTTATAAATGCGAGCATATTGCCTTTTGAGCTCTCCGGTATGCAGTCTCTCATATGGGTCAATGATTTCAACATCCTGAAAGTGAAAACTGAATATTCAGCAGAATACAGACTATAGAAGACAGACAAGAACCAAAATCATTAAACTTCATATGAGAAGTGCTGCAGCGCAATTCGAGCACACGTACCAGAGTGGCACAAGTGTGAGAGATACGGGCATCATCAGGTGGTTCACATGTGTAGATGGTTTTGAGTTTTATCAGTGGTCTCTATTCACATATACGGCCGACCTGATGAGTGCCTATGTTGATTTTTAGCCCAGGACATGTTCAAGGTGGGATCCACCGATGATTAACCAGGATCTATAACAAATGCCTGCTGCATGCATTCCATGAATTGCCTGAGCATTTCCCATTTCAGACAGTGACATGACTGGTTAATCACAAACATACATCCTGGGAAGAAAGCCAGGAAGCGACATCGAAGGGGACTGATGATGCTGATGTGCACAAACGCGGAGATCACCTGGAAGAATCATGGACATTGTGGTGTGATTATCTGATTTCAGAGTTCTCGAAGCAGGGCTACCAATTGAACGAATTCCCAATAAAATGTTGCCGATGTGCTCATGAAACTCATGAGATTAAGAGGTTACAAAACGCATATCAGACATTAGCGAAGAGATTAAGAATCCTGTTGGACCTACCCATTGTATAGTATTGGCTGGCAAGCTGGCATCTCTTGCTGATTAAACCACAAGTCTGAAAATTGAATCAAAATTTAAATGAAAATCAGTTTAGTTTGTTTCAAAGCATGACTGGTTTCAGTAATCGATGCACCAATTACCTGAGACGTGAATTGATGGAAGCCCTTTTTGAATTAAAAACCATACTCCACGAGAATGGTTTAGGGGGGTTTTCTTGATGACACTCGGCATTGAATTAACAGCATTTTCTCCGGTCAGCTTTCATTAAAGTTAGGTCCCACACTTTCAGTGAGCCAAGTGGTATATTTGATGGGCCTCACTTTGAATCGGTGATGCTGTAATTAGTTTTCGACATTGGTATCATATCAGCTAATACGGCTATGTAATATGGGACCTAATTGGCCCAACTTATTAAAAAATGTTCTATATCCGCCCGTAGCAACCAATACAGTTGTATTGGCAACGATACAGGTCCAATACGGGCGTCAGACAAATAAAGGTTTAATTTTATTTTTTAAAACCAAATCTCATTCATTTTTCTGGCGCACATATAAAGGCTTAATTTTAATTTTTTAAAAATCAAAATCTCATTCATTTTTCTGATCTTTTTTCATTTAAACCATGGAGGGAGCTTAGAAAGCTATTTTAGTTTAGATCTAGACTTATTTTAGGATCAAAACAAATGATTTCAGTGGGATTCAACAAATCGAAGCAGAATGGACCACTATGGGAAAAATCGAAGGATGGGTAAACTTTCACCTTTTTTTTTTTACTTTTTTTTTTATGTTTTCATCTTCTTTTTTTCTTGTATTTCAATATAATGGGCACTAATTCACCACATCGTACTTGATTTGTGTTCAATTGGGGCCCATTTGGTTGACTAACAAAAAAAAAAAGAAAAAGTGATAGATTCTTGAATATCTCATTTCCCCCTTTTATCCTGATATTTCCCCCCCGATCCTTTGGCTAAAAAAAAATCGACTAATATGAACTAATACATGCTGATATTGATATACAATGCCTGTATCATATCATTTTTTCAAAAAGCCGGGGCCAATATACCCTCAGATACAAAACCCCAGTGGACAGTCCAATACATCAAATTGTTGGCATGCAAATGGATGGTTAAAAGAGAGTACAACGAACCATCAATGTAGTAGGAAAATGGAAAATGGAAAATGTTCATTGCTCGACTTTTGGGATTGATCAATGCGCAAATCTTTTTAATATCACCCATCAATGGTGGGACCCAGAAGACGAACAATTCAGATCAATGTTAAGTAGGCCACCTCAACAAAATGCCAACAAGCATTGTACAGCAGCCCTAATTTTTCATTCCAATCAGATATATGTTAAAATCAAAGCTAATGTATATGCATTCAAATAATAATAATAATAATATTTATAATAAACTAATGCAAATGCAGATATAAATACAAAACTCATATAAAATGAAATCACATTGCTGAAAGCAGGATCCATCAATGCCATGAAGCAAATAAAATCAAAATGAAAAAAAGAAAAAAAAAAGAAAAAGGGAAGCCACATTGTTGGAAAAGGAAATCATCCACTACAATGAATGTCAACAAACAGGATATACCAATGGAAAATTTCACAAAAGGCTACTACTTTTGGCCTTTGAATCTCATGATAGAAAAACCCAATATCAGGCCAAAACTACCCCAAACATACCAAATTCAAAATAAAATAAAATAAAATAAGGTGAGATTCTGAGAAGATTTACATATGGGTATCTTGGAATTCCTTCTGGGTGGTGACGAATCGTTCGGTCCGGCACCTCCGGAGTTCGATGCACCGCTCTACAGAAAGATCACAGAGCAGCAATAGAGAATGATGGAGCCCTTGAATGTAACAATAGCATATAATCTCTTTCTCCATTGTTCGACATCCAGAACCAAGAGCGAGGAGGAAGACGAGGAGAAAAAAGCTTTTGATACCCTCGCAGACCTTGATGGTTCATACGCCTGCACTCCGAAATTGTATCAGTGATATGAATAAAAATAATATTAGACCGTTCAAATAATATGTTACCACTTTCTGATGGTTATGAACCAAAAATACTCTTTAAAAATAGTTGTAGATGACAGATTGTTGGAAATCTAATTGATCGCTGAAATGGAAAGCATTCAACGGTTTATACTCAACCAATGCGTGTCCATTAACCATGGGGGTATTTTGTTATGATGAAACTAATTTTGACTTATTTGCACTGGTTTTAAGGAATTGGACGGTCGATCTTAAATTATATTTAGTTATTAATTGCATACTTACGAACCATCACACTGCGCCAGAGTATAAATAACCTCGGGTGATGCAGTGTCCTTGGCTTTTCGTATCTACAGGTGGGGCCTAATTTCAGTGATCAACACCATTTATCTGTTGGTTCTTACAGCCGATGAGCACCTCCCAAAAGCTTGCTTGATATGAAGATCCTGACCGTTCCATATTTTTTCATGAAAATGGACGGTCGACTACCAAAAAAAAAAAAAAAAGACCCCACGCGTGTACAAGACAGATCATATATGCGGTATCAAGAGCTCTGTGATGGATGACAGGTGCAACATCCAAGCCGTCCATCAGGTAAATCTTATCTTTTACATTTTCTCCGTGAAAAATTAATATCCTAAGTTTAGCATTTGGGCTACAATGTTTAAAATAGTTCCACGGACAAAATCTAAGTTTCTTCAGCTGTCCATTTGTTTTGTAAGCACACCCGAAAAGTGGACCAACCTGATAGTTGGCTAAGAATATCTACGCTGTGATGAGTGGATTGGATCTAATACCAATATGCCATGCTAGCAAACATGTATTCGGTTTTTTAAGGTATACAAGTGAAGCATCTGAAACCTTTTGATTTGGAAGATGTGCTTAAAAAATCCAATATGCATACAACTTTAAGAGTAACCTATTAGGCCTTAATTTTAGTGGCTAGAATTTATTTGGGCAATATCTTCTTATATGTGGCAAATTAATATTAGTTAAAGATCTCAACCTTTTATAGCTGCGTCTCCATGATATGTATGACATATGTTGCCTAGATTTTGAATATCTCATCGTATTTTAGTAAAAGAATTAAGTAAATTAATTATCATGATAATGTTGCAAGATTTTTTAAATATTGCTAGCTTTTGTCTTACATAGTTATCCTGTAAAAGTATTTTCATATTAATGTTAAAATTATTTAAAATTTAACAAATTATATATTAAAATTTTTATAATTATTTAATAATTATAATAAATGCTTCTTCTTTTTTAGTTTAATATTTTTAGTGAGATATTTCCAATATTGTAGGAAAAACCTTAAATTTTGATAATGTCACTCAAAATTCTCCAACTCAGAATTCTACTGAGATCTTTCATTATGACTATTATGTTGGGTTCACAAGGGGTATTTTAAGGAGAGGGTTGTGTAATATGTGGCTTTGGCGTAGTCGTATGTATGCTTACACCAAACCTTATATTAACTGGTCTAATAGCTAAAAAGCTACATGGCGGCTCCACCATACTAGAAACTAGAGTTGTACATGAGTAAAATTGAGTCGAGCTTGACATAGCTTGACACGGCTCGACTGTTAGCTGACCCCAGCCGTGAACCCGGCTCAACTCGGTCCCCGAGCTTGATTGACCAACTCAACTCAGTTCAGTCAACAGTTCCGACTAGTTCAAGCCCAGATCAAGTCTGTGCAACATTTTCACAAGCACATGGAGTGCACTTTCAATTTCTTACCGTATGCAAAACAACAACAGCCGTTTACAAATAGCTTATCAAACACCTTGTAGGCAACAGTAAAATCAATAAAAAAAAAATAGTATTTGTTTCATATACATACATTCTTTGCAACTAGCCAATACTTCGTTAAGTCATTTCATGAAACACTTGGTGAGCAACATCAATATCAAAGTAACTGAGTAATCGAATTGGTTCGATTCAAGTTGGAGTTCGATCCGAGTCGAGTCGAGCTCGAGTAAGTTCAAAATTAGTTCAAAAATTTTTTCGAGTTAAAAAAATCAGCTCAACTTGGCTCAAACTCAATACCGAACCAAGCCGAATCAAGCTTTTTCAAGGCGAGTCAAGCAAGCTAACCAAGCTAATTCGGTTAGTGTATAGCCCTACTAGAAACCCTGCTAAATCCCCCACAACTCAAACATCAACAAAATCCTTGAGAAGGAACCTGTAAGCACGATCCACCCTCACCCCACGTTCACAACATCTTAAAATGTTATAAAAATTTAAGTACTACACTTGGTTTAAGAGTCTACAAAGAGATACATTCAAATGACAGAGATAATCCATTATCATAAAACCTAGACTTGTGATATGTGAATCCAACTCACAAAGTAATTGTGGTAGTAGGGACCACTCTCAACATATCCTGGCCTAAAAATCAGCCTGCTCCACTCATTAGATGGACCACATGCCTGTACGAGAAAAGTGACCGATTAAAAAGAAAAAGATCCCACACACAGCGCACTTGATGAATGGACCATCCTGATTTTATGCCACCAGTGGGAAATCCACCTTCACAGGTTCCAGAGAATCATCTGAACGGGTCCAAATGTAAATGGGCATAGCCCAAATAATGATATGCATCCATCAAAGTATTTTCATTGTATATGAATCAATGGCCGTGTCCCGAGTCTACTTGTCTGTTTGCAGGATGCCGATCATATGGTTATCATCCAATCTATGTCAATGATATATAAAGATGTAATCATATAGCCACGTGTGTGGTGCAGATGTGAACAGCCTGTTAGCCACCAAAGTTGAATTGTAAACTGGAATGTCATTGTATTAACCATATTAATTAAGGATGTTCTCAAGTCCAACTAGTTGACCACATGGTACAATCCACCTGGCCGATAAATTCCAATTTATTAATTGCATTTGACATCCAGCCATACCAATAGGTTGGCCCCACCCTTAGCATCACCTGGTGAAAAAAGTAGCCCTGTATTCTCATCAGATAGGCTACACCATTAATAAATAGAAAAATACAAATATGGTCCACTTGATCAGTGAATATTACTAATTTTTTACAAGATGATATTTATGATAGGACTAACCTACTGAATGAATTGGATTTGGCACAAACAAAAAAGGTTGAAGTTTATCTGCTGGTGGACATAACTTATAGTCCTGCTGGTAGGACTTAGACACTTTCTATTATTCAAGTAGAATGTCAATTTGTCAGGTCAAGTGGTTCTTATTTAAGTAGAATGTCTTCAGTCCAACTGGCTGGACCATTAGGTAAGCTCCACCCAGTGCATAAATTCCAATCTATCAAGTGCACGAGACATGAGACATAAAACCGTTCTAGTGGTATGGCCTACCATAAGCATGACGTAAGGTAAAAATCAGCCTTATATACTCATCAGATGGGTTATGCCTAAAAAAACATACATTTCATTGAGTGGGTATTTCTGTTTTTGGCAGAAGGTGATCCTCCTAGCAGGAAAAACCTACTAGACGAGCTGGATTGGCACACACATAAAAGATTCGAATTTATCAACCGGGTAGTTCATAATTTGTCATCCTGTCAGTTAAAGAGTGTGAGTGGAGGGGATGCACACTCCTTTGAGTGGGCGTGTGAGAGGGCTGTTTCACATCCCACTTGGATTAGATTTCTTCAATTTCACCTTTTCTTGATGTCTTTTTTTATATCTAATTCATATAGTGTGTCGTAGTTGTCAAATATATCCGAGGTATATGATTTTCTTAGTGATCCGAAATTTAAATTGACTTATCTTGAAAATTCACCTAACACGTATCAAAACGAACTTAATCTCAATTAATAGTCCACACTTAATGTTCAGGGTCCAATTTTAGAAGAAATGCGTAGTCAGGATAAGAAAACGTTTGGACAAAAGTTGGTGGTTGATCACTGGTATAAAATGCATAAATCCGAAATTTCACATTTTTCACCAAAAGAAAAGTATTGGAGTCAAGCGGTCATCATTCAACAGTATAGGACCATACATCGGGGTCTAAATTTTGTATGATATCATAGTCATATGAGGCCAAAGTGTGGTTTGAATTTGAGTTGCGATTGACGGTGTAAAGTCAGTCATTCGGAAGCTCCAGATTTAGAAAGAGTTGGTAAGCCTAAAACGAATAACTTCGCAGTTAAGGAAAAAGCCTACTAAGATGGAGTTCTCATATTTCATAATTGGTCTATATGATAGAAAATCCAAGTCATTCATACAAAAGGAAACATCCTAATACGATTACCCACAAGCTTTCTTCACTTAATGGACATCAAAATCAACTCTTAATGGGGATAATTTATTAATTGGATTACTTTTACAATGATCGAAAGGCTAAAATTCGACGTGTATGGTTAATTTATGATAAATAGGCATGGTATAAAATTTTACATGAAACAGATTATGAGAACCATGTGATCTAGAATTCAAGCGTAAAGGTTAATGGCATTAAATATTTACGATTTTGTCATCTTTTATATCTCCAACTTCCACTGTCCATAATATTGAACTACACCATCCAAATGCATTGAAAGGATATATTATTTTGACACATTCTCAAGTGACTAGGATAACATCCAATAAAATTGTATTTGTGTTAGCATCCATCCATCATCTTCATATCCACTAAATGAATTTAAAGACAACTTTCCTGAATGATAACCTTAATGAGGAGGTACACATGTAACAACTCGAAGAGTTTTTTCTACTAAGAAATGAAAAGAAAGTTTGTAAACTGATTAAATCTTTATATGAACTAAAACAAGTACCTAAACATTGGCATAAAAAGTTTGATTCAAAAGTATTATCTCATGGTTTCATGCATAATGTAGCTGACAAATACATATATTCTAAAGTTAATGGTAATTGTGTAACTATTATTTGTCTATTTTTTTATAACTACCTTTCAGGCTTGCCATATATCACACAGCTGTCTAACTATGCACATCTCTCAAAAGAAAGGAACAAAGGAAAATCCGAATATGCACAACTAACACCAAAAACACTCATCCCCTATCCTCCCTAGCCACTTCCTTAACTGATCCTAGCCCTCCCTTGTCTAGGAAAAGCAGACCTCTGACCTGGGTCGGGAGGTCCACGTAGCTAGCCGACAGAAATGACGCCTGCTCCCTACTCCCCAATCTGGCCATCGCGTCCCCCCCCCCCCCCCCCCCCCCCCCCCGGGAGGTCCACGTAGCTAGCCGACAGAAATGACGCCTGCTCCCTACTCCCCAATCTGGCCATCGCGTCCCCCCCCCCCCCCCCCCCCATTACCCTCTTTGTGCACCAACTGCTTGATCCTCCCGATCCAGTACCCCCATTTCTCGAGGCTAGAGGACCCACTCAAGAAGTTCACCACTAGCTAGGAGTCCGATTCCACTATTACCATGTGAAAACCTCTTTTCAGACATGTCTCCATACCGTCATGAATGGCCCTCAACTTTGCATTTACATTTGACCCCTCGCCATAGCCCGAGACAAACGCAAACCTGAAAGTGCCCCCGTCGTCTTCGCAAATACCCCCACCGCCTAAGCTACCCGGGTTGCCAAGCGCCGATCCGTCCACGTTAATTTTCACCCATCTAGGTTGAGGTCTAAGCCATCTCACAACTTTCAAGAACCGCATAGGAGGGGACCGCCCTCTGCCAATGGCAGTGAAATTGGCCAGGCTGCTGCACCGTTCGGATGAGCTGGGCCTATCTCCTTGGATGACCAACACTGCATTCTCCCACCTCCCACTGATCACAAAGGAGAGCCACTATTTTCCTCTTATAATCACGTCAGCCACAAATGTATCTTTGCTATCGAACAACGCCGCATTCCTGCATTTCCAAATACACCAGAGAATGATGTTTGGAGCCACCTTATGCGGGACTGATAACGTCGGGCTTATAGCTGGGTGTTGAGGGTCAAATATTGCATATTAGACCCTAGTTATTATCTGAATTTACGAACATAATACCATGTAATAACCCACTTTAACCGTGTTTGTGATGCAGAGTGTAATTACAAGCTCGGACTGAAAAAGGATGCTTAAAGCTGAGATTTAGTGCTCAAAATTCACCAAAGCATGGGACACATTCCAGGGGACCAAGATCGATGGAATTACACGCCAGAGATTCGAGGAAATTAAGAAACTGAGGCTCAAGTGGCTCGAAATTGGCTCAGAATGCAAGATCACATGGTTCTCACCATCCGATCAGCTTGAAACTTCATACATGGCCTGAGGACCATAAATGAACCGTACACGTCAAATTTCAGCTATTGAAGATCTTTGGAAGTGGGCCAAAGGACTGATCAGCCCCTTAATTCATTAAGTGGGGCCCACCTGATATCTGGAACTGCCTCAAAATTGTTCTCGACGGTTAAAATAATATGAGAAAGAGGATGGACGGTGTAGATTTCTCGTAAACGTCACGGTGGGCCCTGTGTATAAGGTGTGTGCACACTGCACAATGCACGCACGCGTGCACCAGAGACAACGCACGCTGGTCAGCAGCGCTGACCTGCACCTTTCTAAAACAGCAAGTGCTGTTTCCGTTTTCACTTACGCACGGACGGACGGCTTCAGTTTTGCGATCGACTGTGGGCCCCACCTATGGACCGTATGACTCATCTGATCCGACCATCTTGTAGAGAGCTGCAAACACTACAAAACCATGTTGACTCTTTTCATTCATGCGTACACACATGTGCGTTATAGAGGCCACAAAAGGGCTGCCCTACAACATTCAAAACTGATCCTTTTGTGATTTCCTCTCTGAACAGCGCCAATGGATGTTCAAAACCACCTATTCTTGACTGAAATTTCGTTCTGAATGCAATGGACGGGGTGGATTTTTCAGAAAATACTTCTGTGGGGCCCACCGATCACAACAGTGAAATGGTGCAAAAGGTTTCTCACATCCGCGAAAACCGACCTTTCCAGGCGGTTGTGGCCCACCATCTTTCATCATATGACAGATGTAAACCATCTATCATGTAGAGGACCCAAGAAAGTCTTAAGGGATGGTATTTCTTTAGAATTCGAGTGTGGAAAGTGGCGATTTTTGAGGCATTAAACTTGGCTGCGAAAAGGCTTTCGCTGCGCATGCGATAGCTTTCCAAATCCGATTCAAGTCCGATTTTCACCACTCCAGCAGCTATATAAGGAGGTTTTGGATGTGGGGAGCAATTATTCAGACCTGGAGAGGAAGATCCTCAGCTTGGGTAGGAACGTGGAGAGAAGAGCAGGGTGTTTTCCTTCTTTTCATCTATCTTCTGTTTTTTTTCTTCTTTTCTTTTCCTTTATTGAGATTAGCCTAATCATCATGATCGGCTAAACCTCTTAGCTAGGGCTAAGAGGTGAAGCTTGTAGTAAGATGGGAGATTTTATTTTATATTTTCAATTTAATTTTAATTCATGAATTGACGTTGGTTTTAGTTGATTATTATGGGAATGTTTTTAGTTCTTAATGGTCTGTTGTGACTGAAATTACAATGGGTCTGCAATGGCTTTGAGCATGTCCTTTTTCTTTCCATGTTTATGACGTCAGGAAGCCCTGTTGTTCACCATAGTCTCCTAGGCATGGTCGGATGTCGGTACCCTTCCTAACTTTCATAACATGTTGATTGGTTGGTAATTAGTGTAATTCTGTTGTTTGCCATAGTCTTTTGGGCATGGTTTGGTGATGGAATCCATTCTAATTCATATACCTTTCATCTCTTTGAAAACTAGATCAATGGCAGTTCAGTAATTTTCATGATTTTTGATGCAAGTATAAAGATATCCCTGATCTCTACAAGTGGATCCTCTGAATCCCTAGTTTCCTTACCTCTGATTTCTCCTATAAGTTTTAGATTAATAGTTTACAATTATTCCTCAATTTATAATTCAATTCAGAATTCATTTTATTCTAGTTCAAATCCTACTTAATTTTAGATTACGTACAGTTTCAGTCCCTTGGGATTCGACTTCGATCTTACCGAGTTATTACTACATTACAACCCTGCACTTGGGGAGTGAACACAGAGGCACCCCACCATTGTGCCAGCCTGGTTTCGATTGAAGAAGTCTCCAAGACGTGGATGCCGAAGATGTTCCCGAAATAGGTCCAAGTAGCCACCACTAATCGGCTTTGCAGAAACAGGTGAGAGCTAGACTTAGTCGAATGGCCCTGTCTCCTAATAACTTTGCAACAAATGCACCTAGAGGCCAAGCTAATACCGCGGGACTGAACTGCCTCATCTACCATCGTCGCCCTCATTAAAACTCTTCATGTGAATAAGGAGATCCTTAGAGGCAGCTTATCGTGGCAAACCCCTCTTGCCCAGCTCCCGCAAGGATGGGGAGATCTACAATTTTCCTAGGCTGAGGCGATAGAGAACTCTTCAAAGGATGAGAAAAGCTAAAATGGGGTATCCACGCCTTCCAAGAGGCAGAAACCTTGGTGAAAGATGAAGTCTACTACCTATTATGGGAGGTAGATTAAGGCTGTCGATGGCAGAAGAGGGCCAGCCATGCCCAACACCTGCTCAGCTTTCGCCTGCAGCAATGACAACGACACTTGAGAGGTGGCTAAACGGCGGAGCAGGTCGAGACCCTACCAGTTGCTGAACTAGAAACTGCATTTAATGTCTCCCAGGGTCCACTGCACCAACGATTCGACTACAGGCATCAACGTATGAATCCTCTTCCATAACGGAGAGGCAAACACAGCTGGATTGAACGAACCAGAAACGGCGATATCCCTGGCGTACTTCACTGATATGAATGAACTCCAAAGACTCTTGACTGACATGAATTTAATGGCCCAGACCATCTTCATCCTAAATGCTGCCATCGTGTCCTTCAACCTCCTAATACCAAGCCCTCCTTCCTCCTTTGGGATCGCTATCAACTTCTAGTTTTTCCGGTGGCATTTGTTCTTGCCTTCATTCCAACCCCAAAAGAAGTCCGTGAATTTCTTGTCTAGAGCGGACAGAACAAGAGACGGGATCTAGGCCGTTGCCAAATGATGAATTGGAACGCTGCTCAAAACATGACGCACCAAGATAACCTTGCCTGCCTGGAGAGGCATCTCACCTGCCAACCCCGAATTCGCGCTTCCACCTTATCAATCATAGGTTGAAAGTTGCTTTCAGCCTACCTACTGCCAAGGGCACTCCCAGGTAAGATAGCCCAGCCGACGCTCTCACAATCCCAAGTACTGACTCGATCGCCCTCACCCTCGACTCAGGGAGCTTGTGGGAATGAAAGAAAGAACATTTTCGCAGGTTAACCATTTTACCTGAGGCAGATTGGTAAGAGTCAAGAGACGCTTTTAAGGCCCTCAAAGACCCAAGGCCCCCATTTAGGAATAACAGAGTGTCATCCACATAAAGTAAATGAGATATCACCGGGCACCCATTTCTAACCTTATACGACTTACACCAGCCCCACTCGCCCATCGATTTGAGCCCTCTACTCAGAACCTCTGCCGCAATAATGAAGAGACTGGGAGAGATAGGGTCCCCCTGCCTCAAACCTCTAGAAGACTTGAAGAAACACGCACTCTCGCCATTGATAAGAACCGAGAACCAGTTCTTCACCCAACAATTCTCCACCAGCTCGATCCACGGGGTATAGAACCGGAACCTCTGCAAGACCTACTTTAGGAAATCCCAATCCGGCCTATCATAGGCCTTTTCCATATCCAGCTTCAGAGCTATATTACCACCCCGCACTTTTCTATTCATTTCTCTAAACAACTCCCGAGCTAGAGCTATGTTTTTCATTATGGACCTTCCCTTAATGAAAGCCTCTTGTTTGGCCGAAATAAGGATAGGCAACACCGCGATGGGGTTTTCCTCCTCAGATCAGAGGAGAGATGGAGCAACGGGTGAAAAATTGGAGTAATTCACCACGTTGCTCGATCGGTTGTGAGACAACCACGACTGGTCGTGAGAGGTGCTCGACCGGTCATGGCTTCGAGCCCTAGCATGACTCAAAGTCCAGCGAGTTGTGTTGTTTTTTTTCGGGGTCTAGGACTAGTCGTAGGTGAGCTACGACTAGTCGTGGGTGGTCTAGGACTAGTCGTGGGAGAGCTACGACTAGTCGTAAGTTACGCAGTTTGTTCCGTGATTTTGCATGAAACTGCAGATTTGAGTCATTTTACAACAGGGATGCGGAAAGGAGTTTCCTAAAACTATAAAAAGGGTTCTTTACGGTTTTGTGCAAGGCCCCCAACAACGTGGTATCAGAGCGCTAAGTTCATTGAACGGGTAGGATCGGTTTGAAATTATGGAAGGTAGCTCATCAAGGATGATTAGCCTCAATGGTTCTAACTGGACCATATGAAAGGCTAAGATGGAGGACTTGCTTTATTACAAGGATCTATATTCTCCAATTTTAGGCATATCAGCAAAATCCAAGGATACGTCTGATGATGATTGGAAGAAGTTGGACCAGAAGGCGGTGGGGTTTATTAGACAATGGCTGAATGATTCTGTGTTCCACCATGTGTCTATGGAAACCTCAGCCGCTAGCCTATGGCTGAAACTACAAGGGTTGTATGAGAAGAAGACAGTCGGTAATAAAAATTTTCTGATAAGGCGACTTATGAATCTCAAGTTCAAGGATGGTGGTTCTGTGGCCGAGCATACGAATGAGATCAGTAATATAGTAAACCAACTCTCTTCTATGAAGATGGTCCTGGATGATGAATTGCAGGCTTTACTATTGCTTAGTTCGTTGCCTGACAGTTGAGAGATATTGGTGGTGTCTCTAAATAACTCTGCGCCAGACGGAAAGTTATCCATGGAATAGGTTATTAGTTGTCTCTTCAATGAAGAGACAAGGAGAAAGTCTCAGGAATCTACTCAGCAAGAGGCACTTATGACACAAGAACGGGCGAGAGGAAAGAACAGGAAGGGCGGGAAGGCCCGAGATAAATCAAGAGGCAAGTCGAGTAACAGAAAAGATGTTAAATGCTGAAATTGTGGCAAGAAGGGCCACTATAAGCATGAATGTCGTAAGGCTAAAAATGACAAGAAAGGAAAAGAAAATGAGAAGGAAGATGAATCTGATTCTACTGCAGTCGCTTCAAATGGCAACGTTGTTATTATTCTTTCCACAGATCATGATGTATGTCTCACGTCTACGAGTCAGGACACTGACTGGGTGATTGACTCAGGAGCTTCTTTTCATGCGACTCCACACAAGCTACAAGTCAGGTGAATATGGGACCGTGAAGATGGAAAATTCTGGCATATCGAAGATCGTGAGAGTTGGTGATATTTGTGTGAAGACCGATGTGGGCTGCACATTGGTTCTCAGGGATGTGAGGCATATCCCAGACCTTCGCCTCAACTTGATGTTCACGGGAAGGTTGGATGATGATGGCTATGAAAGCCGGTTTGCTGGTGGGCATTGGAAGCTCATCAAGGGTTCATTGATCGCAGCCAAAGGAAAGAAGTGTTGCACCCTTTATAAGGCAAGTGTCAGTGTATGCAAGGGTGGGTTGAACGCAGTGGAAGATTCAACTATAGACATGTGGCACAGGCGTCTACGCCACATAAGTGAAAAAGGGCTTCAGCTACTAGCAAGGAAGTGGCTCCTTTCAGACGTGACAGGCATACCTCTCAAAACCTGTCTTGATTGTTTATCAGGGAAACAGCATAGAGTTTCATTTGTTAAAACTGCTTCTCATGTTAATAAAGTGCATGCATTAGATTTGGTTTATTCTGATGTGTGTGGTCCTATGAGGATAAAAACCTTGGGTGGGGCATTGTATTTTGTTACTTTTATAGATGATGTATCTAGAAGGGTTTGAGCTTATGCTTTGAAATCCAAGGATGAGGTCTTTGGTGTGTTTAAGTTGTTTCATGCTATGGTCAAGAGAGAGACAGGTAGATCATTGAAGTGCATCCACACTGATAATGGTAGTGAATACATTGGCGACTTTCATGAGTATTGCAAGTCCCTAGGTATACGACATGAACAGACGGTTCCCAAGACCCCCCAGCATAATGGTGTAGCTGAGCGAATGAATCACACCATTGTTGAGAGAATCATATGCATGATATTCCATGCGAAGTTGCCCAAGACGTTCTGGGGAGAAGCAATGCACACGGCGGTGTATCTGATAAACAGGTCTCCATCAGCCCCGTTGAATGGAGAAGTACCTGAGAAGGTGTGGACTGGACAAGATCCATCGTACAGTCATCTCAGGGTGTTTGGATGCAGGGCATCCATTCACGTACCGAAGGACGAGAGGTCCAAGCTCGATATGAAGATCAGGCAATGTGTGTTCTTAAGGTACGGTGATGAAAAGTTCGGTTACAGATTGTGGGATCCGACCGAGAAGAAGCTCTTCAAGAGCAGAGATGTGGTTTTCTTTGAAGATCAGTGTATTGAAGACATTAGTAAGCCAGAGAAGAACCAGCCTAGTTCAGGTGAGCTAGAGGACATGTATCTGGCTATTCCTCCCGTGGTGCCTGATGACGGGGGAGTACAACAACGTGCAGAGGATGAGGGGATTCCTACAGAAGATGGACCGGGGGAGCAGCCCCCACTTGATCCACCTGTTGAGCCACAGGTGAGGAGGTCATCTAGAGACAGGCAGCCGTCCAAGAGGTACTCACCGAGTACATTATGCTGACTGATGGGGGAGAGCCAGAAGATTATTCTGAGGCCCTATCCGATAAGCATAAGGAGGAGTGGTTGAAAGCTATGCAAGAAGAGATGAAATTCTTGCATAAGAACCACACCTATGACATGGTGAAACTGCCTAAGGGTAAGAAAGCTCTGAGCAACAAGTGGGTGTTCAAAAAGAAGGTTGAGCAGAAGAATTTACAAACGAGATTTAAGGCCAGACTTGTGGTAAAAGGGTTCGGTCAGAGGAAAGGCATAGACTTCGAGGAGATATTCTCACCAGTGGTGAAGATGACATCCATACGGGTGTGGCTTAGGTTGGCGGCTAGCATGGATATGGAGATAGAACAGTTAGACGTTAAAACTGTTTTTCTCCATGGTGACCTGGAAGAAGAGATCTACATGCACCAACCAGAGGAGTTCAAAGTCAAGGGCAAGGAGTATATGGTGTGTAGGCTGAGGAAGAGCTTGTATGGGCTGAAACAAGCTCCACGGCAATGGTACAAGAAGTTTGATTCGTTCATGTTACAGCATGGGTATGACAGAACGGAGTCAGACCACTGTGTGTTCACGCGTAAGTTCTCAGATGGTGATTTCATAGTTCTGCTCTTATACGTTGATGACATGCTCATCATGGGAAAATATATCAAAAAGATCGACAAGCTGAAATAGGAGTTGGGCAAGTCTTTTGCGATGAAAGACTTGGGCCCGGCTAAACAGATCCTAGGAATGGAGATAACCTGTGACAGAAGTAGCAGGAAGCTTTGGCTGTCATAAGAGCGGTATATTGAGAAAGTCCTAGAGCGGTTCAATATAAATGCAGCGAAGCCGATCAGTACTCCACTGGATGGTTACTTCAGATTGAGCGGCAGGCAGTGTCCCAAGACTAAGACAGAGGTGGAAGAGATAGAGAAGATACCCTACGCATCAGCTGTAGGAAGTTTGATGTATGCTATGGTGTGTACATGCTCAGACATAGCATATGCGGTTAATGTTGTCAGCCGGTATCTTGTCAATCCCGGCAAAGAACATTGGGCAGCGGTGAAGTGGATATTGCGGTATCTAAGAGGCTCATCCAGGTTGAGGCTATGCTATGGTGATGGTAAACCTGTGATAGAGGACTACAAAGATGCAGATATGACAGGCGACATAGACTCCAGGAAGTCTACATCGGAGTTCATGTTTACGTTTGAAGGGGGAGCGGTTTCTTGGCAGAGCAAGTTACAGAAGGTCGTAGCATTGTCGACGACAGAGGCCGAGTACATTGCAGTCACAGAGGCATGTAAAGAGATGCTTTGGATGAAGAGGTTCCTACAGGAACTTAGCCTGAAGCAGGAGGAGCACGTGGTCTATTGCGATAGTTAAAGTGCTATACACTTGAGCAAGAATCCAAGTCAGCATTCCAAGTTGAAGCACATAGAGATTCGGTATCACTGGATCAGGGATACTTTGGAACAGAAAGTGTTACAGCTTGAGAAAGTCCACACGGACGATAATGGGTCAGACATGATCACCAAGGCTTTGCTCAAGGGCAAGTTTTAGGTTTGTAGAAACCAGGCTGGCTTGAAGAAGGTGAATTCCTCCTGAGTCGGAAAGGGGAAGATTTGATGGGGTTTTCCTCCTCAGATCAGAGGAGAGATGGAGCAACGGGTGAAAAATTAGAGTAATTCACCATGTTGCTCGACCGGTCGTGGGACAGCCACGACTGGTCGTGGCTTCGAGCCCTAGCACGACTCAAAGTCCAGCGAGTTGTGCTATTTTTTTTTGGGGTCTAGGACTAGTCGTAGGTGAGCTACGACTAGTCGTGGGTGGTCTAGGACTAGTCGTGGGAGAGTTACGACTAGTCGTAGGTTACGCAGTTTGTTCCGTGATTTTGCACGAAATTGTGGATTTGAGTCCTTTCGTAACAGGGATACGGAAAGGAGTTTCCTAAAACTATAAAAAGGGTTCTCTAAGGTTTTGTACAAGGCCCCCAATACACCGTACTCAACCTGGATGCCAACACCTTCGAGAAAACCTTATACAGACAGTTGCAGAGGCTAATCGGCCTGTAATTTGAGAAGGTTTTAGGCGAGACCGCTTTCGGAACCAGACAAATCAGTGATGTAGTTACCGCTCTAGGTAGGGGGCCTCCTTGAAACAAATAAGAGGTTGCATTCAACAAATCTTGCCCCAAAATACCCCAACATGTTGCGAAAAAACTGCCAGAGAATCCATTAGGTGGAATAGATGCAACTGCCTAGTAGACTCCCAAAAGGGTAGGCGGGGACATGAGCATCTCATTCTCAGCAAGTGAGACCAAGGCAGGGATGACACCTAACAGACCATTATTGCTCTCATAAGGGACAACCTTGAAAAGATTATCAAAATACTCCACTGTCGCACTCTTAATTCCAGCATTATCAACCAGCGTCTGACCCAATTCTAACCTTATGTTACTGATGATCGATCTTCTCTGCTTTTCTGTTGTAGAAGCATGGAAAAAACTGGTGTTCTTGTCACCTACCTCCAGCCACCTGATCCTTGCCTTTTGCTTGTAATAAACTTCTTCCAGTAGTTGAAGACGAGCAATGTTAGTAGGCGCTTGGAGATAGTTCTACCGTATGTCAATGTTCCAATCCGCTGAATATACTGCTTCATGCATCTGACGCTCACAGTTTTCCACTTCTTTCTCGGCTAGCGAAAGTTACATGAAAATATTACCGAAGACTTCTTTATTCCACGCCTTTAGGGCCTGTTTAACTTTCTTTAACTTAAGCAATATGTTGTAGATTAGGTGGCTTGACGCTTCTAATACCCAAGTTGACTTCACCACCTGCTGGAAAGTTTGATGCTGGATCCACATGCTCTGAAATCTAAAGGGCTTCATTGTCTGAGCTGCTACTTGAGGGAAGTTCAATAACAAAGGGGCGTGATCCAAATTAATTCGAGGGAGATGGATAACCTGGAAAGACGGGAACGTAGAGGCCCAGGCCGCATTCATAAGGGCTCTATCCAACCTAGCCCACACTCTAGCTGATCCGCCTTGATTATTGCTCCAAGTAAAACGATTGCCCGAGAAGCTCGCATCCTAGAGGCCTGCACTGTTAACCGCTACTACAAATTCTCGCAAGCTGGTGCTGTCAACCACTCTATGGCTCCTCCTCTCATTGGCTTCAATGGAGGCATTGAAATCACCACACACAGCCCAGGGGGTGCTGATAGCTAAGGATATTAAGGCCATATCTCCCCAAAGACACCTCATTTACATCCTATCACACCTAGCGTAAATGAATGTAATCGTTATCGCAAAGAGATGGTCTGCAAAGAAAAGACAATAAACAGTGATTGGTTAGATTTGTTTATAAGAGAAGGTGTAAATATTGATGACATGTTGATGATAAGTAATAAAATAGAAGGTGTAAATGAAACTAAAAAGTTTGTCTTTTGTATTCAAAATGAATGATCATGAATAAGTGGTTACCATCATAAGTATCAAAGATAAAAACATAATGGGGGTTATACGTTGTGTCAATCTCATTACATTAAGAATATATTAAATAAATTTAACCATATAAAAATAAAAGAAGCAAAAACCTCATTTGATCCAAGTATCTAGCTATATGAGAATAATGGTAGAGCCGTTACACAACTTGAGTATGCAAGTGCTATAGATAGTCTAATGTATGCTATGTAATGCACTAGACCAAAAGTAAACTCAGTAGGTTTACTAGCAACCCCAGTGTGGAACACTAGAATGCTATCAGTAGAGTTCTTGGTTACTTGATTACTTAAAAGTAATCAAAGACTTAGGATTATTTTACTTGGAGTGTTCTACTATATTAGAAGTATATATCGATGTGAGTTGGATATTGAGTACATGGGACAAATCCACTACAAGGTAAGTATTCACCCTAATGCAACCGTCTTAGGGATAGAGGAAACAAACCTACACAACTCACTTAACTATGAAGTTTGAGTTCATAGCCTTGGCTGTGACAGACAAAGAGGCAGAGTGACTTAGGGATCTTTTATTATAAATTCATTTTTGTGTGATCCTTATATCGACTATGTTAGTACATTGTGATAGTGAAGTCATATTAGCTAGAGCTTACAACGACACTTATAATAAAAAGTCAAGATATATAATTTTATAATATGATTATGTGAGACAATTGATTCAAAATAGAATCATTGCAATTTCCTATATGAAATCAAGTAATAACTTAGTTGATCCTTGTACTAAACCTCTAACGAGAGAGGTAGTAAAGACAACATTTAGAGGGATGGGGTTGAACTCTTTCACAAAAGTTCCACCAGTTATGGAAACCCAACATAAAATTAGAAAATCTTTAAGTTCCGATTTAATGGGTAAAAATAAGTTTCTAATATGTGAAAAGTTTCGGAACTAAAATTATATAAAACCTCATTCATAATAGATAGTGTTGTGTTATAGATAAAGGGTTGAGTCTTAGAACTCTTAATAAAATCTAATTTAAAATGACAAGTGTCTTAATAGTAACGGAGACACTGAAAGGATTTCACCTATATGAATGTAAAAATGGTGCTGTCTCTCATAAGAGTTGGAGTTTCACTCGGGATCGTTCATGAAATAAGATAAGCATATGGCCATTAATTGTGCTTAGTAAGATTTATGGAAACTCTAATAACACAAAGTGAATATATGTGTGTGGTTTCTTCAGCTCTATTATCTAAGAATAAATGGTCCAAAGCTACAACTACTATGAATTCTGATAAAATTTTAAGATACTTACACTAAGGAAAGATTCAAATCAAATGATATCTTTCTTTATGTATACAAGCAGTGTCTAGTTTAACATATGTTTTTCTTTGAAAATAATTTTCAATAAAGTGAGGGATTGTTGTGAAAAATACTTGATTAAAAAATATTTAATATATATATATATATATATATATATATATATATATATATATATATATATATATATAATGTTTATTAAAAAACCTTAGTTTTTTAGCGCTTTGGGAATAGTCCCATATCAAAAAGGAGAGAAGAAAAACTTTTGTTTATAAGTAGGGTGTTGAGTAACTTACTATTTTCTTGGTGAATACGTGGAGTACAGAGACTTGCGTGTTATGCGTAAGCACAAGGGCTCGGGCACGAGCATGGGCACAGTCACAGTTACGGTCACGATGTGAGGTTGTGTGATTGTAGAGACGCTAGTGGCACACTTTATACTTCGCATATAGGTCACTCCCTTGTGACCTTATGCAAACCAGCGCGAGTCGCAGTGTAAAAGTGGTTATAGGTCAAGTGGCTGGAGCGTTGTTGGTAAGAGGTCTGAAAGATACAGTCTGTCTTATATAGATGCTGAAATTTGCCATTTAAAAGGTGGTGTAACTGCTCATGCATTATTAAACCAAAGCATGCAGAAACTACTACATGTGGCTAGCCTAATAGTCATAAAGGACTAGACACTGAGTCTAAATGGCTAGCATGCATCTGTTTTCCCACATGCAAAATGGTCAAAAACTACCAAATAACGACTAGTTTCTCATCAAAAGCCAGAAACGATCATGTGGAGTTATGACCTTGGACCAAAACGTCCATCAATCCTAGCCTATGTAAACAGTGCTTGGGTGGTTCATTGGACTATCGCCAACCACTCGAATCACTCTCTCTTATGACCTAACAAGAAAAGCTCAAGTGATTTCTGATCAAGTCAGCAAGGTTCAATATGAACCTTAGCCAGCAAGTCCTCAAGAAATAGACCAATGTAGTGATCTAAGTCAGCTACTTCATTTCTAATCTTGTCTCTAATCTGAGATTTTTTTAAAAGTTTTTATCTGCCAGCAAACTATGTACAAAAAGTTCCATTAGTGGGTTTTTTTTTGGAACGTAGAACCACATACATGCTCGTCGTATCATAAAGGTCGTTTTCCTGCAACATGTCAACAGTCTTAATTATTTTGAGAATGGGCGAATAACGCTTTAAGGACAGCGTAATTACACATGCTTTAGCCTATTCTTAATATTTTTGGTTTCTTTTATTATTTTACAGAAGTTATATGTAATTTGAGAATATTAGTTTTATAACAATTATGACTTGGAAGGTAAGGGATATTATATATGTAACATCTGTCACGTAGCTAGATGTATATGAGAATACCATATAATTAGCTGCACGCAGGGGCTTCCTTGCTCTGTTTAAGGAAATCCAACGGAAGAGTTGTCCCCTCCAACGTGTGGTATCGGGTCAAACCCTGTTTGACCACGGGCTTGGCTCGGTGCGCCACGAGATCATGTAAGTTGGGCGCTTGCAACCAACATGCAGGGTCCACTTTGATGAGTTGAGTGCAATCTGCTCCATCCATCGATCTCATCCGCTCAAGGTAGGACAACAGTTCGTGAACGATGCAAATCTACACCACACATGGTCCATACTAGGTGAATATTTAAATTTTAACATTAAATTCTGACAATTCGATTGTCAAATCGGTCTTAATTTGATTGTAAGTGGTTCCTAGCATTCCAAGGCTTATTTAAGTAGAAATGAGTGGTAGATAGATGGTTAAGATAACTTACTCATGTAAGTACCATAGATGAGTTCCCACAGTGATACTCGAGTACAAAAAAATATGGACATTACACCTAGAGATTGTTAGTTTTGGGCAGTTTTTTTAGTAGCTTGGGACCTCTAAAGTCTTTCTAATTATAGTTTTCTATAGCTCTTAAGGTTACGTGATGATCAAATAATATTTACCTATTAAGGTTATGATCATATAAATGTTAGGATATTTTGAGTCTAAGATTAGGGTCACCGAAGTACATTGATTTACATGTTTTCTAATTCCCTGATGTGCCAAGTTTTTGTGTCTTCGATCTCCAGCTTCACAGCGCTTAACCGAGATAGAGATACTGGAATACTAACATATGTGATCGACAAATAGATATAGAAATAAATGTGCAATAGTAGTAGACATTGAATGAACACTATTAAAACATTCACAGGCCCACGAAAGTTTTACATTAGGCTAAGCTATTTGTGTTTTCAATTTATGGCAATGGGAATGACATTTATAAGATGCATATAAACATCAAGGTAAACCTAGGAAAGTTTCTACGGTAGACATTTCTTTGCCCACGTTTCTTCTCTTGTGGCCCACTTGAATTTTGAATCTGCCTCATTTGGTGTATAGCCTTGAGGGCGTGTTTGGGCAGTGGGATTAGAAGGGATTAGCTGGGATGGGATTTCAAAAACATAATTATTACCCATGGCAGGGATTGTCCATGTTTGCATGGGATAAGATTAATTCCATGCTTTGTTGATAATAAGATGGTACATTGAATGGATATACTCACCATCATTTGAAATTAGTGAGAATAACACACATGTGTTATATCTAAACCATTCATTTGTTTTGCAACCTCATTTTATGGCATGGGCCTAAAAATGAGGTAGATCCAAAACTTATGTGGCCCCAAAGAAGTTTTCAACGGTAAGTATTCAATCCCCGTTGGTTTCTATGGTGTGGTCCACTTGAGCTTTAGATTTACCTGATTTTTTGGCTCATGCTCTAAAATAATCTCGAAAAATGGGTGGGCCGTGTGGATATGACCCACGCATCATGGCGGGACCTATAGAACTTGCTAACGTTGAGTGAAATTGGCACACGACCCAATGTGATTCCATCTAATCTAATTACAAGCTTTTCCATTCTTTTCAAAGATGGAGTGGAATTGGCACACGACCGGATAAATCCCATCCCACCTAATGCCTTTTCAAACACGCCCAAAAAAGAGAGGGTAAAATCGGTGGATAGGGTAGGTTTATCAAAAGACTCCCTGGGAACAAAGTGGCTTACAGCTGGAAACATCCTGCCCAAGCCTTCCTACAGGGAATCACCGTCCCTAGCTGAGTATTGACCACTTGCAGATTACCAATCATGGGAGAGAATTAGATACACCACGTGTTACCATAGATGGTACAGCCCTTAGCATGGGCCCACCTTGACATATCTATTTTACATCCATGCCATCCATCTGTTTTCCATATCATTTTAGAGCATGAGCCAAAAAATCTGACAGATCTAAATCTTAGTTGGACCATACTATAAGAAACATTGATGATTAAATGCCTCACCATTAAAAACTTCCTAGGCCTGCCTTATTGTTTCTAAAATTTTTATTTTCCATCCAAACTTGATGTAGAGCGGGTCGCGGACAATTTCATGGCCAAGATGGATCAGAAAAGGCACGGTCAACAACATAAGTGTTCCGGACCATCAGACCTTCGATCAGGCGTATCTCACAATCCGGAATGAGTTATCCGACGCAGAATATATGATTTTGGGATAGAACGAGCTACTTTAGCCAACCAACCCCGTTATGCCGGGTTGCGCAGCCCGGATTTGCGAGAAAACCCCTGATCGACGGTCGTTTCCCCGTTTTAATTTCGTTTTTACTATTTATAGTAAGTTTTAGTTTGCTTATAACTCTTCATCCGTTGGGCTTTAGGAGTTGTGTCCAACATGAAAAGTGCTTAGAATAATTAGGAGAACGGTTTGGTGAAGCCAAATAGGACACTTACTATTTTTGGCTGAAAACCTTGCGCACTAGTAGACATCACGACCGTCTATAAATAGTAAGTTTACTATTTATAGTAAGTTGCGAATTCTAGGAGTTTTAGTTGTAGTATGAGTCTGATTTCTTTCATGTTGCTTGGTTCCCTTATTTAAAGGGGTGTAAACTCGTTTTTATTAATTAATCAATCAATTTCGAATTTAATAGAATTTATTTCTATTTTCCTGCTTTCTTTCCTCGTGGATTCGAGAAGTCTCTGTGAGGAGTCCAGAGAAGCTCCGTGGATTCGAAGTAGTTATCCTTGAGGAAGACGGTGATCGACCTCATCACGTTCATCCCTGCGTCAATTTGGTATCAGAGCGAGGTTTTCCCTCGGGCCGATGACAAACAACGAAGGTATGAATCAAAATCCTGTGGACGGTGATCCAGGGATTCGTTATCTTTCGGAAAGAATGGAAGCTTTCCATCGGGAGAGTCAGTTGACCATGCAAGGGCTGCAGGCAACCCTTGACCGTCTGGCGGATGCGCTACTTCCGCCTTGAGCCCTAGGCGGTGCTCCACCACCTATGGTCGCTCCACCACCCGTGGTTACTATACGACCCGACCCCGATTTTCGCAGAGCACTACCAGTGACAAATCGTAGGGTTACACCAGATGATTCTAGTTCCAGCGACGAGGACATTAATGAAGGTTTCGACCGACGACCAATCCATGGAGGCGATCGTCTAGATCGTGCTGAAAGAGACTATCGAGGTAAGGCTGAACTTCCTAGTTTTAACGGTTTATTACGTATCGAAGATTTCCTCGATTGGCTAGCCGAAGTAGAGAGATATTTCGATTATATGGATGTGCCAGATCATAAAAGGGTGAAATTGGTAGCGTTTAAATTAAAATCTGGTGCTTCTGCATGATGGGAACAATTACAACTCTCACGAGCCCGACAGAACAAGGCACCCATCGCATCATGGCCTCGGATGAGACGTCTTCTTCGATCACGATTTCTCCCAAGCGATTATGAGCAGATCTTATTCCAGCAATACCAGAATTTTCGCCAAGGAAATCGAACTGTTACAGATTACACTGAAGAATTCCAGCAGTTGGCTACACGAAACGATCTGTCAGAATCTGAGTCACAGAAGGTGGCACGATTTATAGGTGGGTTGCGACCGGCAATTCAGGACCGAGTTCAGATGTACCCAGTTGGGACCGTAGATGAAGCAGTTCAATTGGCAGGAAGGGCAGAAACACAACTTGCAAGAGCTCCTATTCGTCCCTATCCTTTAAATCGACCCCCTATAACGGGTCCCACACAGGATCCAGTGCTGGCTCGAGAAAAAGATCTGGTAGGAGAACGTCCTCAACCTCCTCCACCCGTGAACCGCGATACAGGGAGCGGACCATCCAGACCTCAACGGGCAGCACCCACAACAACGGGACCGAGTAGGATTCCAAATCCTTATGCTCGGCCAAGACCGAACAATTGTTACCGCTGTGTCCAACCAGGCCACTTATCAAACACTTGTCCTCAACGTCCGGCAACACACTTAAGTATAAACGAAGGAGGCTCTGAAGATGAGGCCGCTGAAGAAGATCATGGCTTTGATGAATATGAACAAACCATTGAAGAAATAGCGGGTGGTGCTGAAGTGATAGGCGAGGATCGTGGCGAATCTCTCGTTGTGAGGCGACTACTGTATACCCCGCGAAAGGAATTACATCCACAGCGGCACAATATATTTCGTACTCGGTGCACTATCAGCGGAAAGGTCTGTGATGTGATCATAGACAGTGGTAGCAGCGAGAACATCGTCTCAAGAGTGATGGTGGACAAGTTACAGCTACCAACGACGAGACATCCTTCCCCGTACTCAATTGGCTGGATAAAAAAAGTAAACGAGACCAAGGTAACTGAACAATGTACTATCTCGTTTTCAATTGGTAAACATTATAAGGATCAGATACTTTGTGACGTGGTTGACATGGAAGCCTGCCATATGCTACATGGTCGACCCTGGCAGTCGGACCGTGATGCGACTCATCGGGGACGAGACAACGTCTACATATTCGTCAAGGATAGTCGAAAAATAATCCTTGCCCCTATGGCACCAGAGAACCACCCTGAAGCCTCTAAAGTGGAGGAGAGTTCTCTCTTGACCATTCGAAATTTTATAGAGGAATCCAAGGAAACTGGTGTAAGACCCGTATCTTGGTCCGTACCTTTCCGTACACTTCCGCAGTCTTACCGGTCAAATTCCGGCAACCTTCGACCCTTAAAAGATATCGACGCGCGACCCTGATTCATATGCCGATAACCCGAGTCGACTCAACCCGCGACCAATACCATAGCGACCGCGCCGTCGTTGCGGTTCCGATACCGCGACTCGCGCGCCGAGGCGATACCCTGATCAAGAGTTATGGGCCAACGTTCGGTACGAGAAAACGCCGCGCATTGCGAAAACCAAGGGAATCTCAACGATGTGTCACATCAATCACATCAATCCCATCAATCAATCACCCATCAACCCATCACATGTCAAGTACACATCACTTCCATCCCTTTTTCCAAGCAACCACAAAAGTCTCCCAAACCCATACCTCTCTTACACAAAAAGCCAACAAAGTCTTCTTAACCCATACCTTTCTTACACAAAAGGCCAAAAAGTCAAGTTTTTCGTACAACACCATCACTCACCCATCCATCCATCACTCTCTCTCTCTCCCTTTACATCACTCTCTCTTTCTCTCTTTCTCATTTTCAAAATTTTCAAGCAACTCCAAGAGCCCCATACGTATGAAAATTTCCAACTTTCCTAAGCTCTAAGTGGCCCACCTTCCTACCTCAAAATCTCCTATCTCAACCCTCCATTCTTCATCTTAGCCATTGAAGTCGAAGACAAGGTGCCAAGGAACCCCTAGGAGAGAGGAGATCGGACGGTGGGTGCTTCTATAGGGTAGATTTTCTTATTTTTATGGTAGACCAAGTGAGGCCCACCGATCAATGGTGTGGATCTCACTTGGGACCCTTATTTGTGGCCGATGGACCACTTGGATCATCATGATCATTCCATGATGGGGCCATTCTCTATGGACCCCATCATGATGTTTATTTCTTTAAGAAAGGTCATCTAGACCGTCCATTTTGGTGGAGAGAGGATCTCCACCGTTGATTCTCGATCTTGATGGTCCCATGTGTTGAGGGACCCTTTTTTTGTATCATTTGCTTTTAAAGGAGGGCCCATAATGTCGGGGTCCCTCCATCACAAGCCGTGTCCCACTCTCCATGTCTCTCTCTCTTTCTCTTTTATTTTCTTTATTTTATTTTATTTATTTTTTTTATGCAAAAGGATTGTGTGGCCCTTGAATGGATCTCACCTTAATGCGTTTATTTTTATTCAAGTGGGGCCCACCTTAGACGTTATCCCCACGCACCCATCAGTGGTAGCCCACTTCATCAGGGCCCACCATCTTCAAAAAAAAAAAAACAAACAAACCGTCCAGCGTCTGGGACGCTGGACGTTACCAAGAAAGAAAAAAAAAAAAAAAAAAGAAAAAGGAAGGGGTTTGGGTGGTTCCCTTGCATAGGCCCTACCCTGACGTTTATGTCCGATCCAAGTCGTCCATCCTCTTGCCCACGGCATTTTAGCCGTTGGGTAGAAGTTTGGAGCTGATCCAATCACCTGGTGGGCCATAGCGCCGAATGTTGCGTCCTCACCATTCAAATGCTATTTCTTGTGTTATTTCACTTTCCAAGCGTTAAAAAAATTCAAACTCTGGACTCATTTGGACGGCTTCGGGCCACTGATCGTAATGGCCGGGGCGGATTTCATTTTTGCGGGCCTCACACGTGAAAAACCATGGGAAAACAATTTTTTAAAATTTTGAAATTTCATGAGGAAGAGGCTCTGCCTCCTGTGTCAGCGCCCAGCGCCTGCACGCAGGCGCGTGCAGCCCTGGCGTGGGCGGGCGGGCGGACGAACGTGGGAAGGGGCCCACGGCCGTATGCGTGGACCCCACTATAATGTTTATTTGATATCCAAGCCGCTCATGAGGTGGGCCGCCCCAGTAGCGGGCCCTCCCTCCAAAAATGAGACAGATCCAAGACTCAGGTGGCCCACACCACATGAAACAGTGGACTTTAATGTCTACCATTAGAACCCTCTTTGGGGCCCACAGAAGTGTTGGATCAAGCTGAAATTTTTACTGTCCCTTCATACAGGTCTGAGTGACCTTATGAACGGGTTGGATTTCAAATAAACATCACGGCGGGCCATATACGTGACACCCACAGTGATTTATGTATTCTATTCACACCGTCCACGGTCCGTGGACGGTAATGCCCACTATGATTTGTGTTGTATCCACACCGTCCCCACTGGACGGTGGGGCCCACATATATATGTTATTATATTATATATATTACATATAATATTGTATATATTACATATATTATATTACATGTAGTTTATATATTATATAATATATATATATGATTGTACGCCTTCATGTGGGCCCTACCATTGTCACAGGCGGTGCATCCAGACCGTCCATCCACTTGAAAAGATCATGTTAGGCCTATGGGTTAGGCCCATTGGAATTTCAAAAGGGGCATGGGCTAGGCCCATTTGGTTTGTGAAATGCTTATGGGCTGGGCCCATTGGGTTCATTTTAGGCCTAGAGACTAGGCCCATTTGATGTACTTCAAGGCCCATGTAATTGGACCCCTTTTGTTGAAATTTAAAGTCCATGGAAGTAGACCATTTGATATATTGTAAGGTCCATGGGACTAAACCCATTTGATTATAAAAGGGTCCATGGGATTAGGCCCACTTTGATATGTATGCAAGCTCATGGATTAGGCCCATTTGAATTGTTAAAGCCTAGGGATTTAGGCCCATTTGACTCATATAAGGCCTCTGGGTTGAGGCCCATTGGATACACATTTGGGGGTCCAATTGGTGTGGCCCATTTAATACATATTAGACTCATGTGACTAGGTCCAATTGATGCAATCCAAGGCCCACGAGTTTTGACACATTGCAATGCACATAAGACCCATTGGTGTGGCTCATTTATGTGGCCCATCTGACGAATAAAAGGCCCATAAGCTATGGCCCATTTGATATATACGTAAGGCCCAATGGGAGGAACATAAGGTCCATTGCAATGTGTAAACCCAATACCGATTATGTAGCGGTGTTTTAAGAAGGTCGTACCTAGGAAGCAATGTTGGTTTGACGTCCACATTGCGAGTGTAATGTTGGTTGGATGTCCACATTACGATTCTCCTTAGGGTCCATTACTGGGCCGTACTTATCGTATTTAGGCCGTCCAGGTCCATCTGCATTGTAAGATAGTTCATTTTATTATAACATGTTTAGTACAGTTCATGACTCATGATCATACGCATCATATGTATGCTTGACGTGAGAATTGTCTGATCATAGCATTTGCCTTCGGGCAGGTTGTTTATGGGCTCCCGGTTAGGCGGTGTTGCCTTACGTGAGCGCACGATATGCACAGGATTGGTTGTATGACTGGATAGAGTGATTCATGCATTCCGCATTTGTGTGACATGGTTACTGTATGCCCTAGCGAGAGCAGGGCCGTAGCCTCCACAGACAGATCGTGGTTGGCAAGATTGGATACCGGAAATCTTGTTCTACATGGGGTACTATAGATATCCCTGGGTGAAAGTCCCTAAACCCTTATGGTACCAAGAGGTTGCTCCAACGTCTAGACCGAGTGGGTAGATGAGCGTTGAGTGCCGATTACCAGACGGCTACGCTCTCCACTATGTCGTGGTCGGTTGGAAGGGGGTACGGCCTTACCCGCCCGAGAGTAGGGGGCAATGCTAGGCTGAGTTTGACCAGCTCGAGGAATGGGTCCGCTATCGACGAGTCGCGCCCGATATTGGTAGACGGATAGTGTGGTCTCTTCCACTTACCTTATTGCGCGCGATGTGGCGGCAATCTGGTTTAGAGTGTACTAGACCCCGGTGATATTCCATATTTTGAGCTGTATTGATGCGTGGACATAGATGAGGATCTGTATGCTTAAGTTGCATTGCACATCGCATGGCCTTGGGTGGCCGATACCATTCATGTCTTGCATTGCATAGCCTTGGTACGGCTCATGATGTTTTGGTTCCATCTGTATATTCCGCATTACTCTGACATTGCATTCATATTACTACCTTGCGCACACACTTTCACCACCCTCTAAGCTTTCTGTAAGCTTATGCACGACGGTTGCGTGCAGGTGACGTTGGATCGCAGCAGCGCTGAGGCAGGAGCACGTTGCTGATCATTTTAGAGTTTTTTTGTTATTTGCCATTATATTTCCCTTTATCCTCATTTTACTTGTAAAGTTTTTTATTATAGTGGAAATGTAATGTACTTCTTGGTTGTTGTTTGTGGGTTATGCCTTTGGTTATGGTTATTACGAATCAAACTGATATTTAAAATCCTCCTCGTAGTATCCCAGGATCGGAACCTGGCGAATGGGAGCTAGGAGCCGAGAATGGGGTTCTACGGAGGCTGTCGGCGCCGGATTCGGCGATCGAAAATTTTGTGAGCCCGGTTTTCGAGTTTGGGGTGTGACAACCGGCGAGGTATACGCCGTAGTGGTGAAAGGGGAGGAAGAGGAACCCTCAAACATCCCTCCAAGCTTAAAACTGTTGCTAAACGAATTCAAAGAAGTCTGGCCTGAAGATTTACCTGCTGGATTGCCCCCCATGAGGGACATCCAACATCACATAGACCTCGTCCCTGGGGCTAGCCTGCCCAATCGCCCTCATTATCGGATGAGTCCGAAGGAGTGTGAGATACTTCAGGGGCAAGTGGAGGAATTGATCCGTAAGGGTCTATTGAGAGAGAGCATGAGCCCATGTGCCGTACCAGCATTATTAATGCCAAAAAAAGATGGAAGCTGGCGCATGTGTGTCGACAGCCGAGCAATTAACAAGATTACCATCAAATACCGGTTCCCAATACCACGGTTGGACGACATGCTCGATATGCTAGGAGGGGCTAAGGTGTTCTCTAAACTCGATCTAAAGAGCGGGTACCATCAGATTCGTATTCGACCCGGTGATTAATGGAAAACGGCATTCAAGACAAAAGAAGGGTTGTATGAGTGGCTGGTCATGCCCTTCGGCCTATCGAACGCACCAAGTACTTTTATGCGTTTGATGAATCAAGTTCTAAAACCATTCACTGGCCGATTTGTGGTAGTATATTTTGATGACATATTGATATATAGCCAGGATGAGGCGGAGCACAAGAAACATCTCAGGCAGGTGCTGCAGGTCCTACAAGATAACAAGTCGTACCTCAACTTGAAAAAGTGTAGTTTTTTAACTGACAGGCTGTTGTTTCTAGGATTTGTTGTAACGTCCACAGGCATTCGAGTGGATGATGAAAAGGTGCGAGCTATTAGGGAATGGCCGATCCCGACAAATATTCATGAGGTGAGAAGTTTTCACGGATTAGCGACTTTCTATCGTCGATTTGTGCGAGATTTTAGCACCATAGTCGTGCCTATAACAGATTGCATGAAGAAGGGACCGTTCCAGTGGACTGATAAAGCTGACAAGAGCTTTCACGAAATCAAGCATCGTTTGTCTACAACACCAGTCTTGGTGCTTCCTAATTTTGACAAATTATTTGAGGTTGAGTGTGACGCTTCATACGTCGGAATTGGGGGAGTTTTACCACAGGAAGGCAGGCCGGTAGTCTTCTATAGCGAGAAGCTCAGCGAAGCCCGAAAGAAGTGGTCGACTTACGAGCTTGAGTTGTACGCAGTTGTTCAGGCGCTGCGACATTGGCGGCATTATTTGATTCAAAGGGAGTTTGTTCTGTACACTGACCATCAGGCATTAAAGTTTATTAATAGTCAGACTAACGTGAATCGTGTACATGCTAGATGGGTTGCGTTCTTACAGGAATTTACGTTTGTTCTGAAGCATAAGTCAGGCCAGCAGAACAAGGTGGCTGATGCATTTAGCCGTCGTGCGTCACTACTTGTTATGATGAGCAACGAGGTAGTCGGCTTTGACTGTCTCAAGGAGCTGTATGCCGAGGATGAAGATTTTAAAGATTCTTAGTTGAAGTGCCAAGAAGGTCACCCCAGTGACCTTCATATACAGGATGATTTTCTCTTCAAAGGGAATCAATTGTGCATTCCCTAAAGTTCTCTAAGGGAGCAGATTATTCAGGAACTACATGGAGGTGGCCTCGGTGGACACCTTGTGCGAGACAAGACGCGAGCTCTTGTGGAAGAACGGTATTACTGGCCACAGTTAATACGTGATGTGGGAAGAGCCGTGCAACGTTGTCATATTTGTCAGACCTCCAAAGGACAATCTCAGAATACGGGCCTCTACACCCCGTTACCTGTGCCTGACGGTCCTTGGGAGGATTTATCAATGGACTTCGTGCTTGGTCTTCCACGAACACAACGCGGCATGGATTCGGTGTTCGTAGTGATCGATCGTTTCTCAAAGATGGCGCACTTTATCCCATGCAAGAAGACCCTTGATGCAACACATGTGGCAAATTTATTCTTCAGGGAGGTCGTACGGCTACATGGGGTCCCTAAGACCATTACTTCTGATCGTGACACGAATTTCATTAGCCACTTTTGGCAGACTTTGTGGACTCGATTCGATACACGACTTCAATTTAGCAATGCTTACCACCCACAGACTGATGGGCAGACTGAAGTTGTGAATCGCACATTGGGAAACCTCCTTCGCAGTATTGTAGGAGAAAAGCCGAAGCAGTGGGACTTGGCCTTGTCTCAAGCAGAGTTTGCGTTCAATAACATGGTGAACCGCTCGACAGGAAAATCGCCATTCCAGATTATCTACGGACGAGTGCCTCGCCACACACTTGACTTGGTCCCTTTGCCCAAGCACCCAGGCACGAGCGTGGCAGCAGAACATATGGCAGATAAGATCATGGGCATCCATGTAGAAGTGCAGGCCAAGCTACATGCCTCAAACGAGAAGTATAAGGAACAAGCGGACAAGCACCGGCGATAAAAAGTGTTCGAGGTGGGCGACCGCGTGATGGTCCATCTGCGTAAAGAGAGATTTCCGACCGGGACATACAACAAGTTGAAAAATAAGAAGATTGGACCGGTACCAATCATCCGAAAGATCAATGACAACGCTTATGTTGTTGATCTTCCAGATGACCTAGCGATCTCACGGACTTTCAACGTTGCGGACCTGACCGAGTATCATGAACCAGCGCAGGAGGAGAACTCGAGGACGAGTTCTTTTCAAGTGGAGGGGACTGATGTAGAGCGGGTCGCGGACAATTTCATGGCCAAGATGGATCAGAAAAGGCACGGTCGACAACATAAGTGATCCGGACCATCAGACCTTCGATCGGGCGTATCTCACAATCCGGAATGAGTTATCCGACGCAGAATATATGATTTTGGGGTAGAACGAGCTACTTTAGCCAACCAACCCTGCTATGCTGGGTTGCGCAGCCCGAATTTGTGAGAAAACCCCTGATTGACGGTCGTTTCCCCGTTTTAATTTCGTTTTTACTATTTATAGTAAGTTTTAGTTTGCTTATAACTCTTCATCCGTTGGGCTTTAGGAGTTGTGTCCAACATGAAAAGTGCTTAGAATAATTAGGAGAACGGTTTGGTGAAGCCAAATAGGGCACTTACTATTTTTGGCCGAAAACCTTGTGCACTAGTAGACATCACGACCGTCTATAAATAGTAAGTTTACTATTTATAGTAAGTTGCGAATTCTAGGAGTTTTAGTTGTAGTATGAGTCTGATTTCTTTCATGTTGCTTGGTTCCCTTATTTAAAGGGGTGTAAACTCGTTTTTATTAATTAATCAATCAATTTCGAATTTATTAGAATTTATTTCTATTTTCCTGCTTTCTTTCCTCGTGGATTCGAGAAGTCTCTGTGAGGAGTCCAGAGAAGCTCCATGGATTCGGAGTAGTTATCCTTGAGGAAGACGGTGATCGACCTCATCACGTTCATCCCTACGTCAAAACTGTTGATAAGGTGAAACAAAACTGGATAAAGGAAAAAAAAAAACAAACATAAGCTTGATCCAAAACCATTGTAGTGAACAAGAAAATTTTAATGGTCAATCACCATGGTTCTGTATGGTATTGTCCGGTATCGTCCACCTTATATTTGGATCTGCTTCATTTACGGGCTCAGGCCCTAAAACAAAAGTAAAAAATGGATGGTCAGCGAGAATACATACATCAAGGTGGGGCCCATAGTAAGGACTGCACTATCCTGCGTAAGTGGCGCACTAAATCCAATCCGTTCCTACCAATCATTCGGTTTGAATCCAATTTACGCGAATAGTTAAAATCCATAGATAGCGCCGGACTATTAGTCAGTAGTGACCCCTTATTGTCGTGGACCTAGCATGATTAATGTGTTCTCTGGACTCCATCTATCCATTCTATTAGTCTCAGGTGGATCACATCACAGGAAGAGAAGAGTAATTGAATGTCTACCATTAAAACTTCTTAAGCCCACCGTAATGTTTATTTTCCATGTAACCTGTGAATTAGGTCACACGGTCCTCGATGGAGAGAAATGAAAAATATCATTTGATTCAAAACTTTAGAAGTTTTTAACAGCGGGCATTCACTTGACACTGTAGAATACAGTGTGGACCATCTAGGACCTGGATTTACCTATTTTTTCGCTCTTACTTTAAAATAAGTCGAAAAAAATATATACACAACAAGGATACAATACATGCATCACGGGTAAAAGGGCTTTTCCAGCCCAGACCATTACGGACGCGGTACTGGGGGGGTTACTACCGAATGCGAATCCAGTAGAAGATGCCGACAGCCTTTCAGCCGCCAAGGTTGAATGAGAGTAGTACAAAAAGTAGATTGCGTCCAACCCCTCTCGACACAATAAACCGTTTGACCAGATCTGTATGTGGCCACCATGATTTATCTGTTTATCTACTCCATTTGTTTCTTTACAGAGATCTTGTTAAGCTAATGGCTAAAAAATGAGGCATATCCAATGATATAATGGACCACACCAAATAGTTATCTTGGGTTGCATTAAATGCAAAGACATTAATTCAAGTTGCATTGAATGCAAGAGTCAACTCTTGTATGGCTCACTGGAGCGTTGGATCTGACTCATTTTTGAACCCACGCCTTAACATGATCTAAGAAAAGAGATAAACGGCATGGATAAACAGATGCATTAAGGTGGCCGCCACAAAGATCTGCTCGGACGGCTGATTGTACGAGCTGGGTCGGACAGCTTCCAATGGTAAAGTGCGAGGTCCTGGCTCTTGATCCACTTGAAATATAAGATTCAACTCTCATACAGACCTTATCCAACCCTCAGCTTGCATTGATCATTTCCCATCCGTGTCTCCAGCTGATTGCAGAAGCCATTTTCTTCCTCCGTCTCTCAATTCAATCCGGTATGCTTCTTTCTACCATTTTAATTATACAATGGTGTGTGTGTGTGTATATATATATATATATATATATATATATATAGGTGCGCGCGCAATCCAGAAACAGGGATCCACCCACCACGGTTGCCGCGCCCCTCTTCCTGGTGGTGGGACGCGGATTGGCTAGCGACCCTGGCGGGTGCACCGTGGGCCCTATCATGATATATGTGTTTTATCCACGCCGTCCATTCAGTTTTTTCAGATCATTTTCTGATGTGATCTCAAAACTGAAGTAGATCCAAATCCCAGGAGGATAACATCATAGTAAACAGTGTTGATTGAACGCCCCGTGAAGAACTTCTTGGGGTCTATAAAAGTTTTCAATCAGGCTGGTATTTGCTTTTTTCCTTCATCCATGTCTGCTTGACCTAATCAACAGGCTGGATGTCAAATAAACATTACAGTGGGCCATAAGAGGTTTTTAATGGTGGATAGTCAATCGTAATTATTGTTTTCCTGCAGTGTGATCCATATGAGATTTAGAACTGCCTAATTTTTTAGATCAATCCATAAAATGATCTGGAAAAATATATGAATGGCGTGGATCAAACACATACATCATGGTAGGGTCCACGGACCACTGACCACTAGCCAAGTGCATGGCCAAAACCGCGTCTGAAATGGATGTAAGGCGTATGCATTAGTTTGGACGGCATACTAAAATGAGCTGGGAAAGCGGATGAATGGCGTGGATGTAAGCCATATACATCAAGGTGGGCCCAGGCACAGGGATACACCTACCTCCGTGGATCCCCTAATCCACCAAAGCCGTGCCCCTCCTCCGGACGAGAGCGGATTTGGGGATACCCGGCCTCACGCAAGACGGCCTACCTTGATGTATTTTTTTCATGTATCCACCCCGTCCATTCATTTTTTCAGATCATTGTAGGGCATTATCCAAAAAATGAAGCAGGTCCAATTATTAGGTGGACCTTATCATAAGAAACAGCCGTGGTTGACCGCCTACCATTAAAAGCTTTTTAGGCCCACTTTAATGTTTCCGTGGTGAATTTTACTTTTCAATCTGTCGATAAGGTTACATAGGCTGCAATGAACATTGTTTCCTTTGGTATGGTTCACCTGAGAATTGATCTGTTTCATTTTTTGAGAAAATGCTATAAAATGATCTGAAAAATGGATGGACGGCAAAGATACATAATACATACCTCAAGTGGCCTCACCGTAACTCGACGATAAGGGCCGCACACCTGAGTCCGGAGTCTCACCTAATTCACTCTCCTTCGGATGCCGGCTTTCCCACGAAATTTTTTAGGTAAGAATTTAGGTAGAGTTCATCACGATGTTTATAAGAAATTTATCTTGTTCACCCATTCTGTGCTCTCATTTTAAGATAAACCATTAAAAAACAAGCCGAATCCAAGATTCAAGATGGCCACACAAAAGGGGAATATGAAAAAAAATGCCTACAATTTCTAGGATCCATTTTTTATGCTTATATGTCATCCAAATTATTTATAAGATTATTCCCACGGGTATAAATTGAAAACAAAAATTCTTAGCCTGATAAAAATAAAATTAAAAATTAAAAAAACTTTTGTAGCCATTCCAGCTTTTTTTTGTTGTATGTTTTAAAATGAGCTCATAAAATGAACGAACATGGTGGATTTTTCACAAACATCAAAGTGGGCCTTGCCTAGATTCACAGTGCAAGAACTTGCCAAAAGGCTTTGACAGTAAATCAGTGACCCCTCTTTACTATACATGCTGGTTTGCCAGAGAAAGCCTTTTCCAGGAACTTCTTCCTGGGAAGTTAGGTGGGGCTCACTCCCAATGTTTGTGATAAATCCAACAGTTTCAGCCTATCATGTGTTAGGACTTGGGTCCAAAACTCAGGTGGACGGCACACAGGAAGAAATGGTTAAGGAAATGCCTACCATTGAAACATCCTTGCTGGCCTCTACCGTGATGTTTATATATCATCCACACTTTTCATAAGTTCATTTTTAATGTTTATATGCTATCCACGCCGTTTGTAAGTTCATTCCTTCTAAGATGAAATGTAAACAAATATTAGATTAACTCAAAACTTCTATGGCCCCACAAATGTTTCAATGTGGATGTTTAATCCTCACTATTTCATGTCATGCGGCTCACTTGAGTTTTGGATCTGTCTTATTTTTAGCCCTTGTCCTAACATGATCCAGAAAAACGTACACCACACATTTCATTCCGGAGATAAGAAAAATGGAGTTTTGATGTGGGGAACTTATGTGGGTCCTATATTATAATGTATGTGTTATACCTATACCATTCACTAAGGAGATGTGATTTTAGAGCATGAGACCAAAAATTAAGCCGATCTAAAGCTCAGGTAGACTACACCTCAAGAAACAACGGGAATTGGAATCCAACTATTGAAAACCTCTCGAGGCCATGGAAGGCTCGGATCAAGCTGATATTTTCCCGTCATATATCCAGGTTTGTGTGAAATAAACTTCATGGCAGCCCTAGGAAGGTTTCAATGGTAGTCATTCAATTCCCATTGCTTTCTGCAATCTGATCCACTTGAGCTTTGAATCTGCCTCATTTTTGGGCTATTGTCTTAAACTAATATGAGAAAAATGGACTGACTGTGTGGATCTGCAGTACAATTGTGGTGTATGAAAATGGAAATATATATATATATATATATATATATATATATATATATTCTTTATTCTTGGACCAATGAGAAGTGTCGGGACATGACATATGATCTGCACTCATAAATGGTACATGTGACATTAAATTGGCATTAACACAAAATTAAATTGGACAATTGTCTCTAATCTATAGCCCCAAATCAGATTGGTCCAGCAATCCTAACCTCTAATTTGACAATACTTGTTTATTGAAATAGGACCATTAGAATTTATTTATCTATTTATTTATTTATTTATTTTTATTTTAGTCCTCTAATGAATTCCAACAATCTAACACTTAAATAAGCAAATAAGCTTAATATTTTGTTTACCATAATCTAACTAGTACACATAATTTGGAGGGTAAAGGCAAAAAGCACAACCAATATCAAGTTGGTTCTCAATGGTGGAGATCTTCCATCCCAACCTAAGTAAAATCCTCATGTATTATGACCACACATCCCTAAGATCAATGTCCATATATGTGTTCTAAGCATCTGTGGTGGTCATGACTTCTCTGAGCATTGAGATCCATAAAACACAACTCACTCCCGTCAGTGATCACTTTGTCCGATCTTAATTAAGTTCTTAAAGATTTAAAAAAAAAAGGTGTCGTGTGCTTACACAACTCAATGATATAAGATAAATATAAAAATAATGTAACATTAAATATATCTCTAAGGTATATAATACATCTTAAAAGGACCCATAGTCATCAAGATCAACAAGTGAGATCAACCCAATTACATTTACGTGGCTAGTGGATTAGGGCGCATATTGGTTTTCTAGTGCACTAACTACAACAAGGAAGGCCTAACAAAGATTGGATGAAGGTGGTAAGAATGGATTTGTAAATCCAACCTCAAATAGATAATGGTGATTACGGTAATGTCTAAAGTCTAACATACAGAAAAAAATAAATAGAGAACTTAAGAAAAACATACACCATTACTTGATATTCTATGTGGGAGTTTTAATACCTGGGCATCACTCATCCACAGCGGAGCTCTTCCTTATTTTAATTCTTGAAAGTTAAGATGGGTGCGAAACCCAAAACCTCAATGTTGAAACACGCCTTATTTCAACGGTGAAACTATTATAACCATGAACATAAGAAATTTTTAATAGAATGTATAGTTGTATAGAATGTGTTGTTTGTGTCTAAATCAGATCTACCTAACCATTGGTAATTGTATGTCGTTGCATTTCTTAAGTTGCTACAGTCGTAGGTCTCATAGTTTGAAGGGTGCGGAATGAAATAAATAATACCTTTTATATATATATATATATATATATAAGCGGTTCTCATGATCACATGGGCATGCTCATCGACATGAGGGCCCCAAACGACCATAACGTCTGGACATGTGGTGCCATCATCCACCAAGGATGTGAGGACCCCACATATGACACATGTTTGGTCACTAATCGCAAATCAAATAGGGATCCAAACAATCATGCACATGATCATCATCAATTCTACATGAATCAACAGTCTAAAACGGCCAACCAAGTTCCATGGGCTGATTGACTGAATCTCTATGATCATTCATTTCATGGACCAATCTAAGTCAAAAGATGTTTTCAGAACATGCAAATTGAGCTAGGGGTTAATTTTGGGCCCAATCCAAAATTAAATCTAACGGATCTGATTAAAAAGGTCTGTTTCTAGGGAACATTTAATAATGAATGGTTCATGATTTTTCTAAGTAGATCTAGATACTCAATGTCCAACCCGTTCTTTCTAATCTCACATGCACATTCAATACATCAGTTAGAAAAAAAAAATCATCTCAGTCTGATCCCTAAATAATGAGATATGGCCTACCCAATGTAGGTCTTTGCTTGATCAATAGAGAGTTGATTTTATCAATCCAATAACTTCTCGATCCAAACTAAGATCGGGTCGAACAACCCCATATTTCAAAGTTGATGCCTGGGACCCCATTCTTATCAAATTGGATTCTCCAAAGGAGACAATTAGATTGCCCGAAAGTGGGCCACTAGTCAAAGGGCATCACCTCGTCTCGCGGAACACATGCACCATGAACACCCAATCTTGTTCTAGTTAGATCTAAACCATCTGATGTCCGTTTGGGGTATATGACTACTTGTTTCAAAGGTATCAACGAGTAATTTAAGATTAACAATTTATATTTCTCATCAGAGATAGAGAAAAAGGTCAAAATTGGGTTGCAAGCTGGCTGTCCAAAACAGTCTAACAAGGTCTCATGTGAAAGCAATATACAATTAAACAAGTGGGCCCCGCTTGCATTTTTCAAGATGGCCAGGGGTGTAGGGTCTACCTCATAATAGCCCACACTAAATCCTTCCAATCTCACACCCCCAACATGCCAAGTGGGCCCCACACCTATCAAGGATGGGCCCAATCCTAGATGCATGCATGTGCGCGAACCAACGGATTAGATATATTTCTACAAGTGGGTCCCACAAAATCTCATATTATGATAAATGTTCTAGGATATATACAAATTAGGTTAAAAAATTATTTCAGTTAGAATCTAATTAGGTGTCTTAGAATTAAAAAATTACTACAAAGAGAGAGAGAGAGAGAGAGAGAGAGAGAGAGAGAGAGAGAGAGAGAGAGAGAGAGAGAGAGAGAGGTAAAAAAAGGAAACCAAAAGGTGCTTGACCCACAACGGAAAGGGTTGTCTTAGACAAAGCCTTTGCGCCTCCGTTCTTGCCCATATGGTGGGCCCCACACAGGGCCTCTTACCAAAATCCACTATGTCCATCTTGCTCCCATATTAGTAACATTCAAGAACACAATTTGTTTCCTCATCCACCTATCATGATCCATAGATTCACATGGATGGTGTGGAATGCATGACCAAAGATCTCATATCATCATGGCCTTTGTGACCAATCCAGGTCCATCACGATGAACCTCATAGTCATTACAAGATATATGAAGATATCACGGCCGATATCTCATACATACAATGTGAGACATACATAATGTGTGATCTCCCATCAAGGCCCATCCACACGATGTCAATGTAATCTAACTCCATCAATCAATAGGGAAATAAACATATAACCATCATGTGCAAAATTAAGGAAGAAGGAACATAAAACATTGTGATCTCAAGCGTCCAAATATTGGATCCCAAAAGAATGCGCCTGATAGATCCAACTTCAATAGATTAGATCTCCCAATCTAGAAATCTCATTGACACGAAATAAAAACCAGTTCGAACCTCGTTTAAAAGAAAACAACTTGACCAGTTCCCATCTGCTAAAAACATCTCTGGAATTTCTGGATCAAATTAGAAATCAACAATTATTGCAAAACAGGGCCTCTCTAATACCATTTTTTCGAGTCCCTACTGTACAAACACAACAGAGTATGCATGTTCATTTTGATCATGAGACGCTTCCCAAGAATCATCATTTGTAATAACATCAAATTTTTATAATGCAATAAGACAAACAATGGAGATCATACATACACGAAAATATACACAAAAAATGTCTGTGATAGCAATTTCCTTAACCAAGAATTCTCTCCTTAATCTATCACAGTACCGGAGAATCGAACTATCCTAAGGTCTTGTAGATGTCAAGGATGACTTGTACTATCCACACAAGTGGACTACATATGAGGACAATCAAAGATGATGGAGTGAATCTCCACTCTCTCACATACTTTATCACACTCACACGTCTAATGTTGTTGGGACATTCAGGACTAGCTTTACATCTTCTCTAGAATATGATTATATAAATAAGAAGGGTTTAGAATTTCAAGGTTGCACCAAGTATGGTGCTCTACCACCATATGAACTTTGGTATAACGTACTGTGAAGGACGCCTATTAAACAGTATCATCTCGTACATATACTTATGATTCAATCACTCCACTGCCATAGCGTATCCACTAATGATCATATCTCATGTCAATCAAAAGTAAACTCATCAGATCTGGACCATTAGTTCATCACGAAGTACATTTAAAATAATTTTTATGGTTAAAACAAAACTTCAACAGTTAAAAACCCTCTTAAATTCGATTAAAACAATCGGAGTGCTTGGCCTAGCAGAAAAATCACTTAATAAGTATTTAATATATCTACATCAAAGTCATAAACATGTAGGAAAACTAGTGGATTCCTTATTAGCTCGTGTAAATCAACGACTTTTGATGGAAGTACTCAGCTACATATGCTTTATTGGCCTCTGCATAGACCTTGTAGGAAGAACTAAAACTGACCAATCAAGATCGTGAACTGTACACATCCTTAAGTCTAGGGATAAAAGTATCTGTCATGCATCATCAAATCCTCCTCTCACGATCACAGTCTAAACTAATGGGCCCTCAAACTGTACATTGACTTGATCTTGATCCACCGATTTGAGTGACTAAAGGTCAGAATCTAGATCTTTTATTCATGGTATACTCACACTCTTATGCATGATAAAAGTAAAGGTAAGACATAAACCGATATTAAGTAAGCTCCCGATGGTGAAGACTACTCATCATAACCTAAGTCAGTTCCTTTACACAAGATGTTTGTGCATCGCATGAACTGATATCCACAAGTGTGTCCCACGCACCTATGACAGTCATGGTCTAATCAGGTATTGAAATCCATGGAGTACAACTCTCCCATATCAATGACTGTCATGTCCAATCTCAAGTTCCCAAGGATTATTAGATGAATCACTCGTCAACTATCTCAAAAGAACAAGAGGAACAATAAATTTATATAAGGCATATCACATGTCTAATTTAAGACCCATGGTTACCATGATCAACAGCTGAGATTTGCCCAACCACATCTACATGGCTAGTGGATAAGGGCACAAATAATTTTTTAGGACACTAACTCCAACAGGCGTGTGGCCCAAAGTAAATGGTTCGGCCTAATTTTCTTACAAGGTTATATCACGGTGCGGCCCAGCATTTGCCTACCCGGATATTTCACAAATGTAAGAAATTAGCAGGAGAGATACAGTTGTGGCTGATCATTGCTCAGAACAAACGTGGCCTTATAATTGTCTAGTGGGTCTTTTCATAATAAATGAAAAATTACAGTCAAACACCAATACAAACAGTTAATTAAAGTTATCCACTTATCTATCATCTAATTATAATTATCCCCTAAAAAATATTTCTACCATAAATAAATAAATACAAATGTGGTACACTGAATGAGTTGGATGTGACAAAGATTAGAAAGGTTGGAAATTAACCACTAGTTAGACCATAACTTGTAAATCCAAACAATTGAACTTGAAGTCGAGACTTCTCTTATTTAAGGGGGTTTAGTCTGCTCAGCTGCCCATACGGCTCAGCATGCTAGCCGATCTATCAACATGTTGGTGCACGTGGCAAGCTGGCATTCATTTGCGGTATACCTCACACCACCGATACGGCTGGTGTGTTGACGGCACCAAGTTATGTGGGTCCCATCATAGGGTATCAGTTATATCCAGACCGTCCGTCCACTTTTTTAGCTTGTCGTCAGGCTTGAGAAGAAAAATAAAATATATTTAAAAATCAAGTGGACCACACTGTAAAAAGCAGTGGAGAATTGAACGCCTGCCATTGAAACCCTCCTGGGTCACAGAAATTTTGAATCAATATAAATTTTTTTTTCGTAATTATCTTAATGCAGGTCCGTGTGGCCTTATGAAGAGATTGGATGTAAAGTAAACGCCGATGAATGTTTTAGCGGTGAAATTATCCCGCTGCTATTTGTGTGTGATCCACTTGATCTTTAGAAATTATTTATTTTTGAAATCAAGATAAAAAATAATATGTCCAAACGGATGAACATTGTGGGTATGATAAATACATCATTAGGATGCCATGTAACTTTGATCTAATTTGAACCATTCGTACAAGGAGGAGGGACGCGGATATCCGGCCAGAGCCTTTGCAGGAAGTTCCTGTGGAAACCAAAGTGGGGCCCATCGTGATGTTTGTGTAAAATCCACTTCGTCCATCCGTTTTGTGAGCTTATGTCATGACATGAAACTAAATGTGAGTAGGATCCAAAGACTAAAGTAGGCCGTACTAAAGGAAAAAGGTAGTTAGGGAAATTTCCGCCGTTGAAACCTCCCTGGATCAACGGTGATGTTTAGAATTAATCTATACCGTTCATAACGTCATTTTTACCGGGATTAAATATTAGAATGATTCAAAACTTTGTAGCCCCACAAATATTTCAACTATGGATGTTCAATTATCATGTTTTCCGGCCCATTTGAGCATTGGATCCAGTTCATTTCTGTCGTAATATTTTAAAATGAACTCAAAAAATGGATAGACGGGGTTGATTTCTCACAAACATCACAGTGGGCCCCACTGAGTTTCCAGCGAATGAACTTATGAAAGGCTTTTGCAGGTAATCGGCGTCCCTGGAGGAGCGTCAGAGCTCGAATTCCCATAATACGTGCCCACACCACTTAGGTTTCCGGTGGCTGGTACACCAGCCAATCCGCTTTCCCTATTCCAAGTTGGCCATTTTCCAAAACAAATACAGAAGCGGATTGGCTGGTGCACTACACGCCACATATTTGGTAAGCTCGTTGTAAGGCTTGAGCTGAAAAATAAGATATCCAAAAAATCAAGTGGAGGCATGCTGTAAAAAGCAGTGGAGTATTGGACGCAGGCCATTGAAACCCTTTTAGGGTCACGGAAATTTTGAATTAATATGATATTTTTGTTTTTTTAATTCATCGAGCTCTCTTTGACCTCATGAACAAAGCAGATGGAATGTAAACGTTATGTTGGGCCAACTAATGTTTTAACGGTGAAAATTATTGTCCCCACTGTTATTTGTAGTGTGGTCCAAGTGAGGTCCAGAAATGACTCATTTTTAGAATTAAGATCTAAAATGATCTAGCTATTAAATGTATGAATGGTGTAAATATGAAAATACATCACTGTGGGGCCATGTAACTTTGATCTCCTTGGAACTGTTCTGCTCGTATAACTCATTACTCGTCTTCGAGTTATATGTATTCAAGGTAGCTGGTGTGTGGTACACCAGCCAATCCACTTCCAAATACAACCAGAAAGAAATTATTTATCCGTACATTTATTTTTCATGGCATTAGTTATTCTTATTTCTGCTGTCTGTTTGTATCGTACACTTACAGTCACATGAATGACATTTGCCCCAAACTATGCAGCAGGAGGCGATCAATCTAAGGAAACTTTGCAAAAATTGCACTGGTAGGATGATCCAACCATCTTTTACCTGAGTGCACCTCCGATAGACTCCCAGCCAAGCATCTTCGTGCCCTTTAAAAAGTTCTCTATACGCTGGGTTGGCCAGTTCTGTTCTCTACGAGCCTTACACTGACTGCACAAGCTATCTTCCTCCTTACTACAACCTCTCCATTAGCTCTGGTACGCTTCTTTCTACCACTTTATTAAAAGGGAAAGCATATTATGCAAGTAATTAATGTCTCACCCGCAGCTACTTGTATATAGGAGGAATGCACACAGCTACCTGCCGATGGGGCATAGCAATTGCTGTGTTTAAGGAAATCCGACCTCCACAGAAGAGTTGTCCCATTGTGAAAATGAGATGCCTAAAAAATGAGAGGATCCCATCACCAGATGGTCCACATTCTACACTAATGTGTGTTGATTTTATATTTTTTAATTTTTTGTTGAGAAAAGTGAATCGGTGCCATTGATGTGTATATTGACCAAAAAGATAAAATACACCTAGCTAGAGTAGGGCCCTATTGTAACCATTTAATGAGCTATACTATATTATAAATGTAACCCTTTAATGTGCTATACTATGTTATAGACGGAGAACATTGACCCAACTTCAAGTGAATAATTCATATACGTCTAATCGAACCCAAATTAATAAGTATTGTGGGAGACCTCCACCTAGCATATCACTTCTTTAAAATAAAATAAAAATTAAAAATTAAATATATATATATATATATATATATATATATATATATATATATATATATATATATATAAACCATATCTTCACCTCTTTTTCTTTTTCTTTTTTTCTCATTTATAAATACCGTGGGAGACTTCCCACCTAGCATATCAACTCTTTTTTCTTTTTTTGCTTTTTTTTATACCATATCTTCACTTCTTCTTTTTCTCAATTAATCACCTTTCATCGTAATTTTCTTGAGACCATCTTAACAATTTGTTATCAGAGCATGGTTGATAGGATGGGTTTTAAATAGTTAGAACTTGGGTGAAGATATTGCAAAAGGGTACAGAGAAGGACCAATAAGCCATGATGGAATGACTTGTACCTAGAGCTGTACATGAGTCGAATCGAGTCGAGTTGTGCTCTACCACTACCTGACCCAATTAATTAACGCATGAGACCTAGGCCTAGGTCTGAAATATTTTCAACTAAGATCTGACCCACGCCAGAGAAAAGGTGCCTGTACTATTTTGTTTGATGGGCTTGGGCTGTGAACAATGGCCCAGTAAGTAAATGGATGGGCCCAACTATTAATCTGGTCCGGGTCACGCTGTTTTTTGACCCGGCCTGTTTGCACCCCTACACGTGTTCCACATAGAAGCATGTAAAGATTACCAATGCATTCAAAGCACCGGCTTTGAAGTTGTGGGGATGTTGAGGTCTCTTCTCACGTGCCATGTACACGAGTGTTGGCAATGCCGATCCTTCAGCATCCACAGCATTCGGGTCCCTCCCATCAATTATTATCTGCATATATTAGTAGAAAGATCAATAAACATATTGGCAAGAAAGAATAGTTGCATCATTACTTCTTAGGGTCAATGCAATGGCATTTTCTCTATTTTAATAAAATGTAACTGTAGATTTATCTGAATAATGGCCTGATGGTTGCGTGAATTTACTACCGATTGCCACTCTATGAAACCTTTGTGCTCGGCTTGGATTTCTCCTGATATACTGCCCAATTTAACTGCAGTGTCTATCCGATTCACCATTTCTTCGTACAATTTCTATGAAAAAAGAAAAAAAGAAAAAAGAAAACATAATTTGAAATTTTTATAAGGCATAGTTTTAAGAGGAATTAGAGTTTAATGCTCATCAGATCATGACCGTTCATTTGGGGCCATGATACATTGATCCAAAAGTGTCATATTGATGACACCACCTGAATAAGGATGCCCCAAAAATCTATTAAATTGAAATGGACAATATATTTAAAATACAAATCCATTAGCAAGGATTGCTTGTCTTTGCAAAGATAAATACTTTAGATACTCTGGCAGAATGTGATAGATGATACATAAGCGGTTCAAACTTAGTGAGAAATTGCAAATGTTCCATAAATTTAATACAAAATAATCATTTAATGGCAGTATGATCTAACATCAATAATAATATTTAATAATAACAAAATAAAACACTAATATTTAATAATGATAATTTTTATATGTACTAACTAATATCAGTATAGATAATTTACTAAAGGCTATTCATTTCTAATATTAATAGTCCTAATAATGATAGAAATGGTAATACTGATAATTGTAATCAAAAGAATTTTGATATGGAGAAAAAGCGTGAACTCACCTTGGTCGACTCGGTAACAAGTCAGGATCCCAACTTGGTTAGGTCTCTCTCTCTCTCTCTCTCTCTCTCTCTCTCTCTCTCTCTCTCTCTCTCTCTCTCTCTCTCTCTCTCCATTTTCCTTTTGGCTGGGAAAAGGTCCAGCAATGGTTGTCAGACCCGTCCTGACTTTGCCCAAACTCATGACTCAGGTGACTTTGAGTTGAGTTAACTCGGTAGCACCTTATCTCCTTTGCCTCTATCTTCTTCTTCTTTTTCTTCCATTTCTTTTCTTTCTCTTTCCCTACTTCCTCGTGCAAGTTCAGTGCCAACTGGACTTGGCCAAGGCTCGGCCCAAACACATCAGCCCATGCCTGACTCAGCCCATGCCTGAATCGGCCCAGCTGACTCGGCAACGAGTCAACCCACAACTTCAAGCCCAAACTCTCTTCCTCTCTCCCTCTCTTCTTCTCTCTCTTCTTTCTTCCTCACCTATCTTTTCTTTCCAGAACCCCAGCTAGACCTAGACCAAGTCCAAGCCCAACTCGGACCTAGACTCATCAGCCACAAAAGGCAGCGAGTCGACTCACTCTCAAACCCACTCTCTCCTTCTCGTTTTCTTTCTTCCCTCCCCGTTCCCCCTTTTTTTCTCTTCTTCCCTTTCCTTATGTCCAGTCGGACCCAAGCTTAGCCAACCACGCACCCAACTTGGAGTTAGACTGAGTCGAGTTAGCACAACGAGTGGGTGCGGTCCAATATCCCCCGACTTGCACTCGGACGGGAGTGCGGCTGCACCACACTATCTCTCTCCCTTCATCTCTCATGTTTCTCTTCTTTGCAGCATCCATAAGCTCAGCCCGAACTCGTCATCGAGTCGAGTCAACCCAACTCAACAGCGTCCCGACCCGATGGTAGTGCTACAAGCCAACACACGCACGACCTTGATTGGATTTTCACTGTAGCAACCCAAATCAACTTTGGGATCACTGCTTGTGATCTAATGAGGTCTGATGGCCCACCTGATGGACATTCAATGGCCACACAGCTCAAAAGGTGGTTGTTTCTCGATGAGGAAGAAGACCCACCATTAATGGCAGGTTTGGACTTGGTATTTCTTTAAAATGGAGTTTTTGGAGGGCTTTGATGTGTCTTAGGAAGCTTGAAGAGGAAGAAAAATGGAGCTCCATGGTCATTTAGATGGTGGTTTTGAAGGAAGAATGGGTCGGCTATTTCTCGAGCGTCGCCGCAAGGAACGGGGAAAATGTTCGGTTGCGCTCGATTCTTCCTCCTTTTATGTCATAACCTAACCTCGTAGGACCGTTGGATGAGGAAAATCATGGTCAGGATTCGTTCTAGGGTTTTCCACTCTCTCTCTCTCTCTACAAAAATATCTTGCCATTTGGTTGAATAGCTGGCAACAACGCATGCTATTTTCAACGGTCAGGATTGACTCCCTATGGACGACTAAGATGTAGGGAGAGAGAGAGGTCATGCGGATCCCAGTAGCTATCATCGAAAGGAAAGGAATAGTTTCCGTTTTCAAAAATTCTAACCGTGTGCAAGTCTTGTTTGCACCAAGAATGGTGTGCATGCACACATGCTCCAAAGTACGGACTTAGGTGGGTTTTACTCGAGACTCACGTCCGCACCATATGAACGGTTTGGATCCCCTGGTTTGGTGATCATGATGGGCCACAGACGTTGCAAACGAACATCTCCCGTTCGAATTGCTGTGGCGGGAAAACGAAAAGGGAAGAAGGAAATTTCCTTCTTCGAAAACATTGGGTCAAACCTGCCTGACCAGGGTCGTGCGGTCTAGTGCACCATGAGTGCACGCCCTATTATGCACACTCATGGTCTAGAGGTGGGGTCCACCGGCTCTTTTCCAGATCTACTCCATCCATTCATTTCTAGAAGTCCACTTAGGGCCTCTGACCAGAGATCAATTATATCCAAAGTCTAGATGGGCCATACTTTGGGATTCATGCATCTAGTTGACATTTTCGTGCGATCTGGGGGTTTGATGGGTTTCAAATTTGATCCACACCAACCATTCGATCCATTGGTCCCTTTAAGGCCATGAATCCAAGAACAAGGCTGCTCTAACATTCAGGTGGGCCCTACAGCTTGATGATTTCATGTTCGATAAGTGGTTTGTGGGACCCATAGAGGCATTTCAGTAAATCCAATCCACCCATTTTTTTTATAAGGTTATTTAGGGCAGGGAATCAGATGTGTGGCCGATCAAAAGGTTCAGATGGGCCATACTTTTAGATCTTGGTATTTGATCGTGGATTCTCGTCGATCAAATGGTTGGATTCCTTTGAATTTGAATATCAACGGTTAACATGGTCCTAGGGACCACTTAATTGAGAATCAATGGTTGAGTTAGGGAATAGGTGACCTAACATGCATTTAGAATGTTGAATATTATTATTAAAATATTATTACTATTACACACACACACACACACACATACATATTACCCTTATCTTATTTTATTTTCCTCTAAATCGTTGTTGTGGGTCATGCCCATTCATTCATCCACTCAGCACCCATAGAGCTTGGATAAAAATAAAAAAATAAAAAAATAGATTATTTTAGTTTGTAAGTGGGCCATCATTTAAATTAACGGTTAGATTTAAGAATTCAATGTCCCAAGTATTGAAACTAAGTGGTGGGTCACCCTACGAGAAATTGGGAACCTAATGGATGGTTTGATCCATCTATCAAAGTGATTGAAATTCTAAAACACGATTTATTTGATGGTGTAATGGTCTTTTACATTCAGATTTAGGCTAGGACGTGTGGGCGTTCAATTTAATTAGACTGGTGTTTATACTAAGTTAGGTTACAAGGCAATACCTAAGTACTGAAAAGTACGGGGTGTTACAGCAAGGGTGCCCAATCTCATCAATGGCCAGTGTGATTGATCAACCCTAAGTAATTAATGCTTGAACTTCTTTGTGGTCACTGACTTTGTCAACATATCCACGACATTCTCATCTACACGAATCTTTTAAAATTGAATTTCTACTGAAGTAATAAGTTTTCATATCTTATGGAACCTGACGTCGATGTGCTTGGTTCTTGCATGATACACTTGATTCACTGCTAGATGGATAACACTTTGACTATTGCAATGCAACTGAATCGCATCTTGCTTTACCTCGAGTTCTCAGATTAGACCTTTCAACTATAATGCCCCTTTTAATGCTTCTATTGTAGCTATATATTCCACCTTGGTTGTAGACAACACTATCGTAGACTATAACATAGATTTTCATACCAGTCTGCTTGCTAATGTGAAAACATATCCCGTAGTGGATGTCCTATTATTCAAATTACTTGCATAATCTGAATACACATAGTCTACAACTCCACCTGAAGCTTCATGTCCCCAAAACATAATTTCAATGTCAATTGTGCTCCTAAGATACCTTAAAATCCACTTTACAATATTCCAATGTTACTTTCTTGGATTCATCATTATCAATTGACCATGCTAACTACCCGTGAGATATCCAACCTTGTGCAAACCATTGTATACATGAGACTTCCCACTACATGCGCATAAAACACCTATGACATATCTAAAATCTCATCTTTTATACATGGACATGACTTAGCTGAAAACTGAAAGTGACCTGAATGAAAACCTAAAGTAACTTGTTAAATGTGTATGAACTGGCTTAGCGCATCTTTCATGTGGAACCCATCTAACACCTTTTGCAGATAACCCATTTCAGATAGCCACAACTTCCTAGACTCTGTCTCTGTCTCCATGAATCTCTATTCCTAGGATCTTCTTCGCAGTGCACATATCCTTCATGTCAAACTCATTTCTTAACAGAGACTTAAGCATGAGTATCTCCTTCTTGTCCTTTACAGCAATCTGCACATCATCCTTACACCCTATAGTTGCCTAACCCTTTGGAAGTTCCACCAACTCCCATATCTAATTCCTATGTAAATTCTATCTCCTCTACCATGGACAACATTCACTTGTCACCATCCTTTCCAGATTTTGCTTTTTGAAAAGTTGAGGGATCTCCACTCACTATAAACAAGTCCTCGAACCCATATCGAACCGGGGCTTTAATGGTTATTTTCTCTCTATTTTTTATTATATTTTCCTGAGTATCCTGCAATTATTTCTGAGTATCCTGCTAATTATTTTTCTTAGTTTCTTACTCATGTTGAATTTCACCTTCAGTAACTTGCTCAACTTACTCCACCTACACCGGCAATTTTTCAGTCTCACTATATGTTTTCGAATTCCCTACAACATCTTTGTTGCTTTTCAACATTGATGCCTCATCAAAGATAACATCTTTGCTAATGACCACCTTTTGTGAATCTGCATCCCAAAGCTTGTAGCCTTTATTACCTTTCTCATACCTGATAAAGATGCACTTCTTATATTTGAGATCCAACTTTTTCCTATGTCCACTCTTCATGTGGACATAAGTTGGACATCTGAAAATCCTCATCCATGAGTAATAAAATTCCTTGCCTATCCAGACTTCCTCTACAACCTTGGAGTTTAGCGGTATAGATAGTGACCGATTTACAATATAGCATGTCATGTGTTAACAACCCCAAGTGCAGCGTTGCGCTATAGTAATAACTCAGTGAGACCGAAGTCAAATCTACAAGGACTTACCTTGTACATATTCTGAAAATAATTAGATCTAGAACTAGAATATGGAATAAGAGAGAGAGAGAGATTAATTGTGAAAAAATTATCAATAAAAAGGAAATTAGAGTGCCAAGGATCCCTTGTAGCTATTAAGATGTCACTTCACTTGATTCATTAAATACAACTGGATTTGGAGTCTAATCCTATCCAATTGGATGATAGAGCAGTTAAACCATAATATGAACTTACCATTGAATTAGTTCCCACATGAAGTAGCAATGTGATGATTGCAGGGAATTCAACCATCCATCCTGCCTAGGAGACAATGGTGAATTATGAATTTTGCAAATCACACAATTATAAAAAAAAGTAAGAAAGTATTAAAAGCCTTCCAAGCATCTATTGTAATTGGAGTCACAATAAAGCATGGAAAAACTGAAAATATTCCTTAATTCAAATTAAGAATCAATAAAAGTTCAATATAAATATGAATCAAAGCAAGATAAACATCCAAACAAATTACAAGTTTCACCTCTTAGCTCTAGCTAAGAGATTAGCCAACCATATACATGACTGAAACTAAAACTCTTGAAGAAAATATAAAAACTAATTAAAATACTAAGAAGAAGAGACTCCTTGAAGTTCTCTAACACCTTGCTTCAGTCTTCCAACCTTAATTCGTGTTTAGAACTCCTTGAAGAATCCAAATATATAGGCTTTGTTCAACCAACTTTGGAAACCGCTTCAAATTTACATACTTTGTATACTGCCTTCGTGTCATCGAACAGCTTTCGATGACATCGAAGGTAGGATATCAAGTTTGAATCGAATTCGGAAGTCGTGCCCTTTCGCATTGCCTAATCTTTGATGTCATCAAACATAACTTCGATGTCAACGAAAGGAGTTTAATTAATCGAAAAAGTGTCTAGAATGTTCCAGCGAGTTTCTCCAAAATCTTCAGAATTCCTGATGCCATTAAACAGGTTTTGATGTCATTGAGAGGGTCTTCGATCACTTGAATAGGTCTTCGATGTCATCGAGAAAAACGCCAAGTTAGTCGACTAAGAAAATCCAAAAATCCTTCAAATTCTCAATGTCATCGAAGGGGTCTTCGATGTCATCAAGAAATGCTCTCATTTAGTTCAACAACTAAACTTAAATTTCACTTAAAATCTCAATGCAATCGAATTGCCTTCAATGTCATCGAACACTTACTTCGATGTCATCGAATGGTGTTCGTGTCGACAGTGAACTTCAACTTTTCTGAATTTCTACACTTTGCACTTTTAACTTCCTTCCTCCTCCGCTTGGTTTATTTGAATCTTGAGCCCTTGAAATCTTCAATCTTAATCTCGTAAGATCCATCCCTTGCCTTGGTGATTCTTGAGCATTAAATCCATGCTTTTAACATTCTTTTTAATCCAAACTCTTAGACTTATCTCGTAATACAAACATATATAAAATATACCAATTAAGCATTATCATATTCATAAAACCAAGATGTAAAAAGGAAAAAATATGCAATATTTGATACTCAACGCACCTCCCAACTAGCATTTTGCATCTTGAGCAAAACACGTGTGAAGAAATCCTCAATTTTCAATGTTCAAATTACTTTTAGAAAATAATTATTTGTACAAGCAAGTATGAATGAGTAGAATCAAGATGAGAAAGTGAAAATTTGAAAAGCTAGAGCTGAATCTCATGGATAAATGTTCGAGTTAAGTCTTCCAATATCAATGACAAAGAGAATAAGTTCATATATCTAATTTCTAATGTGCCTAGTGAATCTCAACTTATCCTCCATATAAAACAACTATGATAATGTTAGCCATTCTCATCACTTCAAGGAAAACTAGATTACTCAAGCATTGATTTCGAATTTAACCCATTTTTCTTCTTTTCCATTTTTTGATTTTATCTCGACAACCTTTTTAACATTCTTTCAGTCTTCTTCTTAAATAGTCTTTTCCCGTGAGAGTTTCTTTAAAGTACATAGCCTTTTGTCGAATTACTGTTTTTTAACCGGTTTCTTTCATCTTTTTAGGTAAATAAAATTCTCTAACTTGATCCTCGATACCTATTAGTGATTTGCATGCTGATATTATAAGTTCTACTGCCCTCCTTAGAAAATATGTCAAGAATGAATTGTGAATCAGAAAAGTGATATTCAACCATCCTTTTAACCAGTCAATTGGAAGAATTTATTAGTAGTTTACTCATTTGGTTAAACTCTAACAATTCAAAATTTAATTCTCTACATTATCCTCATACTCAAAACATTCTTAATTACACAAACTTTAGTTTTCTAAATAGTTTTTTTTACTTGAAAATTTGAAAAATTTTCAAAATTGTTTGTTTGAAAATTAAGAAAACATTGATCTAATCCACACACCCCAACCTAAAATCTACATTATCCCCAATGTAAAAGATATAATCATGCAATGCATATGAGACAACAAAAAGAAATGGGAAGTGATGGTTAGATAATACCTGAAGAAGGAGAATTGAAGTTTTTCCAAAGTTTTTCAACATCTAAATGGGTTAGCACAAAAACTAAACAAAACTAAAAACAAGCTATCCTAATCCTATTCATATGAAAGTGATAAACCTAACCACACCTCCATTAGACTAGGAGGTCAATCCTGATACACAGGATCAATCAGAGGCATAGACATATCCTCTAAATCAAACTTCTCAATGAATGGCTTGAGACGATGACTGTTTACTTTGAAAATGTTGTCATTCATTGGATTCTTTATCTCAACAGCCCCATGAGGATAAACAGTAGTAATAATAAAAAGATCGGTCCAACAAGATCGAAGCTTACCCGAAAAAATGTGTAATCGAGAATTATACAAAATGACTTTTTGACTTGTTATGAATGATTTTCGAAGAATGTTCCGGTCATGGAACACCTCATCATGTCCTTGTAAATTCTTGAATTCTCATAAGTGTTATGCCCAATTTCTTAGAGTTCATTCAACTGAAGTTTGCGTAGTGAGCCGGCATTATCCAGATTAAAGTTTATATTTTTAATTGCCCAGTAGGCTTTATGTTCCAACTTCACAGGCAAGTGACAAGCCTTCCCATAGACAAGTCTGAAGGGAGACATTCCAATGGGAGTCTTGTAAGTTGTATGGTAAGCCCATAAAACATTCGATAGTTTGATTGACCAATCTTTGCGATCGAGATTAGCTATTTTTTTCAGAATTTGTTTGATTTTTCTGTTAAAAATTTCAGCTTAACCGCTTGTCTGTGGGTGATAGGGGGTATTGACTTTGTAAGAGATACCATATTTCTTCATTGAGTTCTCGAATCGCTTATTGTAATAGTGTGGACCTCCATCACTTATGATAGCTCGAGGTGTTACAAACCGGAAAATGATATTTTCTTTTAAGAATCGAATGACCATTTTATGATCATTGTTTCGGTAAGGGATCGCCTCGACCCACTTTGTAACATAGTCTACTGGTAACAAGATGTATATATTTTCAAAAGATTGGAGGAATGGTCACATGAAATCAATGCCCCAACAATCGAATGCTTCAATAATTAGAATGAGGTTCAATAGCATCATGTTTCGATAGGACATTCTTTCAATTTTTGACAACGCTCACAAGTTTTGCAAAACTCATGAGTATCTTTAAACATAGTGGGCCAATAAAAGTCGCACTACAGAATTTTGGCTGTAGTCTTTTTAGCAGAAAAATGACTACCATGGGCTTGAGAGTGACAAAAGGAGATTACACTTTGATGTTCGTTACTAGGCACTCATCTCCTTAGAATTTGGTCTGAGTAATATTTGAATAGGTATGGATTGTCCCAGATAAATTTGTGTACCTCATTGTAGAATTTCTTCTTATCTTGCGCAGTCCAATGTATCATCATAAAACCTACAGCTAGATAATTCGCGATATTAGCAAACCAAGGTAAATAGGAAAATTTAAACAATTTTTCGTTAGGGAGCATGTCACTTATAGGTGTCGCCTTAAGGGAATCGGGTAGATCAAGTCTTGAGAGATGGTCAACCACTACATTTTCTACTCTCTTTTTTATCGCGTATTTCAACGTTAAATTTGTGGAGTAGGATGATCCATCTTATCAAACGAGGCTTTACATCCTTCTTAGAAAGAAGGTAGTTTAGTGCCGTATGATCAGTGTAGATGATGCTCGTGGATCCAATCAAGTAGGACATTGTCCAAAGTGAACAATACGACTAACAGTTCCTTCTCCGTGGTAGAGTAGTTTACTTAGGCAGAATTTAAAGTTCTACTTGCATAGTAAATCACATAGGACTTCTTCTTCTTTCTTTGGCCTAAGATTCCCCCAAGAACATAATCAGATACATCGCACATAATTTTAAAAGGAATATTTCAATAGAGTGGTTGCATGATAGGAGCGGTGGTCAATATAGCCTTGAGCTTAGAGAAAGCTCCTTGGCATTCTTCACTCCACTCATATGGAACATCCTTTTGTAGGAGATTGCATAAAGGACGAGAAAGATGACTAAAGTCCTTAATGAATCTCCTATACAATCCAGCGTGTCTTAGAAAGGATTGCATGTCACGTATGTTTTTAGGTGGAGGTAAGTTAGAGATTAAATCAATTTTAACCTTATCCACCTTAATTCCCTTGAACAAAATTATGTGTCCAAGAACTATTTACATGGGAACCATGAAATGACATTTTTCTCAATTTAGCACAAGATTTTTCTCTTCGCATCCTTTCAACACAAGTTTAAGATGTTCAAGGCATTCGTTGACCGATGGACCGAAGACAGAAAAATCGTCCATGAAGACATCTAAATATTGTCCCACTATATCTGAAAATATGCTCAACATACACTGCAAAAATGTGGCAGGGGCATTACATAGTCCAGATGACATTATTCGGTAAGTAAAGGTGCCAAAAGGACATGTGAACATTGTTTTCTCTTGATCTTCAAGGGCTATCTCTATCTAATTGTAGCCCGAATACCCATCTAAGAAATGGTGGGAAGAATGATCAGCTAGCCTTTATAAAATTTGATCAATGAAAGGTAAATGAAAGTGGTCGTTTCTTATGATAGTATTCAACTTTCGGTAGTCAATACACATTCTCCAACCAGAAGTGACTCTAGTTGACACAAGTTCATTATTGGCATTGGCTACGATGGTGATTACGGACTTCTTAGGAACCACATGTGTTCGACTTACCCTTTGACTGTAGGATATAGGGTATATGATACCCACATCCAACATTTTAAGTACATCAGCCTTAACCACTTCCTTCGTGTTAGGATTTAAATGACATTGTGGTTGTTGAGAGATTTTTGCATTTTCTTCTAAGTGAATGCAGTGAGTACAAATTAGAGGGTTAATTCCCTTGAGGTCCGCAATCGTCCATCCAAAGGCTCCCTTATGTTCATTATGAGTAAAAATGAGCATATCCTCTTGTTTTCATCAAGGTGGGAAGAAATCACCGTTGGGTATGTCTCGTCTTGACCTAAATAAACATATTTAAAATCAAAGGACAAAGATTTTATGTCAAGCTTCGGTACCTTGAGACTAGACAGTAGAGGTATTATATTAGTTTGGGGTAAAGTATCAAATTGTGGCCTTCACCAGTTAATTTCAAGTACTGGCGTCACATTTAGTAAGGCACCCACCTTCCTAATCATGTAATCATTTAAATCAGGGGAGTGGGCCAAGCATGTCTCTAGAGGGTCAAAGTATAGAGTCAAATGTGCTCTATCTTCCACAAACGAATCAATCATTTCAATGTCATGGGTATCGTCAACATTTTCTGATTGTTTGCTCATATTAAAAAAAATATTGATCTCCAATGGCATGTTCCTAAAAGATAAATTCTTCACTCCATTCCTACAATTTATGATGGCATTTGATGTTGCTAAGAATGGACAACCAAGAATGACGGGAATTTGAGTGCTCACGTCTATGATAGGTTGTAACATTTCGAATTTTCGCAGCCCGAGTATATACTCGTGCCCAAGAATTTTGAGTGTTAATAATGTAAAAATTGGACGCTTCAAAATCGTATCTTAATTTCTTTCATTTAGATCACATCTAGTTACATTTATGAAGGTAATCATTTACGAGAGTAAAATCAATTGTATTTATTATTTCGTTAGACTAAAAAGAGTTCAACTAACTTTCTAATGTTTTCTCAATGGGAGCTTTATGCATTGTCTTGAGTAAGAGCAGACAACAAATAAACAAATAAATTTCAGTGTCATTTTTCTTCTTTATTCAAATGTATCTTCCATAAAATGATCATCGTTCGAATCGTCAACCTGTAATTCACCTACAAATCTGTATGATTGGAGAGGGTCAATGCCATACTCATAGTGATGGTTATCCTTTAATATTAACAATAATTCAAGACATTGATAAGAATATTGTGAGGGTTCCAATACATCTCGTACTCCACCACTACGAGTAGTATCGATATGCGCAACCAATCTACATAAATACATGCCTAGCATAGTATGTGCGGTCCATCATACGTAGTGGTCATCACAATGTGGAATATAGTTCATCGAAAATCTGACTCGCTCCGCGTCACATAATACGGAAATTCAACGGCATGTCCAACACTACTGTGGATTTACGTGAACACCTTAAAGACGACACAACATAGAATCAAATGAATTACGTGACACGATTTGTTTATGGAGTGACTATTTACGACATCTAATTCTAGAAGTGATGTAACACGCATTGTGAATTACTTAAATCGATTTGTGCACCACCACCTAAAATCCATGGAATTACGCATCGAGCAAGAGGGTCATTACCCAGAGCGTATTGTGTCCACGATAAAATATATAAACCACTATATATGAGTCTTATAACACGTTACTTGCATCAATAGATAAATAAGTCGAACCGTGTGGGATTTGAAATTCCAAGACACATGCCCAAGCCATAAAGGGAGGCAGCACAAGGCTGACCTAATAAAGGAGAAGAGTAGCAATAAGCTAACTCAATAAAAGAGAAGGTAATAAATAGGCTAACTCAACAAAATAAAGAGAGAGAAGCAAATACCAACTTAATATATAGTGGAAACACGTGTCACTCTCAAAATTAGTGAAGGGAAAGGCTTGTACCCATCACCCCACATAAATTCATAAAAATCACTCATAATTAAAATTATTTCTTAACCATAAATCCCAAAAGGATAGTACTTGATAACAATCCATCAATCGATTGCATGAAAAATCATAGTAATATGAAAGTATGCAAAAACAAGATAAATCATATGAACTTAAATTAGTGTAAGCTTTAAAGGAATCCCTCACCTTATCATTAGATCTAAATCCTAGGTAAATCTCGATGTAAGAAAGCTTTCACATGAATCACGACATCACTTGAGAAAGAGAAAGACACCACATGTGTGGAGAAGGAAGAGGATGATGGGCATCTAAGCTTCTCTCTTTCTCTTTCTCTTTCTCTTTCTCCTCCTCTCCCTTTGACTTTGGGAGGTGGTATGTGAGTGGATAAGGGACGTATACCCCTTTTATAAAGGAGTAGGCGTGTGAGAAGGGAGTGTTTCACATCCCACTTGGATTGGGTTTCTCCAATTTAAAATTTTTTAGCGATCTTTCTTTAAATCTAATTCATCCATGGTGTTGGGATTGTCAAATAAAGTTGGGGTATATAATTTTCTTGGTGATTTGAAATTTAGAATGACATATCTTGTAAATTTTCCTAGCGGGTGCTAAAATGATCTTCATCTCAATTAACGGTTCATGCCTAATTATCAGGGCTCAATTTTGGAGAAAATGTATGGTCATGATAGAAAAATGATTGGGCAAAATTTGGTGGTTGATCGATAATGAAAAAGGCCTAAATATGAAATTTCACCTTTTACACCAAAAAGAAAAAATTCAAGTAAAGGCAATCATCATTATATGATATAGGATCATAGATCGAGGTCTAAATTTTGTATGATATCGTAGTCATATGAGGCCAAAGTGTGGTCCAAATTTGAATTGCGATTAACGGTTTAAAGTGGATCGATCGTAAGCTTCATATCTAGAAAGAGTTGGTAAGCTTAAAAGGAATAACTTCACGCCTAAGGAAAAGCATAACAAGGTGGGGTTCTTCTATTTCACGCTTGGTCCATATGATGGAAAATTCAAGTCGTTCATACGAATGAAAATATCCTACTATTACTACCCACGAGCTTTCTTCATTCGATGGACACCAAAATCAATGGTTAAGGGGATGATTTGTCAATTGGGCCACTTTTACAATGATATAGGATCTGGAATTTAACATATATGGTTAATTTATAATACATAAGCATGGTATAAAATTTTACATCAAACGGATCATAAGAACCATGTGATCTAGAATTCAAGGGTCTAAGTAATGGCATTTTCATAATTAGTATTGATTTAAGAGTTTTGAAAAATCTAATATTTCTATACAGTTATAGGTACATTTCTAAGCAATTCTTATAAAAGAACTCATATCTAAATCATTATGAATAAAAAGTTATTCTTTAAATTAATTAAGGGAAGGTACATATATCAAAAATATAATGGATGGTAAAATGACATGTTAAAAATAGTAAAACTTGATGGTTAGTACTTTGACCATGTATGCAGATGGATATACAGTTAGTTTCATAAACGGATGAATATAAGTAGGTTTTTGGAGTGATTAAGAGGTAGAACATGCATATCGTTAGTTTCAAATGACTTATTCACATGTGTAAGTTCCTCAAATTGTAGTTCTGATGGTAGGTTAAGTATATTCATAGGTGATAAACAAGATGAATGGATCAACATATCGATTCGATACGTATACGAGTAGATGTAGAGATCGGGTAGTTGGTTTACTATGATCGAGTGGTCCAAACTCAAAGTGGACGGTCAGATATCTTTACCTAGCGGTGAATAGTTGATTGAATGGTTGCTTATGATGAACAAGTGAGAATACTTGGATATATGATGATCTTGTTGTAAAAATCAACAGTCATATGACTTGATATATGGATGGAGATTATTCCCAATGGTCAAATTCAGGTTAGAGAATAGATGTAAGGTTAGGATTGGCTAAATTGGTAACGTACACATATATATGATAGTTTGAATTTCATGCTAACACTCGAGAACTTTCAAGACCTAGGTATTAAAAAGTTCGGGGTGTTACATAGGTTAACTATCCAAAACAATAAAATCTACTGGATAATAGAATTTATCGACTTGGACCAACAAATCCTTAATCATCCCTCTTAATATACGAACCGAACAATTAGCAAGTTGTAGTGTGGTCCGGGTGGGTTTTAATTCACCTAGACCCAACTGTTCGTAGACCGAGTAAGGGATCAAATTAACACTTGCCCCTAAGTCAAGGAGTGTATGTTTAATCCAGTGATTCCCGATTACACAAGTGATGGTTGGGCTACCGGGATCCTCGTATTTTTGTGGCACACCTTGCTTGAGTATGACACTCACTTTTTCTGTCAAAAAAATTTTGTTTTGTATATTTTGCCGCTTTTTGGTGGTACATAGATCTTTTAAGAACTTGGCATATGAAGAAATTTGTTTAACGACATCCAATAGAGGAATATTGACTTTCACCTGTTTAAACACCTCCAAAATATCATGGGAATTAGACAGAGGTTGTGGTGCAATCAAACGCTGGGGGAATGACGCAATCGGTTTATTTTGGGAGTCTGGTTCTATCTCATGTGGGATGTTGCTAAGTCCATCATCCTTCTTAGATTCTTCCGAGTCTTTGGGCTTCTCAGCCTTTATCGGGATAGTTTTATTAATTTCCTTTCAACTTCTAAGAGTGGTGATGGATTTGGCTCGTTCCACATGTTGATTGGAAGAACTCGGGTCACTGATTTCACATTGTGGCTTTGGAATGGTGAGAGTTTGGGCCGAAAAGTCCCTTTCTCCCCAATCGCTAAGTGTGACTCAATCCTTTGTATAACCTTAATAAGGTATTGGAATGCTTTTAATGTGCCTTGATTGAAAAGCTCATGGCTTTGGATGTGTTTTAGAACTGGATCCTCTCGACGGTTCCTTTGATTGAGAAGTTGAGTAAGGGCCTCTTGAGGATTGACCATTAGTCCATTCCTCCAACTGAAGTTTGGATGGTTCCTCTAGTTGGAATTATAAGTATTTGAGGTGGCTCCGTTGAATGGTCGTTGGTAGTCGTTTATGGCGTTTGATTGCTCATTCAACAAATCTTGAAATGTAGGAATTGTAGGACAATCCGACGTTAAGTATATGTTACTGGCACAAATATCGCAAGCAACTTCCTCAACTTCCTTTGGTTTGACTATTTTCACCTTCTTAAGCTCCACAACCTCGACTTTCCTTGTGAGATTAGCCACCCTTGCATTAATGTCATCTTCTTCTTTTAAGACATACATTCCTCCCATTTCTTTTGACTGAGTAGGCTTAGAAGTGGTGGTTTTGGGGAGGTGTCCCATGATTGCGTGTTCTCTGCAAGTTGATCAAAATAGTCTCATGCATCATCGGCCCCCTTGTTCATGAATTCGTCGTTACACATCATCTCTACAATTTGGCGTATGGACGATGTCAGTTCATTATAGAAAAAGCTTATTATCTGCCATATTTCATAGCCATGATGTGGACACGTATTCGTGAGATCTTTAAACCTTTTCCAGCATTGGAAGAAGGTTTCTTCCTCTTTTAGGGTGAAGTTCATGATTGCCTTCTTTAAAGTATTTATTTTATGAAACGGAAAAATTTTTTTAAGAAATTCCCAAGTCATCTCAGTCCATGTGCTGATAGATCGCGACTTTAAGGAGTGTAATCATGGCTTAGCCTTCTCCTTCAATGAGAAGGGAAATAATTTCAGTCTCACTATGTCTTCAAACACATTTGGAAAGTGCAATGTGGCAACTATCTCGTCAAATTCTTTAATGTGCAAGTATGTACTTTCAGAGTCTAGTCCATGAAATTTAGGAAGGAGTTGTATCACTCCTGGTTTGAAATCCACGTTTCATGCATTAAGTGGAAACACCATGTAGGAAGGTATACTCACTCCCGTTGGTTGTAAGTAATCTCGTAAAGTACGAGGCGAGGGAGCATGATGCACCTCATTCTCATCTTGAACTTCCTCAACTGATGTTGAGGTTGATTTGTAGTCATTACTTTAATTAACTCAGAGGATCTCAAATGGTGTCTAATCCAATGATGGATAGGCAGCCCTTCGACTAATCCTTATTCACTTACAAACCCACTTGGGTATGAAACACTCACAACCCTCAAATTTTAAACAATTAAAACCTAAGAAAAAGAAAACTATAAAAATAAGAAATCTGAAAAGAAAAGAAAATTGGAAAGAAATTACTGGATTGGAGTTGCTATGTTAGATTTCTTCAAAATAAAAAACAATGTTAGTTTTTAAATTTAAAAAATCCTAAGAGCAAAAGTTAACCCTAATCCTAACCCAATTCTAATACTAATCAATCTCATAAAAACATAGTCGAAGTCTCTGGCAACGGCACTAAAAACTTGTTGACAACTCCAAGTGCAGGGTTGCGCTATAGTAATAACTCAGTGAGACCGAGGTCGAATCCACAGAGACTTACCTTGTACGTATTCTAAAAATAATTAGATTTAGAACTAGAATAAGATCTAAACTAGAATCTGGAATAAGAAAGATTAATTGTGAAAGAATTATCAATAAAAAGGAAAATAGAGCACCAAGGATCCACTTGTAGCTATTAAGATATCACCTAACTTGATTTATTAAACACAACTGGAATTGGAGTCTCATCCTATCCAATTGGATGATATAACAATTAGACCATAATATGAACTTACCATTGAATTAGTTCCTACGTAAAGTACAAATGTGATGATTGCAGGGAATTCAACCATCCACCATGCTCAGGAGACAATGGTGAATCACGAATTTTATAAATCACATAATTATAAAACAAGTAAAAAAGTATTAAAAGTCTTTCAAGCATCTGTTGTAATTGGAGTCACAATAAACCATGAAAAAACTGAAAATATTCCTTAACTCAAACTAAGAATCACAATAGAAGTTTAATATAAATATGAATCAAAGCAAAATAAACATTTAAACAAATTACAAACTTCACTTCTTAGCTCTAGTTAAGAGATTAGCAAACCAAAGACATGATTGAAACTAAAACTCTTGAAGAAAACATAAAAACTAACCAAAAGAAGAAGATTGGGGAAGAAGAAATAACTCCTTGAAGTTCTCCAACACCTTGCTTCAGTCTTCCAACCATAATTCGTATTTAGAACTCCTTGAAGAACCCAAATATATAGGCTTTGTTTGATCGCTTTGAAAACAGCCTCAAATTTACGTACTCTACGTAACGCCTTTGATGTCATCGAACAACTTTCGATGACATCGAATGTAAGATATCAATTTGAATCGAATTCAGAAGTCACGCCCTTTCACACTGTGTAATCTTCGATGCCATTGAACATACCTTCGATGTCATCGAACAGATATTCAATGTCATCAAAAGGAGTTTGATTAATCGAAAAAGTGCTTAGAATGTTCCAACGAGTTGCTCCAAAATCTTTAAAATTCTCGATGCCTTCGAACAAGTTTCGATGTCATGGATGGGGTCTTCAAGATCGATGGGGTCTTCAATCACTTGAATAGGTCTTCGATGTCATCGAGAAAAGCGCCCAATTAGTCCAGTAAGAAAATCCAAAAATCCTTCAAAATCTCAATGTCATCGAATTGGGTTTCGATGTCATTAAAGGGGTCTTTTATCACTCGAAGAGGTCTTCGATGTCATCGAGAAATGTGCCCATTTAGTCTAGTAACTAAACTTGAATTTCACTTAAAATCTCGATGCAATCGAACTGCTTTTGATGTCATCGAACACTTTCTTCGATGTCATCGAATGATGTTCGACGTCATCGACAGTAAACTTCATCTTTTCTTAATTTCTATACTTTGCACATTCGATGTCATCAAATGGTGTTCGATGTCATCAAGAAATGTGCCCATTTGGTCCAACAACCAAACTTAAATTTCACTTAAAGTTTCAATGCAATCGAACTGCCTTCGGTGTCATCAATCACTTACTTCAATGTCATCGAATGGGGTCCAATGTCATAGACAGTGGACTTTAGCTGTTTTAAATTTCTATAATTTGCACTTTCGACTTCCTGCCTCCTTCACTTGATTTCTTTGAATCTTGGACCCTTGAAATCTTCAATCTTAATTTCTTAAGATCGAACCCTTTTCTTATTCTTGAGCATCAAATCCATGCTTTTAACATCCTTTTTAATCCAAGCTCTTAGACTCAACTCACAATACAAACATGCATAAAATATACCAATTAAGCATTATCATGTTCATAAAACCAAGATGTAAACAAGGGGAAATATGTAATATTTGACACTCAGCACCATGTTCACTGCTTTTGCCCAGGAGCTTTTAGGCAGCCCTACATGCAACCACATACTTCTCACCCTCTCTAATAGAGTTTTATTCATGCTCTCTATCATCCCATTTTCTCATAGGGTCCTTGGAGTTGAGAAGTGCCTTATAATGCCTTATTCTTTGGAGAATTCCATGAATTCCACATCTTTTTACTATGTACCACTATTTGTCCTTGAACACTTAACTTGTTTCATGGTTTGCTTATCTACTTTTGCCTTCCATTCGTTGAACTAAACAAACACCCTAAAATCGTATTTTAAGAAGTAGACTCAAACCTTCCTCGAGTAATCATCTATATGAAGCTCACGAAGTATCGTGCTTCTCCCTTAGACGATATTGTCACTAGTCCCTAGACATCAGAATGAATATAATCAAGCACCCTGCTGCTAGTATGTGTAGCAATCTTGAACTTTACCCTGCACTGCTTCCCATAGATGCAATGCTCACAGAAATCCACTTTGCATGTCTTAACTCCCTTCAATAGTTTTTGTTTATGGACCTATATCATGCCCATCTTGCTCATATGCACCCTAGCCGTATATGCCACAAATTAGTGTCATCTATGCTGAATTCTATTTATGGACTTATATCATGCCCATCATGATTTCATCCGATAGATAGAGACAGATGATGCTCATAGCCTTCTCCTTGAGTTTTCTCTAGTCATCATCTGACATCTTCTCCAATTTAATCTCCAATAACTCCTTGCTTAACCCTTGTGATACAAAAAATATCCATAACATTCCGCTGCCACAAACTGAAATTATTCTTCACATTGAATTTTTGTATATCGAACTTTAATCCTGATATCTTCATTGAATTTCTAAATGTCCTTAAACCTGAATATTTGATACCACTTTGTTAAAATTCTGAGCCCTTACCAAACTCAGGTTAATACTAGGTATTAAAAATTTGAATATAATACCACCACTAATCTATGTGTTTTGTGAAAATGCATTCAACAAAGATAGAATAATTAAATAAATAATAACCAACCAAAGCAATCACACAAACACAATATATTTAACTTGGAAAACCCTTACAGGAAAAAACCATGGCATAAAGTGACAGAAATCCACTATAATCAAAGCTTTAAATATTACACCACTCACCTTCTTTGATTACAGCATTTAGAATCCTCTCACATAGTAAAACCTTTACCCTTAGAAAGAAAACACTTGTATTAACAAGCCCTAATCGCAATTGGACCTAAATACCCTGATTTGTGCTAATCTGCGTAACCTGTTCGGTTCGACCGGATATAACCTTTGGTCAGATTGAACTAAACCAATTGTAGTTTTCAATCAAACCAAAAGCATACAAATCTTCACAATGTGTAACATGAGAATCGACCCAATTTTTGTTGGGACCGAATAAAAAACTAGTTGAACTAAGACAAGGCTTCTTTGCATCGCAGATTGTCAGAATCCAATGCATCTTGCACAACAGATGAATCATCTTAAAATTGATTTTTCTTGGTTTTTGGTAGACCAATACAAGAGTTCTCTTGGATCCAAAAGCTATTTATCTAAGAGTTGATGTTATATTATGGTTTATGTGGGTGATGTGGAATGCATAGATGGGGAGCTTGAGATGATTAATGAAATGACAAGTTGAATATGGAAAATCGCTATTAGGCTATGTATTTCCTGGTTGTATTCTGATCATCCTATGAGTGCTAATTGGTTAATTTTCTTATGTTTTTAAAATTGCAATGGCCCTGATTTATATCATGCCTTCTCATTTAGCCATTCAGATATCTTTGTTACACATTAGAGAAAAGCCCTGTATTTGTGTATTTCATCTGCATACCCACGCAACCCATTCTCAATGCTAATCCAATCCTTTGACTTAGGAATGGTGAAATGGGAAAAGAATCCGCATTACTACATTGCCAAACATCTGCTAACATCTCCCACTTGGTTATTATGGTTGATAATCACCAACATGACATAAGGCTTGTTCTCACTAATATATGGATATACCCTTTATAATCATATCATCTATAATGATATTGTTTATTTATTTATCCATTAGGGTTGGTTTTATTGAATATATTATAAGGTTTGCTGCCATTAAATCATAGTTTTACCCATTATGATAACACCATCAATCATAAGATTTGTTTTCTTGTTTTCAAGGATATTGACATTCATGACCCATTAATTGAGTGTTGTTGAATTCCCCAACTCAAGTGTCCCCAAGGTGTAATTAGAATTCTCCGACTTTGGTATTTCCTAGTATCATCAAATATATGATTTGAAAATAATTCCGCATTCCATTTGTCTTTAATTAATCACTATATTTACTAACTGGTACATTAAAGTTATCTTTAAATTATATCACACCTGACTTATTAGATCCATTTTGCAGTTGCATCATCACATTATATGTGATGTGACCTGTTGACTAATTTATTCAGATGGCAAAGTACCTTAATTTGGAAGCATCTTGACAGTCTAAATTGTCCAAAATGAGTATGATGTATTAATTCATTTGTATTCTATGCTAAGAGATTAATGTCCATCACCTGTGGTTATTATCTAATGATCGAGGACTATTTGGACACCAAATCCACTGCTCTTTATCCACTACTCAAGTTCTTGGAGATACTCATAATAATCTAGTAGATATAATCTTATCATTATAAATTTATATAGATGGCCCAAACATTACCTACATTTAACATTTATTGTAGAAAAAAAAAAAACAGAAGAATATAATAATGGCCCCATCATACGCATAGTGATTCGTAATAATCACATATCACAACACCACATACCTACAATGTATGATAAAATATATCACATGCACATAATAATGATCACTATCACAAAATCTGCATCCATATATAATAAGTTCAACGTATTAGCAACCATTAAGTTGCCTATTACTTCAGCATAGAGAATATCCAAGGGTTTACGTACATGACAATCCTTTTTTAGAATTTCTAGACTCTTTTACACCAGAGTAGATGCTAATTTATGGTAATCCAATTTAAACCCTATTACATACAAAGTGTTGTTAATTATCTCTTTCTAAAAAAAAAATACATAGTGATGTACTTTCTTAAGTACACTACTTGGGTTTTCTACATATTAGAGGACTTTTATTCAAAGGTAATAAAAGCATTTAGAGGACTTTAATTCATAGGTAATAAAAGTATTTATATGTGTTCCACATGCACAGTCTTTCATGCACACACAAATCACAAGTATGCATAAGCACACATACATAGCCTGCATTTTCTAACCAAGCTCTTAGAGTAATGACCTATTTTTTACTCTTACATGATTACAATTATCTATGCTCCCAATATATACCTATGATGTAGCATTGGGCGTGGATTGTTAGCTAGTGTGTATCATCTTACAAAAATTGAGTATGGTGTGGATCAACTCGAAAAGATATGTATAAAAGTATTTTCCCTAAGGAGGAATCCTAGAATCTCATCTATTTTCTGGTTTTGGAAAAGTGCATTCATCATGATTGCCCAATCCTTTTAATGATCCGTCCTGCATATCCAAAGATTTCAGTCCATAACTATCAATCCAAAACTCAGGCAAATTTAGGGAAAATTGTAACAACCCGAGTTATATAGGAACTGGGCACCTTTTCATGCTGATCCGAGTTGACATAGTCGAGTTCTGAGTTCATTCACTGAGTTTCTAAACAATGCATTAGGCTTAGGAAAAATTATCGGAATAAAGAGAATATATATTTGGTGTAGGAGTTTTGTGCAATTACTTTCTTGTAGTCAATTCATTTCCAGTATTTTTTAGCAAGTTTTTATTCTTTCCACTTTCCTTCACCTTCTAGTTTTGAATTCCATTTTCATAAAGGTACAATATTATACCATACAGGGAAATGGCAGATGCTGTCGTCGGTGTTCTCTTAGATAAATTGCTGTCACTGCTTGTAAGTGAAGGTCGTCAACTACTCGAGTTTAATGACCAGCTTGAAGAAACAAAGAAGGAGCTTCAGTACATGCAGAGATATCTCGAGGAAGCCAATCGGGTGAGGAGGAAAGATAGGAACAAGATTCTCAAGATGGTAATGGCCGACTTAAGAGAGTTGGTATATGATGCTGAGGATGTAATAGCAGATTGCCAGCTTCAATTCCAGAAAAAACACCAAGGACGTGCACCCAATTTTATGAGTTATTACTCTCCGTCCCGTTTGAAAACCCGTCGTCAATTGGGAAAACAGTTGAGTAAAATAAATAAAAAAATAAGAGAGGTGAAGGAGAGGATGAAGTCCTACTTGGATACAGCTCCTCGCCAAACTGAGAAAGATGAAGATGGTGGGAATATGCCACTAACCTACCCAATCTTAATGGATGAAGCTGAAATAATAGGATTAGAGGATGAGTCGAGGACGATTGGAAATTGGATTTTAGAAGCAGATGAACCCTTAACGGTGATTGGAATAGTTGGAATGGGGGGAATCGGTAAAACGACACTCACTCAAAAGACTTGCAACAACAAGAGTGTGAAAAACTCTTTTAAGCACTTATCTTTTGTTACCGTTTCTCAAAATTTTAAATTCGATGCATTGCTAAAGAATATGCTAAAAAAATTAAAGGTAGAAGAGGAATCTCTGAGGGGAAAGGACATTGAGGAGCTATTGGAAAGGCTTAAGAGAGAGTTAGATGACAAGTACTTGGTAGTTTTGGATGATGTTTGGGGAACAGATGAAAGGATGTGGTGGGATAGCTTGAAGTCCGCTTTGCCCAAAGTGACAGGTAGCTGTGTTATTGTTACAACAAGGAATGAGGAAGTGGTTAAATCAATGGGTGCTACTGAGAAGCACATACATCGTCCAAAAATTCTTTCCAATGAAGATAGCTGGTCTTTATTCAGCAAAGTAGCATTTGCAAGAAACAGAGGTAAGTGTACAAATCCAAACTTGGAGGGCTTGGGAAAGGAGATCGTTGCGAGGTGCAGGGGGCTTCCTTTAACAATCAAGGTTGTGGGTGGAATGATGTTGGGGAAAGGTGATTCCATCCATGAATGGCAGCGAATATCAAAGCACCTAAGGGAGGAGTTGGAAATCAGTAAGAAAGATGAGCTTGTAATTTCAAAACTAGAGTTAAGCTACGAAGAGCTCCCAAGACACTTAAAACCTTGCTTCTTGTGCCTTGCCATGTTTCCTGAAGATTATGAAATGCTAGGTGAGGTAATGGTTGACTGGTGGATTGGTGAGGGTTTTATTTGGGGAAGAAATGGGAAAACAGCACGTGAGATTGGAGAAGAATGCCTGGCAGAATTATTTCATCGATTTTTGATACTTGGAGTGAATAATGATTTCTTTGAAAGATACTTCACTCATTTCAGAATGCATGATATGGTTCGAGATATGGTTATAAAAATTGCAAGAGAAGAGAGCTTTGTAGTGAGCTTGGACAGTGGAAGTATGCGCGGGCCCAGTGTGCAGCCTCACCGCTTGGGAATTCTAGGGAACACAACAATGGAGAGCATTAATCGAAACAGTTCCACCAAGTTGCGGACGTTGGTTGGGATGCGCATTGAGAGCAAAGAGATGATTGCAGGTGTAAATGCAAAACTCAGCAAAGTAAGGTGGTTGAGGGTCTTATATATTTCATTCTTAAGCACACAAATTGACGAAGATGTAGTGGGCAACGATTGGTTGAATGGGATAGGGTCATTACACCACCTCGTTTATCTTTTCATAATGAATAGTTCTGCCTTACGAACACTCCCCGATTCAATCAGAAATCTTCGAAATCTTCAAAGTGTAACTTTTTTCGACTGCCCCAATTTGAAAAGTGTTCCTATGTCAATCACGACATTGGAGAAGCTGACATCCATCCGAATCGTTGACTGTAAGCTTTTAGAATGCATGCCAAAAGGGATTGGAAAGCTTTCAAATCTTGAGGAGTTAATGGAGTTTAGGCCTGTGAATTCAGATCGGAAAAATGGATCTGGGATTTCGCAATTGAAGATGTTGACTAAACTGAAAGAACTTTGGATGGAGATAAAGTCAGAGGAACAAATAAAAGAAGGGGAATGGAATGTGTTATCGGTGTTCGAGCATCTGCAAATTCTAAGGCTAGACTTTGAGGGCAGTTCTCTTAAAAGTGATGAAATGATAAGGAAGATAGACATTCAGCTTTCTCCTCCCGTGGAATGCCTCAAGGAGTTGTGGTTTTGGGACTATCCAGGAGAAATTACACCTGCGTGGATCAGTCCTACTTCTCTTCCCAATCTTCAGTTTCTTCTCATTGGTGGGGGAAGGATTAAGCAGATGGGTCCCGGATTTTGGGACAGGAAGAGTGGGGTATGGAAGGTGGAGATCTTGCTGCTACAAGACTTAAAAGACATGGATGAAAAGTGGCCAAGGATTCGAAGTGCAATGCCATCTTTAAGACTCTTAAAGGTTCGTGGGTGTAAGAAGCTCAAGTCATTCCCATTCGATGTTACAGATGATTCTTGGAAGTGGAGCAAATGGAGGAAAGGAGGAGGAGGTAAGGCTACTAATTCATTTGTAACCCTTGCTTCATTCCTTTCGTATATCAGGCGCGGCTTCGGTGGATCGTGGGATCTAACGAGGTGAGTGGATCCTGTGGGACCACCGTGATGTATATTCTTTATATCCACGCCGTTCGACTACACTACAGGAAATAGTTTTGATTGAATATTGACCATTAAAAACTTCAAGACTTGGACTAAGTGACCACACAAATATCATCTTGATACAAAACTTTCTTGGTCCGCAAGAAGTCAATCACCACTGTTTCCTATGGTGTGGTCCACCTGAGATTCGAATCTGCTTCATTTGTTTTTGTATCATGCCATAAAATGAGATTTAAAAATGTATGGACGGCGTGAATGTAAGGGACATACATCTAAGTGGGCCCCACAGTCAGGAATCCACCGAAAAACCACACCCTTCTTATATCCAACCAGTTGTTCCCCACAAATGATAATGTGAACCGAACAAAAGCCACACCATGCCACATCTCAATATCTCAGGGTTAGGGCTGTCAATGGGCTGGGTTAGTGCCGGGCCGAGCTTTGTCTAAGCCTGGCCTGTAATTCTGAACCCGAGTCCGGTTCAGGACATTTACACAAAGCTCAACCCGAGTCTGCCTGAGCTCAAAGGCTAAATATCTCCGTGGATAAATGATATTTGGGTGTGCCTCTATGAGTTATAGCCTAAAAATTAGATTAGTCCAACAATCCTAAACTCCAATTCAAGGACATGAACATTGGATGTTTTTTTTTTTTTAAATAAAAATAAAAAATCATCCAAATGGCAATCTGATAGTCAGATAATCAAATAAGCTAAGTGCCTGATTATCATCAATGCCATTCTGCCATGGTATCCAAGTTTTTCTTAAAAGCAACATCTTTTGAACTGAAATTGAATTCCAGAGCTAATTTTCACTTTTGCCAATTTAGAATTTGGCCAGAATTCAATTCCTGATCTTAAGCGATATAATAATGTGGACTCTTAAGTAATATTCAAATTCCTAATTGCCAAACGACCCCTAAATTCTTTTGATGATGTTTCTGACCCCTCTTCCATCTCTCCATCTACCTCTTTGTGGTCTCTCCCTTTTGAAGCTACGAGTGCTGCTAAAGAAGCGGAAGAAGAAGAAGAGAAAGGTAAGCTCTCTTCTTTTTTTTTCCCCAATAATCTGTCGCATGCTATTCACTTAATCTTAATTATTGGGTGAACATTACAAATATTGCACATGTTTGGTACAATAGTAATAAATTGGTGTTTGCCTCACTTTGAATTTTAATCCAACTGTTTTCTTTGTGAAGGACCCGAGATACAGGAGATTTCTTCTACATAGCTTGAGCAAAGGCAATTTATATCATCTAAAGGCAACCCCAAATTTCTTTAGATGATTTACTGCACTTATCAGCCAACAATATGTACCATTTGGTTTCTTGCTTTTAATTTCAAACCTCCATTAATATATCTGTGAACTCTTGTTCCTCCTGCCAGATGGGCAAAAAACATAAAAACTTCCTTTTCTATGACATTGATATTTATAGCCAAATGACCTTTGTAATTAATATTTTCTGATTTTGGAGAGACGGACATACTCTCTAGTCATCTGTTCAAGGCTTCACAATAAGATACATTTCATTGATGATGTTAGTAGATTTACATGATATCTTTTAAATACTTAAATTTGAGCATATTTATCTTTGAGAGCATATCAAAAGCATTCTAGCTAATTCAAAACCTTTCTTGTAACACATTGCAAAATTCAATGTTTCTCTGCCCTCATGCTTATGAGCAAATGGTCTTGTTGAATGTAAACATAGCTATATATAAAGAATCATGATTCTCTGTGGTGGCTTATCCCACTTACACCATTCAATTTTGTTGTTTTTCTCATTAACCATAAACTTTCTTAACAACATGAGAAGTAGGACCTTTTAATTCTCTTTCTTAATAACATTTAGGGCCCATTTGGATACCGACAAATAAGTTACTTTTTCTACTACAGCAGTAGATAAGTAACTTATTTCAGATAAGTAAGTTTGGTTTAAGATCATAAGTAACTTTTTTACTTAAAGTTAATTAATCACTTCAGCTTAACAAGTAGAAATCAAGATAAGATACTTAGGCATAAGTAGCTTATCTTAAGTAACTTAAGATCCAAACACCCCCTTATTATCAACCGATTTTTCATTATCTTAGCAGCTAATATAAGTTTCTCTTTGTATCCTTTCATGCATATTCGTTGTTTATAGTCAATACCACCAATGTTTATGAATCCCTTGGCCTACCAACAGGCTAAGGCCATGTGTGCAACTCCTCATGTGAGGCTCAAGAGCCAAAAATGAGGCGGATCCAAGACTCAGGTGGACCACACTACAGGAAACAGTAGTAATGGAAATACTCGCTGTTGAAACCTTCTAGGGCCCATCGTGATGTTCATATGCCATCCAAACTGTTCATAAGGTCATTCCCACTGGGATGAACTGAAAACAAAAATATTAGCTTGACCAAAATCTTATGGGCCCCAAACAGTGGGCAGTTGCATCCCCACTTCTTCTTGTAGTGTGTCCCACTTGGGTTTTGGATCTGTTTCATTTTTAGGGCCATGGACTAAGGTGAGCTGATGAATGGATGGACTGGGTGGATTTCTCGTGAATATATTGTTCTTGAAGATAGCCTAATCTAAGACTTTTGTGGGCCAGGAAGGTTTTAAATGTGGGCATCTAATCCCCATTGTCTAATGTTGTGTGACCTACTTGAGTTTTGGATCCACCCTGTGTTTTGCCTCGGGCCTAAAATTAGCTGGCCAACGAATGGACAGAATGGATATAACACAGACCTTACAGTGGGCCCCACAGATTCCTGTGACCCATGGGTCATGCAGGAACTATGATGAATGCATAAGCCGGCTTATGCATCAAAATATACATAGATGAGAATACCCCACTAGAGCTATGGATTAGGCTGATTTTAATCCATATTCCCTGACATTTAAGGATGAACATGCCAATCATATGCCTCCACGATTGTGATCGTAGGAATACAGAACTGAACATCCCGGAAAGGTACATGAGTTTTTTTTTTTTTTCTTTACTTTTCTTTAAATAAAGGTAAGAGTACACTACCTGTAGCTTTGTTGATAGTAAAAGGCAGTACAATCATTCGGGTGGACCCTACAAAAAGAGACTAGCCACACCTATCATATAAATCACTGCAAAAGCATAAACCAAAATAAAATAAGAAATAGAAGAAAATCGAGCCAAGGAAAAGCTGAGCCAGTCCACAAACGAATTCGATCGGGTCTATTCTACATGTGCTCCCCATATAATATTTCCTAGCCTTAACATCCAGCTGGCACACTCATCAGATTGCAACCCCGCCCGCCCCCCCCCCCCCCCCCCCCCCCCCCCCAAAAAAAAAAAATAAATAGGAAAGAATAAAAAATGGACATTTGGAGGATACTATGCAAAATAGTACTTTTTTTTTTGGTGGACCGTCTTGTGGTGAAGATGGAAAGAAAGAGAATGCAAATTAAAAGGTGTTTACAGCCAACCCATTTCTTGATCCACATGCATTCTAGGCTTGCAGATGCATACAAGTCTAGACCATTTATCAGGTAGGATCACCTTGTAGATCCTGGCTCAAAAATTAGGCTTATCCACGTATCAGGTGAGCAACATTGCATGTCAAGACCAAGGGCTTGTTTGGATACCACCAAATAAGTTACTTTTTAATTTATTTTAAGTCATTAAGTTAGTTTGGTTATTAAACTTAAATAAGTAATTAATAACAAAAGCAACTTATTTTGAAAAGTTTTTTATTTTGCTTTTTACTTATAAAAAGTAACTTATGTCCGGTCTGTGAAGAGTGCGACCTGCGCTGGATCATGATGAATGGATATGTCATGTTGAGAATACACCCCTATGTGTTTTTGAGAAATCTACCCCATCAATTATTTTATTTATATCATTTTAGGGGGTGGGCTTAAAATTATATAAATAAAATAATTGATGTCTACAAGTTTTTTCAGATAATTTTAATTGATGTGTCCAAATATAATGGAGATCAAAACTCAGGGGGACAACATAGCATCAAAAAGTATTATTAAACCCCACCTTAGTTTGAAGGAGTTCAAAAAATCAGAGTGTCTCACCATAATGTTTTTGAGAAATCCACATTGTCCACCATTTTCATTGGCTCATTTTAAATTACGAGCCCAAATATGAGGCAGACCCAACACTCAAGTGGGCCACACTCCTTGAAACAGTGATATTGAACCTCTACTGTTGAAATTGTCATAAGGTACATTATTTTTTAATATCCACCTATCCACATGTTTCTTCATATGATCTTATGGGGGTAGGAATACCCTTATGACCGGTTTGGATGGTATATAATCATCACGTTAGGCCTTAGAAAGATTTCAATAGTGGTCGTTCAATCTCCATTGTTTCTTTTAATGTGGCCCACTTAAGCCATGGACCTGCCTCTTGGGTTCAGTTCCTGACATGATCTGGTAAAATGGATGGACGTGGTAGATTTTTAAGAAACATCGCAGTGAGCCCTGGGCACGTGGAGTTAGGTTCACCTAGCAATCTAGGTCCAGCAAGGTCAGGGTACCAACTTCAGTCAAGCGGTGATGGTGGACCCACTTTTATGTATGTGTTGTATATCAATGCCATCCATCTATTTTTTTTCATCTCATTTTAGGGCATGAGCCCAAAAATAAAGAAGATCTAAATCTCAGGTGAACCACGGGACGAGAAACGTGATTCTTGAATGCTTGCCACTAAAAACTTCTCAGGCCCACAACATTTTGGATCAAGTAGATATTTGTGTTTTCCCTTCATCTTGGTCTATGTGACCTTATCAATAGGTTGGATGGCAAATAAACATCAAGGTGGCCTCAGGAAGTTTTTAAACATTCAATGACTATTGTCTCATATGCGGTGGTCCTCCTGAGATTTGGATTTGGCCCATTTTGGGGCCAATACCTTAAAATGAGTGGGCTAAATGGATATATAACACATATAGTGGGCCCTACTACCATGGCATTATTGGATTGAGTGTTTCAATAACTTAATATGCTTATTGGATGACACTTTATTAAACATACTAATTTGCTGATTAAGTAGAAACCAAGATAAATTACTTTTGGTATAAGAAAGGTTTTTTTTACACACACACCCCACATACTCACGCCGTAGTGCGATATCACCACCTATGGGTAGAGTTGTACACGAGTTGAACGGAGTCGAGCTTGGCACAACTCGGCTCAGCTCAGCCAACAGCCAACAGCCAACCCCACAGCTCAATCCTCGAGCCTGATTGTACAACTCGGCCTGGTTTGTTTAGCAGCTCAGGCCAACTCGAGTTGAATTCAAGCCGAGTTTGAGTTATATATATATATATATATATATTCAGTAATTAAAACCTAAAAGTAAAATCGATCGGGCTACTATGGACCGGCTGGCTGGGCAAGGAGAGGGGAGAAAGAAAGAGGGGAGGGGGAAGAGGAGGAAAGAGTGAGTGAAAGAGTACCGGAGGAGTATTCGGGCTTAGTGCTCGCCGGAACTTCCAACTGAGAGATTCTCGTAACTCAGCCTAAACCCAATGTCGAGCCAAGTCGAGCGAGTTAATCAAGCTGACTTGATTCGTGTACAACTCTACCCATGAGAACTCAAACCCTTGACCTGGTGTTAAAACTCTTGTGAGTCTATTGTTGAGGGCCCTGCACAAAACCTTAGGATCTAGCCCTCCAGAATAAACTGGAATTATGGGATAATAAAAGCAATGAAGTAAATCAAAGCATCAATCACACAACACCAAGATATTTTTACGTGGAAAACCCTCAAAGAGGTAAAAATCACGGGACCTCGTCCAGATCAACAATCCACTATAAAGCAGAACGTTACAACCGATCAGAAGCACACACCTCTTGGATCAAACCTTCATCACTCACGCGGGAGCGGATAAATAGTAAGAGAAACAAAGAAGACGGAGATATCTCATCGATTACGAGGACGTGAAAGCGTTGAGATATGGTAGATCACCTTTACGAGCATGGCCTCCTTTCCACAAGCTTCCTCTCTCTCTTTCTCTCTCTCTCACAACCTTAAGCCCTTTAGCAAACCCTTGCAAAGCTTTAGGAAACCCTAGAATACCCTGTAATACACCCTAATCCCGGATACACCCTTTTATATAAGAATAGAAAGAGGTAGAACCCAAATAGAAAACAAAATCCGTAAAATCTGCGTTTCCGCAATCGCATCTACGGAACTCTTCGATCGTATCGAAGGTCTCTCGATAACAGCGTCAATGTCATCTGAAAGTCACTTGATGATATCGAGACAGGACCAAAACTGTTCAGCAACCAGGGGTGAAAATTCTAACAATTATCGATGCCATCGAAGGTCCATCGATAACAACCTCGATACCATCTGAAAGTCACTCGATGATATCGACAGGACAAAAAAATAATCCAACAACCAAAATTGAAAATTTCTACAATTATTGATGATATTGAAACCCATTCAATTTCATTGATTCCGGCAATGAGGAGAAAATCCCTATCGAATCTCTCCATTTTCGACTCAGGAGGAATCCACCTTCTTCAAGCCAGCTCAGTTTCTACAAACCTCAAACTTTCCCTTGAGTAAAGCCTTGGTCATCATGTCTGACCCATTATCGTCCGTGTGGACCTTCTCAAGCTGTAACACCTTCTGTTCTAAAGTATCCATAATCCAGTGATACCGAACCTCTATGTGCTTCTACTTGGAGTGCTGACTTGGATTCTTGCTCAAGTGTATTGTACTTTGGCTATCGCAATAGACCACGTGCTACTCTTGCTTCAGGCTAAGTTCCTATAAGAATCTCTTCATCCAAAGCATCTTTTTACATGCCTCAGTGACTGCAATGTACTCGGCCTCTGTAGTCGATAATGTTACGACCTTCTGTAGCTTTCTCTACTAAGAAACCGCTCCCCCTACAAACATGAACATAAACTCCGATGTAAACTTTCTGGAGTCTATGTCACCTGTCATATCTGCATCTGTGTAGCCTTCTAACATAGGTTTCCTGTCACCATATCATAGGCTCAACCTGGATGAGCTTCTTAGATACTGTAGTATCCACTTCACCGCTGCCCAATACTCTTTGCCAGGATTGGCAAGATACCGACTGACAACACCAACCACATATGTTATGTCTGAGCGTGTACACACCATAACATACATCAAACTTCCTACAGCTGACGCGTAGGGTATCTTCTGCATCTCTTCCACCTCTGCCTTCGTCATGGGACACTACCTGTCGTTCAATCTAAAGTGACCATCCAGTGGAGTACTGACTGGCTTTACTGCATTCATATTGAACCGCTCTAAGACTTTCTCAATATACCGCTCTTGTGACGGTCAAAACTTTCTGCTACTTCTGTCACGGGTTATCTCCATTCATATGATCTATTTAGCCGGGCCCAAGTCTTTCATCGCAAAAAACTTGCCTAACTCCTGTTTCAACCTGTCGATCTTCCTGGTGTCTTTTCCCATGATGAGCATATCATCAACGTATAACAACGGAACTAAGAAATCACTATCTGAGAACTTGCGCATGAATATACAGTGGTCTAACTCCATTTTGTCATACCCATGCTGTAACATGAACAAATCAACTTCTTGTACCATTGTCGTGGGGCTTGTTTCAGCCCATACAAGCTCTTCCTCAGCCTACACACTATATGCTCCTTGCCCTTGACTTCAAACCCTTCTGGCTGATGCATGTAGATCTCTTCTTTCAGGTCACTATGGAGGAAAGCTGTTTTAACATCTAACTGCTCTATCTCTAGATCCATGCTAACTGTCAGTCCAAGCAACACCCGTATGGATGTCATCTTCACCACTGGTGAGAATATCTCCTCGAAGTCTATACTTTCCTCTAACCGAACCCTTTCACCACAAGTCTGGCCTTGAACCTTGTCTGTGAATTCTTCTGCTCAACCTTCTTTCTAAACACCCACTTGTTGCTCAAAGCTTTCTTGCCCTTGGACAGTTTCACCATGTCATAGGTGTGGTTCTTATGCAAGGATTTCATCTCCTCTTGCATAGCTTTCAACCACTCCCCCTTATGCTCGTCGGCTAGGGCCTCAGAATAGTCTTCTGTCTCTCCCCCATCGATTAGCATAATGTACTCATGTGGCGAGTACCTTTTGGACGATTGTCTGTCTCTAGATGACCTCCTCACCTGTGGCTCAGCGGGTGGATCAAGTGGGGGCTGCTCCCCTGGTCCATCTTTTTTAGGAACTCCCTCGTCCTCTGCACCTTGCTGTACTACCCCGTCAACGGGCACCACGGGAGGAATAACCAGATCCATGTCCTCTAGCTCACCTAAACTAGGTCGGTTCTTCTCTGGCTTACCAATATCTTCTATACACTGATATTCAAAGAAAACCACATCTCTGCTCCTGACGAGCTTCCTCTCGGTCGGATCTCATAATCTGTAACCAAAATTTTCATCACCGTACCCCAAGAACACACACTGCCTGATTTTCATATCGAGCTTGGACCTCTCGTCCTTTGGTACGTGAACGGATGCCCTGCATCCAAACACTTTGAGATGACTGTACAATGGATCCTGTCCAGTCCACACCTTCTCGGGTACTTCTCCATTCAACGGGGCTAATGGAGACCTGTTTATCAAATACACCGTTGTGTGCATTACTTTTCCCCAAAACGTCTTAGGCAATCTCGCATGGGATAACATGCATTTGATTCTCTCAACAATGATGCGATTCATTCGCTCAGCTACACCATTATGTTGGGGGTGTTGGGAACCATCTGTTCATGCCGTATACCTAGGGACTTGCAGTACTCATAAAAGTCGTCAATGTATTCACCACAATTGTCAGTGCGGATGCACTTCAATGATCTACCTGTCTCTCTCTCGACCATAGCATGAAACAATTTAAACACACCAAAGACCCCATCCTTGGATTTCAATGTATAAACTCAAACCCTCCTAGATGCATCATCTATAAAAGTAACAAAATACAATACCCCATTTAAGATTTTTGTCCTCATAGGACCACAAACATCAGAATAAACCAAATCTAATGCATGCACTTTATTAACATGAGAAGCAGTTTTAACGAATGAAACTCTATACTGTTTCCTTGATAAAAATCAAGACAAGTTTTGAGAGGTGTACCTGTCACGTCTGGAAGGAGCTGCTTCTTTGTTAGTAACTGAAGCCCTTTTACACTCATGTGGCCTAGACACTTGTGCCACATGTCAATAGCTGAATCTTTCGCTGCGTTCAACCCACCCTTACACACACTGATACTTGCCCTGTAAATAGTGCAACACTTCTTTCCTCTGACTGCGATCAACGAACCCTTAATGAGCTTCCAGCGCCCACCAACAAATTGGCTTTCATAGCCATCATCATCCAGCCTTCCCGTCGACATCAAGTTGAGGCGAAGGTCTGAGATATGCCTCACATCCTTGAGAACCAATATGCAGCCCACATCAGTTTTCACACAAATATCACCGCCCCTACGATCTTCGATACGCCAGAATTTTTCATCTTCACGGTCTCATAGTCACCTAACTTGTAGCTTGTGAAGAAGTCCCTGCGTGAAGTCACGTGAAAAGAAGCTCCTGAGTCAATCACCCAGTCGGTGTCTTGACTCGTAGCCGTGAGACAAACATCATGATCTATGGAAAGAATAATAAAAATATCTCCATCTGAAGCGACCGCAGTAGAATCTGATTCATCTTCCTTCTCCTTTCCTTTTCCTTTCTTGTCGTTCTTATTCTTACAACATTCATGCTTATAGTGGTCCTTCTTGCACAGTTCCAGCATTCAATATCCTTTCTGTTACTCGACTTGCCTTTTGATTTATCTCGGGCCTTCCTGCCCTTCCTGTTCTTTCCTCTCCCTCTTTCTTGTGTCACAAGGGCCTCTTGATGAGTAGACCCTTGAGACTTCCTCCTTGTCTCCTCATTGAAGAGACAGCTAATAACCTGTTCCATGGATATCTTTCCGTCTGGCGTGGAGTTACTTAGAGACACCACCAATGTCTCTCAACTTTCAGGTAATGAACTAAGCAATAGCAAAGCCTGTAATTCATCATCCAGGACCATCTTCATAGCGGAGAGCGGGTTCACTATATTGCTGACCTCATTCATGTGCTCAGCCATAGAACCACCATCCTTGAACTTGAGATTCACAAGTCGGCTTATCAGAAAGATTTTATTCCCGGATGTCTTCCTCTCATACAGCCCTTCTAGTTTTAGCCATAGGCCAGCGGCTGAGGTTTCCGTAGACACATGGTGGAACACAGAATCATCCAGCCATTGTCTAATAAACCCCACCGTCTTCCGGTCTAACTTCTTCCAATCATCATCAGTCATATCCTTCGATTTTGCTGAAATGCCTAAAATTGGAGAATATAGGTCCTTGTAATAAAACAAGTCCTCCATCTTAGCATTCCATATGGTCCAATTAGAACCATTGAGGCTGATCATCCTTGATGAGCCACCTTCCATAATTCCAAACCGATCCTACCCATTCAATGAACTTAGCTCTGATACTACTTTGTTGGGGGCCTTGCACAAAACCTTAGGATCTAGCCCTCTAGAACAAACCAAAATTATGGGATAATAAAAGCAATGAAGTAAATCAAAGCATCAATCACACAACACCAGGGGATTTTTATGTGAAAAATCATCAAAGAGGTAAAAACCACGGGACCTCGTTCAGATCAACAGTCCACTATAAAGCAAAACGTTACAACCGATCACAAGCACACACCGCTTGGATCAAACCTTCATCACTCACGCAGGAGCGGATAAACAGTAAGAGAAACAAAGAAGACAGAGAGATCTCACCGATTACGAGGACGTGAAAGCGCTGAGATATGATAGATCACCTCTATGAGCATAGCCTCCCTTCCACAAGCTTCCTTTCTCTCTTTCTCTCTCTCACAACCTTAAGCCCTTTAGCAAATCCTTGCAAAGCTTTAGGAAACCCTAGAATACCTTGGAATACACCCCAATCTCAGATACACCCCTTTATATAAGAATAAAAAGAGGTAGAACCCAAATAGGAAACAAAATACGTAAAATCTGCATTTCCGCAATCGCATCTACGGAACTCTTCGATCATATCGAAGGTCTGTCGATAACAGCGTCGATGTCATCTGAAAGTCACTCGATGATATCGAGACAGGACCAAAACTGTCCAGCAACCAGGGGTGAAAATTTCAACAATTATCAATGTCATCGAAGGTCTATCGATAATAACCTCGATACTATCTGAAAGTCACTCGATATATTGACAGAACAAAAAAAACAGTCCAGTGACAGGGATTGAAAAATCCTGCAATTATCGATGATATCGAAACCCATTTGATTTCATCAATTCCAGCAATGGAGAGAAAATCCCCATCATCTACTGTTGGGGCAAGAATAAGGACAGATGGTATAAGAAACTTAAACTTATTTAAATTAACATGCCATCCAAATATGCCCTCATGGATTGTAAACGAACATGTTTTACCGGTCCATTTGTCACTGGCCTTCCTAATTCCTTAATCAGATTGATCTTTGGGGCAAAGTATCTACAAAAAGCTAGCTAGATATTTTTCTTTTTCTTTTTCTTTTTTTTATAAGGAAAAATTGGAGTGTCGGGGATTTAAAATAAAAGTTTAGGCTTTTCCTAAAAAATCCAATAATCAACAAAATAAAATTTAGTCATTTCTAAGAAATATTAGGCAAACTCTAACATTCCTTGAGAAACATAAAAATTACGGAATAAATTCCCATGCAACCAAACATATTGGGATCTGCTATTAAAATATTTTGAACTTACAAATTATTGGTCTATTTCACCATTGGGTCCAACCCATAGTTAGCAATACTCCATCTTAAACTCCATATTTTTTTTACCAAAAAAATAAAAATAAAAAAAATTGGACAATTGGTTAAAAAGAAGAAAACTAATTTTTTTTGGCAGTTGACTTGAGCATGTGTTGTTAGAAAAACATGTTTCATTCAAAGAAAAAAATTCCAAGGGTAATTTAGAAAACAAAAATCATTGGTCACCATCAATGGATAGAATGGAATAGAAAGTGAAAATTTTAGTAGGGGGAGATTGTTTGCACAAGTATTATTTGACAATGAAAGATTTCAAAGAGGCAAAGAATGATATTAATTCACATGCGATTACATACATTTACATTATTACTCATGCACATAAAACTCTATAAATTTTAATTGAAGTTTTGTATTTCAATCTTATTTATGTACAATACGCATTGGCACGCAAGTGCATGTGTACCTTGCGGTTTTCTTCTTACTTTTTTTCTGCTCGTACGTTACAATTTTTATGCCCGAAAACTTCCTCTAAGTCTCGATCTGTTACTCCTTACTTTAGTTGTTTTTTGTTTATATACCTTAGTGTTGAAGTTAGTGCCCTACAAAACCATTTGTGCCCTTATCCACTAGCCACATGGATGTGATTGGTCGAATCTTAGCCATTGATTGTGGTGACCATAGGTTATAAATTAGACATGTGATATGCTTTAGACAGATTTAATTAATATTACTATCATTTATTAGCTTTGTTGAGTAATTTCTCTAGTAGTCCTTAGGAACTTAAGATTGGATATAACAATCATTAACCTGAAAGAGTTGTGATCCATGGATTTCAATAATTTGTTAAACCATGACCACACAGGTGCGTGAGACACATCTATGGACATCAATTTATGAGAAGTACGATTATCTTTTGTGAGGGGTCAGGACGAACAATCTCCACCATCAAGAGGCAACTTGGTGTTGGTTTATACCTTGCCCTTTCCCTACACAAGAGTGTGGGTGTACCATGATCAAATGATTCAGGTTCGAACATTTGGTCACTCACATTGGTGGGATCGAGATCAAGTCAATAGTTTGGGATTTAATTAGCTTAAATTGTGATCATGAGATCAAGACTTGATGGTGCATAAAAGATAGTTTAATCCTTAAACCTGAAAATGTATAAGAATCACGATCCTGATTTATTAATTTTGGCTCTTCCTACGAGGTCCATGCAAGGGCCATAAAGTAAATATAATTACACACTTCAATCAAGAGTCGTTGATTCTTGCACAGACCAATAAGGGATCCACTAGCTTACCTAGAAACATGTTTATGGTTTTGATCTAGAAATAAGAGACTCGTCAAATGATTTTTCCATTGAGCTCAGTATTCTTAATGTTTTAATTGAAATTTTAAAAAATTTTAATCATTAAAACTATTTTTAATCATTAAAACTATTTTGAACGCACTTAATGATAACTTGATGGCCTGGATCTGATGATCCACTTTTGATTAGAATAGAATATGATCATTAGTAGATATTAGTATAGAATATGATCATTAGTGGACACAACATGACAATTGAAGGATTGAATCATGAGTATATCATAGATGAGGCAAATTGACAGGCTTCCTTCACATTAAGTTACACCAAAGTCCGTAGGATGGTGGAGCAACAAACTAGGTGCACCCCTAAAACTCTAACTCCTCCTTATTTATATGATCCTATGCCAAATGAGAGATAGAGCCAACCGTGGACATCACTATCCTACATGACGTGTGAGTGTTAAGAAAAAAAGAGCAGGTGAGAGAGTAGATATTCACTATCTTCTTGGATTATCCTCACGCACTTGTATAGAAGATATACATCTTCATCGGCATCTACCAAAGAATTAAATGTTGGAATATCTCAATTCTCTCCAGTATTAAGATGGATCAGGGAGAGACTCTTTGCTTTAAGAGATTGGCAAGAACAAATTGGCATCACTGACATTTCTTTTGTGCGCATCATGTGTAGATATGATCTCCACCATTCACACATATTGTTATATCCTAGAAAGTTGATGTTAATACAAATAGAAATTCTTGGAATATATCTCATAATCAAATTGTATTATATTATATTCTGTTGCGTTTGTACGCTAGGGACCCAACACCTGGAACACCACAACTGTTTTTAGTTGGTTCTGCTCAACCTGTTTTTCTTGTTATCAGCGGTCCTACCCCATACTTACTATCTACATTCAATACTGAACTCTTTTCCTCTTTCTTTTTTTTTTCTTTTTTTTTTTTCTGCTTGCAAATCCACAGTTTGCCCTTTTCATGATTAACAGTGGTATCTTTTACCTCTCTATTTGCTCCAATCACTCAAGTTTTGGGAAGGTTGGAGAAGATATTGTATTCCCTCTTTCTTACAGTGGATGTCTCCCTCAAAGCTGGCCCGCCCGTGGTTTTTCCCCGCGTGATTTGTTTTTGGCTTGTTGCAGATACCCTTCTGGTGATTTCTGTCTGATTTACATAGAGACAAGAAGGCTTCAGTTCCCAGCACACATGAAAACATGATGTTTGTAGGGAATCCACGAAAGAACGCAGAATATACATTTAAGTCCTGATATACAGCTTACAACCACAAAAACTACATGAGAATGGCAAACATGACAGAGGAAGAAATCAATTCTGCCAGGGGGATTTTCAGAACTATTTTCCCGTCAAAGGAGGAAGCTCTGCACAGAGACAGAACCAGTGGAATGTGACTTGCAAAACCTCAATCGACGGGTTATAAACGAATGGAATAGAGATTGACATGGGTGGAACCAAAAGCAGATGGCAGTTCAGCTAAGAGAGTAAGCGGGGCCCGATCTCAGCAGCCACTCGAGCTTGGTCCTGAATGTAGGGCCTGGTCATTTGCACGTCACGCACGAAGTGAGTCCTCGCTTTTGCATAAGGAGCATCCCTTGCTGCAAAAAGAATGACAACGTGCCACATCATCATCATAAAAAAAAGAAAACAAACTCCATTCATGGACACATCCTTATGCACATGCATGACATACCAGCAAGCTTCTGAGCTCGAAGAATATTCTGCCGTCTTTTCCACCAGCATATGGAACAGATGACAATGAGTGCAAGTGCTATAAATGCTCCCAACGCAATGCCAACCTTAGAGCCAGTGGAGAGGTGAGGCCCACATGTAGGTAGCCCCGGTACACCACAAAGGCCTGCATTGCTGGTAAAACTGTACATGCCAAGGAGTGATTTTAATAGTATGCAGCATAAGCTATTAAAAATAGGCTACACTACAGCAATAGTTCATCATTATCAAAATAGTGCTGACTCACATCCAGTGTACACACGGAAAATATGCTACTGAAACCCGACCGTCCAACTGTCACGACCCACCATGATCATGGATGGAGTCTAAGGCTGAGAATAAGCGTATTTGACAATCTTAACCATCATCATTTGAACAACTCACTTGAGCCATGGATCATTGGATGGTTATGATCTTCTGATCAGTGTGACTTTTGGCCTCTATGCTCTGTCCACAATGGCACCATTACTTAGTCATTATGGACTTACATGGATGCCACATGCCCAATGTATGAGTCACCACCATTTTGAAGGTGATGCCAAACTAATAACACCAGTCTGACTCTTAAATAGTAGTTGTCAATTGTCGTGGACTACCTCAGACATTATATTTTCACTAATTGAAAGGAAACTTAAATATGGCCTCATAAGCTAGTAATCATTCTTATAAATGACAGCTTACTTGAAGCTAGCTCTATGGAGAGGCCGTCCTCCTAGTTTCGCAGGGACTCTTCCAGATAGAGAGTTTCCATTAAGATCCCTGCACCATGGATCAATTTCAACTTATTTGAATTTCCTGTCATGTACCAAAATCCAATGAAAATCAAATGCTTGATGAATGCTTCTTACAGTCTCTGTAATGATGTTAATTCGCCAAGGCTTTCAGGAATTGAACCATTGAGAAGGTTGTATGAGAGGTCTCTGTAGAGCAACTATATATAGTCAGTCATAGCAAATTAACTTCAAATATTTTGAGTACAAAAGCAATAAAGTTCTCTTAGATGAAAGTATAATTCAAAATGCTGACAAATCATTCAGTGTAATATTGAAAAGGCACCATTCTAGTCTTCCCAGTTTTATTTGTCTTGTGCAGGTGTTTGGTGAACATATAACAGCATGCACATGTTTACGGTTTATAGAACAACAAAGTTGGCTTCACATGGAGATTGGTCCCTGTAGGCCCCCCATATTTGGTGGCCCCTACTAGCTTAAGATGCTTAATTGGCTCCCCTAGTGGTGGCGATTGGAGGTGGAGTTTCGCTTGTGTCACCTGTTCTTACACCACAATCTTCCACAGATGATGAAATGATCCCATTAGAGAAATCATAGAAAAGTAAAACCCTAGCACCCCTATTTCCCCCCTTCCCCACTTGTTCAGCCCCAACCATTGGATCAAGAATATCATCCAACGATGAACATCCAAGGGGTTGGCTTTGTTATCCCATCCTCGTGTGGACGGATTACAAAACCTGGGTTCACTTCATCTCTGCTGTGTTTCCATTGTCCTTTTCAACAAATGTAGCAACTAGCAACTAGAACCATCTCCATGTATTGTCTTTCTGGAAGGAAAAAAATGACTAGTTTCTAATATCAATCCATACAACTAAAAAGAAATTAGAATACAGATCCCACAAATTTGAAGTTACAGGATAGATGAAAAACGGAAGAGATGGTTAAATGGATGTTATTATCCAGTCCTTGAGATGTATCCTTTAGCATTTTATGTTATGATTGTTGCCACTGAAAATGAAGTGAAGAAGAATACAGGATGATTATTGTTTCGAATACAGGGTGATTATTGTTTGGTTTTGAGGCATAAATATCTCTTCAAAATGGGTATTTTTCGTTCTCCAAATAGCCCAATTCAACCTCCAAAATACTATAATCTTGATTGTTCTCAGAGCCTGATCAGTCCCTGGCAAGTAGAACTCGGTCAGGTCAATAACAAGTTCATGTACTGAGAATTGATTGCATGGAGGCAACAATACAACTTGTAGTACCACACCATCTTTCCTGCCAACATGCCACTTGTTTAAGAAATCAATCCCTAGAAAATGATAGGCCCCATCATGATCACCCTTCTCAAAATCAGGCTGATTCACTCAATAGGTTGGTCACACTAGTGACCGTCGGCTTTCCATCGATTCCAACAGTACACCTGATGAGCAAATTGGCCTGATTTTTTTACCTGGTGATCTTCTTAGTGAGGCCCAATGTTCCAAAGATCGTCAACATTATTGATAATATCAGTGATGTTGTTGGTATCGGTGGGATGGCCGATATTGATAATGGCCTCTCTCTTTCTTTCTTTTTTTGTAATACGTTCATCGGCCTTTATTTTTTAGAAATTTAAAAAATACATATCGATATCGCTAAAATCACCAAAATGTCACCATTATTGACAATCATATAGCTAACATATCACTGACCTGCCAATACAAATATTTACCTGTATCAGCAATATCATTGATACCATCATCGATACAGGGGATTTCATTGAATGATTTAAAAATTAAGAAAAATAAATTAAAAATCTGTTTATTTCTTAAAAACTAATTTTAATGTTGTCTCCTAATTATTATGTGCGGATGGATGTATTGATGGATGGATGGATGGATGGATGTGTTACGCATGTATTGACGTATCATGTATGCAATGTATACATGTACAAATGCATATACGTATGTATGGATGGATGCATGGATGCATCATGCATGCATGCGCAGATTGATGGATGGATGCATGGATATACAGCAATGATGATTTTGAGATGCCTGCATTGCGTATGTCTTATTACTTGCATTGTGTGTGTTTGAATGATATGAACTGACTTCCGTTATAATTGCTTTACTTTTTTCTAATAACACATGGTTTAGGCCCCTATAAAATGAAAGTTTATTATGTGTTTTTTGTTTTTTTTTTTTTTACAATATTTTGATTCCTAAATGTATAAATATGTGTCTTTTAACATCTCCTGGATTTCACTTTAAAATTCCACTTTTTCCTAATGTTTCCCCATTGTTTTCTCAGTTTGCAATATTTATATCAGCAATAACATCAGCCATATTGATGCATGTTTCTGTATCCCCAATCATCTATACATGTAACAATACCAATATTTGAACACTGGTGAGGCCTACTGTTTACACGGTACCGATGTGCCAGGATAATGGAATATTGGTAGGAAAACTTCTACGGGCCACAAGTTGTGGTACTTGTCTGTAGGTGATCAGTTAATCTTATGTGTTAACATACAATATAAGGATTTAAAAGAACGGGCATTAAAAAAGAAATTGACCAAGTCAATAATCAACATGATCTTTTCTTCTTTAAAATCAAGTTCTAGCTCCAAACCACAGTTTAACTTGGGTAGTTTCTATGAGTTCTCTAACAAGAGGATTTCATTCCCAGGATCTCAATCGATCTGAAAGATCACATTGTTATTACTGGTAGCAACATCACAAGAGATGAAAACACAAAGGTCTGAACAGTTTAACAACACAGAAGGCATCAAAGTATCAGAGTGTAGTGAAACTAAAGATGTTCAGTAGTTGTGGTATGGGAAACAACAAGACAACCTCACATCTGCAAAAGTGAATCAAAAGACAAAATACCACTGATGGAGGTTTCATCTACACCCACCACAAACAGAAGTCCTACTGGTGCATTCAGTATATCCATGAGGTATTATATACGGCCACAAGTTTGTACAGCACCATTCAGGTTTTCAGTATGTAGAAGTGGTGGACATGGGTAACTATCTCCTGGAGGGACAAATCCAATTCTTCATTGGTTGGCCAACAAATAGATGGATAAGAAAGAAAATATAGCAATCATTTACATTCAACCAAAAAAGCCAAGTATTCCATGCATAGGATCTTCCAAACCTGGGGAATTTTTGAAGCATGGCCCGTCCATGGTGAGGCTCATTATATTATTGCTTTGGGTCATTTAACCATGGGCCTCACTTGTACAAACTAAATGTGATAATATACTTTACAAAATTATTAGCCAAAGCAATGTATTATATCTGATTAAGCAGACCTGACATCTTGTATGCTGTAAGACAAAGGATGTGCAAATGAATCTTTTCCACAACACTTGGGGTTTTCAATTGTGACAAGTGCAGTCCATGCACTGTAAGACAAACTACAGGATTTGCAGCCGAATCTTTTCCACAACATTCAGGGGTTTTCAATTGTAACAAGTGGGGCCCATGCTTTCTTCTATGATATAGTGGATGGAACACATCCCAGAACCTCCCAAATTGGAAGATCCTAGCCACAAATCCCTGGATTCCCTCTTCCACTTGAATGTAGACCTTTGATTTATTTCTCTTTTTAATTATCTGTTTTAGGTCACAAATTGAAAGGTTATGATTGTCCTATTGAGGAGTTTTTTGGGCATTGTCTGTCCATGCTGGGATGCAAGTATGCAACAGATGGGTGGTCTGGCCATAGTTGATGAAAAAATCATTTCCCCTCCCCTAAACCAATGTTTTTCATGTCTTGCTTCCTGCCTCTGGCTAAATACCATAAAATTTATCATGTGTGATTGTGGTTGCATGGGGTGCAAAACAGGAAGAGAGAAAAGAATTGTTCTTTTACGTTGCTGAAGATAAAACTTCCCTTATATTCCATCTGCTGGAAACATTGCCAGAATACTTGCTAAAATATTATCAAAGGAGAGATCTGATTGCTCATAGAGAAAACTTCTAATGCCCACAATGTGCATCAACTTGATGAGAGTTGCACAGTTCTTTAGCATTTCTTAGTTATCCTTTGTTACATTGTTTAAGGGTACTTTTCTAAATTTCTTTTAGTGTTCAGTATATGTCATCATCATAGATTAACAGCCATATGCATACATATCATAACAAATTCAGAGATAGATCAGATGTTCCAATTTTCATAAATAAACCTCACATTTAAAAATTGCCTCACTAATAAATTCCAGTTGAGTTGTCAGTTCTTCCAATAAATGAAGGAATTGAAAAAGAGTCATGAAAGGCCCATACGTAATACACAAGGAGCTCGAGAAAATTACCAGGTGGGAGTGTATAGTACATTTTTTCAGTTCTACAGGTGGGGCCATTTTCGGTTGATCAATACCATATTTTTCTTGACCATCTATTTTCTGGCTACCAATTGAAGGTCTGGGATTTTTCCATGTTGGTGAATTTCAGTGCAGAGGCCATCCAGTGTGGGCCATAATATCAACAGTTTGGATAATGAACGACATGCGCCATTTGTAACAAACTGAAAACCCAATCATCCTGTACAAAATTTTGGCCATTCGTAAAGAAGTTCCTCAGTAACTGTTGGGATAGATGGAACTATGAAAAGTAACAAGGATTATTCATCCATCAGATGTTAAGAGAGGTTTCATGTGATTCCCAGAAAATAAATAATGGCATCAAACCAAAGATAAAGTACATAATAAGCAAAAAGAAAACTCTGCATGCATGGCAGAATGAATTCTACTATAATAAATATGGGTGGTGGGTACAAGCCACAAGGTATCATCCAAAAACATTGGCAGGAGAACTTGGCTGCTGGAAGTTCAAAAGCCACTAATGCACCACAATTGAACCACAGTTTGCAGCAGGACTCAACTACCAATTCAAGCTCAGAACTAAAAATTTTAATGCAGCCAGCTGATAGGTAGCGAATTATTTAAAGTACCACTGATATATTTTCATTCTTAGTGATCAAATTTCCAACCAAACAACTTCCCACAAAACAAATCTGATTAAGAAGTGTAAGATGCCAAATATCTTTCTATATTATTTCAGAGGACATGAACAAGAAAAACCATGCAGACTAGTTCCGAGAGAAAGGAACCATCAGTTTACATTTATTAAAAAAAAAAAAAAAGAAGAAGAAGAAGAAGAAAAAATAAGCACTAAACAGGTTCACAGTTGGAATAGCAAATGCAAATGTCAGACTTACAAAGTTTCCAACCCAGCAATTGTTCCAATTGAGGATGGAATTGGTCCATGGATGTTGTTTCCACTCAAGTTTCTATACAATAGCCAAGGGACAAAAAATTAGTAACAGGGTAAAGATGAATTTTTTATTTTATTTTAATGCAAAGGGCAAAAAAACACTGAACATTCCATCATATATTGAGGTAGGAGTAAGCAGATGAATGCCTAGGATTATGCAACTATTTTATTAGGATCATATTACTTGGATATTGTAAAACTTAAGAGACATAAATATGCACATTCTTATTCAAGGCTCCAGATAAAAAGAAATGGGTGCATTTTGAAGAATATACATGCTCAGCAGATGACGGAGCCTGGATAAGTCAGTTGGCAAGAAACCCTTCAAACCTTGATTGTCTAGACCTCTGCACATGCACAAGAAAAATTATAGTAAATTACAGAATTTATTACAGATTTTCCATCAAGGGCCCATCATAAAGGCACAGTTAAAACATTCAAGAAGTAACTGTTCATTAGAAACCAGAAAATTATCCGAATTGGAACAAGAACTTCCTAGTTGTCATTTGGTTGTATTTTGTGTTGCTTCTCCGATGTGTTCTATGTGGTGCTCATTCCCTAGTACATTGTGCAGTGATGAGATTGTCACTCCTCTAGCCCTTCATGTGACTGTTATTTTTCTTATTTTTAGTTCTAATAAAATCTAAGTCAGAATTCAGAAGAAGAAATACAGAATAGTGGAGTCTGGCAAAAGGTTGTCACATTACTTGCTTACATGAAAAGTCAATCAGTATTTACTTGTTGTCATAGTCATAGATAAAGAAATTTTGTTAGAGGAAGGAAAAGAAACTATTATCCATTGGGGAAATGGATGGAAGGTTTGATACCATGTCAATCCGGAATAAAACATCGGAAGTAATGTTAACAATGGTGAGATGTCAGCATTCTAGGGCACTGTTACCAAGGAATGATATGGATACTGCATGGGCATGTCAATCGGTATTACCTAGATTTCTGCATACTATAATACCATATATAGATTTCTGCAAGAAGACAACTACTAAATATTCCCAAATATAGACTAGAGTGACTCAAACCTACAAAAATTCCTCTTCTTACTACATAATTACCTAAAGACCCACATATTGATACATTTTATTGTACTCTAAAATCTTCTATACTCCAATTATGCCATAATATCCTTAAAAATATGTCTGTTTTTGGGTCTTACTCTTGCTCAGGAGGTAGACTCTCGGAGTTTCAACTCCCGGTCAAGGGTTTGAGTACCCATAGGTGGTGAAATTCCACTGGCGTGAGTGTGTGGGGGTGTGTGTGCATGTGTAAAAAAAAAAAAAAAAAAACTTTTTGTCTGTTTGCATAAGAGGATGACATATAGCTCAACAAAATCCTATCAGGTGGCAAAGTATTTTCTCTCTTTTTTTCTTTTTTGAGAGAGAGAGATGACAGCAAAATTTTATAAACAGAAGGCACCAATACGCAAAAAACTTTACAACACTCCCCCACTCCCATAAAATTTTATTATTATTATTTTTTTTAAAAAGCCCCTTGCTCTCATCGTCACCCACCCCAAAGAGTGACTCGAATTTTTGAAACATCTCCCATTTCTTTCTTCCCAAACCGCCCAAATAGCCGCCAATAAAAACAACAGCCATATGCCTTTCATTTCCTTTGAAAGCTCCAACCCGTGCCAACCCAAAAAATAGAATCCAATAGAGCTCATATAGGCCAAGAGATATTGATATCAAGTAAATAATACTGACTAAGAAATCACATATAATTGTCAAAAATCAAACTAGGTGACTTGATTAATCTGTCTGGTAAATCATCAATATTTCACTCAGAAATTCCAATTTAGCAATTAAGAGGTAACAAATTTTGTCAACAGATAATATCTTGTGCTAGATTTTTTTTTAAAAAAGAAAAGTAGGGCATAACATTATATGAATATACACAAAAGGATAAGAGAATACAGAAGGCAATGAAATTATTTAGTTATGCTTTTACCATAGAAAAACTATAACTATAATTATATATATATTGTTTTTTTCTGAGCTACTAAATTCATAGAAAGAGTAGGAAGATTACAGCCCATCAATGACCCAGGTGCCACTGTTTTTGTTAAATTGGCAGTCCACTCCACTCCACGGATGTTGTTGGGGAACACATGGATCCCCATTCCACCCTAAACGAAGAGGAAGTCCCAAGGCGTTCTTCACACTTTGCAAAGCCCTAACTGTAAAAAGAAACAGATCATATTAGCAACCATTCACAAATATTAAGGGCCATGTCCCTCGAGTAAACAAAATTTGAAATATATAAAAGATAAAAATAAATAAATAAAAAGATAAGAATCATCCACCTACTGGCATCAAGCTCCTGCCCATAAGATTAAAGAGGTTGACAGATATTCAATAAAAAAAAATGGTAAATAAGATCAGTGTCAGTAACATAAGAAATATATATATATATATATAGTGAATGCCAAATCAGTCAGATCTCCCTCCCTATTTCCATTGATTTTTTTGTCATTTGATCTCTTAAGGGTAGACTAATCATTTTGTCCTCCCTCCTCTTACGGATGCTCCACATCATCATTCTCATCACCGTCGTCGTCGTCATCACGATCATCGTTGTCGTCATCATACTCCTCCCTCCCTCTCTCAAGGGCACTTCACCACGTCCATCGTTGCCGTCATGGTACTGCCAAACCATCTTTCAGGTAATCATAGCTCCCTTTCTTAATGGGACCATCTTTGGTTTTGTTCACGCATGGCCATTCCAACTGGCTCTCCATTTAAGTTTCATCAGCATGCTGCAATCACATGGCACTCTAGCGGCACACCTCCACTTCATCCTCTTGACTCTAATTGTATCTCCTCAGTCTCTCTATTATTGTTAATGGTAGAGCCAAGATAACAAAACAGATCACTTTGAGGAATCTCCTAGCTAGAAATTTAACTAAAGCCTCGGATCTCTGATTGTTCCTGCTAAAGTTGCATGTCGAAACAATGCCTCAGTTCTGCTAATATTTGAACCCTCTAGATCTAGAACCTTCCTCGAAACCTCCAATTTAGCATTGGCCTGCTCTCTAGTTTCATCAACCAACACCACAATATCAACAAACAACATGCACCAAGGGGCCTCATGCTATATACTAGTGGTTAATTCATCTATAACAAGTGTGAAAAGGTAAGGGCATAAAGTGGACCCTTGACAAAGACCTACAGGCATTAGGAACTCGTCTCCCCATAAGCCATTATTACTCCTATAGCACCACCCTGGTACATGCCTCTAATGATGTTAATGTCTTTGTGGGACCCATTTCCAACTCATCAACAACAACATAACCTTCCCAGTGACTCTATTGTATGCTTTCCCAGGTCAATAGAAAAGGATTCTTCCACTTCTCTTAATCAATTATTAAGTAGGAAATAGCTCCATAAGTTGATCTCCTGGCATGAAGTGAACTGATTCTATGTCCTGTTTTCTCGTCTTCGCGTTGCCACCCTCTCCCTTAGCTTCACGGTGCAACTCGTAAGTTAGATTCATTGACAGTTGGTGAACTTTTGGGTCTCCTTTGTTCTTGCAGACAGGTATCGTGATGCTTCTCCTCGCTCATCTGTCTTTTCCTGTGTCTGCAAATTTCATTGAGAAGACAACTAAACCAAACTAATGCAATTTTGTGCAGTATCATCCACACTTCTAGAGTTAGGCCATCAATATGTGGATAAAGAATATCAAAAGACAAGACAAATTCTCATTTTAGTGTGGAGGGGATTCATGCTATGAGAATACCACTAATGAACTCAAGACACTTGACAAAGTTAAGAAAGGCGATAAAATGAACAAATCCATGTACTTAAATCTCTCCAAAAAATTCTCTATGCACTTGCATTGTAATAATCAAGGTACTATCCCATTTTGTTACAGTCTGGTCAATTATCAAAGGAAACATGTGGAGTTTAACTGTCACCTTTTAGTTCAAAAAAAAAAATGAATAAAATAACTTGAAGATCTATATCCATGGAAGCAAGGAAGGCAGATCCATGCATTAAAAGCCACGTGTTTGAAATCTATAATTAATGCTCCGAAACTCCCTGTTTGAAGGGTCTGAAAATGTCTCCAGCTCGTTAGTTGAGCTGGTAGAGACGGGGGGCGGGGGGGTTTAAAATATATAGTGTGGTTATCGTGGTGCATTGTAACTGGACTTTGCACATTTCATACGGATGTCTTACCCCTATTTTGGATGTTAATCAGAAATAGTATTTAACCCTATTACGCCGAAAAGTGAGATCAGAAAAGTTGCCAGTTAGGAACCCAGATATTTGCCTCCGGTAATATGCTCACCAGCACTTTTACTCGAAATGCCAATCAAACAGAATTTGGCTCCTCTGAAAATTCCGTTCAATCATCGTCTTGTTGATGCATGATGAGATGTCAAACAAATACAGTAACTTCCAGCAGTCTTAGTCATAGGGCGTGTTGTTTCTCAAGGGTATTTATACCAGTCTGCTATGTAAATCATATCTTTCTGCATGTGTAGATGAATATATGCATATATCTGTTAGTGTGAGCATGTGCTTGCGTACCTGCTTGCTTCTGTGTGTGCATGTGTCTGTGCACATGTAGGCATCTCACTTTGCAACGTCAGTTCAAAATTTTCCAAAGGTCAGATCATTCAAGCGCTTCCTAGCTACAATCCCAAGTACACATACTTGGACAATAATGAATGAAAACATCAAATCAAAACCATGCTGCAGAGTATCATAAGGACCTTCTATTTTGAAGCACACATAAACACTATGAATTCTTGAAGCACACATAAACACTATCAATTCCACATTAGAAAATTCAAACCTGCAAGCCATTAAGTAACCATAATGGCACATTATTTTAATCGATATGAAACTGCCAGAGTTTTCAGAATAACTGAGATTGAACGCTAAGGAGGACTCAACATTTTATATGGAGAAACAAACAAGGTTAATGACATTCATAAACATAGCAAGAAGAAAATGCACCAGATCCTTTTTGTCATGCATCTGGAAGAGGCAGCAGACCCATTATTGCCTGCATCTGCCACCTGCTAATGAAAGTCATAGTAAGGTTGGTATTTATACAGTAGTACTCCTACCTTCTTCTGCTGAAGTCTTAAACTCTGTGGCAATAACCTCGAAGACCTCAATGGCATTGATGATGGCGAGATGGCCTTTTGCAGGGTGCAATGTTATTGTTAGAGTCTTCCCATTGACAGCAACAGTTTTGTTCAGCACAAGAGCCGCATAAGGTTCCCCAGTCATACGAATGATGTCAACGTTTTTGAATGCTATATCACCATTTATTAGTATGTCAAACACCCTTTGCCCTTCACTGGTAATGCCATTCACAATCTCTGCAAAGTGCAGCCAGATGGAGTAGTTTTTCTTGGGGTCCACCTCAATACTAAATGACAAATCCGGCTGACTCTCAGTACTAAGAATGACAGACTGGTAAAGCTTTTCTGGGTAGAAGTTTGGTGGAACTGAGGCCCCCTTGATGCCTTTTTCAGTGGATCTAATTCGATCAGAACTTTGGCCAAAAGTTTGGATTGGAACCCAGAATCTATCCCCACCCCATTGATTCCCATTGTAATCTTCATCAAACGCTGGTTTCCCAACACCACATGTCAGTCTTTTGACTGTTCGAAGGATAGTTCCACTACCCCACTGCAGGCCAAAATTGTATGCATCTGCATCAACTTGAAGGATTTCGATTGAGAGTATGGATGGATCCCCATGACCAGTGCTATGGAAGCAAGAAGAAACAGACTTGTCTGAAACAAATACCAAGGCTTCTGCAAAGGATTGCTCATCATGAATGGTCCAGCCAGATCTCAAAGAATAAATCTGAGTTCCTTCCAAGGAAATATCAAATAGTGGCTCATTCTCAATGTTAGGTTCTGCAACCAAAGCAAAAAAGACTCTGACTGAGTAGTGTCCATTGGGTATGCGGTTGATGATATAGCAATTCTCCGGGCCATCAGAGAGGGGAAAATAGCGTAGTGTATTAAGTGGAGGAACAATGTAACTAGTCCTTGATGCATTCCCAGGTCTCCCCCCCGTATAAGCAAAATCCTTGAGCCAGAGAGTATTAGTAGGGCTGGTACGATTATTCTGACGGGCACCACAGCTTATGCGAATGGCAAATGGATCTGCAGAAAAAAGTTCAACCATCAGAACTGCACACTTGAACAAGGAAGCAAGGCGGCTAAATGAACACTACTAAATCCAGTCCTCCAAAATGCATGCTTTAGCATGGGAAATAGAACCCAAAACAATAAAGGTAGTTTGCTGACAACTTTAAAGGTTAATGAACTCTCCATACCATGATCTTAGTTACTATGGCACTGTGGCGATGGATCATGTAACGAATACTTCATCAGAATCATGAAACAAATACTTCATCAGAAGAGTGTCACACATTTACACAATACAAAAGAAAAGAAAAAAAAAAAATTATATATCAGTTATTCAGTTTACTTCCATCCATTGTTCGAAGTATCCCCGACATTATTTGTATCTCCAGCTCGACGATGTCAATAACACTGGTAGCGATACCGGTAACCCTGGTAGTATCAGAAATTCCAGGTAACGGCGATGTATCACAAATGTATCAATATCACTAATATTTTTTTACTATGTAAATTCCAGGTGTTGCTTGAATTGCCAGTGTATCGGTGATATTTCGATAATATCACCAATGTATCGATATCGCCAAAAATTTGTTTATTAAAAAAAAAAAAAAATTCATTTCAATTTTTTTATGGGCACATACATGGTTGCATGCAGTGGTTAATTTGTCAAAGATAATATCAGTAATATGGCATTATTATCGTTATTGCAGCATCAGCAATATCGAGACCACACCTTTTGTTTCCTTTCCAGTTGTCGACAATTTCTCAACGAAATATTATGTGTTGTCGATATTCCGAAATATCGATGGATGTCGAGATGAATGGTTGGATAGATGGGATGGATGGGATGGTTGAACTGATTTCTTATGATAGCACATGCTTTTAAGCCCCCATTAAACGGAAACTTATTATGTATGCATTCCTTTTGCAATTTTTTATTCCTAAATATGCAAATATGTGTATTTTCACATATCCTGAAATTTCACTGAAAAAATCCACCATTTTCCCCATGTTTCCGCACATTTCCGGTTATCAACGATATTATCAGCGATATCAATATTCTCTGCATCCCCGACCAACAAAACTTGTAGCTATATAGATACTTCAAACACTGCTTCCATCTAGAATTTTCCATATACACAGTTTATCTTGAAAATTTACCATAATAAATTGCTCCAGCTCATACTTCATAATGTGTGTTTGGAACCTTTCCATGAACCTCATTGCATTTAGACATGTTGAGCAGTCTATATCATCGATTAGGACCACTGTTTAGTCCAACCCCCTTTCCATAGGCCACTTTGAAAAAATTCATGCATATTGGATTTAACCTTCTACAAGTTAGCCCTCTGTTTTGTAACCATCATTTTCAGAACCATAGATCAGTAGTGTTACCTGGACACTGCTACTTTCTAGGATTTTGTTGTGCCAACACATGGGGACACTTGGACACTCCTAGACAAGACATGAGACTCCAAATTTGTACAGACAAAGTGTCCTTGTGATGTCATTGAAAAGTACCATGTGTTGGGCACTTTATGTGAGCTGTCCAAACATTTTTCTGCACCTTCCTCAATTTTCTTTTTGCTATGTAAATTTCTTTTGTCAAGCCAAAGATCTCACACTGTTAGCCGTCAAGCTTGACTCCATCCTCTTGTTCTTGAAGATTACCTATAAGAACTTCCTCTCTCTAGATTCTGGTTCATTTTCCATTATAAGTATCATGACCAATAATATATATATATATATATATATATATATATATACATGCTATATTGTTCTTGTTGTTCTTTTGTTTCATTTTTAATATTTTAACAGAACAAAGGATGTGTGTAAGTACTATTTCCCGAAATGATTATCCATGACTTTTAATGTTTTTTTAAATCAGTTATTTGTTAGTTTGAACTATTAGAAATTTGTTTCTATTGTAACTGTGCGAATATTCTTTCTAATTTCCTTCATCTTTCATGTTACCATTTTTATTTTATTTATTTATTTAAATTATTATTTATTTGTCTAAGGAAGTGTCCCCACACCTAGATTTTTTGAGTTTGCCATATCAGACACTTTAGGACACTTTGGCACTTGGCAGCCATGCCACGTGCTAGATAACACTGTAGATCATATGGTTGCCTTTGCATGTTTGAAGAGATTCTTTAGAACCGCAAGCAATCCAAGGTGGTAGACAAATGGATAATTCAGATTGGTGATTAGAACCATAATCTATCAATTATCTTGGCCGCCCACTTATTGCATGCTATTGATGGATGGTTAGGATCAGCCATTTTTAAGGTAACTATGAAGAGTGGACTGGACCAAGTGAGTCCGGATTGATGATATGGGTTATCAATATGTCAAAATGCAAATAGATGAAAGGGGGATGGAAATGTTACCTTGCACTTAGTGCTTTGGAGAATTAACCTGAAGAATATGTAATTGTGTAAAAAAATTATTTTGAGTAAATAATATCTTCACTCTTCACAACCTCAAATAGCCTTAAGATAGGTATGGTTGGGAACACGAGATTCCCAAAGCCGAACCTAAATAGAAGGAAAGAGGCTATGATGATGCTGATGTAAGAAGTTCTCTAATCTGGTATACATGTGATCATCTTGAGAAAACTTGCTGTGTTGGGCAGTTGGAAGGCCTTGTGAGCAGTAACTGAGTGGATGTTGAGATGGATGTGTGGTAAGATCAGGAAGTATAGAATTAAGGAGGCCACTTGAAGCAACGTAGAAGTAAACCCAATAAGAGATAAAACGTTAAAAGCAAATTAAAATGATTCAGTTATGTGCAAAGAAGACCAGAGAAAGCCCTGGTAAAGATGGGAACATTAATTAGGCAGCTGAAGGGGTTGAAAAGAGATAAGAGGAAGACCTAAAAGCACTTGGATCAAGATGGCAAGAAGGGACATGAAGGCTTGTTCACTTACCAAGGACAGGATCACGATAATCAACGAAAGGAGGGATCTCCTGTGATTCTTTGGTGGCTGTAGAAAAAAGGTAGTAACCTTCTAAACGTATCCATAGTTTTGTAGCTCCTTTCCTGGCCCTTTTTTTCTCTAGAACTCAGGCTCTGTATTTTTTTTATTTTTTATTTTTTGACTAATTCTTCTCTTTTAATACAACTCTTAGATTTTCATTAAAGTGGTGCAAGAGGATTCTAAAGCTGACAGAAAATAGTTAGGACAACACTATGATGATGATAGCTACTCAACACAGTGTGCCAATGTATTACACCAACCAAGTTAATCAGAAAGGTAAGGCTGTATGTAAAGAAAAACTATGGCTCTTCAGGAAGGCCTTCCTAGCTTCTTGAATTCTTGCAGTGTACCCATGGTCTTTTATACATTGAAAGGGCCCACCAAAATATCTTCCTCTGCATTTCAAAAAAATGTACCGATCCTTGGCGCTTAGTATATAACTGACACCCAATGTTACCACGTTCACACCAAAGCATATAACTAATTTTTGTTTCCATGTTCGCAATTACTTGCCTAAGACACGAAAAGATGTGCATGTCCTGCCATACAACAATGTGGATGAGTGTGTAACCCTCTGACAAAACATTCCCAAGGCAATACTTTCAAGAATCTTTTACGTTGATCCAACTGTTTTCAACATGGCCACCTTAATTTCATTGGATAAAGCTAAGTCTTGAGCAGAGGGCAAGATAACATTTAACCAACTTATTGATCCCGTCTATTTAGATAAAAGGCAGGATTGGTGGCTGATAATTGTTTGATTTCCAGTGAATGTATTCTCATGATATCTTTTCAGTCTTTCAGTAGTATGAAAATCCACAACTCATGAATCATAACTGTTCTTTTCTGCCACGTTACGTATTCGGATGCTTCTGCCAGGCATCATAACAACCATAACTTGTTTCATCTGTCAAATTGCCTTTAATCAATTTACAGATGGTTTCTTATTCATTTTCCATATCTTCAGTCAGTTCTTTTTTATGCAAAAATAAAAAATAAAAAAATAGAAAAGAATATATACCAAGATCAACTAGAAGGTAAAATATGTGCATAGGAAGGATGAGAGAGCCTAAAGACCTAGGATTTTTGTTTTTTTAAGAGCTAGGAGTGTGAAAGGGCAACATGATATAAACAAACCAAGGAATGAATAGTCTCAAACAACACTTAGAATTTCAACAGAAGCTAAAAAGTGGCCAAGATGGCACATTAGTATCCTCAGAGAATGTGATCCGGTTTACCATCTTTGTTTGGACAAAGATAGCCAGAAGAAAACACAGACAGAACCACGGTATTCAATAATGGTAATGGTGGTCATAACAGCCACCGTAATTTGTGTTATGATATGGGCCGTAACAGCCATTATGGGCCTTTTTTTTTTTTACCCACTGTAACCGTTATGTCATGGCCGTTACATAACTGTTTTTTAATTCCTTGGACACAACTGATGCAAAGGTTCTTGCACTTTACCTCTGGGGCAATTCGTGAATGAAATCCCCCTTGGCAACATAGTATGGAAAAGGGAGACTCACCTAGTGCACTCAGGTGACTGAAAATGGGCTCTTCTCCTCCAATATACCAAGAGATGGAGCACAGCATCACTTCCTCCTGATATCACCCAAAAGCATACCTACGAACAGGGCCGTCAATGTCAATGGACCATGCCTAGAGTCAGCTTTGGCCTGAATTTTAAACTATTTGGGGCAGGCTTATTCAAAATTTTGATTTTTCTTGGCCTGGCCTTGGCCCATTGACAGCCCAAGCTACGAATATATTTCCTTGCCCATATAGCACCATACACTGGACATGTAGTGTTTGCAGCAATGCCCCAACTTCATTCTCATTTTTGTACATTTCTTTCCTTTAATTGTATTATGCTTTCAAAGAACTATACAATCCTCGACTCTAAGGATATTCACACTATACTCGGGCTTTCATTTTGCACACGAAGCACCCACGACTGGCCGATCCTAAGTTTGGAAGAACCTAGACAGCAATATAGCCTTTTCTTCAGCTGAATTTGGACTGTTTCCGTATTTCTCTTCTCAACCGTCTACTCAGAGCCCATGCATTGGAAGGATTGGACAGTCATATCAAGAAGATTTTTGTAGGGGCATGGTCCATCCACAGCATACCAACCCAATTCAACAGTCAGGATCACAGAACCATCGGCCCCATGTCCTCGCATCCAGGATCCAACAATTACAGTATGTAAAAGATCATGATCAAGAATCAAACAGCATATATGCATACACAACATACCAATGCCAAACAAGAATGCTGCCGCTACCGGAAACTAATCAGATATCCATACATATCGTCGACAATCCCACCCATAAATTAAATAAATTAATAAATTAACTAAAAAAAAAAAAACATATTTCTCTGCAATCTATCAATCTCGAGCGATAGAAATGGAAAGGAAAATGCATGGAAAGAGTACTGATTGCTTACCCTTCTTCTGAGGAGGAGATGAAGAAGAAGATTCTGTGAGAGAGAAGAAGAGCAACACCAGAAGTAGGCATTTGAGATAGAAAAACCCTTTCATCTCTCTCTCTCTCTCTCTCTCTCTCTCTCTAAAACCCCTGCATTTCTCTCTCTATCTCAGAGAGGAAGAGATTATAAACTTTTTTTAAGCGTTAAAAAGAGCTGTAAGCTGCAGTAGCAGCTGCTAATGACATGAAAGCTTTTAATTACCAGAGCAAAAGCTCTACTCACAGATGACGCGCAATCTTCAAGCGCTATAAAAAAACGCACCATACGTGTGAATATGGAATAATTATAAAGATCCAAAACGTTCAAAGAGTTCTGATTCCATTTTTGGGCTTTTATATAAAAAATATAAGATCTCATACTAATCAATATATATATTTCTATTATCATTTTATGACCGACCAATTTTTTGGGTATTTGTTGATCTCCTGACTAATCAGACGGATTGTATCTCATCATAAAGAATACTTAACAGTGGGATTGATTTATAATTGTTGAGGATACTTTATATGTGTGTTTTATTGCTACACGTTGTGAGCTCGTGTGCGGCGCTTGAGTTTGGAGCGTGTGGAACCAGGATTTTTTTTCGGGAGGTGAGGTTTTGAGAGCTTGGTTCGTTGTCTAACCCGTCGTGCAATGAACTATGTATGGTTCGTTGCCACTCCATGGTACAAACTGCTTGTATGGATGGTGATTCTGGACTGTCCATCTGGTGCGCACTACGGTGGATGACGTATGTGAGAAAATCAAACCAGATATTCAATTTTATCCGTCGATTCGGGGTCTTCATGCCGAAGTTGAAAAATTGAAGCCTTCAACGGTCAGAGTTTAAAGGGGAAATTTCTGTTAACCAGTTGATATTATAACTACAATTTTTTATATATAGTGGGCCATCCATTGTAGATCTACAAGTTCCATGGACCAGATTTACATTCAATGTTTACATGTTCTCCAAGTGGGCCGGTCGTTTGATGTGCGGTTGGCAGCGAATTGGAAACTTCTTCCTCCCCGTCTCCGGAAATACGGCGTGTGGTGAGGGAGTGGATTTTAGATGTCGAATGCTACCGTGTGAGTTATTAACTTCCGTTAAATGGTGGCAGTTCCCATTAAAAGTGGTGGGCCACGTGGCTTACATGCAAATCAATCCAGACCATTAAAACGTGCATCCGTAGCTCAAAAAATCTCACTTATCAGCCTATCTTAACCATCTGTTTTGACGGTCTGGATCCTGAAATTGTTTTAGGACAGGACCAACCGAAAATGGGACCTACGGTTTTGACGGTCTGGATCTTTAGAAATTGACGATATGCCCTTCTAAAACAGCAGCGTTCCTCAATGGTGGGCAAGTTACCATCCTCCACCTTTCGCACGCGTGGCATCATGGCATGTTTCTACAACATCCGAGCCGTTCAAAACGCCGGCCTTACCATGAACAAGCATTGGCCGTCTGATTCGAGGAACGTGTGTGTCCAACCAGATTAGTGTACCAGCCTTGACTTTTAGACCATGTGATCTTCAAACCGCCTTTTGGACGGCCAGATATCCACATAACACCTTGCCACGTGTCTGTGTGGGAGATGGAGAATAACTTACAGTGCATTGAGGTGTACATGCGAACAATAACCCTGAGGATGATTTTTGCTTTTTACCCCCGCGCGGATGTAGCAATGGATATCATGTGGTATGTGGTGTGAATGAAAGAAAAAGACTCGTATTGTCCCTGTCGCGACTAATGTTCAAGCGTGTGTCGCCACCTATCGGGACCCACATATTGACATGGTTTGATGATTTGAACTGTCCATATTCATTTTAATAACAAAACTAAGCTTTTTAACAATAATCAAGATGTATGGATGATTCTAACTTTTGATGTTTAGAGATGAATTCGAGCCACTGAATTTTTTCTTTTAATTGTTCTAAATTCATTTACAGGTGGTCATAGTTTTCCTAATATGGCTAATTTATCATATATTCCAAAACACGGACGATTCCGATCATAGGAACACTCATAATATGGGCCCAGTGGATGGAGATACACGCTGGAATCTTAGTCGCAACAGATGGAAAACGAATTTACAAATAGGGCAGCCATCAACTTCATGGAATGAGTTATGGCGCAATCATCGGCAGAACAGATGAACTGCTTCGCAAGTCTCCCAAAATTTCTAAGCAGTGGTAACTCATCTACTGTACACGTGTCATACATTTAGGGAAATCTGACCGTTCAAATCGTGGGTCCCATGGTAAACTGAGTGAAGGCCTAAAAACAGGTAGATCGAGTGATGATACCAACCGTCCATAGAATTAAAATAGAAAAGTGATGATACCAACCGTCCATTTGGGCCATCCAAAGCATGACAAATATCTTCGAAATTTTATAAAAAAATCGTGATATATAGGTTAGAAGATATTACCGCAATGTGATCCCAATGTATTAACAATTACGAAGATTTGATGATACCGTGTTTTATGGAACGCGGATTGCGTCCTACCCCCACGGTCTCTAGCCACACGACCAGTCAGATCTTGGGGGAGGCACCTGATGTATCTGTTTATCCAGGCCGTCCATCCCTTTCCCTAGATCATTTTAATGTATGGGTAAAAAAATAAGGTAGATCGTGGACGCTGATTGTGTCCTACCTCTGCCCATCTACGGCTGAGAACGGGCGGGAGCTTTGAGTGGCTACCATGATGTATGGGCCTTATCCACACCGTTTATCCATTTTTTTCTTATCATTTTAGGTTATAAACACAAAAAATAGGCATATCTAAGGCTCAAGTGGACTACAAAATGAGGATTAAACTCATACAGTTGAAAACTTATCAGGAGCATAAGCTTTGGATGGAGCTGATATTTGTGTTTTCTCTTCGTCTAGGTCCATATAACTTTATGAATAGGTTTGATGGCAAATAAATATCACAGTGGGCCCTATAAAAGTTTCAACGGTGAGAATCATTATCACTGTTGCTTCCTTTGATGTAATCCACTTCAGGCTAGCAAGTGCCTCATTTTAGACGGTGTGGATAAGGCCCATACATTATGATGGCCACTCGGAGATCCTGCCCAATCCCAGTTCCGAACAGGGAGGGTAGAACATGATCTGGGTAAGTTAGATACACCCTCAAGTGGATCACACGAAATGATAAGCTTGGGTTGCATTAAATGCAAGTTACCTATTTTTGGGCTCCTACCTTGAAATGATTTGAGAAAAGGAATGGAGTGTATAAACACGATAAACGGATATATTAGTGTCCCACAGACCTGTATATGGGCGGGCTAGGAGTCATTCGGATTTATTATATTACACTAAAAATTTTAAGAATTTCTTATATAATATATTATATTTAAAATTTATTTAATGGTTTTTTGCCTGAAAATTTTATGAGAGTATGCCATATTTCCTGATATCCTTTGAATGTACCAAAACATTCCTCAATTATAGGAATAAAGGAAGTAACATGTTTCCATAAGAATGGCAATTATCCGTGCAGGGTGATGCTCATCCTTTAAATTGTATCTTCGCGTAGCCCATTTAGATTATGGATTGTCCTCATTTTTGGCATTAAGCCCAAAGTGTTTTTGTGGAATATAATGGTAAGGTGGATTTCTTAGAATCTTCACAATAAACCTTGTAAAAAATAACTTTGGACTTCTCTTCCAATTATTTTCTTTAGTATGGCACTTTTGAATCATAAATTAGCTTGGGTTTTTTCATCATGGGCTCAACGTTGGATTACACAGATGATGGTTGGAGTGGATTTTACATACACATCATGGTGGGCATACCAAAATTTAGCAGTGGTGTCCTTCCCACAAATATAGCTTGAAGAGATTTAAGATGCCACTGCATGTTACCTTGGTGGTGTCAAGGTCAGGCAATTCTATGGGGCCGATCATGATGTATGTGTTACATTTACCTACTCATCTATTTTGCAATGCATGATGGAATATGAGAAAAAAAAATGAGATAAATTCAAAGCTCAAGTAGATCGCATCACATATAGTAGTGGAAAATGATGCCCACCATTAATCATTTCTAGGGCCGATTATGATATTTATTTTCCATTCAACTTGTTCATAAGGTCACATAGACATCAACGAAGGAAAAACACAAATATTAGCTTGATCCAAAACTTTGGTGGCCGCAATAAGTTTTCAATGGTAAGTTCTTAATCCCCACCACTTCTATAGTGTTGTCCGCTTGAACTTTGAATCTACCTTAAAGTTTAGCCCATGCCCTAAGATGATGGTACATAATAAATGGATGGTGTGATATAACACATATCATGTTGAGATCCATAAAACTTAGTGGCCCAAACAAATTGAAGAGATCCGGCTTTCATATATTAACAAAAGAAAAACTTTTGAGAGACAACCCTAAGCCCACTGCAATGAAATGCAAAATCCATTCCGACCATTAATTGTGTAATACCACAATAGGCTCAAGATAAAAATAAAAAATAATAAAATAATTTTTTAAAAAAAATCACATGTGATTTAGATGGGCATTAGAAAACATTGGGGAGAGATGTTTAGTGTTAATTTTTTTTAAGGGCCTACCATGAAAATTTCAAGAAATCCACTCCAACCATTAAATTCTACAAAAATATTTAGGCCTCACACAGAGAGAAACAGTTTCGACAATGGCATTGTTATGTATATTATTTTCAATGGTATGGGCTACCTAAATTATTAATTGATTTTCAGAAATACAATAAATTAGGCCCAACATGTCGAGCTCCGCATCCGGCAAAGCCGGGTGCGAAAATCTTTCATTAATTGTGGGTAATTTGGACTTTTCATAGTTAGAAGGTTGTTTTGTAAACATAGAGTCAAAGTCAGTTGTGGGAATATCATATGCTATTAGGAATTTTTGGATTAAAATTCCTATTTAATAATTGAAAAGAAAATGTTTTTAAATGTTTTATTTTTTAGTAGATTTCTCCAATGCTCTCTCGAAAAACCTTTGAAATTTGAAAATATCCAGAGATATTTTCAATGCCAAGAAATTTACAAGCAACTGGTTAGCTGTCCAAATTCAACTAAAGTCAAGTGCTTACGATCGTCAAACCACAAGATGGCCCACCATTTGGACTGCTCCAGTTGCTCCAGTGGATGGTTTACCACCATTTCCCAAATGGCGATGTATAAGAACCTCAGTCTAGCCAGATCTATAGTACGTGTGGTAGCGTCTTGGAATGCCCCAATGCACAAAGGTACCATTGATCTTGTGGGCCCTAGGGTAGATGTTTGAAAATCTCCAAAAAAATTGAAAGGTCCCGTCTAACCAACCGTTGCCATTTTGCCTGTCAAATGTAAGTCATAGAGTATTTGTAGCCCAAAAATAGAGTCAGTCTTCCTATCAGATGATTTTGGGGATATCATCCATGGTGGGGCCATCAGATCAACGGTCTGAATTACCCCTATGCCAGATGCCATAGAACAAAATGCACTTAAACCTGCCTCACGTGATGATTCCTCATTATAATACGGTCTTTGGAGGTAGTGGGAGTCAAGTCTGTAACTGCTCATTCAAATGTTGGTGTGATAGGCTGATAGGCAATGGGAAATTGGGTTTCCCGAGAATGTAGGGCCCACATCACAACTACCATGAGGGCCTGATTCTGCCGGTGGGTGACACACGTCTGATTGATCTCACCATTCATTGGGGGTAATGCTCCTTGGGCGTGGATTTAGTGAAGCTGGGGTAACAGCTTAGTGGTGAGGCCCAAACCATGGGCTATCTTGATGTATGTACTGTGTATCCATATTTTTTAAACTCATTTTATGAGAAGGTTCCAAAAATGATATAGATTTAGGGTTGTACATTGAGGCGAGTCAAGTCGAGGTGGGTCAAGCTTGGCTTGGCTCATCTGTGCTCTTTTCGAGCTTACCATTGGATCTTAGCTTGTTTGCAAACTTTTCAAGTCGAGCTCGAGGCGAGCTAGTGAATCAAGTCAAGGTGAGCTTATCTCAAGTCGAGTCAAGTCTGCTTCCAACTTGACCCAACCCTCACCCGACTCAACCCAACAACCCAACCCAACTGACCTAACCCTAGGGGTGTACATCGAGTTGAACTGGCCTCAGCTCGACTCGACTCGAACACTAGCTGACCTCAGTTCGAACTTGGCTAGGCTCAGTCCTCGAGCTTGACTGGCCGGCCTAGCTCAGTTCAGTTAGTAGCTCAGGTCGAGTTCGAGCCAAGATTGAGCTGAGTTCGCCATTAAGGCATTTCCACAAACACCTGAACTGCAACTTCAAAACCCCATTAGTTTACAAATAGAGGCAATGATTTTATAGGTATTTTCTCAAACACCTTCTAAGTAACATAAAAAATAAAAAATATATATATAAAAAAGTATTAGTTTCATGTACATACCTTCCTTGCCACCAGCCACATTTCGTTGAGTCATTTTATCAAACAGTTGGTGAGCAACATCAATGGCAAAGTAACCGAGTCACCGAATTGGTTCGATCCAAGTTTGATTCAAGCTGGATTCGATCCGAGTCAAGATGGGGCCTGCTCGAACTCGGCTCGAACTCAAAAAATCAGCTCGGCTCGACTCGAACTCAGCTTCGAACCAAGTTGAATCGAGCTTTTTCGAGTCGAGTCGAGCGAGCTAACCGAGCTAGCTCGATTCGTGTACACCCCTACCCAACCCCCAAATCAAATATTCAATTAATAATATATATATATATATATATATATATATATATATATATATATATATATATATATATATATATATATTAGATAGAGTCATAGAGGGTACCTTGTTATTTGTGCTAATAGAGAAAGAAGAGAGTTCGGGTGAGTGCAGGTCATATATATGGCTGAGATAAGTCAGGTAGATGTTGAGTCAAGCTCAAGCAAGAGAGAGAGAGAGAGAGAGAGAGAGAGAGGCTCAAGTGCAACTAGTTAGATAAGGAGCGGAAAGGGTAAGAAAGGGACAGATAGGTATGGTATGATTTAAGTTTTAATTTTTAAATATAATAATATACATATAATATAATATAAAATATATTCGAGTCGATCCAAGCCGGCTTCAAGTTGAGTCGAGTCAAGCTCTACTATATTCGAAATTGATTTATTTTCAAAATGAACTGGGTCATATGAAGCTTGGCTCGCCCCGAGTAATCGTTCAAGTCGAGCTACATTGAGCCAAGTTAAGCGAGCTTTTCAAGCTAGCTTAGCTCACGTACAGCCCTAGATAGATCCAAATCTCAAGTCAACCACACAGTAGGGATTGAATTTTTATTATTAAAAACTTCTTAACGACCATAAAAGTTTTTGTATGAAGCTGATATTGGTGTAATCCCCTTATCAAGGTTTGTGTGAACTTTGTTAACAGGTTGGATGGAAAATTAACATTATAGTGGGTCTTAGTTAGTTTTAAATTAAGTTATTCATGATACCTATCAAAATCATAAGAAATTCACTCAACTAACAATTAGATTCTATGGAAACATTTAATCCCAGTGCCCAAGAATCAAGAAAAATCTTCCATGGAGGATAATTTTAACTTTTCGTACACGTTTTAGTATATATAGAGAGTCAAAGCAGTCGGGAATATTGGGTGCTCTTAGGAATTTTAGGATAAAAATTCCTATTTAATAATTGAAAAAAAATATTTTTAAATATTTTATGTTTTGTCAGATTTTTCCAATGATCTCTGGAAAAACCTTCAAAATTTGAAAATACCCAGAGATATTTTCAATGCTGAGAAATTTGCCTGCAACTGGTCAGCTGTCCAAATTCAACTGGGAAAATCAAGTACTTAAGATCGTCAAACCACAAGATGGCCCACGATTTGGACGGTTTGGATGGCCGCACGTGTATGGCGTGTGTCTATTGGATGGTTCACCACCATTTACCAAATGGCGATGAATACGAACCTCTGTCTCGCCAGATCTACAGTATGTGTGGTAGCGTCTTGTAATGCCCAAATGAACAAAGATGGGGCCATGCTTCCTGATCAGGACCATTGATCTTGTGGATCCAGGATAGATGCTTGAAAATCTCCCAAAAAAAAATAAATATTGAAAGGTCCTATCTATCCAACCGTTGCCCTTTTGGCTGTCAAATGTAAGTCATAGTGTATTTGTAGCCCAAAAATAGGGTCAGTCTTCCTATCAGACGATTTAGGAGATATCATCCATGGTTGGGCCCATCAAATCAACGGTCTGGATTACCCGCATGCCAGATACCATAGAACAAAATGCACCTAAACTTGCCTCACGTGATGATTCCTCGTTATAATATACGAGTCTTTGGAGGTGGTGGGAGTCGCATCTGTAACTACCCGTTCGGTTCATTCGGTTGTTGGTGTGATAGACAGAGAAATGAGAAATGGGTTTCCGTAGAATGCAGGGCCCCCATCACAACTACCATGCGGACCTCATTCTGCCGTTGGATGACACACGTATGATTGATCTGACCATGCATTAGGCAGTACTCATTTGGCGCGGATTTGGTGAAGCTAGGGTAACAGCTTAGGTGAGGCCCTGAGCATGGCCCAATCTCAATGCATGTATTGTATATCCATGCCATCCATCTATTTTTTAGCTCATTTTATGACATGGTCTGAAAAATGAGATGGATCCAAATCTCAAGTGGACCACACAATAGAGATTGAATTTTTACTGTTAAAAACATTTTAGGGACCACAAAAGTTTTCTCATCAAGCTGATATTGGCATATTCCCTTCATCTAGGTTTGTGTGACATTGGTCAACAAGTTAGATGGAAAATTATTATTACAATGGATCATATATAGTTTTAAATGGTGGGCATTCAATTATCAATGTTTTTATGTGATGTGGTCCATCTAAGATTTGGATCTACCTTATTTTTTGAATCATGTCTTAAACTGAACTAAAAATCTATGGCCGTAGTAGGTATACAACACAACCATTAATTGGTCCCACAAGCAAGGTATCATTCACTAAGGGCGTGTTTGGCCAGACCGATATCCCGGTATTAGAAGGGATGGGATAGACCGTATCCTAGGATGTGCATGACGCGCCAAACAAACCCGGCAAACTTGTCCCGGGATGTAAGAAATCCCATGGATCTTAAAACAATCCACTGACATCATCATCATTACCTTAAAATGGATCCCATCCCTTGGATGGATTGGAAGCTAAAATCCCGGGATATGCCGGGCGTCCCAAACAGACCCAGTGGACCTGTTCCGGGATATAGCAATCCCATTGATCATAAAACAATTCAATGACACCACCATCATTACCTTAAATTTCATCCCATCCCGCCTAATCCCATGGGATTCGCCTAGCCAAGCACGCCCTAAGGGCCCGTTTGGCCAGGTGGATCGGAAGGGATTGAATGGTATTAGGGTGGATGGCATGGATTTCTAGGTACTGATGGTGTTGTCAGTGAATTGTCTTGAGATCCATGGGATTGCTATATCGCTGGATTGTTATATCTAGTCTGTTTGGCACGCCCGACCAATTTGGGGATTAAACCTTCCCATCCCTTCCAATCCCTCGAACGAAACATATCCTAGGCAAATTTGAACGATTAGGGTGGATTGGATGGGATTTAAAGGTAATGATGATGTTGTCAGTTGATTGTCTTAAGATCCATGGGATTGGGATCAGGTCACTGACTTTGTTTGGCATGCCCGGCCAATCTCAGGATTTAACTTCCAATCCCTTCCAATACCATCCAATCCCTTCCAATCCGACCAGCCAAACGGGCCCTAAGTTGTTAGCCATGCCACACCTAACCTGGGATCTACCTCATTTCTTAGATCACGTCTTATACTAAATTGAAAAAAAGAGGTGGATATCATGAATACAGTGCGCATAAATTAAAGCTTGTCTCCATAATCTGAGCTCAGTCACTAAGCTGGTATAGGAACAATTCTACTTTAATATATGTAAAATAATCACTTGATATAAAAGGTAATTGTTGAAGCATTAGAAAATAGTGTAGCAATGTATATCAAAGTACTTTAATACACTTAACAATTATATATATATATATATAGAGTAATGCTCACACACAACGAGTTTGGACATTGCATTTTTGTCCAACTAGATGTGCATTTAATATAAAAAATTTCCTCTTTTATACAATACATATGCTTACGTTGAGGGATTTTAGAATGCCTCTCATGATTATGTAAAGTAACGCACATGTCAAAGATCTAAGCCATTCATCAATTAAAACTCATTAAAGAGAAATTATGAGAAAGACCACAATTCCCCCTTGCATCTCTCAGAACTCCACCTCTAGTACAGCAAAGATGTCCCATATCTATTGCAATATGGCTGTAAAGGCTAATATGTATAAGTATCAACCGTGACCGTTATGTGACACGGGGCGAAATGGGCTAGTTTTTCTTTTTGGGATTGTATTAGTCATTATGGGGTGTAATGGTTGTTACCCCTATAACCCTTTTTTTTAATTATTTTAAATGCCACTTCTTTTTTTTTTCTATGTAAATTCATTTTTTCTTCTCAATTTTCCACTTTTCATTTCAAAAACTTTCCTAGATAATTATTTAGCAAATTTCAATCACTTGTACTATAATTTTTAAGATTAAAATAATAGCTTGAAGCGATTTGGGTAAATAGAAGCTTTGAGAGCCATTTTTTTTTAATCAAAAAAAGTAGTATATAAAAATAAAAAATTTGCATTGACTAGATGTTATTTATACCTATATTTATGAATTTATAAGTGTATGATAATCTTAACATCAATCACACTCATTTATTTTCAAAAATAAATTTATTTAATAAGTTTGATTTTAAAATTTTAAAGAAAATTACTTTAAATATATTTTTTCAATAAACCCATAGGACATTGTAGGACAAATTTAGCTTTCGAATGTATTGGTTGTATTTTCATAAATGTCTTCTATAATTTAAATTATATGAATTGATTTTAAATATAGTTGCATCACTTTTGCTAGACAATGCATAGGTTAGAACCCTATATAAAGGAAAGTTATGATGTGCACCTATCTCATATGATCTTTTGTGTTATAAGTGTGTATTAATGTCTTTCTTAATAACCCCCAAGTTTCATTGAAAAATTCAACCGATGTTTCCTAAAAATAGAGATACATTATGCAATACATGCAATATTTCCCATGTTATATATATATATATATATATATATATATATATATATATATAGAGAGAGAGAGAGAGAGAGAGAGAGAGAGAGAGAGAGAGAGAGAGAGCAGCCTGTTTGGAGTACATGCATGCTTATGAATGGCCCATATCTTAGGATCTTTGACATGTGTGTCATCCAAAGGTGAGAAAAAGACCGGGCATGGTATGTTGGATAATATGTTGAATTAAATAGACTATAAAATCGAGAACCAAAAAGGAAAATAAATTTAGAGAAAGAAAAACTTATTGAATTGAGTCGAGGCGTGACTGAGTCACTCGGCTTGAAATCGAATTTGCTCCCCTTGGACAGCGTCCCAAGTGCAATAGGTTTCTAGAGCAATCGACCTCCAGGATACAACGACTATGACCCGGTCCCAGCGGTGCACTCACTGTACACGGGCTCGAACCACTTGCAGTTTAATCCGAAAGTGCTGAGTTGACTCAGCAATGAACTCAGTAACAATGGTAAAACCGTATCAGAGAGAGTTTTATAAGACAGTATTTTTTCGTATTTTGAAACTGGAATCGGAAGTCTTTATATAGACTCCGAAATGGTGCATAAGCACCCTTTACACAAGGTTATGTCCGTTGGGTTTAAACCCAACAGGGGCGACCATCCGGAAGGGAAGCATCTCTCTGGTTTAAAACGAAAAGGCGCAAGTGCGAGTACACTCTCGCACATACAGTCCTGCGAGTACCCATACACACACACCCACGCGAGTACACTTACACCGCACCCGCACCCGCGCCCAGCCCAGCCCTTCCGTCCCGTCCCGTCCCGTCGAGCACGCGGACGCGGACACGGACTCGGACTCGGCTCAGCTCGGCTCGGCACGGCACGGCTCGGCTCGGCGCGCGCGCGCGTGTGTGGTTAATGACATAGATTAGAGCTATTGGCATAGCCCCCCCACAGGACCAAATTCACATGCCCCCTGAAAGGGGCTCAAGCCCCAGGCAAAAAGTCTATCATATAAACAAGAGAATTTCTCTTGTCAAATCCGATGTGGGACAAAACCAACACCTCAAAAACACCAAAATTTTAAATGTGGAGGGAAAATACCGAAATTTGAAAATTCAAAAAATTTAATATTATTTTAAAATAAATACAACAATCCCTCACATGTTTTAAAATAAAATGCTTTCGGATTAAAGCGAAATAGTTGTGCAATGGTGCCGGTGTCACCATAGACTTGAACCGACATTAGAGTAAGCAAGACAGGTCTACAGGAATCAGGTGACACCATAGTCTTGAACCTGAATCCTTTTAATGTAGATCGCAAGTACATGTCACTCACACAACTCTTCCTCTGCAAGTGATTCTGTGGTTCGGTGCGTTTCGGCCATACACCATTACCTGAATTTCATGAGTGCTCTAGAGAATTCGCCTAGATTCTCATAGGAAGCGGCCTCCACCTCCACACCCATATAGGTGAATTCCATCAAGTGTATGCAGCAACTGTATACACCACCAAATATATGGCTATGGATCCATTAAGAGTTCTAAAAACTCATCCTTCTGCGTTGCTGCTCGCACTGTACACCATAGAAGGGGCTCATATAACTTAGTGCAATCGTCTACCTCGTGTCTTGTTGTTTACCCATTGAACCTATCTCATGTGATCTCCACTTGTATAGGTTGGGTTACCGACACTGGCAGCTCATATATTAGGCTCAGCCCCATTCCCTTCGATGTATCATTGACTAACTTTTTAGATAGTCCTTTAGTCAGAGGATCTGCTAGATTCTTTTCTGACCTCACAAAGTCAATAGATATGACTCCATCACGCAACATATGTTTCACTATGTTGTGTCTGAGTCTAATATGCCTGCTTTTTCCATTATATATTTTACTTTTTGCTTTCGCTATAGCTGCTTGACAGTCACAATGAATAGACACGGCCGATACAGGCTTTGGCCACAATGGTATATCAGCTAAGAGATTTCTAAGCCATTCAGCTTCTGATCCAGCCTTTTTTAAGGCAATAAACTCGGATTCCATAGTCGACCGAGCAATACATGTCTGCTTGGTGGACTTCCAAGAGACTGCTCCTCCACCTAAAGTGAAGACATATCCACTAGTGGATTTTGTCTCATCTGAATCACTGATCCAGTTAGCATCACTATATCCTTTTAATACAGTAGGATAACCATTATAATGTAAACCATATGTCATATTACCTTTTAGCTATCGCAAAATTCTAGACAATACATTCCAATATTCTTTTCCAGGGTTATGTGTATATCTACTTAGCCTTCCTACTGCAAAAGCTATGTCAGGTCTAGTGCAGTTTGTTAGATACATAAGGCTACCAATTATTTTAGAATATTTCAATTGAGACACACTATTTTCTGTATTCTTCATGAGAGTCACACTATAATCATAAGGAGTACTGACAGGTAAACAGCCAAAATGGTTAAACTTTCTCAATATCTTCTCAATGTAATGAGATTATGATAATATAATAACACTATTTTTCCTGGTTACTTCAATACCCAAGATTACACTTGCCTCTCCTAAGTCTTTCATGTCAAACTTAGATGACAAGAATTTCTTAGTTGCATTAACTAATTTAATATTAGTTCCAAAAATAAGCATGTCATCAACATAAAGACATATGATAACATAATCATTTCCAGAAATTTTACTATATACACATCTATCTACATCATTTATATGATAACCATTTGATTTTAAAACACCATCAAATTTTTCATGCCATTGTTTAGAAGCCTGTTTTAAACCATATAGTGATTTACTTAGTCTACATACTTTATTTTCTTTACCTAATATCTTATAACCCTCAGGTTGCTCCATATATATTTCTTCTTCTAAGTCGCCATTTAGGAAAGCCGTCTTAACATCCATCTGGTGTACCACTAGTTTATATATGGAGGCTATCGCTATTAAGACTCTAATAGTTGTAATCCTAGTTACAGGGGAATATGTATCAAAATAATCTATTCCTATAGATTTAGATTTCATAGGGAATACGTTCTCAAAGAACTCTGCATCCCTAGCTTATATAATTGTATTAGGATCTAGAATATTATCCTTAATTTTTAAAACTAGAAACCTATAGGCCGCACTGTTTTGTGCATACCCTATAAATACACAATCGGTCGTTTTACGACCTAATTTTCTTTTCTTAGTTTCAGGCAATCCTACTTTAGCAAGACACCCCCACACTTTAATATATTTATAACTAGGAATATAATTCTTCCAAAGTTCATATGGTGTTTGTTCAGAAGATTTAGATAGAATCCTGTTTAGAATATAACAAGCAGACAGAATTGCTTCTCCCCACATATTTGAGGGTAAGCCTGAACTATTTAACATGGCATTCATCATTTCTTTTAAAGTTCTGTTCTTACGTTCTGCTATTCCATTTTGTTCTGGTGTATAAGGAGTTGTAGTTTCGTGAATTATTCCATTCTTTTCACATAATTCTCTAAATTGAGAAGATTCAAATTCACCTCCTCTATCTGTTATAAGTCTTTTAATTTTTATATTTAATTGATTTTCAACTTCAATTTTTTATTTATAAAAAACATCTAAAGCTTCATCTTTGTTCCTTAATAGATATACTCTAGTGAACCTAGAGTAGTCATCTACAAAAGTTATATAATATCTTTTTCCTCCTCTAGACATGTGATTTCTAAAATCACCTAAATCACTATGTATCAACTCTAATAGAACAGATGATCTTTCTATTTGTTTAAAGGGTTTTCTAATAAATTTTGATTCTACACATGTTTCACATTTTTCAAACTCTTCATTAGATATATTAGGTAATAAACCTAATCTTTTCATTTTCTTTAAAGATGTCACATTCACATGACCTAATCTATTATGCCATAGATAAAAAGGTTCAACGATATAAACAGAACTAGATGTTTTCTTATTATCATTGGATACATTTACAATGAATAAACCATCGCTACAGTACCTCTTACCAACAAAGGTTCCATTTTTAGTCATTACAAGCTTATCTGAATCAAATACTAATTTGACACCAGCCTTATTGAGGAGCGAACCAGAGACCAAGTTTCTTCTAATGTCAGGCACATGGAGGACATCATTTAACATTAGAGTCTTTCCAGAAGTGAGTTTCAGAAGTACTTTCCCTTTCCCTACAACTGGAGACGTTCTAGCATTTCCCATGAACACCTGTTCATCATCTCCTGATACTTGGTAGGAGGTAAACATGCTACGATCCTTGCACACGTGTCTAGTTACACCAGTATCTAGCACTCACTCCAAGTTATTTACAAGAAAGACTTCTGACACCACAGCCACTACTATGTCAGACTCATTGCCTGTTTCTGTAAGATTAGCTTGCGGCTTATCTTTATTTTTCTTAAGCCTGCAAGTTTTAACATGATGCCCAGGCTTTCCACAGTTGTAGCAGTTTCCCTTTTTCTTGAATTGATTGTTTGCATTCTTCTTTTTGAGCCTGCATTCTTTTGCATAATGTCCAGGTTTGCCACAGTTATGACAATTGCCATTTTTCTTATTATTTGTCCGACTTGATTCCACAAGATTCGCTTTTGAATCTATCTCATTTTTATTTCCTTTTTGGTCCCTGATTCTATTGGCCTCCTCTATTCGTATGTGTACGATAGTGGTTTCCAAAGAAACACAGTTCTTCTTATGTTTCATTCTATTTTTATATTCTTTCCAGGAGGGCGGTAACTTTTCTATTAACGCTCCTGACAGAAACACCTCATCCAACTTAATTCCTTCTGTCGATAGTTCATGAATTAGACTTTGAAAGTCATGAATCTGATTTGTGACAGATTTATCGCCTGTCATTTCATAGTGAAGGAAATTAGCAATTGCATGTTTCTTAGCGCCTGCATCTTCTAATATGTATTTTTTTTTCTAAAGCAATCTATATGTCTTTAGCAGAGGCGTAAGAAGCATACACATCATATAATTCGTTGGATAAAGAGTTTAGAATATAATTTTTGTAATTATTTTCATCTGTTACTTCATTTTGATTTGCTAGATCTATAGTAAATGATTCAGATAAAATGTATGAAACTTTTAGGGTGGTAAGAGCGAACATCAATTTCTGTTTCCACCGTTTAAAGGATTGTCCAGCGAACGGTTCGATTTTGGCTAACTCAGTAGAAGCATTTACTGTTACTGTAGCCATAGTCTATGTAATTCAGCAAATTCGATTTCAAGATTGTTGGATAATATGTTGAATTAAATAGACTATAAAATCGAGAACTAAAAAGGAAAATAAATTTAGAGAAAGAAAAACTTATTGAATTGAGTCGAGGCGTGACTGAGTCACTCGGCTTGAAATCGAATTTGCTCCCCTTGGACAGCGTCCCAAGTGCAACAGGTTTCCACAGCAATCGACCTCCAGGATACAACGACTATGACCCAGTCCCAGCGGTGCACTCACTGTACACGGGCTCGAATCACTTGCAGTTTAATCCGAAAGTGCTGAGTTGACTTAACAATGAACTCAGTAACAATGGTAAAACCGTATCAGAGAGAGTTTTATAAGACAATATTTTTTCGTATTTTGAAACTGGAATCGGAAGTCTTTATATAGACTCCGAAATGGTGGTGCATAAGCACCCTTTACAAAAGGTTATGTCCGTTGGGTTTAAACCCAACAGGGGCGACCATTCGGAAGGGAAGCATCTCTCTGGTTTAAAACGAAAAGGCGCAAGTGCGAGTACACTCTCGCACATACAGTCCTGCGAGTACCCATACACACACACCCACGCGAGTACACTTACACCGCACCCGCACCCGTGCCCAGCCCAGCCCTTCCGTCCCGTCCCGTCGCGTCGCGCACGCGGACTCGGACTCGGACTCGGCTCGGCGCGCACGCGCGTGTGTGGTTAATGGCATAGATTAGAGCTATTGACATAGCCCCCCCACAGGACCAAATTCACATGCCCCCTGAAAGGGGCTCAAGCCCTAGGCAAAAAGTCTATCATATAAACAAGAGAATTTCTCTTGTCAAATCCGATGTAGGACAAAACCAACACCTCAAAAACACCAAAATTTTAAATGTGGAGGGAAAATACCGAAATTTAAAAATTCAAAAAATTTAATATTATTTTAAAATAAATACAACATGGTAGCTGGTCCCTCACCCTATCAATACAAAGGGTGGCAATTTGCTGACCTAAGGGACTGGCCAGGCTTAGCCCTACTCCTCTAAGCCCTACCCTTACCCTAATCAAGCTACAAAGGCACACCTGTGATGAAAAAAGTGGAAACTTTAGTGAGGAATATAACATATCATACAAAACAATAATCAATCTCTTATTCAAACCATCAATTGCCAATAAACAATAAGAGCTCTACTCCATTAGCTATGATGAAAATCCAACAAAACTTCCAACAACAAGAACACACATCAGCCTCTAGGCCAGCCGACCAACGTCATAAACAGCTCTACTCCTTTAGCCAAGATACAAAACATACAAGAGCTAGTCATATACCGCAAGAAGCACAAAGCAATAAGGCAGTTGAAGAAACAAAATTTAAAAAACAAAAGAAGAATTTTGGTTCATATACTAGGAGAAGCCTCATCAGTTCTATAAAGTTCAAATACTAAATACATCAAAGCAATAAAATAAAAATGGAAAAAAAAAATAAAATTCAAATTCCAGTTAATTTCATTCCTTAGCTTGGTGTGCAAATCCCTTTTAACATGAACCTAGGAACAAAATTAAAAAAACAAAAGAAGAATTTTGATTCATATGCTAGAAGAAGCCTCATCAGTTCTATAAAGTTCAAATACTAAATACATCAAAGCAATTAAAAAAAATATATAAAAATAAAATCAAATTCCAGTTAATTTCATTCCTTACTAAGCTTGGTGTGCAAATTCCTTTTAACGTGAACCTAGGAACATCTCAACAACTTTTGTCTTTGGTTCTTTACATAGGCAGTCGTGGGGCATTTGCACTCCACTTAGGGCTGTCAATGGGTCGGGCTGGACCATCAGGCTTTCGGCCCTATCTGGGCTCAGGCTGAGCTTGGGTTATTAGAGTATCAAGCTTAAGTGTTGGACTCGCGCTTAGAATTCAGGCTCGTTTCTCAATTAGGTCAGGTTTGGACTGTGTATGAGAGCTCGTCAACCTGGTCCATTAGGGTTTGCAAGGGCGATTTTCATAACATACACAACATATAAAAAAACATCTTTTACTCATGTTACTCTTTGAACACTCACTCCCCATTTCTCTAAATTGGACCAACCCTGAGTCCCGGCCCAACATAAACATTTCATGCTAGGCTTAAGTTGGACTACTTTGGCTCATCACTAACTCAGGCTAGGTTCGGGCTTATGTTGAACAATGCGTGCCAACCAAGGACAGAGCTTAGTTTTGCCCTAACCCGGCCCATTGACACTCCTAACTCCCATCCATACAATTCCCGCACGCAAATGTATTTATGCCCGCACATGTGCATATACACAAATACATGGTGTCATTTGGACATGGCATGTAGTGGGTGGAGCGCAAGTGGAGTCTTGATTTTTTTTTTTCCTGTCCTTGCATTTTCTTTCATTGGCATTATTTTATGCATCATAATTTCATCATTAACCACCTACATTAATGTTTTTAACTTAAAAAAATGACCCTTATTTTTCTTAATGTTTATTTATTGAAAGGAAGGTAGACCATGATATAGTACACACAATGCTGCCGGTGTGAGTAGTACTAGAGTGAATAAATGGACACATACGGTTGGGGTTGAGGGTCAACTTGAGCCCAAGCCAACATCAAGTTTGGTTGAACCGAGGCATGGCTCAACCCATTACCCAAACCCAACTTCTTAACCCAAGCCCAACCTGATGTACAATATTCCCAACTCAATTCATCTCGAGTTGGGTCAGGTTGGTCTGGTTATGTAATATAGCGCCTGGTTCAGGTTAGGTTGGGTTGTTTTGGACTTCAACTCGAGTTGACCTTGTCCTGTGCTTATAGGGCCAAAGTTTCAAGTAAATTCTAGTTAGGTTCGGATCAAGCCAAAATAGTCCAACCCAAGCCCAGCTCAAAATGTTTAGGCAAACCCAGCCTGAGCCTGAGACCAAGGGTTGGTCCGGTTGGAGCCCGGGGCGGACCAGCACGGCCCATTGACAGGCCTTTGTACCTTGAACTAAAAGTTACACTTAGCCGATTATCAGACTATTATATTGATGGACATTTATTGGACAGTTTTATTTTTATTTTTATTTTCATTTATTTTTATTTTTTTTATTGGACAGTTAAAAATGAAAAATATCCGGTGGTCATTTTCACAGTCTGTTGAATAGGACATGATCCACAGTAATCGTTGAAAATGAGTTTCCCACGCATGCCACGAGATCTGGACCATTCAAATGTGTGGCCCACCATGATACACATGCCTTTGCCCAAAAATCTGGCCCGTTCATGCACAAGGTGATTACAGATGGTGGTCATTTTCCTTTCTAACACTCCATTTTATTGTAGATGTGTGACCGACTCAATGAACAGGCTGACTGATTTTTGTGCCAGTATAAATGGCCTGGATCATACACAAACGCGCAACATCGGCCCATCTGTCGTGTACCATCACCTGCCTGCAATGACCCCACGTGGTATCGTTCCATCATTCACCCTATTTGGACATCCGTACTCAATTGGGGTGGAGGGTTTCGTTTCACAAGTGTTTTAAAAAAATATAATAATAAATAAAAAATCTTCTACAGCCTTTAAACTCTTGTTAAGCTGCGTGTAAGCGCCATATAACAGTCCGGAGTCCGCGGATCACAGCAAAGGCACTTCCCAATATATGTGCATGCACGAGTACACACACGCGTTATATATATATATATATATATATGAAAAGGTTCTATGCAGTCGAGCTCATGGGAACCTCCCATGAAGTCGAGTTGTGTGGGGCCCACCGTGATGTCTGTCAAACATCTACCCCATCATTCAGATGCACCATTCCATGGTAGGCCTGCAGCTTAAAAATCAAGTCAATCCCTTAATTTTCTGAGCCACACCACATACAAAAGTTGAGAGGAGTTACCCTCCATTAAAACATTCATAATCATTTTTTGGGCCAACCGAGATGTTTTTCACAAATCCAGCCCATCCATTATGTGTGTCCCACTTGGATGAGGGGTCCGACCAAGCTTTAGACGCACCCAAATTTCAGGTGGGCCCCACCAAGTACTTTTATACGTTTTAGGCATGTCTTCACATGATTTTAGATGATATGGCCCAGCTGAGTTCCGTATAAGTCTGATTTTTGGCATATCCCATAATTTAAAGGGGACCCATCAAATGCACGGTATTGATGTTCGACATGCATCATAGTGGGACCCACACAGCTCGACCTCACAGGAAGTTCTCATGAGCTCGACCGCATAGAACCTTTTCCATATATATATATATATATATATATATATATATATATATATATATATATATACACACACACACAGTATGTGTGTGCATATACGGGCATGTGCGCATTTATAATACGCCCGCTAGGCAAGCCAAATTTTTGTCCACACTATGACTTGAAATGCCAATCAAACAGAATTTGGCTCTGCAAATTTCGTTCAATCATCGTCTTGTTGATGCATGATGAGACGTCAAGCAAATATGGTAACTTCCAGCAGACTTAGATGTAGGCATCTGATCACTTTGCAACATCAGTTAAAAAATTTCCAAACTTACAGATCATTCAAGCGCTTCCTAGCTACAATCCAAAGTAGACATACTTGGACAATAATGCATGAAAAGTTCAAATCAAAAACATGCTGCAGAGCATCATAAGGACCTTCTATTTTGAAGCACACATAAACACTATGAATTCCACATTAGAAAATTCAAACCCGCAAGCAATTCAGTAACCGTAACGGCACATTATTTTAATTGATACATAACTACCACACTTTTCAGAATAAGTGAGATTGAACGCTTAGGAGGACTCAACATTTAATATGGAGAAACAAACAAGGTCAAGGACATTCATAAACGTAGCAAGAAGAAAATGCACTAGATCCTTTTTATCATGCATCTGGAAGAGGCAGCAGCCCCCTTATTGGCTGCATCTGCCACTTGCTAATGAAAGTCATAGTAAGGTTGGTATTTATACAGTAGTACTCCTACCTTCTTCTGCTGAAGTTTTGAACTCCGTGGCAATAACCTCGAAGACCTCGATGGCATTGATGATGGCGAGATGGCCTTTTGCAGGGTGCAATGTTATTGTTAGAGTCTTCTCATTGACAGCAACAGTTTTGTTCAGCACAAGAGCCGCATAAGGTTCCCCAGTCATACGAATGATGTCAACGTTTTTGAATGCTATATCACCATTTATTAGTATGTCAAACACCCTTTGCCCTTCACTGGTAATTCCAGTCACGATCTCTGCAAAGTGCAGCCAGATGGAGTAGTTTTTCTTGGGGTCCACCTCAATACTAAATGACAAATCCGGCTGACTCTCAGTACTAACAATGGCAGACTGGTAAAGCTCTTCTGGGTAGAAGTTTGGTGGAACTGAGGCCCCCTTGATGCCTTTTTCAGTGGATCTAATTCGATCAGAACTTTGGCCAAAAGTTTGGATTGGAGCCCAGAATCTATCCCCATCCCATTGATTCCCATTGTAATCTTCATCAAACGCTGGTTTCCCACCAAGTGTCAGTCTTTTAACTGTTCGAAGGATAGTTCCACTACCCCACTGCAGGCCAAAATTGTATGCATTTGCATCAACTTGAAGGATTTCGATTGAGAGTATGGATGGATCGCCATGACCAGTGCTACGGAAGCAAGAAGAAACAGACGCGTCTGAAATAAATACCAAGGCTTCTGCAAAGGATTGCTCATCAAGAGTGGTCCAGCCAGATTTCAAAGAATAAATCGGAGTTCCTTCCAAGGAAATATCAAATAGCGGCTCACACTGAATTTTAGGTTCTGCGACCAAAGCAAAAAAGACTCTGACTGAGTAGTGTCCATTGGGTATGTGGTTGATGGTATAGCAATTCTCCGGGCCATCAGAGGGGGAAAAATAGCGTAGTGTTTGAAGTGGAGGAACAATGTAACTAGTCCTTGATGCATTCCCAGGTCTCCCCCCTGTATAAGCAAAATCCTTAAGCCAGAGCATATTTGTAGGGCTGGTACGAATATTCTGACGGGCCCCACAGCTTATGCGAATGGTGAATGAATCTGCGGAAAAAAGCCAACCATCAGAACTGCACACTAGAACAAGGAAGCAAGGCAACTAAATGAACACTACTAAATCCAGTCCTCCAAAATGCATGCTTTAGCATGGGAAATAGAACCCAAAACAATAGAGATAGTTTTCTGACGACTTTAAAGGTCAATGAACTCCCCATACCATAAATCTTAGTCACTATGGCACTGTAGCCATGGATCATGTAAAAAATACTTCATCAAAATCATGAAACAAATACTTCAGAAGAATGTCATATTGTTGAGAATGTGGAGCCACATCTGCGCCACCTTCGACCGGTCGTAGGACATGCTTGACCGGTCATAGGGGCCTGTTCGACCGGTCGTGGACCGTCGACTTAAAGTCCAGCGAGTCCTGTTTTTTCATGTTTTGGGTCCTTCGACTAGTCGAAGGAATTGTTCGACCGGTCGTAGCTCTCCTTCGACCAGTCGTAGCTCTCCTTCAACCAATCGAAGGTTACACAGATTCGTTTCCGAATCTGATGAGGACTACGGATTTTGGTGTCGCCTTTCGCAAGGGTACAAAAGGAAAGTTGCCTAAACTATATATAGATGTTTCCTAAGATTTTTTCTAGAGAATTGGAATATTAGAAAATATTTTTAAGGTGTGGGCTAAGGGTTTTCTATATTCTTCCAAGGGAGAGGTTAGTATTTTACTTTGAAATCTTTGTTTTTCTTCATAGTGGAAGTTTGCATCTGTGGTTTTTTACCCTAGTTTGGAGTTTTTCCACGTATACCTTGTCTTGTGGTTTGTTTGGATTGCTTTGATCTGTTTCTAGTTTATATTTCTTCCTGTTTATCGTTTGTGGGTGAGGCCTGAGATTGGATCTCGGCTCACTGCGTTGTTGGCATGCTGCGCAACAACTGGTATCAGAGCTATTGGTTTAGTTCTATTAGGAGCGATGGCAGAAGATGGAAAAACTAGAATTGAGAAGTTTGATGGTTCAAACTTTACCTTCTGGAAGATAAAAATGGAGAATTATCTGTATCAGAAGGACCTCTACATTTCTCTAGAAGGAAAAAAGAAGAAATCAGAAAAGATGATAGATGATGAATGATTTTTACTGTATAGGAAGGCTTTAGGAATGATCCGATTCTCTTTATCAAAAAGCGTCGTCTTTAATATATCCAAGATGAAAACGACAAAAGAATTAATGGAAGCCCTAGCCACCATGAATGAAAAACCCTCAGCATCCAACAAGGTTTATCTTATGAAATAGCTATTCAACATGAAGATGTTAGACGGTGGGAGCGTGACTGAACATCTAAATGAGTTCAATACAGTCACGAGCCAGTTGGAATCCGTTGGCATTGTTTTTTACGATGAGGTCAGGGCACTATTGATCTTATCCAGTCTGCCAGACAGTTGAGATGGTTTGGTGATTACTGTGAGCAATTCTTCAGGGTCGACAAAGTTGAATTTGATAATGTCGCCGGTCTAATTCTCAGCGAAGAATCTAGAAGGAAGGCATCAAGAGTTTCAGGGGATTCAAGGAATGCTCTAAACGTTGAAGGGAGAGGAAGGTCGTAGAACAAAAGAGGCAATAAACACGGGCGTTCTAAGTCGAGGAAGAAGTCCAAGGGAGCGAAAAACAAAGACGGGTGTTGGCATTGCGGCAAGAAGGGGCACATGAAACGTGATTGTAGGGCGCTAAAGAAACAAGAAGGAAACTCTCAAGGTAGGAAGGATTCAGTGAATCTGTCTGAGGAGAGCGACACAGAGGCGTTGATCTTGTCTCTTGATGCGAGGAATGAGTTTTGGGTTATAGACTCGGGTGCTTCGTTTCATGCCACTTCATGTAAGGAAGTTCTGCGTGATTATGTGTCAGGTGACTTCGGGAGAGTCTACCTGAGTGATGATGAGCCATGCAGTATAGTTGGAAAGGGGGACGTTCAGGTCAATCAGAAAGACGGAACGGTTTTGAAATTGAAGGATGTCAGACATGTACCAAGTTTGAGAAGGAATCTGATCTCAGTGGGACAGTTGGCCGATACTGGTTATGTGACGATATTCACTACTGATTCCTAAAAGATCACAAAAGGTGCCTTAGTGATATCTCAAGGTAAAAAGGAAGGTACTTTGTACGTGACTTTAGGATCTTATAGTTCACTCGCAGTCGCATCAACTGGAGTGAATGGGCAGTTATGGCATCAGAGGTTGGGACATATGAGTGAGAAAGGAATGAAAGTGTTGTTGTCAAAAGGGAAGCTACTAGGGCTGAAGTCTCTTGACTTAGAATTCTGCGAGGACTGCGTATATGGTAAGCAGAAGAGGGTAAGCTTCAAGAAGACAGGACGCGCTCCAAAGACGTATCTATTGGAGCTTATACACACTGACATGTGGGGATCGACACAGGTATCATCTCTTGGTGGCTCATGTTATTTTATTTCTTTTATTGATGATGCTAGTAGAAAACTGTGGGTTTATTTCTTAAAGCATAAATCTGATATATTTGATGCGTTTAAGAAGTGAAAAGTTATGGTAGAAAATGAGATAGGTAAAACAGTAAAGTGTCTCAGATTTGATAATGGAGGAGAATATTGTGATTAGAGGTTTGAGGAGTATTGTACAGCAAGTGGAATCAAACATCAGAAAATGATTCCAGAGACACCGTAGCAGAATGGTGTGGCTGAGCGCATTAACAGGACCATCCTTGAGCATGCTAGGCGCATGAGGTTACATGTACGGTTGCTCAAGACCTTTTGGGCAGATGCTGTGAATACTGTCGTATATCTTATCAATAGAAGTCTCTCAGCACCATTGGGTGGTGGGCTACCAGAAGAAACGTGGATTGAGAAAGAAGTGAACCTTACACATCTCAAAGTGTTCGGTTGCACTTCATATGTTCACATTGATGCAAAGCACAGAAACAAGCTGGATGTGAAGTCTACGAGGTGCACGTTTATAGACTACAAGCAGGATGATTTTGGGATGCATAAAACAGAAAAATCATCAGAAGCAAGGACGTAGTCTTCATTGAAAAAGTGATGCATGAGGACAATGAGCAGGCAAATAAGGTCGAGAAAAAGGAATTCGTAGAGTTGGAAGAGTTACCGGATATGGGTGTTACAGCACCACAGGATGATCATGCACAGGAGCATTATGAGGCAGAGCCACAGACACCGATTGTGAGGAGGTCTACTCGGGAGAGGAGACCCACGGTCCGATACTCACCCTCCTTACATTATCTACTACTAACAAATAATGGTGAGCCAAAGTGTTTTGAAGAGGCATTACAGTCAGATACACGGGTTAAGTGGAAGCAGGCTATGGATGAGGAGATGGTCTCTCTTAAGTCTAATCGTACATGGGAACTAGTCACTCTACTCAAGGGTAAGAAAACTCTTCATAACAAGTGGGTTTACAGACTAAAGGAGGAGCACGATGGTTCGAAACGGTACAAGGCTAGATTGGTTGTGAAAGGGTTTCAACAAAAGGCAGGTATCGATTTCACTGAAATATTTTCACCGGTAGTGAAAATGTCTATGATTCACATGGTCTTGAGTATAGTGGCAACTTACATCTAGAGCAGCTAGATGTAAAGACAACCTTTCTTCATGGGGACCTTGAAGAAGAAATATATATGCATCAGCCAACAGGATACGTGACACCAGGTAATGAGAACAAGGTGTGCAGACTGAAGAAGAGTCTATATGGCTTGAAGCAGGCCCCGAGGCAGTGGTACAAGAAGTTCGATAGTTTCATGTCGGGAAATGGTTTTAAGAGATGTCATGCAAACCACTGTTGTTACTTGAAGAAGTTTGATACGTCATACATCATCCTTCTTTTGTATGTTGATGATATGCTTGTGGCTGATTCAAGCATGAAGGACATCTCAGATCTTAAAAGACAATTGTCTAGAGAATTTGCCATGAAGGATTTAGGTGCTGCAAAATAAATCCTAGGCATGAGGATAAAACGTGACAGGAAAAATAATAAATTAGTTTTGTCACAGGCAGAGTACATAGCTAAGGTACTTGATCGATTCAATATGGGAGGTGCTAAGCCGGTTAGCACTCTATTAGCCAACCACTTCAAGCTATCTAAGGAGCAAGGTGCAAAGACACAGGATGAACGGACTACATGGCTAAAGTCCCATACGTGTCAGCTATTGGGAGTCTCATGTATGCTATGGTGAGCACGGGGTCAGACATTGCTCAAGCAGTAGTAGTTGTTAGCAGGTTCATGAACAACCCTGAGAAGGAATATTGGAAAGCTATGAAGTGGATCCTCAGATACTTGGTGGGTACTAAGGATGTAGGGTTGTGTTATGGTGGATCGAAAATTAAGCTGCAAGGCTACGTGGATTCAGATTTAGCAGGAGATATCGACAGCAGAAGAAGCACTACAGGTTATGTGTTTACTCTTGGTAATGCTGCAGTCAGTTGGATCTCTCAGTTACAGAAGATAGTATCTATCAGTACGACAGAAGTAGAATATGTTGCGGCTACAGAAGCATGCAAGGAGATGGTGTGGATGTAAGGTTTTATGGAAGAGTTGGATAAGAAGCAAGTAAATTACAAGCTGTACAGTGATAGTCAGAGTACAATACACTTGGCTAAAAATTTAACCTTTTATTCAATGACCAAGCATATTGCCATCAGATATCACTTCATACGTTCATTACTGGAAGATGGATCAATTGTTCTGGAGAAGATTCATACAAGTGAGAATCCTGTAGATATGTTGACCAAAGCGGTCACAAGGGAGAAGCTGAAGCTCTGTTTAGCTTTGATTGGTCTTCAGGCTTGAAGACGGGGAGGTGGTTCACTCCGGATGAAGAAGACAAAGGTTTATGGCGATGTGTCTCAAAGTATGAGATTGTTGAGAACGTGGAGCCACATCTGGGCTACCTTCGACTGATCGTAGGACATGCTCAACCGGTTGTAGGGGCCTGTTCGACCGGCCGTGGACCGTCGACTCAAAGTCCAGCGAGTCTTATTTTTTCATGCTTTGGGTCCTTCGACCAGTCGAAGGAATTGTTCGACCGGTCGTAGCTCTCCTTCGACCAATCGAAGGTTATGCAGATTCATTTCTGAATTTGATGCAGACTACGGATTTTGGTGTCGCCTTTCGCAAGGGTGCGGAAGGAAAGTTGCCTAAACTATATATACGTGTTTCCTAGGATTTTTTCTAGAGAATTGGAATATTGAGAAATATTTCTAAGGTGTGGGTTAAGGGTTTTCTATATTCTTCCAAGGGAGAGGTTAGTATTTTGCCTTGTAATCTTTCTTCTTCTTTATAGTGGAAGTTTGCATCCGTGGTTTTTTTACCCTAGTTTGAGATTTTTTCACGTATATCTTATCTTGTAGTTTGTTTGGATTTCTTTGATCTATTTATAGTTTATATTTTTTCATGTTTATCGTTTGTGGGTGAGGCCTGAGATTGGATCTCGGCTCACTGCATTGTTGGCGTGCTGTGCAACACATACATTTACACAATACAAAAGAAAAGAAAAAAAATGATATATCAGTTTACTTCCATCCGTTGTTCCAAGTATCTCCAACATCGTCTGTATCTCTAGCTCAAAGATGCCAATAGCACTGGTCACGATATTAATAACCATGGTAGTATCAGAAAGTCCGGGTAACGGCAATGTATTGCAAATGTATCAATATCACTAATATTTTTTTACTATGTAAATTCCAAGTTTTGTTTGAATTGCTAGTGTATTGGTGATATTACGATAATATCACCAATGTATCAATGTCGCCAAAAATTGTTTTATTAAAAAAATTTCATTTCAATTTCTTTAAGGGCACATACATGGTTGTATGCAGTGGTCGATTTGTCAAAGATAATATCAGTAATATTGCATTATTATCATAATTGCAACATCAGCAATATCGAGACCACAGTCTTTCGTTTCCTTTATAGTTGTTGACGATTTCTCGACGAAATATTATGTGTTGTCGATATTCTAAAATATTGATGGATGTTGAGATGAATGGATGGATGGATTAGTGGGATGGATGAGATGGTTGAACTGATTTCTTACAATAGCACATGCTTTTAGACCCCCATTAAATGTTTCCCCACATTTCCGGTTATCGATGATATTATCAACGATATCAATATTCTCATCCCTGACCAACAAAAATTATAGCTATATTGATGCTTCGAACACTGCTTCCATCTAGAATTTTATATATACACCATTTATGTTGAAACTTTACCATAATAAATTGCTCCAGTTCATACTTCATAATGTGTGTTTAGAACCTTTCCATGAAACTCATTGCATTTATACATGTTGGGCAGTCTATATCATCGATTAGGACCACCGTTTAGTCCAACCCACTTTCCATAGGCCACTTTGAAAAAAATCATGCATATCGGATTTAACTTTCTACAAGTTATCCCTCTATTATATAACCACCATTTTCACAACCATAGATTGATAGTGTTACTTGGTGTAGACACTCAACCTAGGCTAGCAATTTGATAAGGCATGAATGATTATTAGGAATTGAACCTGAACTCCACACCCTACCTAAAATCGCAACCAAGCCCTAGACAAACCTAAGCCATCTCATTACCCATAAGCGAGCCATTTTCAAGCCATCACCCAACCATTTTCAAGCCATAACTGAGCCATTTCAAGCCATTTTAAAGCCAAAATTCCAAAAAGGGCTTTGGGCCACACCTAGGGTTCGAATAAAGCCCACCAACTGAAATTAAAAAACAACAGTGGATGGGCCGCCCCACCTCGACAAATGTGCCCCTCTGAGCTAAAGTTGTTATTCTCTCCCAAAGTCAACTCTTTCACAAATTTGACCCTGAGATTCACTCTATTTATCGTCCTACCAAACCTATGAGCTTATAAGGAGGTGCCATGTGGCATTACCCTCTCTTCCACTAATCACAAGCCACTATATCATCATTCACCCTCCAAAGTCCTTAGAATTACCAAAAGACCATATCAAAAGACTATAAATACCATTCACTTCTCTTTATTTCACACCAAGAAAAAATCAACAACCACCATCCACCAAAGAGGAGGAAAGGGAGAGAGAGAGAGAGAGAGAGAGAGAGAGAGAGAGAGAGAGAGAGAGAGAGAGAGAGAGAGGAGTGCTTGAATCTTCAAGCTCCTATCCTTCTAGCCTCCTCAGCCATCCCTTAGCTTCTCACTTCCACTTGAGCCAAACTTTCCAACCATAACACACCAAAACATCCAAATCATTTTAAGTGCAAGCCAAGGATCACACATCCATCATCAGTACTCATATCGCATCATTATCTCCCTTCTCAACCCCCTCCTTATTTAGGTTGTCATTGAATGTATGCTCTGTGACTTGCTAGAACTCTATATCCTGTCACATCAAAAGCTCATGGTAGCCTAGTCCCTTTTTGAATGGTATTTAGCATCATCACATCTCCTCTAGACATTCCTTAGGCGTATGCTTTGTAGCTTGTAAGAATTTCGGACCGTACCACATCCATCAGAAATCCGAGTTTGCCTAGTCATATTTTAATCTTTTCATCTTATCCTTTAAGACTATTTTACCACGTGAAGTAGAGATCGTACATTTGTACGGGCAGAAAGGGTGTCTAACACATTTCTTCTTTATAACCGAGGTACCTTACTCAGAATCCTAAATCACAGATCAGGAGTCAACTTTAAGCAAGAGAGTTTCCGGATTCTCTAATTTTACTTATTCTGTAGGTTCTAGCTGAATATGAGATTTTAAGTTAAGGGGATAGTGGTGACTTCAAGACTATTGCATCATCAATCCCAATCATCCCAATTAACCCCTAACCACAAACATAAATCAACGTGGGCACTGATTTCCAGCATTCACAGAATGACGACTCCACTGGGGAATTGCTAGCTCGCACTAGCTAAGAGCCAACTCGAAAAAGTATGGTAATCCAATCTTAAGGGATATTCTTAAAAAACATTTGCATTCTTCTTCACAAAAAAGGGCATCGATCTTTGGCTTGCACTTGGTTAGGCATACACTTCTGTTATGACTACCCGATCTCGCGTAACAATGACAAGTCAAGAAGAAGAACCGATAACCCTACCAGCTCTTGAAGCACCAAAGCCAACACCTCCATCAAATCCCACAGATTTGCCAGCTACCATAACCATTAATGAGATGACCCAAAATCTCAAGGTAATGTAAGAATTACTACTTTGCCTTGTGCCAGGAATCATACCAAGCATGCAGGCATTACAGCCTAATGCTTAGAATTAGAGGTGCACATGGATCAGTTTGGTCTGGTTCTGGGGTGAAACTGGAACCTAACCGTTCCTATTGGTTCTACAATTTTTGGAACCAAAACTGGACCGCTAGCACCTTAGAACCGAAACCGGAACTGGACCGTGAAAACGGAATGGAACCGAAACCGAATAGAACCGACACATGGGACGAACTGGTGCATCAGCAGCAGGAAAAATTATTGAATTCAAACCCATTTTATAAGGAAAACAAAGAAATGAAAAAGAGAAACTAATAAAAATGAAAACGCATTTCAACAGAAAAAGAAGAAAAAAAAACTAATAATCGTACCTCAGCGAAAGTGTCATTAAAGGGAATGCGATGGCCGTCCTTCTTAGTGTCAACAAGCACTCACAGTTGAAGAGGAGAGCAATACCAGTTTAGCACGGGGTTTGCCATTTGCAGGTGCTGTAACAACACCCAGATATGACGAGTCGGCGAGAGAGAGAGAGAGAGAGAGAGAGAGAGAGAGAGAGAGAGAGAGAGAGAGAGAGAGAGGGTGCTGGGAGTGGGACGGTGAGCGAGAGAGAGAGAGGGAGGGCACTGGGATCGGGACGGTGAGAGAGAGAGAGAGAGAGAGGCCGGTGAGAGAGAGGGCAGAGGGCAGGGATAGGGTGTTAAAAAAGGGCAGGGGTATAGTGACTTAGGGTTTTTTTAAAAACTAACTTGGATTGATGGTTCAGATCCATGGTTCCTATCACGGTTTGGATCAACGGTTCAGTTAATGGTTCAGATCAACGGTTCGGTTCTGCAAGACCCTAAACCGGAACTGATCTGTAATAAACGGTTTAAAAATTTTGGGATCCGGACCGGACCGTTAGAACCCTAGAACCGGACAAAACCAGACCGATCCAACAGTTCCGGTCCGGTTACACGGTTTTAATAGTTAGATGTGCACCCCTACTTAGAATAACTCAATCACACATCTTCCTCTTGCTTTCTCCCTTCTTCTAGCAGCAAATCCAATTCTACCATTTTCTTCTAAATCTACATAAGATCTCCAGCATCTTCACATAAACGGGAACAATCTTCCAGCATATCTCCCCAGAAACGGGAACCATAACCAAATCCTAGCACAGGCTCCCCCTAACAGAAGCCACAAATAAGAATTAGCAGATGCCCATGAAGGGGACTAATTTTGAGTCCAATATACTCCCCCTAATGGGAGTAACAATCAGGATTTGACAGATACCCCAGGTGGGAGCCATTTCCCAATCTCGCACCCTCCCCCGAAAGGAAGCGGCGTTCAATTCCAGCTACCTCCCACAATCGGGAGCCCAGCCTCTTTCCAACAGCCTCCCCTTCATGGGAGCTACAGGGTCGACCAGATAGACCCCTACGATGAAGAAGTAGCCCAAGCTATGCAGCAAGGGCAAGATACCCTCAAACACACCGGTCAGAAATTCAAGAGCTACGTGAACAGTTCCAATTAATGTAAAATCAGTTGTAAATGCAGCAAGGAGTGAATCACCCATCCACCAAATTTAGGGACTTTTGTCCCTTTTCAGATGCTAAGGTGCATCAAAATTTTAAGGTACCAAAATTCAAGAAATACGATGGTAATGGGTGCCTTACAACACATTTAAAAGTATTTTGTGGGAAATTCAATGCGATTGTAGGGAATGATGGAGCACTAATACGTGTCTTTCAGAAATCCTTGAAAGGTGATACCCTGTATTGGTATACATCGCTCTATGGCCATCAGATTCGAACCTAAGAATGACTTTCTCAGGCCTTCATTGATCGATTTTCTTATAATTTGAACATGGCCCCAAGGAGAATAGATCTGGCTGTTTTGAGGCAGAAAAATGACGAGTCATTGTCTACATATGTTGGGCGTTGGCGGGCCATGGCCTCCAGGATGAGAAACCCTATTGAAGATGAAGAGTAAATTTTCATGTATGTCCATTCGGCAAATCCAAATGTCTCTAGATACCTAATCTCATATCCATACGTGAATTTTTCCCAACTTATCCTTGTCGGGGAATAGGTAGAATCCGGGATAAGGGTTGGGATCATCTCCCTATGGCCTCATCAAGCTATATTAATCAAATGAAACAAAATCGAGGGGAAACCCATTGGATATGTGAATGACAATGGCAATGCTCCCGTACAGTGCACAACAGAGGTAAATAATATCGTAGCATCTACCCAAAGCAACCAATATGCTCCCAACAAGAGCAACAACAAAATCAACAATACCATCCACAACAACCACAACAGAGATATCAGTCACGGCCATATCAGCAGCAATAGCAATAGCTAAAGGGGAATGCACAATACTCATACCAAAATAAGCAATCGATGTTGGCCAAAAGGTTTACTTCACTAGCACAAATGTACAACCAGATCATGGCAACGCTGGTGCAAAAACAATTTCTCATACCACTCCAAACCAGGCCTCCGCCAAATCCCTTACCATCCAACTACAATGAGAATGAGTACTGTGCATATCACGAATGTCGAGGCCCCCCTACGAACCGTTGCTTCGCTTTGAAACATGTAGTCCAAGATCTGATTGGAAACCAAAATATTATGATCACCCCTCAAGCCAATGCCACGACTCGGGCTAACATTCTCCAAAATCCCCTGCCACCGCATCAAATGAAGCCCAGCTCATTAGGCACCTCTATCATCAACAACATCGAGGAACAACGTCCTTCATACTTCTCCCCTCACCAATCCATCCATGCAATTGCCTCTGACTCAGTAAGTTGGTCATGGGGGTACCAACAAGCACCCCCACTCAAACCACAGATGTTTTTAGAAGCAGCACTAGCAACATAGCCTCTCATTCTCCAAGGGGCACCCCCAGCACCAAATTCTACATTTCAATGAGAAAATTCCACTAGGTCAAACTCTGAACCTCTCATCTTACAAGAAGGATTTCCAAATCTTGCTCTGTTGGTCTTGTAAGAGGTACCTCCTACCCAGCTACAAGCTCCGAGCTTCTTCTTCTTACCTCATCAATTGGCACATGTTAGAAGAATTCTCCTCCCACAAAACACACCTCAAGGTAGGGAGGAGAGCCCTACCACTAAATAACCAAACCCCCAAGGAAACTTGGTTCCTATGGGTCAAACAGTTATACTCCAAGGAAGGCCCCCATGTCCACTACAGAATATGCTGGAACCAGTAGCACCATCGCTATTGCAAACTCCTTAAGATCAGGTGTTCTTGGAAGGAAAGACAGTTCCTTCCTATGATAAAAAAAGTAGTCTCATAGCGTTATCCCGAGTTTGCTAAAGTCGGCAATATGAATCCTAGCGGGAGGTATTTTTGAAAAGACAAACAAAACAGAAACGAAGCCCGAGGAGCTTTGTCAGGATCTACTAATAAGACTGAAGCTGCCTACGATGCAACAGCTCAGCTTAAAGCCATTCCTGCACAAATCTCCATTTAGGAATTGTTGTGCACAATAAGGTCACACCAATAAATATTTGCAAAGACCCTAAATGATGTACCCATCTCTCTGGATGTACCACTTAAAATGATTGCACACATGATAGGGTAACTCCTCGCTCCACAGGCAATCACATTTACTAATGATGAGCTACCACCAGAAGGCTGCAAGCATGTACGCTCACTCAACATAGTTGTCTATTATAGGGATCTTAAGGTCCCTCTAGTCCTCATTGATAACGGATCAAGCCTGAACGTCTGCCCTATGAGGACTGCTGATTGTCTCAGGATCGAACCATCCTCCTACAGACCTAGTAACATGAGCGTGAGGGCCTTCTACAACTCTCGGAGGCAAGTAGAGGTAGAAATAGACATAGAGGTACAAATCGAACCAGATGTATCAACAATTACTTTCCAAGTCCTTGATATCTTTTTTTCATTTAACCTTTTGTTGGGACGACCCTAGCTCCATGCACTCTAGGCCATCCCATCAACTCTCCACCAAAAGGTTAAATTTCCTTCCATGAATAGGGTCATTTTCATTCTAGTTGAGCCTGAGATCATTTTACCAATGGCGTTCGCTGCTCCAGAGCCCGATATCTCGGTAATTGATATTCAACATGTGGAGGGTGACATACCATATCATAGTTTTGAGTTTGAAACTATGAACTCCATCACCAATCCCTAACTTCTTGCTCCAGAATATGTCATCCCTCTTGCTGAGCGTCAAATTCTTAACTACCATATTGAGTTCCATGGAAAAGGTACGATAGTAAGGCAAGCCATGGCAAACGAATGAAGACAATGGCTGGGGTATCAACCTTCACCAGAGGAGCAAGTTGCAAGGCTAAAAAAGAAACAACCATTCAAATGCACGCCTATCTAGTTTGTCAAATTAGGATAGTTTGTGGGGACAAGGTGCCTATCCTGAAGGAACAATTTCAGGGGTTGAAATTATCAGAATACCATAATCAAGAATCAATCTGGCAACCAATTCGATGGGATAAGATCATCGGAGCTCAAAAGAGCATTCAATGCAAGGGGCAAGACTACCCGAGTTGTTAGGTAGAACTGGGGGGATTAGAGTGTGATCACCTGCAAAGAACCACAACCAAGGGCAAGGGGTACCCTTTGCAAAATCAACAGACAAGGGAGGGGAGTCACCCATCTCTATCATCAGCCAAGGAGAGAACCTCCCACCAGCTAATCAGGGCAGTAAAGGGCAAAATCAGGCCATTCATTGGACCAAAAAAAAATGAAGTGGGCTTCCCTTAATTGGTTAGATGTTAAGATTTCGCAACGAAAAGGATCAAAGGAGCTAGAAGAGCTCCAACTTATGAGCGAAGAGATCGAGGAAACTGGGTCAGACACAAATTCTGAACCCAGTTCAGCAAACATCATGGTCATCGGGTCAGATGACCCACCAATATTATTGGATCATACCGGCAGGAGTAAAAGGGGACATGAACAAAATTGGTCAGTCATCAGACCCCCAGATAGTCGAATCGGCCAATAAGCCACCTAAGGGCATCGGTCTAAAAAAAAAGGCCAATGTTAGTAGCAATTGACATCCTAAACTAGGTCAGGATCAATCATGGTTTGTAACACCGTCTTGTTCGAGGTCCCTTGGAGCAAAATTTTCAAAAATAAAAAAATAAAATTCCCAGAACCCAAAAACACTAGATATTTCAGAAATACCATAAAAATAAAAAATCAAACATTTGTCAAAATCCAAAAGAATTAGAAACTCCCCAAACTCAAAAACAATAGAAAATCTTTCAAAAATCACAAGTAATAATGTACAAAATAGCTCAAGTGGTGGACTGAGTGAAAAATACCTCGTTTCAACATTGAGGTCTTAGTATTGATTCCCTAGTGGGGGTGGCTAACAGTGAAGTGTGAACTAACAGCGGGTGTACTAATAAGCTAATAAAAAAAAGAAGCAATGATGTTCCAAATGCCTCTATTATAACACCAAAGTTTAAAGTCGACTCATTTGATTTCAATCTAGAGTTAGACTTTGAACTCATAGGTTTGAACAAAGCCCAGGATGAGGAAAATGATGACCCAGCTCTCGAAATAGAGGATTCCCTCAAGAAGTTCGAAACAAAGGCCAATGTCGTTGCGGACAATTTTGAAACTGTGAACTTAGGATCCCCGGAACTCCCTAGGGAAGTGCGCATTGGTAGGTCCTTGCCTCAGGAATACAAGAAGAGAATGATAGAATTTTTGAACCCAAGACTGTCCAACTTTGCGTTCTCCTATGAAGATATGCCTGGGCTCGACAAAGAGCTAGTTGTACACCAAATGCCGACGAAGCTCGAGATGAAGCTGTTCAAACAAAAACTTCGAAGAGTGAAATCAAAATGGGCCCTAAAGGTCCGTGATGAAGTCATCAAGTAGTACAATGAGGGATCTTGGTAGTCTCCAACTGCCCAGAATGGCTCGCAAATATTGTACCAGTTCTGAAGAAAGATAACAAAGTCAGGATGTGCATTAACTTCTGTGATCTAAACAAAGCCAGTCCCAAAGATGACTTCCCTCTGCCTTACATCGACACTCTCGTTGATAATATAGCAGGACATAAGATTTTCTCATTCATGGATGGTTTCTTTGGCTACAATCAAATTAAGATGGCAATTGAGGACAAGATTTTCTCATTCATGGATGGTTTCTACTATCAGGTTATGCCATTCGGGTTGAAGAATGCTGGGGCAAATATCAGCGAGCCATGACTGCTCTATTTCATGATATGATAAAGAGGGAGATGAAAGTCTAAGTGGACGACATGATCGTCAAATTCCACACGATCGTAGGACACTATGAAAATATGAAGAAACTCTTTGATTGACTGAAAAAATTCAAGGTCCGTCTCAATCCACATAAATGCGTTTTCGGCGCAACTGAGGGCAAATTGTTAGGCTTCATCGTCAATGAAGACGATATCAGGATTGATGAAACCAAGACAAAATCTATCATTAAAATGCCGCCTTTAAAGACAAAAAGAAATTCGGTGCTTCCTTGGGCAAATACAATACATCAGCTGATTCATTACTTAGCTCACCCCCATTTGTGAGCCCATATTTAAGCTCTCAGGAAAAATTTGCCAAAAGAATGAAATGATGATTATCAAGCTGCCTTTGATAAGATCAAGAGGTACCTGCTAAAACCCTAGTGCTAATACCACCTATACCAGGCAGGCCATTGTTGCTCTATATTTCCGTAGAAGCAGAAGCAATAGGATGTGTCCTTGACCAACACGACATCTCGAGAAGGAAAGAACAAGTGATCAATTACTTAAGCCGAAGATTCACCGACTATGAATCCAAGTATTCCAGCTAAGAGAAAACTTGCCTTGCTTTGGTCTGGGCAACACAACGGCTTTGTCAATACATGATCGCTTACCCGATCCTTTTGCTCGCTCGCATGGATCCATTAAAATATATGTTCGAAAAGCCAGCACTAACAGGAAGAATCGTGAAATGGCAATTGCTACTCTCTGAGTTCGACATCACCTATGGAAATCAAGGGGCAAGCATTGGCCGATCACCTAGCAGCACATTTCTTGCCCGACTATCAACCATTAAAGACTTTCTTCCTTGACGAGGACATCCTCCTTATCGAAGGAGAAGAAGAAAGAAAAGCAGGAGAATGGACCCTCTTCTTCTACGAAGCCACCAATTCAAAAGGGAGTGGAGTGAGAGCAATTCTCTATTCCCCCAATGACATTTCAATTCCCATCTCTAGGCGCTTAACATTTAATTGCACAAACAATGTGGCTGAATATGGAGCATGTATCGCCAGTCTGAAAGAAGCCATCATCCTGAATGTAAAGAGGTTGCGGGTCTCGGAGATTCACAATCATCATCAACCAGACAAACGGCGAATGGAGAACCAAAGATGAAAAGCTGATCCCCCATCATGTCTATCTGGAGAATCTGAGCGAGGAGTTCGATGAGATTACATTCTCATACATGCCTCGAGCTAAGAATCGGTTCGCAGATGCACTTGCCACCCTTGTGTCAATGTTAGAGATTCCTAAAGGAATTTATGAGTGAGAACTTACCGCGAAACTTCAAGAAGACCCCGCCTTCTTTCTGTAGATTTATGAAGAGGCATCCCCTAGTAGCTGCCCCTAGTACACAGACATCAAAGGGTATTTGGAGCACTAAAAATATCCCAAGGAGGTTACATCAACGGATCGTCGCACAATCCATAGGTTGCTAGTTTAATTTACCATCAGCGGAGGCATCTTCTACAAGCGATCCTCTAACCAAGTCCTCCTTCGTTGTGTGGATGAAACGGAAGCAATCAAAATCATGTCAGAAATCCACGAAGGAGTATGTGGCCCATACGTGAATGGTCATATGATGATAAAAAAGATTCTACGGCTCGACTATTATTGGTTAACAATGGAGACAGACTGCTGCCAACATGTCAGGAAATGCTTCAAATATCAGGAACATGTAAATTAGATTTATGCACCTGCCTCCGATCTTTACAACCTGACAACACCATGACCCTTGTCTATATGGGCCTTAACATCATTGGGAAAGTCAACCCAAAAGCATCAAATAGACACGAATACATCTTAGTGGTGGTTAATTGTTGAGGGTCAAATGTTGCATATTAGACCCCAGTTATTACCTGCATTTATGAACATGATTCTGTTTAATAGCCTATTTTACTCGTGTTTATGTTGCAAGGTGACTTTAGGAGCTTGAACTGAAAAAGGGTACTAAATGCATGGATTTGACGCTTCAAATTCACCAAAGCATGAGACGAACCCCAAGAGACCAAGATCGACGGATTTGCACGCCAGGGATCCAAGAAAATCGAGAAACTGAAGTTCGAATGGCCCGAAAGACGTCAAGAATGCAAGATTACAGGGTTCCCACCATCTGTGCAGCTTGAAACTCCATATATGGCCTGAGGACCATAAATTAACCATACACGTCAAAATTCAGCCCTTGGATCAGTGTGTAAGTGACCCGATGAACAAGATCAGACAATAACCATTAAGAAAGCATCTTCAACATCCTTAGGAGATTAGGACCCAAACTGAACCGATGGAAAGAGCATGAAAAATGGTGGATATCTGTCAAATTTCACTTCTTTTGGATGGTACAGTAGGGAGAAACGAACGAAAGACGTTTCTAAAAGAGAGAGTGACAAATTTGTAAATAACCAAAACTCTATATGCATGCATGTAACCAAGAAGAGGTTTGCTTCAATCGTTCTGTATTAACTCATCACAGGAGGATGGTGTGGCCCACCTAGATTTTAGATCTACTTCATACTTCAACCCATGGGCTTACGTTACTAAAAAGAGGATGAGCAGAGTAGATCTCCGAGAATGCCATCAGAAGTGGGTCTCACCTATTTTTTGTACGAAACAGCCAACAAGGACGAAAAAACGTCCAGTGACGGACGTGCTTGTGAATGGGTTTTGATAGTAGGTCCCACCCATCATCCATTTTCATGATCTGTACCGTCCAATATGTCTTAGATGGGGGTTTGACCCTCACCTAGGTGTCTTTTTAGACCATATAAGTGAACTCCGAATATCCCGTCCAAACGTAGGACGAATGGTAGAAGTAAAGATTCAATGGGTCACACTAAATTTGAGACAAAAACACTCATTTCTGGATGGTTTTTTGAGGATAACTCAATGGACGACGTGGATTTCGGAAAGAACAATCAAAGTGGACCTCATCAAGCATCAGTGTCGACCACTTCCGCAGCTCTGTTCGCGCGTCCAGAGAACCCGAAATATCCTGGGATATTCCGTGATCATGATCAGTATCGGTCCATCAATCCTGACCGTCCAAAAACTATCCATGGGACGACAGACCAAAGCTATGGTGATTGAATGGCTTGGATCTTGCGTTAGGGGCATCCATGGGTTGATTCAAAACACAACTCCTCTTGCGTTTCCATTTTTTTTCTGTGCAGGCAGCGAATTTCACTGTGAGAGCTTTCCCCGACTCCAGCAGCAACGTCAGTTCTCCAAACCAACAGCTCTCCACTGACCCTTCCTTACTATAAAAGAAAGAGAAAAAAGAGAAAGAAGGGCCAGCAGGTTGGGGACGTGACAGAGAAAGAGAGTAGTATTTTTTTATATATATTTTATTTCTTCTATTCCTTTTTATTATTTCTTTTAGGATGTTTAGTGGAATCATGTCTGGCTAAACCTTTTAGCTAGGGCTAAGAGGTGAAGCTTGTAGAGTGATGGGGACTCTATTTTATGCCTTTTATTTATACTGAATTGGTGTTGATTTTCGTTTAATTAAGGGAATACTTTTAGTTTTTAATAGTCCGTTGTGACTGAAATTACAATGGGTCTGCAATAGCTTTGAGTATTTCTTTTTCCTTTTCATGTTTATGACGTCAGGAAGCCCTGTTGTTCACCATTGTCTCCTGGGCATGGTTGGATGACGGTACCCTTCCTAACCTTCATACATTGTTGATTGGTTGGTAATTAGTTTAATTCTGTTGTTTACTTTGTCTCCTGGGCATAGTTTGGTGATGGAATCCATTCTAATTCATATACCTTTCGTCTCTTGAAAACTATATCAAAGGAAGTTCAATTTAATTTTCATGGTTACACCCTTCAACTAGATGAAGATGGACTCTTAGTCCAGTTGAGTTTTTGATACAGGCATAAGATCTCCCTGATCTCTACAAGTAGATCTTTTGAATCCCTAATTTTCTATTTCTGAATTTCTTAAATTTTAAATTAATATTTCACAATTATTCATCAAATTACAACTCAATTTAGATTTCATCTCATTTTAATTCTAGTTCTAGTTAGTTTCAGATAATGTATAGGTATCAGTCCCTTGGGATTCGACCTCAATCTCATCGAGTTATTACTACATCACAACCCTGCACTTGGGGAGTGAACATTAATTACTTCACGAAGTAGATAGAAGCAGCATCTTACACCACCATCGCAACATCTCATGTAGTAAAATTTATGAAGAATAATATCATCAGCTGATATGAAATCACTCACGCCATCATTATAGACAACCGATCACCTTTCGTCAATAAAAGAATGGACGAATTCCTCGAAAAATTCAAATTCAACGCCATTGATCTAGCCTCTACCACCCTTAGATGAATGGAGGGGTCACAGCTGCAAACAAAACAATCATCTGGATACTCGAGAAGATAGTCAAAACGTATTGTGATTGGTCTGAAATTCTCCCATACGTACTTTAGACTTATTGGACGTCTATATGGTCTGCTACAGGCATAATTCTTTTCAAACTCACATACGGTGAAGGCGGTTTTATCAGTCAAAGTCGAAATACCAATTCTATGAGTATTGCTGGAAAGAGAGATCGAGGAAGGTGAGTGGAAACAAGCAAGATATGATTGACTGCACCTAGCAGATGTAAAGCACATGTGCGCGCTAAGCCACTCACAATGCTACGAAAGGAGGATCGCAAGGGCTTATAACAAAAGGGTCTAAAAAAGGAGCTTCAGGATAGGTGACATGGTTATGAAACACATTTTTCCGTCGCATCTACTAGATCCTATGTGAGACCCGTATCCTAGCCCGTACCGTTCCGTATGCCTTCACGGCTCTCCCGGTCAAATTTTGGTGACCCACGATCTATTATCGGTGTTTGCGCGCGATCCTGAATCATGTCCCATATATTAGAATCGGCTCGACCCGAGACTTGCATCATTGCGACCGCGCTGTCACCGCGGTTCCAACGCCGCGTCTTGCACACCAAGGCGATTCCCGAGCCAGGAGATCTGGACCTGTATTGATAAAGGAAAATGTCACGCGTTGCAATCTTCAGAGAATTCATCACATCAATCACATCAATCAAAGTACACATCACACTTCATTACTCACCTATCCCCAAGTACAACCACCCTCCCTTAAAGTCAACTATCTCTTACATAAGTACACATCACTCACTCACACCCATCACACCCATCTCTCTCTCTCTCTCTCTCTCTTACACCTCACTTTCTCATCTCTCTTTCTCATTCTCCCAAGCAACAAATGAGAGTCCATTGTCCAAGCTCTATGAGAGAAGCTTAGCATGGCCCACTCCCTACCACCCAATCCCACCCTCTAAAATCAATCTCGACTGTTGAATCTCACCCTTTGGAGCTCTAGGGTGCGTTGATGGACGAAGAAAGTCCAAGAAGAAGGCCGATCGGTGGACGCTTCTCCTTCTCTCTCTCTTTTTCATTTTGTGTGATGTATGGCCCACTCAGATGGACCCCACCTTGATGTATGTCTTATCCAAACCGTCTAAGTCATGTGGACCCTACCTTATGGTGGTGGAAAACACAAGTACCTAATTGATTCAAATCAGGTAGGCCACGTTCACGTGGGACCCACCTTGATGAAACGTGGCCACGCACATGTGGGACCCACCATGATGCTGCGTTTATCCATGCCGTCCAGCATCCCTAGACACTGGACGTGAGGCAAGGAGTGGCTAACATGGAGTGCATGTACTGACATGGGTGTGTACTAACAACCTAACCACAAAAAAAAAGATATATAATAATATATATGATGTCAGTTGGTTTTTAGATTGTTGGGTGGGCCACTTATACAGGCCCCACCTTGATGCATTAATTTAATCCAAGCCGTCCATTCCATTCCCCAGCTTATTTTAGTCGTTGAGTTGAAAAATGAAGTGAATCTAATGTTCTGGCGGGTCATACCATAGAAAACCATATTTTCTACCGTTGAAATCTACCATGATGTTTATATACACCAAAATACCCTAAATATTGGACTCGTTTGGACTGTCTCGAGCCATGGAATGCAACGGCTGGAGTGGATTCACTTGATGCGGGCCCCACGTATGAAAAACCCCAAAAAAATATAATTTTTCAAAAAATATATATATAAGCAATAGCAGTGTTTGTTGCTGCTGCTGACAGAGGACGTCAGCGCTGCTGTGTGGACGGACGGCCAGGGACGTGGGTCCCAACCGTGGCCCCCATCGTGATGAGTGTTGAACATCCATGTCGTGCATTTGGTGGCCCCCCCTCAAGGCAGTGAGTAAATCAGATGTTTATGTGACTTAGGTGGCCCACATCACAAGGAATAGTGAGGATTGGACGTCTACCATTGAAACCCTGTGTGGGTTACAGAAGTTTTGGATCATTATGAAATTTATTTTTCCTCTTCAATCCGGGTCTATGTAACCTTACCAACAAACTGGATAGCAGATAAAAGTCATGCTGGGCCTCACGTGGAACCCACTAATGTATGTACTATATTCCACACCATGTGGAACCCACTTGAAGGATGGATTGGCTGGTGAGCCTCATGCCAGCTATCAAGCTGCTGTGTTGGCATCCCAAGCTCGTGAGACCCATACGTATGTGTTCTATCCACACCGTCCAGCTGCAAGGATGATGGGACCCACCTTCATGTATCTGTTCTTTATCCACACCGTCCAGCGTTCCTGGATGGTGGGGATCCACCCCGTCCATAGCTTGGACGTGGGGCCACCAAGATGTATGTGTGGAGTCCACACCGACCATGGGAACCCACCTTAATATATTTGTTCTATATCTATTCCATCCATCTGTCTTGGGATGTGGACCCCTCTTGATGTATGTGGTTTATATCCACACCATCCATCCTAAGTGGAAACCACTGTGATATATGGGCTTTTCCTGCACCGTTCGTGCAGCGAACCCCACCAAGATATAAGTGCTTTAACCCAGCTGTCCATCTGTCTAGTGAAATTGTTTTAAGGCTTGGGAAGAGAAATGAGGTAGATCCATATATCAGGTGGACCACACTGCAGAAACAGTGGGGAATGAATGCCTACCATTGGAACCCCCCTTTTTGGGTCACAAGAGTTTTGGATCCATATGAAATTTATTTACCCTCTTAATCCACGTCTTTGTGACCTTATAACTAGATTGGATGGGGAATATGGTGGGCCCTACCATGATGTATTTATGGCCCATCCATGGGGCCCACCCAGATGGATTTGTGGCCCATTGATGTGGCCCACTTATAGATGGTGTGGCCCATTAGTGCGGCCCAAGCGATGAGACCCACCTTGATGTATCTACGACCATCCATGAGGCCCTACCTTGCTGTATTTACAGCCCATCCATAAGGCCCATTTGATATATTCGAGGCCCGTGGGCAAGGCGCAATGTGATGTATTCAAGCCCGTGGGCGAGGTCCATTGCGATGTATTCAAGGCCCGTGGGCAAGACCCATTGTGATATATTTTCAGCCCATATGATGAGGCCCATTAGTGTTGCCCATTGATGCAGCTCACTTGATGTGTATGAGGCCCGTTAGTGTGGCCCATTGATGTAGCCCACTTAATGTGTATGAGGCCCATGTGCAGGGCCCACTTGTGATGTATATTTGGCCCATGTGTAGGGCCCACCTATTGTGTATTTGAAGCCCATGGGTTATGGCCGTTGTGATGTATTCGAGGCCCATGGGCAAGGCTTGATGTGATGTGTTTATGACCCATATGGTGAGGCCCAATGAGATGTATTTTCGGTCCATGTATTGCAGCCCATTTGATGTATACAAGGCCCATTGGTGCAGTCCATTGATGCGGCCCACTTTTTGTATATAAGGCCCATTGGTGCGGCTCAATGATGCCCCCCACCGTGATGTGTATGTTATCCAGGTCGTTCTTTGGCTGGACCGCTGGTAGGCCCAACTGTGATGAGTAAGAAGGTCCACCTGTTGGCTAATTAAGGCCCACCTGTTATGTATTTACGACCCATATGTCGTGGCCCATTGTGATGTATTTTCAGCCCATTTGGCATGATCCATTGCAACATATATTAAGCCATTGTGTGAGGCCATAAGCCCACTTATGTTTGGCTCTATGTGTGTCACTGCGTAGGAGCGATGTTGGTTAAATGTCCACATTGATGGGCAATGATGGTTGGATATCCACATTGTGACCTTCCCTTAGGCCTTATTCGATCGATTTGTCGAGGCCAATTGTATAGGTCGATTCCGATTGTCGAGGCCAAATATCAAGATGATTCCGATTGTCGAGGCCGATTATATAGACCGATTCCGATTATCGAGGCCGATTGTATAGACTGATTCTGATTATCAAGGCCGATTGTATAAGCTAATGCCGATTGTCAAGTTCGACTCTGATCATTGAGGCCGATGATTGACCAATTCCAATTGTTGTGGCCGATTTTCGACTCTGATCATCGAGGCCGATTATTGATCGATTCCTATCATTGTGGCCAATTGCTGACTCTTATCATCGAGGCCGATTGTTGATCGATTCCGATTATTGTGGCAAATTGCTGATTTCGATTATCGAGGCCGATTCGAGGCCGATTGTCTAGGTCAATTATCGAGGCTGATTTCGATTGTCGAGGCTCAATGTGATGTATATAAGGCCTATGTGATAAATCTCATTGTGATGCATTGAGGGCCAGGCGATAGAGCCCATTGTAATGTATGTTAGGCCCATGTGAAAGGCCCATCGTGTGGTGCATTAAGCTCTTGAGTGAGGCCCATGGTGTTGTATATTTGGCTCTTGTGTGGGGCTATGGGTCACTGTATGTTAGGCTCTATGAGGGTCATACCATGTGGGCAATGTTAGTTCAATGTCTACATTGTCGAGGTCGATTGTCGATACCGGTTATTGATACCGATTATGAGTATGTGACTACATAGCATCATGATACATGCCCATAGCATCATCTGCATGTTTTTTATGAGATGTGGTTGACCATTGCATATGTCATTGGGAAGATTGTTATGAGACTCCCTGATAGGCGAAGGTTATCTCACATGAGCGCACAGTATGTGCAGGATTGATGCATGATTGGATTGTATGACTCATGCATCTTGCATTATGATTACTGTACGCCCTAGCCACATCAAGGTTGTAGCCTCCACAGGCATATCGTGGATGACTAGATGGGACATTGAAACTCTGTTCCACCATCGGGCTGCCATAAATGGCCCTGGGTGAAAATCCCTAAACCTCTTGGTACCAGATGATGCCCCAACATCGAAACCGAGTGGATACATGAGCGCCCGAGTGCTGAATATCAGGAGACCGCGTCTCCCCCTATGTCGTGGTCAGTTGGGAGGGGGTGTGGCCTTACCCGCCCGAGGGTAGGGGGCATATCTAGGCTGAGTTTGACCAGCTCATGAATGGGTCCGTTATCGACGTGCCGGATAGGTATTGGCAGACTATTGGCTAGGTGGATAATGAGGTTTCTTACGCTCACTTGGACTATGCTGCTGAGAGAGAGGTAGTGTCATTTGGAGTGTACTAAACCCCGGTGATGATCTCAAAGATGAACTGTACTGATATGTGGACTTATTGAGCAGGAGTTACATACTCATTCATTCATTCATTCACTATTCACTCGGGCTGGTGGTGAGCAATTATTTATTACGTGTACCTTCGTAATGGCCAGGATTTCGGTTAGGGCGCGCGACTAACCTGAGATCAGGAGTTTACCACATCAAGTCTGACTATCCAAATTTAGATATAGGACTGGTTTAGATAGAAGTCCCTTGTGATGGACCCCATAGCTTACGATACTACGTATTATCATCCCGACTTCACACTCCAACGTGGTCATTCCATTCGCACCGCATATTACATTACATCCGCGGCATATGGCATTTTGGGTTATTGTGTTTCTGCATTTATATAGTTTAGATACGATTGACGTTATTCGTGAACTCATCAAGAATTGTATATTGCATCGCATCTTTGGCATCTGATATTTAGCTCCTTATGACTCCTCATTTGCATAGCTGTCCTATATTGCATATTCTGATATTGATTGACTTATGGACTTGTCCGTATTTTCGCTTACTCTGTTATCGTATGATTTATGATCTTGTCAGTATTTTTGTTTACTCTGATAATTCTTACTCTTGTCAGTATTTTTGCCTACTCTGATAATTCATGATTTTGTTAGTATTTCTGCTTATTCCGATATTGTATGATTTATGGGTTACCAGTAATTCCGGTGCTGTATGATGATGACATTGTATAGAATACTTGGTACTTAGTTTGTGCACACACTTACACCACCCTCTAAGTTTTCTATAAGCTTGTGCATGATAGATGCGTGCAAGTGATGTTAGGTTGCAGCAGTGTTGAGCTTGGAGCGTGCAACGGTCTTCTGGAGCTTAATTTTTGATTTATGTATTTTTCTTTCAACATTGTACTTAAATGATTATATTAGTGGATATATGATGATGATGTTGTCTGTACGAATTGGGTAATCTTATAGTTATGCTTATTACGAGTTAAATGTACATTAAAAAAAATCCTCCTTATAGGATCCTAGGATTGGAATCTGGCATATGGACGCTAGGAGCTGAGAATGGGGTACTACGGAGGCTGTTAGCACCGGATTCGGTGATCAGGATTCTTGTGAATCCGATTTTTGGGTTTGGGACGTGAAATTCTAGGGAAAATTTTAAGCCTTCTTGGGATGGACCGTTGATCATTGGCGAAGTACTTCTAGGAGGTGCCATTTGGCTCACAACATAAAAGGAGAAAATCTTCCTGAGCCCATTAATGCCGACAACGTGAAAATCTATCATGGGTAACTATACTTGATTTCGTTAATAATTACAATCATAAAGCTGAGGTCGAAAGACAAGAAACAGACTATCTTGAGAAGCACCTGTCATCCCCTCTCCCCCTAAAAAAAAAGGTCCTAGGAAAAGAAAAGAACAAAAAAAAAAATATGGAGAAGTATATAGTCCAAAAAAAAAAAAAAGGAAGGAAAAGAGTCAAATCCAAAAGAAATATAGGTCTTACAAAACCACCCCATTTCCTTTACAGGATGGTCTGACCCAGACAACAGCTTTATGGTTGTGACCAAAGACGAAGTCAGGAGGGTAGCCAATCGGCTGGCAATGAAGGAAATCTAGCCCCTCTCTCCCGTTACTCAAAAAGAAAAATAAAAAAATATATAGCATGCTTAAGCAAAAAGGAGGAGGTGAAAACCCGAAAGGGTGTGTCGAGTAAAAATAGCGGACTTAAGCAAAGGTAGCAAGCAAAATGAAGAAGCACAAAATTAGAATTCCGTTAGACTTTAGCCAAATCCAAGGGGCATGATTTTCAGTATGTGCTACTCTCAGGGAACCAGGATCCTTAATAAACAACTCAGAATACTAGATTCGACGTGGGTTGAGTTCAATGTTCTGATACCATCATCTAAGGTATAAATCCAAATACAAGTGGACACTGTCAAAATATGGCACAAACGAAAAGTATTTTTTTCCCTTTTAAAGATTTTGTATACATCTACAATAATTCACTATTTTTTATAAAGTTGCTTACAAAAAAAAAAAAAAAACAAAACCAAACAAATATAATCTTTTTGGACAAACTAAAAATGTGAGAAATGGATAAAATAAAGTCAAAGGCTGCCTGGTTAGTCTCCCTTAGCCTCCTCATGTATCGATAATCGCTGCCTAAGCCTATCATTCTCTATGCGTAAGTAAAAGACCTCGTCTCTCACTAGCCTGCGAGATGCTATTATACTCTCATCATATCGTCGACCCACTGCCAAGTGGCGAGCCATATCCTCACACATGATGGAGCATGAAAAGCTCATATAAGAGATGGCCATAAGTAGCTGCCAAGAATGATGGATCAATGAAAGGCTTCTCTTCGAATGCTTCAAAAGAGTTGTCGACAACGCTTGAAGAAGACGAAGCAGAGTCTCCAAGGATATCTCTCTCATCCCCATCATCCATCAGATGCCAACCAGGAACTTGGCAATAAAGCGACTGCTCCGCCACCCAACGCTGATAAGGTACTGTCGCCAAAGGAGGAGCCCAGGACTCAAACTCCAAAGCAGTTGCGTCCAGACAATCCTGTCATGAAGACTGAATCCGCTGTCGAAGAGCTGACATGCGCAGAGGTATGGGTGCGTGCCCAAATCCCGAAAAGGAAAAAAGAAAGGATATCCTGTCGGTATCCAAACTGCCGAAGGAAGAGAATCAGACGATAAGAGCAATAAGCTTGGAAGCCTAGTAGAAGCAAAGGAGTACGAATAGTGCTACAAATCAGCGGTGTCCGATAGAGCCACAAAGCCTCCCATCTGACCTCCCATTTGCAGAGATGAGAGAACATCTGACGGTAAAGGGACTCAGTAGCCTCGACACCAAGGGAAAGCTCGTCCAGAAGCAAAGACAAAACATCAGTACGATGGGAGTCAGGCCAAGAGAGGCGCAGTGTCATAAATAGGTGCTTCCACAGCCATACCTAAAAAAAGAAAAGAAATAACATATGACGGAGAAGAAAGCGCAAAAGAAAAGATAAGAGGAAAAAGAAAAGGAATACCTGAAGGAAAGAATAACACCCTTGGAGGATACAGGTCTGCCTAAGAGAACACTCCGACAAGTCCAGGAAGATCTCAGTGAAAACCAAGGGGATAATGCTCTGGCGAGAAAAGACATGGCGGAAGGCGTAAAAAGGGACCATCAAAGACGACTGTTGCCATCCTAAAAAAAGCAACTCCACCAGAACATAGAATATTAGTGCGTTCAAGCACTGCAGCTGGCGAGTAGACCCATCACATCATTGAGTAGTCAAGCATTGATCATATAATAGCTCAAGGGTGAACTCTCTTGTAGCACTATCGACCGTGGGAGGAGCTGCCGCAAATCCGAACCATGCCTCTAAATCAGATCTCCTCACCTGTCGAGATGGAGGAAGATGCGGCTCGTGGGAGAAAGAAAGATCGATCAAACGAGACGATTCCTCCAAAGAAGGACCTAATTCTAGGTCATTGAAGGAAAACATATTCAACGCTGGAACTTAGTCATATGACGCAACACTCAATATTCTTCAATCCAGGCAAACTCGATGAAGGTGCAAGACCTCTCTAAAGCCCAAAAGACGCAGCTCACGACTCTCGGAAGCAGTCAAACTCCCTATCCAGACACACAGTTGCTCTAAACAGGTGCCACGTGGCTGAAGGCGATAAGTATGGATAGGAACACCCTCTGCGATCTGAAGACCACGTTCAATCGACGAATCATCAAAGATAGGCATTCCCTCGTCCAAAAAATCAATCTCATGGTGACAAAAGAAGCTCGATGCTCCCATGGCCTCACATAGTATGTCGTGAAAAGCAGCAACTATTCACAACCCCAAGTGTAGAGTCATGATGTAGTAATAATCTCGATGAGACCAAGGTCGAATCCACATGGACTAATCTCGTACGTTTCTAAAAGTAACTAAAAGTAGAGTTAGAAGAACTAAATCTAAATATGAAATATAAATGAGTAATTGTGAATGATGTAATTGAAACTTGTGAATTTAAAGGTAAGAACTAGGGTGCCAAGGATCCACTTGTAGCAATTAAGATGCTACCCTGATTCAAGTAACACAATTGGAATTGAAGTCTTATCCTATCCAATTGGAAAATATAACAATTAAATCAAATCTAAACTTTCATTGACCTAATTCTCAATGGATGAGGATTGAGAGGATTGCAGGGGATTACATCACCCTACTATGCCTAGGAGACGATGGTGAACAATAGGATTTACTAATCCCACAATCTTAAATATGAAAAGAAGATATTCAAAGCTATCGCAGTATCTATTGTAATTTGAGTCACAATAAACTATAGAAAATGAAAATATTCCTTAAAATCAAACTAGAATTCAATGAAGTTCAACATAAATAAGAATCAAAGTGAAGTAAACATCCTAATCACGTTATAAGCTTCACCTCTTAGCCCTAGCTAAGAGGTTTAGTTAACCATAATATGATTAAACAAAAATCTCTTAAGGAAAGCATAAAAACAGACTAAGTAAGAAGAAGAAAATTCTTGAGGGTGGCTCTCCACCCTTTTGCTCCACTCCTTAAACCCTAAAAGATGCCTAAAAAAATTCTAAGAACTCCTATTAATAGTTGGAGAACTCCAACTTTTGCACTAAGTTGAAAAAGTTCAAAAATCGCCTCAAATTTATGTAGTCCACGCAAAATTTGCGTAACCTTTAACTGGTCGAGAGTCATCTTCGACTAGTTGAGAGAAATCTTCAATTGGTCGAGAGTCGTGCAATTTAAAAAGATAATGTTGTTAGAGTTCGAGTCGAAGTTTCTTGGGCTGGTCGAAGGAGAACTTGGGCTACTCGAGGCAGAGCTTAGGCAAGTCGAGCTTCACCCGTATTCCTTTTCTTCACTTCAAATCTTCGATTCTCTTCATTCCTCACTTGATTTTCTTAGATCTTTGGCATGTGAATTCTTTAATCTTGGATTCATAAGATCCATCTTTTGCCTTGATAATTCTTGAGCATCAAATCCATACTTTTAACATTCTTTACATTCCAAGCTCTCAGATTCACCTTGTAACACAAACATGTATAAAATATACCTTTACGCATCATCATGTTCATAAAATCAAGATACAAATATAGAAGAATATGCAATATTTGACACTCAACACACTCCCCAATCGGCATTTTATTAGTCTCGATCAAAACATGCATGAAGTGAACCTCAATTCTCAACGCTCAAAACCGTTTTCAAAAAATAATCTTTTGTGCAATCAAGTATGAATGAGTAGAATTAAGACAACAAAGTGGGACTTTGAAAACTTAGAACCGAATTAAATAAGCAGTCAATCAAATAGGTTCTCTAGCAATTTTTTTCAGAGCATAAGTTCCTATATCATATTTTTCAATGTGCTCAGTGAAAATCAAATTGCTTCCCATGAGAATACTATCGTTTCATAATGTTAAGCATGTTCATCATATCAAGAGGAGTTAAAAACTCAAGTGTTAATTCCGAACTTATCCCATTATCCTTCTTTTTCTAGTTTTTGATTTTATATCAATGGTCATTTTTTATCATTATTTATTCTTTTCAAAACTTTTTTTATTTTTTTTCAAAATTTTTCCAGTCTTTTCATCATTCATAACCTTTTTGTCGATCTCACTGTCTTTTACTGGTTTTTCATCTTTTAAGGTGAATAAAATTCTCCAGACTGAATTCTCATCATCTATCAATGATTTACATACTAACCAATAGAAATTCTAGCATAATTCACAGAAAATGAATTGAATGTGCCTTGTGATTTAGATCAACATGATATTAAAACTTCCTCTTAATTAATTAAATGAAAGAACTTTAAGTGATAATCTACTCGGTTGATCAAACTCTAACAATTCAAAGTTCAATCTCTATCTTATAATCATACTCAAAAAATTCTTAATTACGCAAACTATCTCTCCCAAACAAGTCTTTTAACTTGAAATTTTGAAAAGTTTTAAAAATTTTGCTCGAAACATAAGAAAAGACTGATTAGTCCACCTAATCCACATCTCCCAACCTAAAATCTACATTGTCCTCAATGTAGAAGAGATAAGTATGCAATGCACATAAGTTAATGAAAAGAAAAGAGAAGTGATGGAATGGTAGTACCTGAAGAAGGAGAATTAAAGCTACTCCAAGGTTCTCAACGTGAATGTGGGTTAGCGAGAAGACTAAACCAATTGAAACCAAACTATACTAGTTCTAAATCCTATGAAAGCAATAAACCTAATCCAAATCCTAGAAAGCAAGGAATGGTTACTCAATCATGCAGTAGGTTCCTCCTCTGGCCATTATCTCGATAAATTTCTCACTAGGCTTCTCAATAAGATTATTCAAAAGCCCTTTTTTGCAATAGGCTTGGATACCTTGAAGCATGAATGTCTAGAGATATTTATGAACTTCAGCAAAAAAAAATTCTTTAAAGTATCCAAAGTAGATAATATTCACCTGTGATAGAAAAATTCTTGATGTTACTACACCACGATAAATCAGAGACTATGTAGGTGAAATTCAGTAAAATTCTCATTAGGCAATGTAGTCTCAACACATTCCAAAGTCTCAGACTTTAGTTCAATTTTTAGCTCCTCCTTTAATGGTAAACGCTCAGGATCTGTGGAAGGAGGTGCTTCAGAGAAATGATTCCCTCTGTCAGTATCAACTACCAAGGTATTTTCTCACGGGACATTAACTATGTCTTAAATCATATAGTCCTTAGAATTCTCAAAGTGTGCCAAGCAAACTTCTAGAGAGTCGGGATATTCAGTTGAAAGGGGCTCATTTTCTACATCGAGGTATGTAATGATATGCCCAATGATTCCTTCTTCTTCTCTTAGAATAGAGGAAAACATTCTCTCTTACTCTTCATCTTGGTGAAAATCAATTGTCACCCGATGCATCTTGCCTTGCCCTGCATAGACAAATTGAGAATCAGTGGGCAAAGATCAAAGGAGAAGACTCAGTTCCTTGATACTAATCAGTAGAGGCTTTGTACTATTAAGGGATGACTATTCAAATGGTGGCCACTGCTAGGTAATTTCAAATACCGAAGTCATATAAAGTGACTCGTCCATTTCCCTAATCAAATCATCATTTAAATCAGGGGAGTGGGCCAAGCACGCCTCAAAAGAATCGCACGGTTTAATTCGAAGGAACTCAGCCTCCTCATTTAAATCAAACATCAGATAGGGGAGTAGATCATTATGGTTGGCAACTTCTTTTACCTCATGATCATTTACCTGGACCATAATTGAAATCAATTTCGGAGAATTCTGGCCTGTATACTCATGATTGTCATCTCACTCCTCATCATTGTCTAATTCAGTACAGTTGAGTTGAGATCACTTTCCTCACATTGTGTTTCTAGAGGATCAAAATATGGATTCTGGGTTGCTCTATTTTCCAAAGGGTTGATCATATTAATGTCGTGGATATCGTCAACATATTCTGACTGTTTTCTCATGTTGAAAAAGATATTGAGCTCCAACGTCATGTTTCTGAAAGATAAACTCATAACTCCATTCCTATGATTAATTATGGCAGTTGATGTAACTAGGAATGGACGACCAAGGATGACAGGGATATGAGTGCTCATATCTAAAATGGGTTGAGTATCCAGAACGATAAAATCTACCGAATAGTAAAATTTGTCAACCTGGACTAGCACATCCTCGATTATCCCTCTTGGTACATGGACCGAATGATCAGCAAGTTGTAATGTGGTCCGGGTGAATTTTAATTCACTTAGACCCAATTTTTCATATACCGAGAAAGGAATCAAATTAACGCTTGCTCCCAAGGTAAGAAGTGCATGCTCTATCTAGTGATTCCCAATTATACAAGTGATAGTTGGGCTACCAGGATCTTTATATTTTTGTGGCACATCTTGTTTAAGAATGACACTCACTTTTTCTAGTCGAAAAATTCTCTATTGAATAGTCTGTCATCTCTTGGTTGAACATAAATCTTTCAAAAATTTGGCGTAAGAGGAGATTTGTTTCATAGCATCCAACAGAGGGATGCTGACTTTCACTTGTTTCAACACCTCTATAATATCCTGTGAATTAGGTAAAGGTTTTGGTGCAATCAACCGTTGGGGGAATGACGCAATTAACTTACTTTGAGGTTCCGGTTCCAACCCATGTGGAGTATTACTAGGTCTATCACTCTCATCTACTTCCGGGTCCTTAGACTTTTTAGCCCTTACCAGAATAGATTTATTAATTGTCTTCCTACTCCTAAGAGTGGTGATAAGCTTAGATTGTTCCATCTGATTTGAAGAAATTGGGTCACTAATTTCATATTGCAGTTTATAGTTGAAGAGAGTTTGGCCTAGAAGGATCCATTTTTTCCTAATTAAATCTTTTGTCTCACGCCCTTCTATGACCTTTGAAAGGTCTTGAATGGCTTGCAATATACTCTGATTGAGAAGCTCTTGATTTTGAATATGTTTTAAGGTCAGATCCTCTTGAGGGTTCCTTTGATTCAGAAATTGATTAGGGATCTCTTGCGAAGTAGCCGTTTGTCCATTCCTCCAACTGAAATTTGGATGGTTCCTCCAGCTGAAGTTGTATGTATTTAAAGTAGGTCTACTGAAAGGTCTTTGGTAGTTGTTCACGGCATTTGATTGCTCATTCAGAATTTCTTAAAAAGCAGGTATTGATGAACAATTTTCAGTTGTATGTATGTTGCAAGCACAAATACCGCAAATAACTTCCTTAGCCTTATCCTTCTTAAGTTCCATGGCCTCAATTTTCCTTGTGAGACTGGCCACTTTACCATTTCTATCATCTTCCTCTTTCAAAAGATATATCCTGCCCTTTTCCTTTGATTGGGTAGGTTTATAAGTGGTGCTAGATCTTGGAGGGATGTCCTATAATTGTGCGGTTTTCGCGAGTTTGTCAAAGTAATCTCACACATCATCAATATCTTTATTCATGAATTCCCCATTGCATATTGTCTCGACGAATTGGCGCATAGAAGATGTCAGTCCTTCATGGAAGAAACTTGTTATGCGCCACGTTTCAAAACTGTGTTGTGGGCATGAACTAATAAGATCCTTGAACTGCTCCCAACATTGAAAGAATGTTTCATCTTCCTTTTGGTGAAGTTCATGATCAACTTTCTAATGGTGTTCGTCTTATGGTATGGGAAATTTTTCTTTATGAATTCCCCTATCATGTCATTCCATCTCCCAATAGATCGTGGACGTAGTAAATGCAACCACGTCTTAGCGTTTTCTTTTAAGGAGAAAGGAAAGAATTTCAGCCTGATCGTGTCTTCAGACACATTAGGAAAGTATAAAATCATTATGATTTCATCAAACTCTTTCATGTGTAGATATGGACTTTCAGATTCATGTCCATGAAACTTTGGGAGGAGTTAAATCACCCCTGGCTTGATATTCATATTTTCTGTATTTTCTGAAAAATTCATATATGAAAGTGTACTCACCCCCACCAGTTGTAAATAGTCTCATAAAGTACAAGGCAGATGTGCATGATACACCTTATTCTCATCCTAGGCCTCCTCAACTGGAGGTTGAGGTTGATTATTAACCATCACTTCTATTGACTCTGAAGATCTCAAGTGGTGTCTAGTCTTATGATGGAGAGACAATCCTTCGACTAATCCTCCTTTACTCAAAAGATGTAGAGTATTGTTACGAACCCACTTGGTCATGAAACACTTTCAGCCTTCAAGTACAAAATCTAACCTAAAAATCTAAGAATTGAAAAGTACAGCAAATAAGAAGTAAGAGAGAGAGAGAGAGAAAGAGAGAGAGAGAGAGAGAGAGAGAGAGAGAGAGAGTTAGAACGAAGTCACCAGATAGAAGATGCTAGGTTAGGATACTACAAAGCAGAGAACACAGTTAGTTTCAAAAAATAAGTTCAGAAAAATTCCTTAACCTATAAACAAAATAGAAAGTTAATCCTAATCTTAACCCAACTCTAAAACTAATTAAATTCAGAAAAGCGCAACCGTAGTCCTCGGTAATAGCATCAAAAACTTATTCACAACCCTAAGTGTAGGGTCCCGATATAGTAATAATCTCGGTGAGACCGAGGTCCAATTCACATGGACTAATCTCGTACGTTTCTAAAAGTAACTACAAGTAGAACTAGAAGAAGAACTAAATCTGAATTTAGAATATAAAGGAGTAATTGTGAATGATGTAATTGAAACTTATGAATTTAAAGGTGGGAACTAGGGTGCCAAGGATCCACTTGTAGCAATTAAGATTCTACCTTGATTCAAGTAACATAATTAGAATTGGAGTCATATCCTATCCAATTGGAAAATATAGCAATTAAATCAAATCTGAACTTTTATTGACCTAATTCTAAGAGGATTAAAAGGGATTCCATCACCTTACCATGCCCAGGAGACGATGGTAAACAACCGTATTTACTAATCCCACAATCTCAAATAGGAAAAGAAGATATTTAAAGCTATCGCAACGTCTATTGTAATTTGAGTCACAATAAACTATAAAAACTGAAAATATTCTTTAAAATCAAACTAGAATTCAATGAAGTTCAACATAAATAAAAATTAAAGCAAAGTAAACATCCTAATCATGCTACAAGATTCACCTCTTAACCATAGCTAAGAGGTTTAGTTAACTATAGACATGATTAAACAAAAATCTCTTAAGGAAAGCATAAAAACAAATAAAGGAAGAAGAAGAAAACTCTGGACGGCGGCTCTCCACCCTTTTTCTCCACTCCTTAAACCTTAGAAGATGCCTAAGAATATCCTAGGAACTTCTATTTATAGTTGGGGAACTCCAACATTTACACTAAGTTGGAAAAGTCCAGAAACTGCCTCAAATTTACGCAATCCACGCAAAATCTGCAAAACCATAGACTAGTCGAGGATTATCTTCAACTGGTTGAGGGTCATCTTCAATTAGTCGAGAGAAATCTTCAACTGGTCGAGAGTCGCGCGATTTTAAAAGATAATGTTGCCGGAGTTTCTCGGGCTGGTCGAAGCAGAACTTGGGCTAGTCGAGCCAAAGTTTGGGCTAGTCGAGTTTCACGCGTATTCATTTTCTTCACTTCAAATATTCGATTCTCTTCATTCCTCACTTGATTTCCTTGTATCTTTGAGGTGTGAATTTTCAATCTTGGCCTCCTAAGATCCGTCTTTTGCCTTGGTGATTCTTGAACATCAAATCCATGCTTTTAGCATTATTTACATTCTAAGCTCTCAGATTCACCTTGCAACACAAACATGTATAAAATATACCTTTAAGAATCATCATGTTCATAAAATCAAGATATAAATAAGGAAGAATATGCAATATTTGACACTCAACAACAATAGGAGGACCAAGTCATCTACGATCATCACATTAGGGGCCGTAGAAAAGGTGCCCACCGCAGGAGTCACAATACCAAGACCACCCCAATATAACGGATCATCTACCATATCTAGCCCACCACCCAAATCCGAACCACCCATCATAGCCACCCCGCCACCATCACCCACATCCACACCATCCACCGCAACCAATCTGCTATCACCATGAGCCATGCCGCCCATCACGGTCCCATAATCCACACAAAAAAATCATGGCTAAACCATCACCATGGGGGACACCACCTATCAAGACCCCACGATCCATGCCATCTATCATGATCAACCCATCCCCATGATCCATGCCAACCATCAACACCCATGCCATCAGTCATGGCCAAATCTGGACCATCCATCATCATCATAGTCTCATCCACACCTTCCAATGGCATGCCCACACCTAGGCTCCCAAAAATCAGCCCTCCAAAATCCCCATTCTCACTACTCAATGGCCCACCAAGCATGGATCCATTCAAGCCATCAAAAACTCATCCATTCCCCAAAAGCTCTCCAATACCCATCCCTTCCCCATTAATGGAGGATAAACCCCCCTCATTTATGGCATTTATCTCACAATTAACACCATCCAACCCACCATCAAGAGCTTCACCTTTAAATAAGCTTTCATCCATCACTTCTTCATAAAAAAGGGTAAGAGATGCATTATTTACCTTAACCATGGGACCTAAGTGCTCCTCATTTTCGGGACCACCAAAGCTCCCCTTATCTTCTGCCATTAAAAAAAGATATAAGGAAGAAGACAAGAAAGAGAAAAAGACAAAAGGAAGAAAAATAAAGGAAGAGCATGTTTGGACAGATGCAACAGAAAGCAAATGGGACAGAAGAGATTCGGAAGGAATAGAGAGGGAGCTGTCATTGCTGGAAGAAAAGATGAGTAGGGGCAGTAATCGGATTACTGCCAACGGTAATCCAATTACCGCCCCCTCTCGACATTTGCGCCCACCGCTGCCACCACCTGCAATTCAAAATTAATGGGCGGTAATCCGATTACCACCCCAACGTGGAACATGCTCCATAAATGGATCTTAACCATCATGAAGGTTGAGGGAGATCAAAAACTCATCAAAACATGCACATTGGAATCATTAGGGGGTCGAAAAGCGATCTGAAAAGTGGCACTAGATGAATGTATTTACGATATATAGGAAAAACTGTTTTACAAAAGTACATGGACAGAGAGAGTAAAGAGGTCGCTACTCATCAGGTATATACTCGTCTGAATCCTTTGGAAGAACTTTGAGACCTAAAAGATTCCATCTAGCAAAACGCGCACCATCACTAAGAGCGTATGCATTTCTCAGAATGGGACCAATGTCATACTGTTTACACCAAGAGTTGTACTCTCTTGCAGGATCCACAATAGCACTAGCATCGTAACCCTCTAAAGCAGCCGCCAACTCACACTCAGGAACTTCTCTCCAATTCGTCAGTTCAGCAGGCGGGCTGAGTGGTACAAGGGGACTGCTAGTCTGCTGCCAAAAGAGTCTCTCTCCCAATTACCATTTGGTCACCCAAGGATCCTCCAAAATATGATGACGGTGCGAGGCCTGGAAAGCCTCCTAAGCCTCAGGAGTAAGAGATGCGGCAGATCGAATATAAGGCCTGGTGTGAAACTGACAGAATAATCGAAGGTTAGGATTAAGGCACAAATTAAAAAAAAAAAAAGAAAAGGAAAGAAAAGGCAGTCGCTCACATCATCAAGGACTAGTGCATCTACATTAGACCTCCAAGCGAGATCTGAAAACTGGCGGGTACGGCTTCGGTTATCTTTGTACCAAAGCATCACGCGAGTAAAAGGAGGGTTGTGGTTTATCAAAGTGGGCCCTAAGTGTGAAAAATGATCAAAGAAGCAAACCTGTACAAAGATCAATCATCAAGACATGTTTTCATGAGAATAGGCGAGATAAAAGTTTTGATACCTACCTCGATAACTGGATAGAAGCCAATCATTGACCTACTGCTACATCGGCTGACCTTGTCCAACCCTTCATACAAGTGGGTCAAGAGCGTAGCATTCCAGTTATACAGCGTGGGAAATATAATATTGGTCACAAGCAATGGCTGACGGGAGCTCACCAACTCATTCCCATGATAAAAAATCCTGGCAAGGTATATTAAATCAAGGCACGAGCTTTCACAATAGCTTCAGCCTCAGTCTGCAGAACTTGTCACGGAAAATTCACGATAACAAAAGTAGCTTAAACCCGGGTCCCGAGAATTCAAAAGAATGGGGAACCATCTCTAGGAGGTTCATCCAGTCATCCTCAGAAGGGATAGGGAGATCCTCCTCAAAGGGAATGGACCGCCTCTCATATCGAAGGACGAGCTAGATAAAGATGTTGTAAGGAGTGATCCCCCACTCGCCAAAAGGAAGATGAAATGTGTGGGTCTCGGCACGCCATCGCTTAGTCAATACTGATAAAAGCGACATGTTTGTCTTGCTCAAGCGAACTCTGAACAAGCCGTAAGTTGGAGTGCGCTCCAGCACCTGGAAGAACAATGGCTGATGATCCACAAACCAATCTGGCCAGTGGCGATGGACCCCGCATCCCCTCAAAACAGTAGGAGCCCTTCCCTCTCGGGCTACATCAAAGAGATGCCGACCCTCTCGAGGTACATGACAATGGTTGACTGACTGACTAGAAGTTCCAGCCTCACTACGACCATGATGAGGCATGCTGTAGGAACGACATTCACAGGTAACTATTTACATCTGCCTTCACAAACTGCCCACATATTCAGAGAGAGAGAGAGAGAGAGAGAGAGAGAGAGAGAGAGAGAGAGAAGAAGACACATTATGGGTGGTCTCCTGAATTTTCACTAACATGATTTACTCCTGTGACCCATTGACCTAGCCCATCTCAAGGCCCATTGTCCAAGCTCATCTCAAGGCCCAATTCGAAGCTCATCTTGAGGCCCATCATAAGAAAAGCCCAATCCAAAGCCCATCATAAGAAAAGCCCAATCCAAAGCCCATCTCAAGAAAAGCCCTTCTCAAGGCCCATTGTCTTAGCCGATCTAAGGCCCATTGTCCAAAATCCATTGTCTCAAGGCCCATCTTAAGAAAAGCCCAACCCAAGGCCCACTGTCCAAACTCGTCTCCATTAGCCCCAAATCATTTTAAGGCCCACTTAGGAAAATCCATCATTTCAAATCCACATAAAGGGTCTAGATAAATCATGGCAGAAAAAATGAGGCCCACTCCGAAATGGTGGCCCACCATCAAGAATCCACAACACATGAGGATCCAAATGGGCCACAATGACCAATTTGGCCCATCAGATTAAGTCAGTCCCTTTCTTCCCCACAAAGAAATGATCCATCAAGGGACCACATTCTGAGGCTACATGATGGCCCATCATTTTATTTTTTTTTAATGATGTATAGGATTTGGGCCTTCTTCCAAAAACAACAAAAAATAATTAAAAAAAGAAAAAACTCATGCACAAATAAGAATGGGGCACTTCTCTTATAACACCCCACTCCAACAAAAAAAGGGTAAAAAATTACATATCTAAAGGCCAAATAGGCCTAGAACTCGAAAGAAAGGGAGAAAATTCATCCCTTGGCAAGAAGAATTTTTTTCCAGCAAGATCAAGGCGCTGGAATTCATCCAAAGTCCCATATTTTTTTTGTTTCCCTTGTTAAAGAGAGATCCATAGTTAGAAGGAAACAGTCCCAAAAAATCCATGGACATGGATACCCAAACCCACCACATAATCCAAATGGTTGTGTAAGAGAGAAATAACTACATGAGAAAAAGGAGGTCAGGGAAGAGAGGATTAATGAAGAAAGGAAGTAAGGAGAACAAAGGAAAGAGAGAGCTTGTAAAGGGTAACAATGGTGCCTATGGAAGAAAAAATGAAGAGAGGATATAGGGAAGAGAAGGACCGGCACTAGACCAGGGGCGGTAATCCAATTACCGCCCGCGGTAATCGGACTACCGCCCCCTGCCAAGAGCACGGCCCTGCGCTACTGGTCCCCTTTGATGTGATGTAAGAATCCAGAAACAAGCTCGGACCAGCGGATAGAGAGAAGAAACGAGGGAGAAGAGAGATTTTCATGAGATTCAAAGAGAGAATGAATATTTCATGAGAAATTGAAAAATCTCATGAGAAATTAAAAATCTTGAGATGAGAAAATGAAGGAAATTTTTCAAAAAATACAAAAAATGACAGAAATCCCAATAAAAACCAGATTAGTTAATCAGTCCCACGAAATCACCAGTGGAGGCAACAGAACTATCTAGACTAATTTAAAAAAAAAATGAAGGCTAAAATAAAAACTGAACGACGACGCCCTCCCAAGAGATCGGATGGATCTTTTCAAAAGGCTTCAAGAAAATATTCAAAATTTGCAATAAAATCCATAAGGGGTGTAGCTCCTCATGCAGGATAGTTTTAAAAATAATTTTTTTTAAAACAAAACAATGCTCGACATGCAAAGTACTGAGAGATCTCCTATGCTTCTCAGTGGCGTCCGACGTAAATAGTAAAATAAGATTCGACCTCTTTTGGTTTCCCCAGGAGTTGTTAAATTCGTATGTGATACAAGTATGGTTGGCCTAGATCTCTATATCAGGACAATTGTACAAACAATGAAGCGTAAGTAATAACAAATTCGATCTAGCTCTGGTCAAAGTAATCATTTCAAAAGAGTGGAGAAAATCAATTGTAATCAACGTATCAAAATCAAAAGATTGCATGAAAAAAGGGTCACCTGCACATACCTAGTCCGGGATGCTTGGAAAGTCTCATCGAGTCCAAGTTGGCGTAGTGAGTTCCCTGTAAGGCCGCAAAACGTGCCGGGTAGCTAACCACTTTGACAATCAAATGGAACAAGTACTCTTAGGGTGATTGTGTAGCAAAGGAACACCAAAGATCCAAATAGTATGGGAATCCCCGTAAAGCCACAAAAGTGCTACTCTCCGATGCTATTACCGATCTGATGTAAAAGCATTGTGATTCATGGCCCGTAATGCCGCAGAAAGTGCAGAGATACTCACAACATTTTCCTCAGACCCTTATGATATGTGGAAGTTATCCCTTTTCCAAACAGTAAGCTGACAATGATATTATGACCGACAATGGATCTAACCATAATCTCTTTTGACCAAAATAGTAGGGTATCCACTCGCTTTGGCATTTGGTTGCACGCAACCTCTGACAAAAATGGGCATCTATAGACACCCCACCCAGGCTAGCAATTTGATAAGGCATGAATGATCCTTAGGAATTGAACCTGAACCTCACACCATACCTAAAACTACAACTAAGCCCTAGCCAAACCTAAGTCATCCCATTACCCATAATCGAGCCATTTTTAAGCCGTAACCGAGTCATTTCAAGCCAATTTTTAGCCAAAAATCTAAAAAAGGGCTTTGGGCCGCACCCAGGGCCCGAATAAAGCCCACCAGCTGAAATTCGAAAATAATAGTGGACGGGTGGTAATCGGATTTTCGCCGGTGGTAATCCGATTACCGACCCACCTCAACAAATATGCCCCTCTGAGCTACGGTTGTTACTCTCTCCCACAGTCAACTCTTTCACAAATTTGACTCTGAGATTCACTCTATTTACCATCCTACCAAGACCATAAACCTATAAGGAGGTGTCATGTGGCATTACCCTCTCTTCCACCAATCATAAGCCACTATATCATCATTCACCTTCAAAAGTCCTTAAAATTACGAAAAGACCATCCTAAAAGGCTATAAATATCCTTCACTTTTCTTCATTTCATACCAAGAAAAAAACCAACAACCACCATCCACCAAAAAGAATGAGAGTGAGAGAGAATAAGCAAGTGAGAGTGAGGAGTGCTTGAATATTCAAACTCCTATCTTTCTAATCTCCTCAATCATCCCTTAGCTTCTCACTTCCACTTGAGCCAAACCTTTCAACCATAGCGCACCAAAACATCCAAGCTGTTTCAAGTGCAAGCCAAGGATCACACATCCATCATCAGCACTCATATCGCATCATTATCTCCTTTCTCAACCTCCCTGTTTATCTAGATTGCCGTTGAATGTATGCTTTGTGACTTGCCGAAATTTTGTACCCTATCACATCAGAAGCTTATGGTAGCCTAGTCCATTTTTTAATGGTATTTTAACATCATCACATCTCCTCTAAATATTCATTGGACGTATGCTCTGTACCTTGTCAGAATTTTGGACCTTGCCACATCAGAAATTCGAGTTTTCCTAGGCTTATTTCGATCTTATTATCCTATCCATTAAGACTATTTTACCACACGAAGTAGAAACTGTACATTCATACGGGCAAAGAGAGTGCCTAATACATTCTCTCTTTGTTACTAAGGTCCCTTACTCAGAATCTCAAATTGCGGATCAAAAGTCAACTTAAAGCAGGAGAGTTTTCAGATTCTCTATTTTTACTTATTCTGCAGGTTCTATCCGACTGTAAGATTTTAAGTTAAGTAGCTAGTGGCGACTCCAAGACTATTGCATCATTAATCCAAATCAGCCTAATCAACTCCCAACCACAAACATAAATTAGCATGGGCGCCGATTTCTAGCGTTCACACTTAGACACCGCTACTTTCTAGGATTTTGGTGTGCCAACACATGGGTACACTTGGATACTCCTAGACAAGACACAAGACTTAAACATTTGTAAAGACAAAGTGTCCTCGTGATGTCATCGAAAAGTACCATGTGTTGGACACTTTATGTGAGGTGTCCAAACATTTTTCTGCACCTTCTTCAATTTATTTCTTTTGTCAAGCCAAAGATCTCACACCGTTAGCCTTCAAGCTTGACTCCATTCTCTTGTTCTTGAAGATTACCTATAAGAACTTCCTCTCTCTAGATTCCAATTCATTTTCCGTTATAAGTATCATGACCAATATAATATATATATACACGCTATATTGTTCTTGTTGTTCCTTTGTTTCAGTTTTAATATTTTAACAGAACAAAGGATGCAAGTACTATTTCCCGAAATGATTATCCATGCCTTTTAATGCTTTTTTAATCAGTTATTTGTTAGTTTGAACCATTAGAAATTTGTTTCGATTGAAACTATGTGAATATTCTTTCTAATTTCCTTCATCTTTCATGTTACCATTTTTATTTAAATTATTATCTATTTGTGTATGGAAGTGTCCCCGCGACTAGATTTTTTGAGTTTGCCATATTGGACACTTTAGGACACTTTGGCACTTGGCATCCATGCCATGTGTCTAGATAACACTGCAGATAATATGGTTGCCTTTGCGTGTCTGAAAAGATTCTTTAGAACCGCAAGCAATTCAAGGTGGTAGACAAATGGATAATTCAGATTGGTGATTAGAACTATATTCTATTAATGATCCTGGCCGTCCACTTATTGCATGCTATTGATGGATGGTTAGGATCAGCCAATTAGTGTACTTATTTTTAAGGTAACTATGAAGAGTGGATTGGACCAAGTGAGTCCAGATTGATGATATGGATTATCAATATGTCAAAATGCTAATAGATGAAAGTGATGATGGAAAGGTTACCTTGCACTTAGTGCTTTGGAGAATTAACATGAAGAAAATGTAATTGTCGTAAAAAAAAAAATATTTTGAGCAAATAATATCTTCACTCTTCACAACCTCATATAGCCTTAAGATAGGTATGGCTGGGAACACGAGATTCCCAAAGCCGACCCTAAATAGCAGGAACGAGGCTATGATGATGACCATGACGATGATATAATATATTCGGATAGAAGTTCTCTATCTGGTATACATGTTATCATCTTGAGAAAACTTGCTGTGTTGGGCAGTTGGAAGGCCTTCTGAGCAGCAACTGAGTGTCAAGAGATAAGGATGTTGAGATGGATGTCTGGTAAGATCAGGAAGTATAGAATTAAGGAGGCCACTTAAAGTAACCTATTAGTAGACCCAATAAGAGATAAAATGATAAAAGCAAATTAAAATGATTCAGTTATGTGCAAAGAAGACCAGAGAAAGCTCTGGTAAGGATGGGAGCATTAATTAGGCAGCTGAAGGGGCTGAAAAGTAATAAGAGGAAGACCTAAAAGCACCTGGATCGAGATGGCAGGAAGGGACATGAAGGCTTGTTCACTTACCAAGGACAGTATCAAATTAATCAACGAAAGGAGGGGGTCTCCTGTGATTCTTTGGTAGTTGTAGATAAAAGATGGTAAGCTTCTAAACATATCCATAGTGTTGTAGCTCCTTTCCTGGCCCCCTTTTTTTTTAACCTAGAACTCAGGCTTCTTTTTTTTGTCTTCTTTCTATTTTGTGTAACTCTTCTCTTTTAATACAAGTCTTAAAATTTGACGTAGGGAAGGACGTGAGGTCGAGCACCGTCTTCCTCAAGGGGATAACTGTTCCAAATCCATGGAACTTCACTGGACTCCTTATAGAGACTTCTCGAATCCATGAGAAAGAAAGCTAGCAAAATAGAAAATAAATTCTATAAAATTCGAAATTAATTGATTGATGAAATAAATGAGTTCACAACCCTTTAAATAGGGGTTCTAAGCAATGAGAGAGAAATCAGAAGCAAACTACAACTAAAACTCCTACAAATCGCAACTTACTATAAATAGTAAACTTACTATTTATAGACGATGGTGATGTCTACTAGTGTGCATGGTTTTCGGCCAAAAATATTGGGTGTCCTATTTGGCTTCACCAAGTTGTTCTCCTAATTATTCTAAGCTCTTTTTACGTAGGGTGCAACTCCTAAAGCCCAACGGATGAAGAGTTATAATCAAACTAAAACTTATTATTTATAGTAAAAACGGAATTAAAATAGGAAAACGACCATCGATCCGGGGGAATTTCGCAAATCCGGCTCGCCCAAACTGGTATAGTGGGGTTGGGTGGCTAAACTAGCTTGTTCTACCCTAAAATCATATATTTTATGCCCGATGACTCATTCCGGATTGTGAGATATGCCCGATCTAAGGTCTGACGGTTTGGATCACTTTTGTTGTCGACTGGGCCTTTTCTGATCCATCTTGGCCATGAGTGAAAGATGATTCTAAAGCAGACAGAAAATAGTTAGGACAATGCTATGATGATGATAGCTACTCAATACAGTGTGCCAATGTATTATACCCACCAAGTTAATTGGGAAGGTAAGGCCATGTGTAAAGAAAAGCTATGGCTCTTCAGGAAGGCCTTCCTATCTTCTTGAATTCTTGCAATGTACCCATGGTCTTTTATACATTGAAAGGGCCACCAAAATATCTTCCTCTGCATTTCCAAAAAATGCACCAATCCATAGTGCTTGCACCAAAGCATGTAACTGACACCCAATGTTTCCATTTTCACACCAAAGCATATAACTTATTTTTCCATGTTCACAATTACTTGCCTAAGATATGAAAGGATGTGCATGTCCTACCATACAACAATGTGAATGAGTGTGTACCCTTCGGACAAAATATTCCCAAGGCAATTCTTTGAAGAATCTTTTACATTAATCCAACTGTTTTCAACATGGCCACCTTAATTCCATTGGATAGAGCTAAGTCTTGAGCAGAGGGCAAGATAACATTTAACCAACTTACTGATCGCGTCAATTTAGTTAAAAGGCAGGATTGTTGGCTGATAATTGTTTGATTTCCACTGAATGTATTCTCATGATATCTTTTCTGTCTTTCAGTAGTATGCAAATCCACAACTCATGAATCATAACTGTTCTTTTCTGCCAAGTTACGTATTCGGATGCGTCCGCCAGGCATCATAACAACCATAACTTGTTTCATCTGTCAAAATGCCTTTGATCAATTTACAGATATTTTCTTATTCATTTTCCATGTCTTCAGTCGGTTCTTTTTTATGAAAAATTTAAAAATTAAAAATAGAAAAGAATATACGCCAAGATCAACTAGAAGGTAAAATATGTGCATAGGAAGGATGAGAGAGCCTAAAGAGGTAGCATTTTTATTTTTTTAAGAGCTAGGAGTGTGAAAGGGCAACATGATATAAACAAGCCAAGGAATGAATAGTCTCAAGCAACACTTAGAATTTCAACAGAAGCTAAAAAGTGGCCAAGATGGCAAATTAGTATCCTCAGAGAATGTGATCCAGTTTACCATCTTTGTCTGGACAAAGATAGCAAGAAGAAAACACAGACAGAACCAACGTATTCAACGATGGTAATGGTGGTCATAACAGCCACCATAATTAGTGTTATGATATGGGCCGTAACAGCCATTATGGGCCATTTTTTTTTTTTCCAGAACAGGCATTACAGCCCTGTAACACTTAATGGTACCGACTGTAACCGTTATGTCATGGCCATTACATAACAGTTTTTTAATACCTTGGACACAACTGACGCAAAGGTTCTTGCACTTGAGCTCTGGAGCAATTCGTGAATGAAATCTCCCTTGGCTACAATGTATGGAAAAGGGAGATTCACCTAGTGCACTCAGGTGACTGAAAATGGGCTCTTCTCCTCCAATATACCAAGAGATGGAGCACAGAATCACTTCCTCCTAATATTACCCAAAAGCATACCTACGAACAGGGCCGTCAGTGTCAATGGACCATGCCTAGGGTCAGCTTTGGCCTGAATTTTAAACTATTTGGGGCAAGCTTATTCAAAATTTTAATTTTGTTTGGCCTGGCCTCGGCCCATTGACAGCCCAAGCTACGAATATATTTCCTTGCCCGTATAGCACCATACACTGGACATGTAGTGTTTGCAGCAATGCCCCAACTTCTTTCTCATTTTTGTACGTTTCTTTCCTTTAATTGAATTATGCTTTCGAAGAACTATACAATCCTCGACTCAAGGATATCCACACTATACTCAGGTTCTCATTTTGTACACGAAGGACCCACGACTGGCCGATCCTAAGCTTGGAAGAACCTAGACAGCAATATAGCCTTTTCTTCAGCTGAATTCGGACTGTTTCCGTATTTCTCTTCTCAACCGTCTACTCATAGCCCATGCATTGGAAGGATTGGACAGTCCTATCAAGAAGATTTTTGTGGGGGCATGGTCCATCCGCAGCAGACCAACCCAATTCAACAGTCAGGATCACAGAACCATCGGCCCCATATCCTCGCATCCAGGATCCAACAATTACAGTATGTAAGAGATCATGATCAAGAAACAAACAGCATATATGCATACAAAACATACCAACGCCAAAGAAGAATGCTGCCGCTACCGTAAACTAATCAGATATCCATACATATCGCCGACAATCCCAACAATAATTTTAAAATTTAAAACAAAAAAACAAAAAACATATTTCTCTGCTATCTACCAATCTCGAGCGATAGATATGGAAAGGAAAATGCATGGAAAGAGTATTGATAGCTTACCCTTCTTCTGAGGAGAAGATGAAGAAGAAGATACTGTAAGAAAGAAAAAGAGCAACACCAGAAGTAGGCATTTGACATAGAAAAACCCTTTCATCTCTCTCTCTCTCTCTCTCTAAAACCCCTGCATTTCTCTTTTTCACAGAGAGGAAGAGATCATAAGTTCTTTTTGAGTCGTCGGATCCACTGTTCGTGTCAAAGCAAGAAAATCGCAGTTGTTGCAATCTAATTGGACCGCATTATTACTGCAATGGACCAATGACGATACACGAAGGCAGAAAAGTCGAGTGTTAAAAGGAGCTGTAAGCTGCGGTTGCAGCTGCTAATGACACGAAAGCTTTTAATTACCAGAGCAAAAGTTCTACTCCCAGACGACCCTCAATCTTTAAGCGCTAAAAATTAAAAATTAAAAAAAAAAAAAAAAAAAAAAAAGCGCCATACTTGTGAATCTGGAATAATTATAAAGATCCAAAACGTTCAAAGAGTTTGATCCCATTTGGTGGTTTTATATAAAAATATAATAATCTCTTACTAATCAATATATATATATAATTTTATTATCATTTTATGACCGTCCAATTTTTTGGGTATTTGCTGCTCTCCTGATTGATCAGACGGCCTGTATCTCATCATAAGGAATATTTACCATTGGTATTGAGTTATGATTTTTGAGGATACTTTATATGTTTGTTCTATTGGTACGTGTTGTGAGCTTCTGTGCGGCGCTTGAAGTTGGAGCGTGTGGAACCAGGATTTACGTCGAGAGGCGAGGTTTTGAGAGCTTGGTTCGTTGTCTAACCCGTCGTGCAATGAACTAGGAATGGTTCGTTGCCACTCCATGGTACAAACTGCTTGTATGGATAGTGATTCTGGACTGTCCTATTCAATTTTATCCGTCGATTCGGGGTCTTCATGACGAAGTTGAAAAATTGAAGCCTTCAACGGTCAGAGTTTAAAAGGGAAATTTCTGTTAAACGGTTGATTTATAACTATAATTTTTATATATAGTGAGCCATCCATTGTAGATCTACAAGTTCCATGGACCAGATTTACATTACATATTCACATGTTCTCCAAGTGGGCCGATCGTTTGATGTGCGGTTGGCAGCGAATTGGAAACTTCTTCCTCCTCCTCTCCGGACATGCGGCGTGTGGGAGAAATTTACAGCTGTACGACCCATTTATGGCCCACTAACCTTTTGAAACCACTTCTTTTTAGTTCCCCAGAATAAGCTTCAGCTGCACGGATGACTGTTCACGGGTTGAAAATGACCCTGCTTTATACCAGACGTACTTTCAGACGCTGCCAGTCGCATCCTTCCAAAATTAGGGTTTTTCTTCTTTCATCTCCCTAATCCTTCGTCCTAGCTAAAGAATCTCATCTTCTGATTACATCTCCCCCTCCGTCACTATTCACCTTAGTGGCAAAACCTTCCCTTTACTACTTTTTTCTTTTTGCTTTATCCGATCGAGAATACACACCCCACACACGTCATTTTTGACTTTTGTGAACTTAAGATAGGACAAAAATGGTCATCCCACCCAAGAAGGTTCAAATGGCAGGTATATTTAAATTTCAGCTTTCTTTTTGTGGACCCCACTATAAATTATACCATATATGCACATGGTTCACAATCTATTTTCATTTTTCTAAAATACTGAATGGTATGGCATGTCCTGATAAATGAGCAAATTCAATGCTCAAATGGCCCACATTGAGGGTTTTTGGAAAAAAGAATAAAATGAGATGTGAAACTAAACGAAGACCGTGAAAGAGACCGATCACCGACTGAGTTAATAGACCGAGGACCCACTGAGTTATTGATGAGGACTGTGAACTGAGCTAAAATGACCGTGAACTGAGTTAAAATGACCGTGAACTAAGCTAAAATGACTGTGAACTGAGTTAAATTAACCGTGAACTGACTTAAAATGACCATGGACTGACTTAAAATGACTACAAAGTGAATGGAATTGATTGAGGACTAAGTGAAGTTCAACTCACAACTGAAAGAAACATATAACTAATTTCACGATCAATTCCAGTCAATTCCCTTCACTTCACGGTCAATTCCATGCATTTAACGGTCAATTCCCTTCACTTTATGGTCATTTCCATTCATTTCACGGTCAATTCCCTTCACTTCGCGGTCATTTTCATGTCTTTCACGGTCAATTCCCTTCACTTCACGGTCAATTCCATGCATTTCATGGTCAATTCCCTTCACTTCACAGTCAATTTTATGTATTTCACGATCAATCCCCTTCACTTCACGGTCAATTCCATGCATTTCACGATCAATTCCGGCGATTCCCCTTCACTTCACGATCAATTCCATGCATTTCACGGTCAATTCCAGCGATTCCCCTTCTCATCACGGTCAATTCCATACATTTTACAGTCAATCCCCTTCACTTCACAGTCATTTTCATTCACTTCACAGTCAATTCCATGCATTTCACGGTCATTTTCGACGATTTTTCTTCACTTCACGGCTATTTCCATGCATTTCATGGTCAATCCCCTTCATTTTATGGTCATTTCCATTCATATCACGGTCATTTTCCTTCACTTCACGGTCAATTCCATGCATTTCACGGTCATTTCTGGCGATTCCCTTTCATTTCACAGTCATTTTCATGTATTTCACGGACAATTCTCTTCACATCACGGTCAATTCCACTCATTTCATAAACAATTTCCTTCACTTCACGGTCAATTCCATGCATTTCAGGGTTAATCTCCTTCACTTAACGGTCATTTACGGTCCTCAAACAAATCCACTCATGGTCAATTTTAGGATATTTTCGACCAAAATGCAACATATAACTCGAAAAATTGACCCATAACTTAGTGAAATTGACCGCAGACTTGTTGAATCTCACCTATAAGTCAACCACTTTCACATAGAATTCGTCAAAATGACCGATAACTGTTGGATATTAACTTCTTTTTTACCGACAACTTTGTATAAATTTACCAAGAACTTCATAAAATTGATTGATAAATGAGTGAAACAGGCTCAAAACTTTTGAAAATTCACTAATAACTCCTTTACTTTCATTTAGAATTCGCCAAAAACTAACAGCCGACTCGTCAAACTCACACCATGCTTAATGATTTTTCACCAATACAAGTCAACTTTCACATTATGCTTCGTTAAATATTAAATGTTATTATTGATATAATTTTCAATTCATCTTTGCAGATGACAAACCCTTACATAAGGGATTTAGTGAGTTATTGACTGAGAACTAAGTGAAATTAACCTCGAAACTTCGTCAAATTAACAGCGAACTTCTTGAAATTTATTAGATAACCACGTAAAATTGACTTAGCAATGCATGAAATTGACCACAAACTTCTAGGTAAACACTTAAGAATTTACCTACAATTTAAACTTCAAGATAATTGACCGCAAATTCCAATCACTCTCTAACACTTAGTGAAATCCGTGTTCGAGAAAAAGAATAAGAGTACGTTGATGTGAAACACGTTCTTCGAAGAAAGGTTTTCAAGACTTCACATTTTTCAATGCATGCACGTCCTCTCAGAAAAAGAATGCACTTAGGGTTGAGTAGAATGCAACGTAGAATATGTAATGTGATAGTGTGATAAAGATTATATGGAGATTTAACGAAGAAAATGGGTAAAAAATAAGAAAATGGGATGATAGAAACGAGTTCGGACGTGTATTAGGGTGTAAGGGAGAGAATGGAGTGAAATTAATAAAGTAGGGGCATTTTCAACCTATGAAAAGTTGTCCGTATATATGGGGCTTATTTTGGAGAGCTAGAAATAAGTGGGCTTAAAAAGTTAGTGGGCCATAAATGGTTCGTCTAGTTGGAAATTTCTCGGCGTGTGGTGAGGGAGTGGATTTTAGATGTGGAATGCTACCGTGTGAGTTATTAACTTCTGTTAAATGGTGGCAGTTCCCAATAAAAGTCGTGGGGCACGTGGCTTACATGCAAATCAATCCAGACCATTAAAATGTGCATCCGTAGTTCCAAAAATCTCACTTATCAACCTATCTTTACCATCTGTTTTGACGGTCTAGATCCTCAAAGTTTTTTAGGACAGGACCAACCCAAAATGGGACCTGCGGTTTTGACGGTATGGATCTTTAGAAATTGACTGATATGATGTTCTAAACAGCAGCGTTCCTCAACGAAGGGAAGTTACCCTCCACCTTTCGCACGCGTGGCATCATTGCGGGTTTATACAACACCCGAGCCAATCAAAACGCTGGCCTTACGATGAGCAAGCCTTCAAAGAGGAAACTTATCAGGTAGGTGACGCAAGTAAGGACGTGGGGTGGAGCACATCTTCCTGGAGAAGATAACTATTCCGAATTTACAAAACTCCAGTGGACTCCTTGCAGATATTCTTTAAATTTAAAAGGGAAGAAAATAAAAAATTATTATGCATTCACAGGACTTCTCTAAACTTCTCACATATATTTCCTAAATTTATAAGGAAAGAAAACAGAAAATAAAAATAAATTTTAATAAATTTAAAATTAATTAATAAATAAATAAAAATGAGTTGACAACCTTTAAATAAGAGTACTAAGTAATGAGAAAGAAATATCCTATTTGATTTTACGAAGCTAATTTCTTAATTTTTCTAAGCTCTTTTTACATTCGGCACAACTCTTAAAGCCTAATAAGGGGAGATTTATAATCAAACTAAGATCTAATAAAAATAAAATTGATTAATTAAAGTAGATGATTCAACTCTAAAACTTTATATTTAATCTCAGATAACTCATTTCAAATTATAAGATATGCTTGATTTACGGTTCGAGCGTAAATTACTTTTGTTTGATCCATCTTGGACATGTAACGGTTTGCGACCTACCCTGCGTCAGTAGGCCATGTTATATGAAAACAAGCATTGGCCGTCTGATCTGACCAACACGTGTGTCCCATCAAACTCGTGTACGATCGTTGACTTTTAGACCATGAAATCTTCAAACCGCCTTTTGGACGGCCAGATATCCACATAACACCTTGCCACGTGTCTGTGTAGGAGATGGAGAATAACTTACAGTGCATTGAGGTGTACATGCGAACATTAACCCTGCTTTTTACCCCCGCGCGGATGTAACAACGGATATCATGCGGTGTGAATGAATGAAGGAAAAAGACTCGTATTGTCCCTATCGCGACTAATGTTCAAGCGTGTGTTGCCACCTAGCGGGACCTACATATCGATATGGTTTGATGATTTGAACTGTCTATATTCATTTTAATACCAAAATTAAGCTTTTTAACAATAATCAAGATGTATGGATGATTCTAACTTTTGATGTTTAGAGATGAATTCAAACCACTGAATTTTTTTTTCTTTTAATTGTTCTAAATTCATTTACAGATAGTAATAGTTTTCTTAATATGGCTAGTATATCATATATTCCAAAACATGTACGATTCAGATCATAGGGACACTGATAATATGGGCTCCAGTGGATGGAGATACACGTTTAATTCTTAGTCGCAACAGATGGAAAAACGAATTTACCCAATAAGGGAGCCATTGTAACTTCATGGAATGAGTTACGGCGCAATCATCGGCAGAACAGATAATAGGCTTCACAAGTCTCCCAAAATTTCTTCGTAGTGATAATTCATCTACTGTACACGTGTTATACATTTAGGGAAATCCGGCCGTTTAAATCGTGGGTCCCATGGTAAATGGAGTGAAGACTAAAAAACAGGCAGATCGAATGAGGATAGAGTATAGAATTAAAATAGAGAAGTGATGATACCAACCGTCCATTTGGGGCCATCCAAATCATGACATATCTTCGAGATTTAAAAAATAGCATGATATACAGGTTAGAAGATATTACCGCAATGTGATCCCAGTGTATTAACAATTACGAAGATTTTATGAAACCGTGTTTTATGGGACGCGGATTGTATCCTACCCGCTAGGTCTCTAGCCACACGACCTGTCAGATCTTGGGGGAGGCACTGTTTATCCACGCCGTCCATCCCTTTCCTGGGTCGCGGATTAGCTATGACAGGTTGAGTAGCGAGAGTGACGTCACCATGTTATGTGGGCCTCACCGCTGTGTATGTTTTATATCATATTTGGCCATGATCCAAAGCATGAGTCAGATCCAAAGTTGGAGCGGACCCCACCATAGAAAACAGTGGAGAGAGTGACGCCCACCGTTAAAAATATCTAAGGGATACAAAAGTTTTCAATCAAGCTGATATTTATGTTTTTCCTTTTTTATGTCTGCTTTAACACATGAACAGGTTGAATCTCAAATAAACATCACGGTGGACCTTAGTAGGGTTTCAACAGTGGACGTCACTCTTCCCACTGTTTTACAGGGTGGGGTTAACTCTAGATTTGGATCTGACTCATTCTTTGGATCATGGACTAAAATGATCTCTACAAATGGATGAATGGTGTGGATACAACACATACATCATGGTGGGGCTCACAGAACTTGGTCACCTTAGAACAAAGTCTTGCTACTCAAGCTGTCCGTAGCTAATCGGCACCCAGCGGCCCCCTTTCCCTATCATTTTAAGGTATGGTTCAGAAAATAAGGTGGATTGAGGATGCAGATTGTGTCCTACTTCTGCCATTTCCAACTAAAACAAGCAGGCGCTTTGATTGACCACCTTGATGTATGGATCTTACCTACACCGTTCATCCTTTTTTTTTTCCATATCATTTAGGGTATAAGCACAAAAATTAGGCATATGTAAGACTAAATGAACTACAAAATGGGATTAAACTCTTACGGTTGAAAACTTCTCCTGCGCCATAAGTTTTAGATGGAGCTGATATTTGTGTTTTATCTTCGTCCAGGTCCACATAACTTTATTAATAAGTAGGATGAAAGTAAACATTACTATGTGCCTTATAAAAGTTTCAACTGTGAGAATCATTACCAACACTGCTTCCTTTGGTATGGTCCACTAGAGCTTGGGATTTGCTTCAATTTTGAGATAAGATTTGCTTCAATTTTGGGCTTATCTCTTAAAATGAGATGGACAAATAGATGAACAGTATAAATAAGACCCATATAATACGGTGGCCACTCAAAGCTCTTGCCCATTGCCAATCAGAGACTAGCGGTGTATTCCGCCATCCGCATTGGCAGTTAGAAGGCTCAAGTGTTTCACACAAACTAATACGCTTGGGTTGCATTAAATGCAAGAGGTATAAAATGCAAGTAACATTAAATGCATAAGCCATATGTGTTATAGTTCACCTGAGCATTAGATCTGTATATTTTTTAGCTCCTACAATCAAAAAATTCGAGAAAATGAATGGACAGTTGATGTAGAGCGGGTCGCGGACAATTTCATGGCAAAGATGGATCAGAAAAGGCACGGTCGGCGACAGAAGTGATCCGGACCATCGGACCTTAGATCGGGCATATCTCAGAATTCGGAATGAGTTATCCGACGTAAAATATATGAATTTGGGATAGAACGAGCTACTTTAGCCAACCAACCCTGCTACGCCGGGTTGCGCAGCCCGGATTTGCGAGAAACCCCCTTATTGACGGTCGTTTCTTCATTTTAATTTTGTTTCTACTATAAATAGTAAGTTTTAGTTTGAATATAACTTTTCGTCCGTTGGGCTTTAGGAGTTGTGTCCAACATGAAAAGTGCTTAGGATAATTAGGAGAACAGTTTGGTGAAGCCAAATAGGACACTTACTATTTTTGGCCGAAAACCTTGCGCACTAGTAGACATCACCACCGTCTATAAATAGTAAGTTTACTATTTATAATAAGTTGCGAATTCTAGGAGTTTTAGCCACCGTCTATAAATAGTAAGTTTACTATTTATAGTAAGTTGCGAATTCTAGGAGTTTTAATTGTAGTTTGAGTCTAATTTCTTTCTTATTGCTTGGTTCCCTTATTTAAAGGGTTGTGAACTCGATTTTAGGATTTTATTAATCAATTTCAAATTTATTAGAAATTATTCTTATTTTCTACTTCCTTTCCTCGTGGATTCGAGAAGTCTCTGTGAGGAGTCCAGAAAAGTTCCGTGGATTCAAAATATTTATCATCTTGAGGAAGACGGTGCTCGACCTCACGTCCTTCCCTGCGTCAACAGTATAATTCCCTGCGTCAACAGTATAAATAAACATGGTAAAATAATATATTACGGTGTCCCACATAACTTTCTATGGGAAGGGTAGGAGTGGTTCGGCTTTATTATATTACAATGAAAATTTTAAGAATTTCTTAAATAATATATATTTTAAATTTATTTAATAGGTTTTTACTTGAAAATTTTATAAGAGTATGCCATATTTCCTAATATCCTTTGAATGTTTACCAAAACATTCCTCCATTACAGGAATAAAGGAAATGTCGTGTTTCCATAAGAATGGAAATTAGTGTTTTTGTGGAATCTATTGCTTACAGTGGATTTCTTATAATCTTCACAATAAACTTTGTAAAAAATAACCGTGGACTTTTTATCCTAATTATTTTCTCTAACATGGCACTTTTGAACCTTAAGTTAGCTTGGGTACAATGTTGGATTACATAACTAATGGTTGAAGTGGATTTTACATACACATCATGGTGGGCCTACCAAAATTTAGCAGTGGTGTCCTTCTTGCTAATATAGCTTGAAGAGATTTAGGATGCCAACTGTGGGTGGTGTGTTAAGGTCACCAAGTTTTATGGGACCAATCATTGTGAATGTGTTACATTCACACTACTCATATATTTTGCTAGACATGATAGGGTATGAGCCAAAAAATGAGACAAATCTAAAGCCTAAGTGCACCACATCACATAAAGAGTGGAAAATGATAACCACCATTAATCCTTTCTACGGCCCCATTATGATATTTTCCATCCAACTTGTTCATAAGGTCACACAAACCTAAATGAAGGGAAAACACAAATATCAGCTCGATCCAAAACTTTTGTGGCTGCAATAAGTTTTCAATGATAAGTTCTTAATCCCCACCAGTTTCTATAGCGTGGTCCACCTGAGCTCTGAATCTACCTCAATTTTTAGCCCATGTCCTAAGATGATGTTATGTAATAGATGGACGATGTGGATATAACACATATTATGGTGAGATCCATAGAGACGTGAACAAATTGAAGAAAAGAAAAACTTATGAGAGCCTGTCCTAAGCCCACCACAATGAATACGTGAAATTCACTCTGACCATTAATTGTGTAAAACCACAATAGGCTTAAGACCAAAAAAAATATACAATCCAGTTGACCTATGATTTAGATGGGCCTCATTAGAGAAAACAATAGGGAGAGATATTCAGTGTTGATTTTTTAGATGGCTTACCATGAAAATTATAAGAAATCCACTCTAACCATTAAATTCTACCTAAACATTTAGGCAAGTGCCCAAAAATAAAGACAATTAGTCAGGTCACAATTAGAGAAACAGTTTGGAGGATGGTATTGTTATGTATATTATTTCCAATGGTATGGACAGCCTAAATTATTAATTGAGCATTTTAATGCCTACACCTAAAATTAGGATATAAAACTAGTGATTGGATTAGATTTTCAGAAATACAATCAATTAGGCCCAAAGATGGGCTTTGGTTATGCGAAAATCTTCCATTGGGGGTAATTTTGACTTTTCATAGTCTGAGGGTCGTTTTGTAAATATAAAGAGTCAAAGCAGTTGTGGGAATATCATATGCAATTAGGAATTTTTGGATTAAAATTCCTATTTAATAATTGAAAAGAAAATATTTTTAAATGTTTTATTTTTCACATCGAAAAACCTTCAAATTTTGAAAATATCCAGAGATATTTTCAATGCCGAGAAATTTGCCTGCAACTGGTCAGCTGTCCAAATTCAACTAAAGTCAAGTGTTTAAGATCATCAAACCACAAGATGGCCCGCCATTTGGACGGTTCGAGTTGCCGCAGATGAATACGAACCTCGGTCTAGCCAGATCTAGAGCACGTGTGGTAGCGTATTGGAATGCCCAAATGCACAAAGGTGGGGCCGTGCTTCCTGATCAAGACCATTGATCTTGTGGGCCCAGGGTAGATGCTTGAAAATCTCCGAAAAAAATTGAAAGGTCCTGTCTATCCAACCGTTGTCGTTGTGCCTGTCAAATGCAAGTCGTGTATTTGTAGCCCAAAAATAGCGTCACGGTCTTCCTATCAAACGACTATGGGGATATCATCCAAGGTGGGCCCATCAGATCAACGTTCTGGATTACCCGTGTGCCAGATGCCATCGAACAAAATGCACTTAAACTTGCCTCACGTGACGATTCCTCGTTATGATACACGGAGTCTTTGGAGGTAGTGGGAGTCAAGCCTGTAACTGCCCATTCAAATGGGTTTCCCTAGAATGTAGGGCCCACATCACAACTACCAGAAGGCCCTGTTTCTGCCTGTAGGTGACACACGTCTGATTGATCTCACCATTCATTGGGGTAATGCTCCTTGGGCGGGGATTTGGTGAAGTGGGGAAAGGGTGTTTAGCGCATGGTATTGGGAAGGATGGGGTGGGATGGGATTAAAAAATCATAATTTTTAAATACGGCAGGATTGTCCTCCTTTACCGTGGGATAAACTTAATTTCATACTATGTTTATAATACGGTGGTATATTGAATGGATATACCCACCATCTTTTGGAACTATTAAGAATAACACGTGTTATATTCAAACTATTCATCTGTTTTGTAACATCATTTTATGACATGGGCCTAAAAATGAGGCAGATCCAAAACTTATGTAGCCCCAAAGAAGTTTTCAATGGTAAGTATTTCAATCCCCGCTGCTTTCTATGATGGGGATTACTTGAGCTTTAGATCTACTTGATTTTTTGGTCTATGCTCTAAAATGATCTCAAAAAATGGGTGGATGGTGTGGATATAGCCCACATATCATGGCGGGACTTACACATCTTGCTAACATTGAGTGGAATTGGTATGAGACCCAATGCAATTCCATATAATCTAATTTCAAGTTTTTCCATTCTTCTCAACATTGAGTGGAATTAGCATTGAGACTAAATACAATTCCATCCCTCCTAATCCCATCTAATTCTGTGAGCCAAATGCCCTCTTAGTGGCAAGGCCCTGATCATTGGCCATTTTAATCTCTTTGTTGTATATCCATATTGTGTATCTGTTTTTTTAACTCATTCTATGGAATGGTCCAAAAAAGTGATACAGATCCAAATCTCAAGTTAACCACACGGTAGTGTTGAATTTTTATTGTTAAAAACTTCTTTTAAGGATCATAAAAGTTTTTGCATCAAGCTGATATTGGTGTATTCCTTTTATCAAGGTTTGTGGGAACTTTATTAACAGGTTGGATGGAAAATTAATATTATAATAGGTCTTAGGTAGTTTTAAATTAATTAATTTATGATACCTACCATAAAAATTATAAGAAATACACTCTAGATTCTACAAAAACACTGGGGGTAATTTTGACTTTTCGGGCACGTTTTTGTAAATATAGAGAGTCAAAGCGTGGGAAAATCACATGCTCTTAGGAATTTTTGGATAAAAATTCCTATTCAAGAATTGAAAAAATTATCTTTAAATATTTTATGTTTTGCTAGATTTTTCCAATGATCTCTCGAAAAGCCTTCAAATTTTGAAAATATCTCTTACGATAAATTTGCCTGCAATTGGTCGACTGTCCAAATTCAACTGGGAAACTCAAGTGCTTAAGATCGTCAAACGACAAGATGGCCCACCATTTGGACGGTTTGAGTTGCCGCACATGTATGGCGTGTGTCCAGTGGATGGTTCACTTCCCAAATGGCGATGAATAAGAACCTCAGTCTAGCCAGATCTAGAGTACATGTGGTAGCGTCTTGGAATGCCCCAGTGCACGAAGGTGGGGCCGTGCTTCTTGATCAAGACCATTGATCTTGTGGGCCCAGGCTAGATGCTTGAAAATCTCCAAAAGAAAATAAAAAAGAAAGGTTCTATCTATCCAACCGTTGCCCTTTTGCATGTCAAATGTAAGTCATAGTGTATTGGTAGCCCAAAACTAAGTTCACGTTCTTCCTATCAGATGATTTTGAGGATATCATCCATGGTGGGGCCCATCAGATCAATGGTCTGGATTTCCCGCATGCCAGATACCATAGAACAAAATGCACCTAAACTTGCCTCACGTGATGATTTCTAATTGTAATATACGAGTATTTGGAATTGGAGGTAGTGGGAGTCACGTCTGGAACTACCCATTCGATTGTTGGTGTGATAGGTAGAGCTGTACACGAGTAGAGTACACTCGTTTCGCTGGACCTGACTCGGAAATAACTCGACTCAGCTGCGAGCACAAGCTGATTTTTGGTGCTTGAAATCATTTTGAGCCAAGCACGAGCTTGAATCTGCTCGACTCAGCTCGACTCGAATAGTATAAAATATCAACTTGACCTGGTACTCGACTAGGGATATATATATACCCAAAATAAATAAATAAAATCCTATGCTACTCACCCGCCTGTCCTTTTCCCAATGCCCCTATCCTCTCTCAGCCTATTAAAAACAAAAAACCCCAAATCCTTAAAAAAAAAAAAAAAAAACCAGCGCCATTCTTTCCTAGTGCCCCTACCCTCACTCTGCCTATCTCAGCACTCGTTCGGCGTTCATCCAGCACACTCTCTTCTGTCCTCTCTTTGTCTCTCTCCCACATTGTCCTGTCCAATGCTAGCATACCTGTTACTCATCCCTGCCATTTCCACACACACACACACACACATATATATATAAAGAGAGAGAGAGAGAGAGAGAGAGAGAGGTATACATGAACCAAGCTAGTTTGGTTAGCTTGCTCGACTCAACTTGAAAAAGCTTGATTTGACTCGGTTTGAAGCTGAGTTTGAGTTGAGTTGAGTTGATTTTTTGACCTTGAAAACGAGTTCGAGCTGGCCCTAGCTCAAACTCGACTTGGATCGAACCCAACTCGAATCTAACTAGTTCAGTGACTCGATTACTTTGATATTGACATTGCTCACCAAGTGTTTGATGAAATGACTCAACAAAGTGTGGCCGATAGTAAGGAAGGTATGCACATGAAACAAATACCCTTTTTTTCATGGTTTTTATGTACTTAGAAGGTGTTTGATAAAATACTTATAAATCAATTGCTGTTGTTTTACATACATTGGGATTTTAAAGGTAGAATCCAAGTATTTGCAAAAATGCTGTACAGGCAAACTTAGCTTGATTTGGACTCGAACTCGGCTCGGATTGGCCCGAGCTGCTGACCGAGCCGAGCCGAGCCCAGCTGGCCAACCAAGCTGAGTTCGAGCTGAGGCCAGCTCGACTCGGTTCAACCCGATGTACACCCCTATATACAATACACACACTTGTGAAATGACCCCCCACCCCAATATGCAATACACACACACTTGTGAAATGACCCCCACCCCCAAATAAAAAAATAATTTAAAAAAAAAAAAAAAAATCGTGTACGGATGTCCCAATAGGGTGAATGATGGAACGATACCACGTGGCGTCATTGCAGGCAGGTGAAGGTACACGACAGATGGGCCAACATTGCGCGTTCGTGTATGATCCAGGCCATTGATGCTGGAACAAAAATCAGTCAGCCTTCTCATTGAGTCGGTCACACATCTACGATAAAATGTACTGTTAGAAAAGAAAATGACCACCATCCGTAATCACCTTGTCCATAAACATGCCTGATTTTTGGGCAAAGGCATGTGATCGTGGTGGACCACACATGTGAATGGTCCAGATCTCGTGGCATGAGTGGGAGACTCTCATTTTAAACGATTACAGTGGATCATCTCCTATTCAACGGACTGTGAATAGGACCACTGGATATTTTTCATTTTTAACTTTCCAATAAACGTCCATCAATATGATAGTCAGATAATCAGCTAAGTGTAACTTTTAGTTCAAGGTACAAAGGCCTCTCAATGGGCCCTGCTGGTCTGCCTCAGGCTCCAAACGGGCCAACCCTTGGTCTCAGGCTAGGGCTGGGTTCTGAATCCAGCCTAGCATAAACATTTTGAGCTGGGCTTGGGCTGGACTATTTTGACTTGATCCAAACCTAACTAGACTAACTTGAATTTTTAGCCTCATATGGTTAGGACAAGTTCAACTCGAGCTGAGGCCACCTAACCTGAACCACGTACTATATTAAATAACCAGACCAACCTGACCCGACTCAAGATGAATTGGGTTGGGAATACGGTACATCAGGTTGGGCTTGGGTTGAGAAGCTGGGTTTTGACAGTGGGTTGAGACAGGCCTCAGTTCAACCCAACTTGAAATTGGGTTGGGCTCAAGTTGATCCTCAACCTGAACGAACTCGCTCAAGTTGCACTCGTATTGCATATCATCCATCGCACTTTACCAGAGTATTAAAGTTTTTCTTAAAAAGAAAATATGCTTCTCAGGGTGGGAGGAAAAAACAAAACAATCGATGCATAGTGAAGATCTCCAATCAGTGGGACTTTCTTTTTTTGAGGGCCATCTACTATGGGCCTTTGGGATGAATGCTTTGTATCACATGGATGGGGAAGACATAAGGCCCGTGGTTATCCGATGGACCCGACCCAATTTTAATGGGTCTGGGTCCCATATTTTGGACCTGTTAAGAAACGGAGTCGACTCGGGTCTCACCTTGTGGACCCAATTACAAATCGGGACTAGTCAAGCATATGCTATACATCCCCATATGCATGCCTTACTGGAGTCAATCCATATGTAAGAAAGAAAAGCCATGTCTCAGATGCACAAGAGTTTCAGCACAAGGTCATCGGTTCGAGTACCCATTGCGGTGAAAATCCACTGTAGTAAATAAATGCATACATGGATGTATCCATACTTATTAATGTTTCTGGGTTTTGGGCAGGTCATTTGGCCCAGCCTATCAATCAGCTATATGGTTGGGTTGAGTTGGGTTCAACCCCATCCCGACCCACTGACTTAAATGGTCTATATTTCTAACCCCATGGCCAACCCATTACACATTTAGAATAACCTAAGCCCACATCAGAAGCAAGTTGGGCAAGCTGTCCGTAGGACGACCGAACCATCACCACCCATATAAAAATAGGTTCCTCCGCAAGTACCGGGATATTTTACAAGTGATTCACTCTATTCACATGTTTGTGAAAGGTTATTCACCTATTCACCTGCCGTTACCTGTGTCGCACCCTTCATGCTGTGTATTCCACCCTAACCATGCATTAAGTTAGCCCACCTAATGATAGGAGGCTTCGAAACCTAGGTCTATTTCACCATTAGATAAATCACATCATAGAAAATAATTGACAACCACTCAAAAATCTCTAAATTCACGTGGTAGCTCAGATGTCAGTTGGATCAACTTGCAGAGGAACTGGCCTCGCCAAGGGTTATCTCTACACCATATCACAAGTGAGAATGGACAATTGTGTTTATCATAATCATTGAGGCTAATGGTTCATCTTAGCAGCTGAGAATATTCTTAAGGGCTACCATTTGGGTTGACGGCATTACCCTTATACCTAGGGATGAAAGTTGGGCGGGTTCAACCCGACTGACCCATGACCGACCCAACATTGGATTGGGCTTGGGCAAGATGTATCGGGTTTGGTCTCGGGCTGGGGCCATACAAACACCAACCCGATAAAACTTGGGTTGGGCTCGGGTTGAAGTGTTGGGTTGCCCGACCCAACCTGAACCCGATCAATATGTAAGTTCCTTATAAATTAATTATAATTGAGTGTGGATTGTCTATGTTGAAGGTACTAGTAATTCCAATGCCATTGGGTTTCATTGGTCCACACTATTTCCGATGACTCAAGCTAACAAGATATGTTGGATTTCTCTCCCAAATAGATTGCTTGATGCACAATACGACTTTTAAAGGAATAGTTGTCCCATTTTTAGCTTATTTGTTTATAAAAAAAATGAACTTCTTTACAAATAACTACATATATAATAAATAAAATAAGAAGTATAGAGAATAAAACGTGTATTGAAAATATAATAGATTAATGTAATAACAAAAATATTAGCATATATCTACCCGACCAACCGAGCTAACCCAACTGAGCCCGCTTGGGTTGGACTTGGGTTGAGAATTCCCAACCCAAGGTTGGGTTGGTTTGGGTTAGGTTTGAGGTATAGGAACCTTGGGTTGGGCTAAGGTTGAGCACAACCTGACTCAACCCGCCCGGCTTTCAGCCCTACTTATATATGTACGTGTATGTACATTTATTCACTAGTACTAGGGCCTGTTTGGATTCACGTATGTTATTGTATTGTATTGTATTTGGGTACTATTCATGTATACATTGGACGGTTTTCAGAATACATTCACATCAATCAGATACTAATCAATGTTTAGATAGGAGGTATTGTTTGGCATAGTATACAATACATTATACAGATCAATGTTTGGATATGAAGTATTATGCCTGCGTATTGTACAATCTTAATTGGGTCGGGTGGCTTGTTTGACGTATGAAACTTTCTGATTTCCAGCCCAAATGATTTTCTCGTTGAAATGTACCAAATGAACAATCCCGATCTTACACTGCATAGGTGCCAAATATCTTGTAATCGTACAAATTTCAAACTTTCATCCACTGCCGAATACAACGCAATGAATACGAAGTATTGATGACAACAGAACCCACTGACAATACCCTACTGTCGGTTCAAAATTTTGGTTGGAGTTTGTATTCGCACACATAGGATTCAACTCCTATTCACTCCAATCCAAACACAGTAAACGTCAAATCATAACTTCTAATACGATACAATACATCCCAAAACACATATCCAAACAGGCCTCTATAGTGACTCCAGCAGCATTGTATGTTCTATATAATGGTCTACCTTACTTTCAATAAATAAACATTAAGAAAAATAAGGGCCATTTTTTAAAGCTAAAAACCTTAATGTAGGTGGTTAATGATGAAATTATGATGCATGAAATAATGCCAATGAAAGAAAATGCAATGACAAGCAAAGATCAAGACTCCACTTATGCTCCATACGCTACATGCATGCCATGCACAAATGACACCATGTATTTGTGTATATGCACGTGTGCAAGCATAAATACATGTGCATGTGGGAATTGTATGGACTGGAGTTAGGGATGTCAATGGGCTGGGTTAGGGCAAACTAAGCTGAATATTGTCGGTTAATCAATCTCGATTAAGGCCCAAAAACATCCAAAGAGCAATATGACTAATACAGGGGAGTTTTAATCGATCAAGCATGGTTGTCAATCGACCGATGTCCCATGTTTCTGCATAGATTGAAGACACCCATTCAACAATTTCTTCCTAGCTTAAGTACGAATAACCTTGTGTTGAATTCTCCCTCCCTTATTATTATTATTATTATTTTCTTACTTTCCATCCTTTCCCATTGATGAAACCTCTCACCTCTTGTGCTGAAAAAGCATACCTCACTTTCTGACAAAGCATGGCTGATCAGTTTCTTATTTTAATTAAAGTTAAAGAGTTAGTGCTATGCAAAATGCCCTTTATAGGTCATGTGTATGCAAGTGCAGCTCACTTTTTTTTTTCTTTAATCAAAATGATTAGTAGTTGTATGCTTATTAAAAATTGAATGTTACTTACTTTTATAATCATCTAAACTTATTCTAACTACTAATTAGGGTCATATGAATCTTATTTTCTGATTTTACTCTATCAAGGTTTATATGCTCAATTGAATCATATGCCATTAATGCTTACCACCTCCACTCATATTCTTTTAGGACTTCTCTTATCTTTTTAGAGCCTTTAACTTGAATAAATTTGCTTTAGTTCTCGTTCCACATGACAGTTATTAAGTCTACTTTCCCTCGTCTATTTTATTACCTACTAGTCAAGTGTCCCTCGTCTTATTACTCATTAATGCTATTATTAAGGAATGCTTTTGTTTGTTAGTCCATCCTTTCTCATCTTGCCATTCATTCATCTCAATATATTCTCATCTTATGAACATGTTGTTTCCTAATTGCCTAACTTTTTATCTCATAAAACATATTGGAATTTATGGTTACCCTATCATATCAATATGATCACAAGATTAAAAAATTCTAATATGTGATTTTTTATTTTTCTCCGTTGTCTCCTACAATGATGGTGAAGTTCATCACATAAATGGCTTGGATAGCCGATGTATGAGCTTAGGACAATGGTTACAATTTTGATGCAAAAGAAAAAACGTTGGGATGTATCGTCCAAACCTCATTGCTATGAATGACCCAAAGAGTAAGTATAAGATCTTGAACTCTATGCTTTGCATACCACTAATTGCATTCAACCAGAAATATTCCTGAGGCATGTCCCGTTTATAGTGGGCAAGTCCTAGGTGCAACCATAATTTTAGTCTGCATCCAAACTCAGACAGGCCCTACTCAAGGGTATAGTAAAACCCACAAGCATGGTTAAATGACTTGGCGACTTGAATTGACTCAATCTCAAGTCTAGTCACAGCTAGTAATTTGGGAACAAGATCGCGTTTGACCAACTCTGAGTTGATTGGGACTCATCCAAGTCACAAAACCATAAGCTCAAATAAACATGGGTTGGGTTTTTCCTCCCCAATTATGCTACAAAGCCCATCCACTACCCTAGAAATTACTCGAGAATGATTTGAAGATTGGAGAGTACAGAAGTACTTTGATCTAAATCATCCAATATAACTGTTATGTGTCCTGCAAAGTCAATATGTTAATCTTAACCATTGATTTGATGATCTTGTCTATAAATAATGATGACCATGGATCATTTGTGAACATGTTATCAATAACATGTTCTCACTGGCATGCATGTACATCCTAAATGGTACACGAATACAGGATATGAATGAATGGTTAAAGGAGATTTGTGTCTTATGGGTCTCATGGCTTGTTTTCTATGATCATTTAATAGGTTGTAGGACAAATATTTAGAGTTGGGCATGAGACGGCTCGACTCGACCTGAACCAAGTGGGTGAGTCATCCAAATCGAGTTGACCTCATCCAATTCGAACTCAAACCAAGTCGAGTTCGAGTCACCCAGTAATTTGACTCAACTCGAAATCTAACTTGGTATTGACTCGACTCGATTTGAAACTCGACTCGTACATATATTTTTAAAAAGTCTCAGATCTGAGATGCCATGTAGCTGATGGAGAGGCTACAATTCTGGCAAATTAATCTAGGTTTTGAGTTGTGATTTCAACCTGTGGATACCCGCTGCACCCAACCCAACTCGGTACTTATGACTGGGTTAGATTTGGTTTGGATTATTCTAGGCCAGACCTGGACTCGAATCGGGTCAAGAATACTAGACTCGGTACTGAGTCGGGTCGAGTTCAGGCAAGGCCTATTTCAAAACTAAATTAAGTCGGATCAATCCTAACTTGGTTTGACTCGACACAATGCCCTGCTCTAATCATATTGGAACTATGAGTAACTTGCATATGCATTGACTTTGAAAATCATAGAAAATATCAAATTTTAATGGTAAGTGTTGAAAATAAGTTTTGTCAAGGACCATTGATGAAAAACACAAATACTGCCTTATACAAACTCAGGTGGGCCCAAGAAGGTTTTAGGGATGCGCATCACTAACCCTGTTGTTTATGTAGCATGGACCTCTTGAGTTTTACATCTGTCTAATTTTTTGAGTTATTGATATACATAAATTAAATAGTGAATATTAAACAAAATTGATGGTGGCCCCGTAGAATTATTTAACAACAAGGGTACATACTGTTGTGGGAAATTTTGAGTACTTTCATTTTGGAAGTGGTACCCAATCTGCGTCCTTCCATTTTGGCCAACGCTTGTGATCGTTGGACCACATCTAATAAGTGACCTTGATTCATCCACGTATTTGGCGCTGTCATGTATTTAGGAGATGAGCTCTGCATGCATGCTTGAATAGCCTTAGCTATTGCAGTTCGTGCTTTGTTTTTTATATCACTGCAAAAAGAAAGCAAGCATCTTTTCTATTTTGAATTTACATTACATGTAGGAGAACTCACTTCCATAATCACACCCGTTTTCAACGGTGTTATCCACGTGTTCCTCATTCCATAGTGGCCCTTCTCTGCTGCCCATAATGACAGCTCTCCTTCGGCAATTTCTCCCGAGATTTTCAATTTCTGCAGCTTTCTCGGGACATTATAGGAAAATATTGTGAAGAATAAAAATAAAAGTTATTTATTATAAATAAAAAATTCAATAATGTATAGGTCAAAACTGTAGATAAGCTTTGCATCAATTCCAAGATATTCTTTTCTTGTTTAAAGATTTTAAAAACTAATCATATTTTGAAATTCTCTAGTGGGATTAGATCGTTTATTATAAAATAAGAGATTTAATATAAAACAACATGCAGCCTTAGCAGTAGTGTCAATAGTCCTGTAGGCCAATAGCATGGTGGTTGTACGATTATTCAAGTAACTCTTTCTATGCAAGTGCAGATTTCACTCTAATCCAAGTTACTATTTTTACAAAAGTCACTCCTTTAATTTTTTGAACAAAGAATGCATTACCAGCTCTGATTCTAACTGTTAAGAACCTAACCAATATACCAAATATCTCTGAATTGATGAGATGTGTCAACCTAGGTTATTAAACCCTTGGGATCGTAATGAGTGTGTTTTGATAAGTTTCAAAGATTTTGCAGTAAAAAAATAGTGAGTGATTTTCTTTATCTCAATGAGTTGCCAGTGATCTTGCATAAGGAATTGTTGAAATGTGGGATTAAATGGTATTAAATTGTACTATGTGAAATTAACATCATTAATGGACAATAATTACAGGCTTGGAAATACCATGTCGAATCCCACATATCAAATTCTTCCTTTAGGAAAAACCATGTATTAAGTAAAAAATTTATTTGGTGGACCACGAAATTGTAATCAAAGGTCTAGATTTCGTAATGGATATCAGTCACATGTATGCATATGCAATGCCATTGTCATGTGTAAAGGGCACTTATGAATGAATGCTGTGAATAAAAGGCATGCATCAAGTAAGGCCAATAGATGTAGCAGGCTTTGAAATCCTGTTGTATCTCCCGTTTAGATTTAGATTGGATGATATGATACTTGGACAAATCCAATCCTTCTCATCTTTTTCAAATGTTCGATGGAATTTACATTGGACCAAATGCAATTTCATACCACTTAATTCCATGTTCCTAATAGGCCTAACACGATACAATAACATGATAAACAACAACAATATGGGTTCACAAACCCTTCTCTGAAAACTATGTTGCCCAGTAGAGATCATCGCATCAGCAATCAGATTTCCAACTATTACAAGTCCTTGTTGGCATGTGCTTGTTAGCAGGTTCGTGTAACCATATGGCTTATCTTATTTTCTTTGAGTTTGAAGGTCTCAAAAAATCTAGACGTGATATTGGTACAAAACTTAGGACGTACAAAATGAAACTGAAAATAGATAAGGCAGTTCTCCTTTATTGAATAAAAATAATCTGAACATATGCATCACGGTGGGGTGGGGCCCACACAACTTGACCTCATGGGAAGTTCCTATGAGCTCGACCGCATAGAACCATTTCCCTATATGTGTGTGTGTGCACATGCATGTGCATGCGCCCTTGTTAATTGTTCATGGTACATGTAAAAGCGAGACATGCTAAAACTGACTCAAATTATGCGACTAGAGTTGGGCACAAGACAACTTGACTTGACTAACTCGACTTGTCCAACTCGTTTGGACCCGACTTGATCCGAACTGAATGGGTGAGTCGGTCTGAACCGAGTTGGCTTCACCAAATCCAAAGTCAAACTCAGTCGAGTCCAAGTTACCTAGTAACTCGACCTGAAACTTAATCCGGTTAGATTCAACTTGATCCAAAACCCAACTTGACTCAAATTCGAGTGTGTGTGTGTGTGTAACCCTAGTTTTTAAGTATTTATAAACCTACCCGCCACACCCGACCCCGATCCGAATCCAAACTCTCTCTCTCTCTCTCTCTCTCTCTCTCTCTCTCTCTCTCTCTCTCTCTCTCTCATATCCTATTCCTCTCTCCCTCCCTCATCCTCTTCTTCCTCTTTCCCTCCCTCATCCTCCTCCTCTTCCAAATCCGGCAACCACCCACCACCATCACAACCCTCCTCCTCCTCCTTTCTCTCCTCTCCACTCCCTCCCTCCCTCATTTCTCGATCCGACTAGTTGCCAACTCGACTTGACTCGGTTCTTTTGACCGGTTTGGACTCTGTCCAGATCAGTGCAGGGCATACTGAACTCAAATCGGGACAAGCATGCTAGACTCGATGCCAAGTCGGGTCAAGTTCGGGTCAGGCATATTTCAAAATTGGATTTGACCTAACCTAACTCAGTCTGACTCGACTCAATGCCCAACTCTATATGTGGCTGACCAGGAACCAAAGATGAGGGTGGTAAGGGCCCACCTTGATGTATGGATGTATATCGATGCCGTTCATCAGTTTTTCCAACCTAAAAATTAAACAGATACAAATCTCTGGTGGACCACACAACAGTGGTGAATGATTATTAAAAACTGTGGGCCGCAAAAGATTTAGATCAAGCTGATGTGAGGTCTGTGTGACTTTATCAACAGTTTGGATGGAAAATAATTAAAGTGGGCCATAGGAAGTTCTTAACGGTGTGAGTTCGATGACCACTATTTCCTATGATGTTGCATGAGATTTGTATCATCTTAAATTTTAAGTTCATACCATAAAATGAGCAATAAAAATGAATGGACGGCATAGATATAAAATGCATATATCTAGGTGGGCCCACAGTCAGGGTACCACCCACATGGCTGGTTCCCGGGTCGCAGCTAAGTCCCGTCCATGCCATACTGGGTTGCGGATTAGGTGAGTCCGGGGTAAGAGCTCAGTGTGCGAGTCCCCGACCGTGGGGCCCACCTTGATATATGTGTCGTTTCATCCAACATTTAACTCACCTTAGGACATGAGAAAATGAAACAGATCGAAATCTCAGGTGGACCACCCCACAGGAAGTTGAGGTGATCTGGAAAAACCAACCGACGGCATGAATATATAACACATATTCTTATGTGTGGTGGGCCCCACGGTCAGAGACTGACTCCTAAGATATTACTCGGCACTAACCAAATCCGCATCCGCCGTGCTTGAAACTTGAAACCTCCATCTAATTAAATTCCATTTGATATTCTTTGTTTCTCCCTTTCCTATCAAACAAAACAAAGCTCACCCATTTTTTAGTTAGCATGATAGACCTGCGGTGCTATGCACTTTTAACCTTTACACCTCTTTGCAAGCTCATTTTAGCTTTAATAAGTATAGCTGATATCTTAAAAATAAATAAATAAATAAATAAATTAATGGATTGCAAGCTTATTTTAGCTTTAATAAGTATAGCTGATATCTTAAAAAAATAAATTAATGGATTGACAGAGTTGTAGCTGTATGCTTGCTAAAAGTGAATGTGGCCTACTTTTAAGGGGGCAGCTGGGATCCCTGTATGTGGGCCCACTGTGATGTATGTTCCTTAGATCCACGCCGTCCAACCTTTTTTACAGCTCATTTTAGGCTATTGTCCCAAAAATAAAGCAGATTTAAATATTGGTTGGACCACACCACAAGAAACTGTGGCGATTGAATCTTCACCAATAAATACTTCTTGGGGGTCACCGAAATGTGTACTTATCATCCAACCTTTTGATAAGGTCAAAAAGACCTGGATGAAGGGTCCACATAAATATCAGTTTAAAACTTTTGTGGCCCACAAGAAGTTTTTAATGATCAGTCACCACTATTGCTTGTGGTATGATCAACTGAGATTTGGATTACTTCATTTTTGTGACGATGCCTTCATATGAGCCGTACAAACAGTTGGACGGCGTGGATGAAAGGGAAACGGATTGATTATTGAGTAACTCAATTAGCCTATTGAGTAAACTATGTGGGGCCCACCATGATTTATGTATTTTATCCACTCCGTCCATCCATTTTACAAGATAATTTATGATTTAAACCCAAAAATGAAGCATATCCAAGCTCAAGTGGACCACACCACAGCAACAGTGTATATCGAAGGCTTACTGTTGCAAAATTCTTGAGGCCATAGAAATTTTGTATCAAGATGATATTTGTGTTTTCCATTCATCCATATCCGTTTGATCTCATGAAAGGGTTGGATGACATACGAACATCACTGTGGGCCCTAGGAAGGTTTAACGATGGAAATCATTATTCCCATTGTTTCCTTGAGTGTGGTACACTTGAACTTTAGCTATATGCTTCACTGTTTGACTCAACCTTAAATTGAGCTGGAAAACAGATGGACGGCGTGGATAAATCACATACATTCACGGTGGGCCACGATAAAGGCCTACTGAGTTACTCCCATTCCAATTTCAAATGTAAGGAACATACATCACGGTGACCCCATAGGTCAGGGATCCCACCCACCACGGTGGATACGGGGATCCACCGAATATTGGGATGCAGATTGTGTTGAGAAAATAATATGAAAATAATATGTTTTGTAAAATATGTAAACTAAAAATAATCAGAAATCAGGACAGGCTGAAACACGTATGAAACACTGTCCTAATTAAAGTATTATTTGCCCTTACTCAAATAGATTGAGTATGCTGAAAGGTTTCAGGAAAATTATTTTTAGGATACGATGAGCCTGATGTGGATCTGCGTTCAACAAATACGAGGATCCACCAAAAGAACTCTACAGAAATAATTAAAAGAAAAATCCCAAAATTAGATAAGAAAAAGGATGTGTTAGACCATTGCACTGGTCTGTTTTTCAGCTAATAGTTCGGATGAACCGTTCTAGATTACAAGTAGAAGTGGGCATTCCTGACCCGATTCGACTCGATCAGACCCGTTCCGAGCAGAACCGAAGGCCTAGATCGGGCCTAATCGAGTCTGAAAATTCAGATCCGGTCGTTCTTCGGGTTAGGTCCAGGTAGAGGTCTATTTGGACAGATTCGGACCGAAAATCCAATCCGATTGGAATCGAGCCGATCCGACCCAACAGGACCCAACCCGACCCGACGTATATTATCACATTCGTTAAGAGAGAGAAAGCTTTCATTTTCAACCAGAGAAAGAGCTTAAGAGAAGGAGCTTTTGTGAAAGAGAGACAAAGCTCTCCAGAGGGAGAGGGCGCTTTGAGAGACGTGTATTCAGACGGAACGGATTGGCTACTCCCCCTGTCACCAGCTCCGTCGCTAGTGGTGAGTGCTTTGTAGGCTCCACCATGATATATGTGTTTCATCCATTCCGTTCATCCATTCTTTAAGATCATTTTACGTCTTGATCCCAAAAATGAGATGGATATAAATCTCAAGTCAATCACACCACAGGAAAACAATAGTGATTGGATATCCGTCATTAAAATCCACCTAAGGCCTACTATACTATTTATATGACATCCAATCTATTGATTAGGTCATGCATGCCCAGATGAAGGGAATAAACAAAGATTAGCTTGATTCAAAACTTTTATGGCCCGCAAAAAGTTTTTAATGGTCGACGCTCATTAAACATTGTTTCCTTTAATGTGGTCCACTTGATATTGGGATATACCTGATTTTTAGTTTCTTATGATAAAATGATATGGACAAATCGATGGACAGAATAGATGAAACACATACATCATGGTGGGGCCCACAGAGCACCGAGTTGTTGTAGAGCTATAGGTACGTGTACGGTGTAGCTATAGTTGCAGTTGTCAAGTTGTCAGGATTTCAGCGTGAAAGACGGGTATTGACTCTCCTAGAGCTCCGAGTTGTACGAGCGGTTCAAAGGAGATCAACGTTATATGGGCCCCACAGTGATGTATTTATTATATCTATACCGTTCATATATTTTTAGAGATTATTATAGTACATTATCCAAAAAATGAATAATATCCAGGATCATCTGGACCACACCAAAAATAGCAACAGAGATAATGATTTTCACCGTTAAACAATTCATGCGGTCCACTTCATAGTTAGATCTTTTTTATTTTTTGTCTCAAGCCTTATGGCGAGCTTGCCAAATGAATGGACGGTTTGGATATAACACATACCATATGATCAGACCTATAGAACTGGCTAACCTCGATACAACAAAGTGCACCTAAGTATGCACTTTCATGCTGTGCAAGTAACCTACGGCTCTGAGTTGTACGAACGGTTCAAAGGATATCAAAGTTATAAGGGCCCATAGTGATGTATTTATTATATTTACACCGTTCATATATTTTTAGAGATCATTTTAGAGCATTAGAAGAAAAAAATAATCACATCTAAAGCTTAAATGGACCACACCGGCAATAGCAGTGAGGATATCCGAACCTTGCCCAATCCGATCCGATCGGTTTTTATGACCGAGTTGGACATGGATTGGATCAGGCCATATACACTTCGAATTGGTTCGAGTTAGGTGATCGGGACTCGGTCCCGGATCGGATTGAGTTCGGGTCAGGCCGTTAATATTTAGGATCGGATCGGGTTAGACCTAATCCGGTCCGACTCGGTCTGATGCCCAACTCTAACCACAAGGCTGGTCTGTTCTTCAGGTAATGGTTCGCATGAACCTTGTTGTCTTGCTGGAATATCTATTTCTAAGAAAGGCTTTGATTCATATGAGCATGCTTGGAGTGTGTTTGTGATGAATTATAAACCTATCTAGGCCCTGTTCATATAGGGTAGGATTGCTGACAGTTTTGGTCCAAGGCCTTAAATCCACATGATTGTTTTCTAGCTGTTGGAAGAAACTAGCCATTATTGGCAGTTTTTTTACTGTTGTGCTTGTAGTGTAACAGCTACTGCATGCTACAGTTTCTGACCGTTTAGACTCAAATGGCTAACCGTTTCTAATTGTTGGGCTAGCCACATGCAACAGTTTCTGCATGGTCAGCTAGCATCTCTATACCACATTTCCTCACATACCCACACCCTCGCACCGTGCCCGTGCCCAAGACACGTAAGCCCGATACACCTTGGACTAAGTGAGTAAACATTATAACACTCCACCTTTCTCATATAACCACAAAATTTCCTTTCATCTTTCCAATGTGGGACTATTCCCAAAACACCAAAAAAGTGAATTTTTTGTAAAAAATAACTTAATATATAATTTTTATTTTCAAAATATATTTAAAATTAATATTTTACAACATATTGCATATTGACCTACTAGTGGGGCATCACTACTAGTTCGTGCCATGTAGGCCCCACCATGATGTGTGTGTGTGTTTTATCCATGTCGTCCATTCATTTTGCTAGATCATTTTAAGACATGAGCCTAAAAATGAAGTAGATCCAAATATCGGGTGGACCACACCATAAGAAAACAATGGTGATTGAATGCCCACCATTAAAAACTTCCTTAGGCCCAATGTAATGTTTACTTGCCATCCGACTAGTTGATTATATCACGCAAACATGGATGAAGAGACAGCACATGTATTACCTTGAGCCAAAACTTTTGTGACTCCAAAGAAGTTTTGAATCATAGGCGTTCAATCATCATTGTTTTGTATGATGTGGTCCACCTAAGATTTGGGTCTACCTCATTATGGTCTCATGCCCTAAGATGATCTAAAAAATAGATGGATGGTGTTCGACACTTTTTCATTTTGGAATTTGGTCACGTGTGGTGTGCACGTGCCAAAATTGACTATACGGCTCAATTCCAACCGAACAACTTGACCCCAAGTGCTAAAATAAGCATATATGACGATCTTGATCATATGAGCAAATTGGTTGCCTATTCAGCCACTCGCAAATTGTTTAGAAAGTAATCAGGCGATTATCGAAGGATGGAGTTCTTCCTCCAAAGATGGTTCCACTTTGCCTTTTGTACAAAAAGACTTTCTAATACACGCGCGCGCGCGCGCGCACACACACACACACTTGGCTATTGTTAAACAAGAAGGAAATAGTTATAGTCGGTTGAGGTGCAATGGAAAAAAAAATCCATTTTAAATGAAAAATTACTTGTATTGAGAACAAATATAGTTTAACATGAAAGTGTAGACTTGGATTATAGCTAATCGATTACGGCTAAGAGATTACCATTACTCTTAAGATAGAGCTCAGGGATTAAGCTAATATAAGATAAATTTGATTGGATTGATATTAGACGTCTTGCTTGTTGATTCCCTCTGTTATTTATAGACTTTCTTTGGAGATAAGAATTATCTGGATGATCTGTTTCATTACTTGGTTTTCACGGTTAGAGCTGAACACTAGTCGAACTGAGTCGAGCTTGGCATAGCTCGGCTCGACTCGGCCAGTGGCTAACCCCAGCTTGAACTCGGCTCAGCTCAGTCCTCGAGCATGTATGGCCAGCTCAGCTCGGTTTGGTCAGCAGTTCAGGCCAATTCGAGCCAAGTTCGAGTTTATGCGACATTTTCTTAAACACGTACAATGCATCTTCAATTTCTCATAAAATGCAAAATAATAACAATATTTTACAGGTATTTCATCAAACACTTGGCGAGCAACATCAATATCAAAATAACCGAGTCATTGAGCTCGTTCGATCCACGTCGAGTCGAGCTTGGGCAAACTCAAACTTGGCTTGAAATTTTTTTGAGCTCCAAAAACCAGCTCAACTTGGATCGAATCCAATTTCGAGTCGAGGGGAGCTTTTCTGAGGCGAGTCGAGCGAGCTAACCGAGCTAACTCGACTTGTGTACAACTCTAGTCACAGTGACTCTTTAGCATCCCTTTTTAATTGCTTAAACATTTCTTCTTCCTTAACCGACTTTAGATCTTGGGCTTCTCGACCGTGCTCTGTCATCAGATGGCATATATTGCCAGCTCAGCACCAGCTGGTCTTTCATAAAAAGAGCTCCAAATATCTCTGCAGATCTTTCGCATGCTATTTCCTTTTCGTGCAATAACATGAGTCCTTTTCCCATTGGTCATTCTCGGAACAATTGGAAATAAGGTACAACAATGACCCCACATCGCTTCGCCTTTGAGTAAAAGGTGAAAGCGACATTGATGCATTGTCCATGTATTATAAATGTATTTGGCCTTCTTTCCACGTGTTAACTCCCCATTGACTCTGCGCATTCGAGATGAAAACTAAATGACGATGTTGCTCATTTTCTATGGTCGCCAATGCGTCGCATCTCACATAATTGCGTCATACGAGGAGTTCGATATATATATTGAATCGGTCGTAATCTTTTGCAAGTTGTTCGTTTTACACTCCTTTCTTTTTATTTTTCGAAACTCTTTTTCAATCGAAATTTCTATAAATCGTCATGGCTGCTTCTTCACCTTCTGCTCCAGCTTCCCTTCAAGAAGATTTAATACGATCATTGGATGCTTTTCCTTCTGAGATGATATTCAAGGATATTCTTTTTAAGACTCTGATTGATGATAGATCATTCCTTACGCTCAGCCCAACTTTTCATCTCAGAGTTAATCTCGAATAGATTCAGTCCATATATCCATCTTCTCTTGGCTGTTTGGGCAAAAAACTTCTTCAAGATCCTGGCCAAGACCCATGAGAGGATGGTCAGAGAGGTTCAACTAAGTGGAAATAGCCTGGAGGTAGGCTGTTATTTATGATTGTATCACTCTGTCTTTGCTTGAGTATGCAGCATATACTTCTCTTCTCGTCATAGCCTCAATTTTTATTTATTTATTTATTTATTTTGGAGTCAATCAATTAATACATTTCATTTTGGATGTGGTCCGATGAGCCCAACAATTATGGATGTTTGCGCTTTTACCCTTCTTCCGTTTAGGGATTCTGTTTATCCCAACGTTGCCCAAGATCATGAGTACTTCTTTGATCTTTCTGATAAGAATGAGAAAGCATATTTGATTTTCCTATCTAATCAATGCAAATCACATGATGTTATTGATGACCAGGAACACACACCATCTTGTTTGATGTGGATTTGCTGCTATTTGCTCTGTGTGAACGCTATTTAGATAACCAAAGAGCATCTTTACTTAGCCAAGGCATTAGCTAGAGGTCGACAGATAGCCCTTGCTACATTTGTTCTTGGTCATTTGTACTGCGGCATGTTTGATGCAACTACCAAGGGTTTTTACCAAAGTGGAAGACCTCTTTAGCTTCTCCAAATGTGGTTGCATGAATATTTTCGTTCTTCTCTTGTAAATCACATCCCTCCTTCAAGTTCTTTCACTTCTTTCAGCCACCGGAATATTTGGTACCCCATAGTCTCTTATTCTTTTGCCGAAAACATGCATTTTTCACTTGCCCCTAACATTAATAAACCCAATAAGTCTTTCCACCTGTTTTATAATAAAGAGTTCTGTTTAGCTTGGTTTACCAAAGAGTATGAAGCGAGCAATATGAATATGGTCGAGCTTCAAGACAAAGATTGAAAGAGCTACAATCTTTGCAAAGATCTCCCATATATCGGCACTGTGGAAACATGTTTTAACACTAAGGCAAGGGTCGAGCAGTACTGTCCTAATCTCTTGACATGTCAATTTGACCTTGCACAATGCCTTCCTTATCCCTTCACTCACAGGACCATCAATCAACTCCCTTATAAACAAGCTATAAGAATCCTTAATGGCCCTAATTGATCCTCCATACCTGATACATAGTGGCTCTGATACCAAATGTAAGATCTTATGTAGAATTGAAAAGAACTTTGTTGTGCATTAAGTATGAAGATCGGATGAATGGAATAGCGTACCTTGTTGGGACGTCATTGCTGTTGTAGGTCGGATGTGGAGTCTTCCTCTCCTTACACCCTTAGAGAAGCTTTGATGGAATTGTTGCTTCTGTCGATAGTATTGGATTGGGGACCAAGCCTATTTTTATAATTATAGAGGGTAGAGAAGTTTGAAATCCATCAAAACTCTTTTCCCTATGGCTCCACATGAATTTGGTAATCTCAGTCCCACTTAGATACTGTTTGAGTATTACAGCTATAACATTTCACCCCTTACACGAATTCTAGAAACATTACAATTTAGTGGGGTCCACTGGTGCACCCGATCACATTATCCAACCCTTGGGACAATCCAGACTGTTGATCAATAAGTCCCACCTTATAGAATTCTTACATGAGCACTTATTGATTTGGTGGATATTTTTCAAACTCTTGTCACCAAGGTAATATGTGTAGCATTCAAGCCTCCTCTTTTTTTCAGGGCGCCCTCCTTGAATGCTTACTTTTTGTAATTGGTGGGCAAGCTATTATAATAAATTGGTCATTTAGTCGACCGAACTTGTTATTACCCAACTCTTTCCCCCATCTACAAAGAAAAAGAAACCTTCGGTTGAGATGAGATCAACGACCGAGGGTAATAAGAAGAAGACAACATCTAAATGGTCACTTCTCCAAGTCAGAGAATGACATGCTTGACGAGAACAACATCAATTATTGCAACCACCTCTCCTTCAGCAATAAAGGTAGTCGATCCAGTAATTCTTAAGGAAAAATGACAAAAAGTGTTGTTCATGAACCCACTTCGAGAGGCTCCCCTAGTTCAACCATCATCGACATCGGTAGCTCTACTTGTTTTGAATAGAATTTCATATCTAGGACCTCTTACAGGTCCAATCCCTAAACCTCCCCTTCTTCCTTCTGTATCAATAAAGCCTTCAACAGCGGCCAATAAAGTCGGTTGACTTGTGGCAAAGATTTCAGGTATCCCTTATACAGTTGAGGTTATTTCTGATTTTGAAAAATATTTTAAAACCAAGTTTTAGCTAGGAGTATCACCTTTGAAGTATTCTTGGGAGATTGATGAGGCATATAAAAGACATGAAGAAGCCCACTTCAACAAAGCTTTTAATAAATGACAGAAGGAAATCGAGATGTTAAATGATTTCAACCTTTATTTCGATCGCTTTCCAACACCTTATCGCCCCAATCCATCGCACTTTCCTATTTTCGCTCTGCCTCTTGTGATACTTATCGGTAATCCTACTAAGATTTAGTCAATGATCGACCAATAATCCATCGTGGTTGTTCATTCTGATTTAGGTGGATGTATTCTCTTTATCCTTATTATTCAATTATTTAATAATTCCTTACTTTTTAACATATTTCTTTTATGCAGCTCTGATTAGAGAACTTTCGACCGTTGAGAAACAATTCTCATAGCTCTAGGTAGTTCATGTTGTTACTACGGTCGACGAGACCTAAACTCTGTTAGAGAATGTCAATGCCTCTAACTCCGAGGAGACTAAGTGATATTCATCGGTTAGAAATTGGGGCTCAAGAAAAGACGGAAACACAACCAACGAAACCTTTTCCTCTTTTTTTCCATCCTAAGACATCAGTCGCTGCTCTCAACTAAGATGAAGATGAAGATGAACCTCTTATAGGGCCTGTTTGATTTTCCAAGATACATGTAAATCATGGTAAATAGATAATTATTATCTTTTCACCTTGTTTGAAAATGTAACAGTAATTCCACCTTGAAAATTGATACAAAAGTGTGAAATTACTCAAATGGCACTTTCATCTATTTTATTAGAACCTTTTGGGGTTCATTAAATAGTGTTGACCCCACCGTAATGTATATGATATATCCGCACCGTCCATCTATTTTATTAGAAGCTTTTGGAGCATCAGCCAAAAATATATGGCAGATCTAATGCTCAAATGGCCCACACAAAAGGAAACATTGACCTTAATTCATCCACCGTTGAAAGTTATTTCCTTCACTAGGTCCACATTGAAGTTTTTTTCATCATCCAACCCGTTCATAGGGTCACACGGACACGGATAAGGGAAAAATACAAATATCAGCTTGATCCAAAACTTTTAAGGGCCCTAACAAGTTTTTAATGGTGGGTGTTCAATTCCTGGTGTTTCCTATGGTGTGGTCCACTTGAGCTTTGGATTTGCCTCATTTTTGGTCTCATGCCTTAAATTCAGCTGACATAACAAATGAACTGTGTGGATAAGTCACATACATCATGATAGGCCCACATTGATTTCAAAAATTTCTCCTAATAAGTGAGCCAAAAAATCACATAAATCCAAAAATTTCTCCATATGATGTCACATACATCACACACGGTAATAGTTGAGCCAAAAACTCAAACAAGCCCGCAGTGACACCACAAAGTTGCATCAGTCTTCAATCTTACACACTGTTTTGCACATTTTCATGTAGCACATGTTCTTGCCTAAGAAATGTGTGAGGCATTCAAACCGTAGGTAAGTGGTGCCTATCATATGAATGATCCTATGGTTGAGATATTTCAATATGAAAGTTATTTTTGTGTGTGCCGTTCATCCACCATTAGAACCACTGCAGAAACATGAATCAAATCGAACGGCTGTAGTATTAATGTGAAAATGGAAAAAAAATGAAAATGGTTTGAATGTATTATGGAAAACCTTCGTACTTGAAGGCTTTGCACTGCTTTCAGTTTAGAGAAGATGGGACCATCCTTATCCTGTAGTCGTAGTGACAAATTGCGTTTGAGATTTTCAGATTTTGACGTTTTTCTGGCGATAATGTTGCAAAAATCTCCCTAAAAATAAAATTTTAAAAATATTTATTATATATTAATAAATGATTTTAAAATAATAAAGTTTGTGTAAAACGAATTTATTTAATAAAATCACGTTAAGTTCATGATAAAATCGTGAGAAAATAAAACTAGTAAGATTTTAAAATATCGCGATATTATCGCGCCAATCCCCTTTGCCTGCCTTTTTCCAACACCGCCTCTCCTTTTCCCGGTTGGATTTTATCGTAAAAGGCGCCGCCGCCGCCAGACGGAATCAGTTCACGCAGGGATCTGTGGCGTCCACCGTAATGTATGAGATTTATCAACACCGTTCATTCATTTTTTAAGATCATTTTCGAATATGATATAAAACATGAGGCAGTTACCAGCCTCAAATTGACCACACCACAAGAAGTATCGGTGATAATTACCTTAACCGTTGAAACATTCTTGGCCCACTGTGATATTTATTTTCCATATAACATATTCATAAGTTTAGATGGACCTAGATGAAGGGAAAATAAAAATATCAAATTCATTCAAAACTTCTGTGGCCCCAGGAAATTTTTAACGGTAGATGTTCAATCCCCACTATGTGGTCCACCTGAGCCTTGAATCTGTCTCAGTTTTGTCGCTATACCAAGTGGCGATCTGGAAAAATGAATGAACGGCGTGGATAAAACCCATACATAACAGTAGCCACTAAAGAACTCCTGCATGGATAGATTCCACCCATGTGACGCAATCCGCTTTCTTACTAAAATCCTTTATCATGAAAGAACGGGGTTTAAGGAATCGTGATATTCTGGTTTTCCCTTTCGAACGCGATCCCAAATAACTTTCCGTTTCCAACTGAAAGTTTGAATTGAAAGTATTGAACTGAAAACGATGGTGGTCCGCCGGATGATCGAATCAGTCAGGCGTCTGGTCTCTTTTCATATGTGCGATTCGTTTAACAGTTTTAGCAGCAGCGCGCGAGTGAAGCCCGTGCCAAATTGTCAAGCGTGTGAGAGATCCGGACTGCTCATCAGGTGAGACAAATGATGAGTATTTCTTAGCCCAGAAAAATAGATTGGGCCACTTAAAAGGTAACACATGTAAGGTGGATATGGAAGGAATACTAATCAAACTGTCTTCTCATTGGATGGCCCAGCCCAAAGTTTAGAATCGTCTAACCATTGGGTGGGCCATATACCTGCAACAAAACAAAACGTTGGTTAGCGTGTTCTGACCGACCATTTTCCCGTACTCGGATTTAGTAATGAAAATCTGTAGGACCCGCCATGATGTATGTGTTGTATCCTTGTTAGTTTCTCTTCTTTTATTTTTAGAGATAAATCTAAATCCGGACCACATCACATGAAACAGTAGTGGTTGAACGCCCACACTTAAAAAACTAATTAGAGCATTGGCAAAGGGTTGGATGTCATAAAAGCAATTGGTGAACTTTAGGAAGTTTTTAATGGCGGTATTTAAGTTACTAATGTTTTTGTAGTGTTGTCCACCTAGGATCTGGATTTACCTCGAAAAATGGATGGACGCCCTGGATAAAGGATGCCGTCCAACCTCCGCCCGTCTCCAGCCCCGAATGGGTAGTTTTGTGGGCGAGCCAACCGTGATGCATCTGTACATCGAATCCGTCAAACCCTTTTCTCATATCATTTTAAGGCACAAACGCAAAAATTAGGATAATCCAGCGCTCAAGCAGGCCACACCAAATAATAAGCTTGAATGCATTAAATGCACAGGTATTAAATGCCAGTTGAATTAAATGCAAAATTCATATGTGGTGTGGTCCATTTAAACGTGGGATCTGCCTTAAAATAATCCGAATAAAGGGATAGACGGTTTGGATGCCCGCCCACAGAACTGCCTGTTTGGGGCTAGGGACGGGCGGGGTAGGACGCAATCCGCGTCCCTGGATAAAATACATATAAGGCCACGGAGCTTTTTCAACAACCCCGTCGCTTATAAAAAATGATCAAGACTTACGTGTGACATCCAGTCCGTCCATCAGTTTATTCGACTCATTTTTTGACATGAGCTAAAAAATAGGCAGATATAATACTCAGATGGGGCCACCGAAATGTTTACACGCCATTCAACCCGCTTATAAGGGGATTCGCACCAGGAACGAGAGGAAAGACAAACATCATCGTGATAACAAACTGACGTGGTTTCAACAATGTTTCCATGGTGGACGTCCGTCCCTGCAGTTTCATGGTGTGGTCTACTTGAGTTCTTATCTAACTGTTTTTTAGGCCAATGTCCTGTGAGTATCATCTGCGAAACGGTTGGACGGAGTTGATATAACACAGACATCACGGTGGGCCTCAAGGAGCTTTTGTGGTTGGACGTGCTCCCTCCGACAGGACTTACAGGATATTCGCGTCCCTTCCCTTCCACCCACGGGCACGGCTTTCGTTTTGCCTCCGGTGCCGCGGCGAAGAATCTACCGTGTGTCGCCACCTACTGTGGTCCAGAAGCTGAGATCATCTAATAATTTTAGCCGTCCATTTACTCGCAACTGCAAGAGACAAGCTATCATCCACTAATTAAGTTTTGATAAACCTGACCTTTGATTTTTACAGTAGAATGTGAGCCATTGAAATATTTCTTTTAAATGTTTTTAAATTCATCTAGATAGTGACGAACGAAATCATCCACACAGGGTAAATTACTCCAGGCGGCTCATATAAAATAGATTCTAGGAAATGTACGGTTAAGATCATCGTAACACTTATCAGTGGGCCGCGGTGAACTGCGACATATGCTCAACTGTGAGTCGCGACAGAAGCAAAACAAACACGCTCGCTCCCTCCCTCCCTCCCTCCCTAAAACCCTATAAAGCCTCACCATCTTTACCTCTCTCTCTCTCTCTCTCTCTCTCAATCCAACCGTCCATCACAATGACGGGCCCCACCATCGAAGAAGACGGCTTCTCGGCGACCCGGCTCTTCAACCAGGGCTTCTCCTACACCTACGACGACGTAATCTTACTTCCTCATTACATCGACTTCCCGACCGATGCCGTCTCCCTCTCCACAAAGCTCTCCCGCAACATCGATCTCACCATCCCTTGCGTTTCCTCTCCCATGGACACTGTCTCCGAATCATCCATGGCCGTTGCCATGGCCGCTCTCGGTGGAATTTCCATCCTCCATTACAACAACACCCCTTCCGAGCAATCCTCCCTCATCCGCTCCGCCAAGTCTCGCCGCATCCCCTTCATCTCCGATCCCATTTTCAAATCCCCCTCCGATCCCATCGACTCTGTCTCCGAATTCGCCACCTCTCCCTGCATCTTCGTCACCCAGTCCGGCACCGCCAAGTCCAAGCTCCTCGGCGTCGTCTCCCGATCCGATTGGGATGAGCTCAAGGACAAGGATGCTCCCGTCTCCGACTACATGTCACCGGCTCCCGTCTCGGCCCCGTCTAGCTATTCCTTAGAACAGGCAGCAGGCGTGCTGGCCGCACAGAAGCTTGATTATCTGACTCTGGTTTCAAATGGGGAGGAAGTTGTGGATCTAGTGACGGCTAATGACGTGGAGAGGATCCGGGGGTTGCCGAAGCTGGGCCTTCCATCACTCGGGACTGATGGGGAGTTCATGGTGGGGGCTGCGGTGGGGACGAGGGAGCAGGACAAAGAGAGGCTGGAGTATTTGGTGAAGGCAGGTGCGGATGTCATTGTGTTGGATAGCTCGCAGGGGAACTCGATTTATCAGATTGAGATGATCAAGTATGTGAAGAAGACGTATCCGGGGCTGGATGTCATAGGGGGGAATGTGGTTACGGCGTACCAGGCGCAGAATTTGATCCAGGCGGGTGTTGATGGATTGAGGGTCGGGATGGGTTCGGGGTCCATTTGCACCACACAGGAGGTTTGCGCTGTCGGGAGAGGACAGGTATCTGCTTTTTATTTTTGGTTATCTTGTATTGTGGTAATATGTTCTGGTGCACAAACAGCCATAGTAGAAGCTTGCTGTGGTTGATTCTTGCTGTGATTGGATGTGTGGTTGGTTATCTTGACAATCCAGTCCTGATTTGATGATGGCAAGATTCATTTGCATGAATTTCTGCTTGCTATGGGTGTTTAGGATTTATTTCTTTCTCCTTTTCATTTTCACAGAACGGTAAACCTAACCTGTTGGTTAGGGCAAACTACTTGGTGTTTTTCTCCACTTAAAATGGAGAGATGGCTTTACAATCGACTGATATTTTCATTTCATGCTTTTCTAGGAGAAAATGAGAAATAGCATTATTCATGCTGTGTTGGTTAGATAATCAAAATGTAGAAATTGAGGTGAAAAACTGCAGACTGTGTTACGAGCTGGTAAACTTGTGATATTACATTTGCATCATTATGTGCTGCTGCTGTATTTTGGGTTGTTAAACTATCTTTCCTGCAGTGCATATAACTATCAGGTGTGGAGGTTTTGGTATTTGAGATTTTGCTTTTGATTTAGAATGTGTTAAGAATTATGCTTGAATCATGATTGGGGGGATATGGGGTGAAGCCACTGATGATTGATTCGAAGCAGCATTTTGGGGCCAGCTTAGATAGCACATAATTAGGCTGCCATCAGTTTCCATACCAAACTGGTAGTATATGCTCGTTTCAAGTAAGAACTAAAATGAGTGAATTCCAGCTTTGGGCAGAAATCAATTCCGCCTGAGCATTTGCTTTAGAATCCCAAATGCAAGGTACACACCTTTTGTAATTTGGTCTTGGGTGGATTGAATAGCCTGTAAGATTTTACCTTTCAATATAAAAAAAAAGGAAAAAAAAACTATAACATTGTGACAAACAGTTTGATGAAAGCATGGTCTAAACTGCTTGCTTTATAGGTTTCTAACTCCATTCAGAAACTCTTTGTGACTTTGCTGTTTTGCTATGCTTGTGCTGAAGGAGCATCACTTTGTGTCAGTAGTAAGTAGGCTATTTTGTTGTGAATTCATGTCATTTTATCAATAAAAAAATTGCATTTGTTTCAGGCAAACGCATGCAACTTATCATACAAAAATAAAATTTATTTTATTTTAAACCATGATTTTGATGTTTTGTCAAATGATATTAAGTTAAATTACATTAAGGTCATGACTCTCACTTTATGTTTAACTGGTGTTTCAATGATATCTCTATGGTAAACAAAATCAAACAGAGATAGGAGACTTCCGATTGTTTTGGTGCTTGCAAGGTTTATTCACAGCATTCCTGATGCTAAAAACAACTATCATTTTATAAAAACTTGTAGGCCACAGCAGTTTACAAGGTTGCATCTGTTGCTGAGCGTGGTGGTGTGCCTATCATTGCTGATGGAGGGATTGCAAATTCTGGACATATTGTCAAAGCTTTGGTACTTGGTGCGTCCACTGTTATGATGGGCAGTTTCTTAGCTGGCAGCAATGAGGCTCCTGGAGTTTATGAGTATCAGGTACATTATTAATGGAAGATTTGGTTTATATGGTAATAAGAACAATTATTGTTCTTGTTCTTTAATGAATGTATGCCTTTCTGTGTCAAACAGGTGCATTGAGATACATGTGTCCTAGGTGTCACCTTGTCAACTATTTCATGTTATTCATCCCAATTATGAATTTCTGTTTCTTGGTCCGTAATCATGCTGCTGGATAGTTTCATGGTTCAATGGTTGTAACTTGAAAGGCCATTGAACTTTTGCCAAGCTATCAGGGGAACTCTTGTTGTGGATCTTGAATGTATGATTGGTCACATGATTTGTAAAGCTGATCCAAAAACCTTAGTACCTTTGATGATATCCACCATAGATATTGCCACATTATAGTGGTGAACGGAAGTTCACATGAGTAAAACTAGTGAATCACATGGTTAATATTGTCAACATCTTATGGGAGATTCAAGGAATCACCTGCAGTAATACTGTGGTATCGTTTTGGTGGAGTGAATTCAGCAGTTCCACATTGTATAGAGAGCATTGGTTTGATGGTGCATAGCGTGATTTAGGGTGAGCTATCCACAAATTTGTCGTGGATGTATCTAATTCAATTCCAGCAACAGTGTTATAGAACTTCTAGCTGAATTTTGGGTCTCTCTGTAACACCTCCTGCACAGTTTTTATTTCTTCTCAGTATATACTGTTGCTGTGGAAACCTTACAGCAGCTATACTTGTGCTGGTCCCAGCGGGCATTTGCATTCTAGGAATAATCTGCTAGTTCTTTCAGTACCAAATATCGTTTACTTTCAACATTTCATTCTATTTATATTTATGTCAGAAGTATGCTATGTATATGCCTTCCATTTAATCTTTTTTGACATTGATTGTCACAACATTTTTCTTTACTAGGGCAATCGTCGAATAAAAAAGTATAGAGGCATGGGCTCCCTTGAAGCCATGGCAAAAGGGAGTGACGCTCGGTACCTTGGTGATACAGCCAAGCTAAAGATTGCTCAGGGAGTGGTAGGGGCAGTACCCGACAAAGGTTCTGTTTTGAAGTTTATACCTTACACAATGCAAGCTGTAAAGCAAGGATTTCAAGATCTCGGTGCATCCTCACTGCAGTCTGCTCATGATCTTTTAAGTTCAGGTGTACTGAGGTTAGAGGTAAGACTGCATATTATATGTTTTTTCTTTGATTCTACTATATCTGTTTTGTTTGCAATCAGGTAAGTTAATGCATGCTTGTCACTGTTGTGCAAGTGCGGCCATGTTTTGCTTCTATTACACACGAAATGATTCTTATACATGGAATTTTCTTGCAGTCAAGGATTTTTTGCTACAAGATTGCTTGTCATCTCCTTCTTGATGATCTCTTAAATTTCTATTGCATAGTTGTAGATTCATTTTTTTTTTCTTTACATAATAATGTCGAAAGGATCTCCAAAGTGAATGAAGAACAGAACTGCAAATAATAAATCTCTATGCATCATTGGTGGAAGATGCCATGCCCTGCAAGTCGGATACAGACTGTGCACCCTCAGGCCTGAGTTGTACTTAATTAGTTACAATTTTTCAAAGATAGGTGTTTCCTGTTGGTCAAAAGTTGTCCAACAACTTTTTTTGGGATTTAATATTCTAAAATTGCTTTATGGTTCCAAAAAAAATTAAATCAGAGGGCATGGAACATCCTAACGTAGTTTCTACGTTTCTGTTTGACACATCAATGAGTAGGGAACACTTTTTTTTTTTTTTTTGGGTCTTTGTGTATTTCACACAACAATCAATTTTGGAATCCTGTGTAAAATTTCTAATTCAAGGGGTCTACCAATTATGTAAGTGTGTGGGGTACATAATCTACAGGTCACACAAGGTTTTAGAACAAGCCTCTCTATGATACCATTTTTTCATGCCCCGCAGTTCGGATACAAAGTGTGCACCCTCAAACTTGAGTTGCAGACTATGACTTGTACACAAAGTGTCCTAAAGCCATTTTTTCATATCGGCTTCCAAAGGCACATAATTAGATGTACTCTTAAGTCCACCGACACATCCATTCAACATGACATTGCACAGCCAAATCATCATAACCATTCACACATCATACCACAACCTATAATCCATCAATAAAATCAGGTCCACCCATTTGGGACCCTGCTGTCCGATAAAATACACAAGCATAAATAATGTTTACTCAACAAAATAAAATGAAAATCTAAACAGAAAATAAAATCTAAATTTCTAAGAATTATGAACTCCATAAAATCCAGCTATTCATTCCAAGGTAGCAAGCTCGTCATCAGATATATGCGATTATGTCTCTCGTGGATTTTTCACTGGTTTAGCTGCCTCTTGCGATTGTGCTAAAGGTTCAGCATTTATCAACTCTGTACGATTTTTCCATTAATAAAACGTCAGCTGGCTAGGCCCAATGAGTGAACCCATTGTGGTTCGTGTACGTTATAATTAAAATAGTAAATGCATGGATGTTATGCAATGCGACGTGAATGCATCAAGTGGGCTGATCCGTCCACTTGCTTGAGTTGGATATCCATCAACCCGCATCTACCCTTTTTGGACAGGCTTTCACCATTTTAGTAGGCTTCTAGATATTGTTGGCATCCAGGTATGGTTCCCTAAGTCACCCAATACCAAAAATACCTACAGGTCTTCCAGGGCATGCCCTTAGGAGTCTGCATAGGAACACTATATATGACATGATGAAATGAGAATGATCGATGCATCATATTAACAGTTTGTCACATACGTCATCATATTTCAATAATAACATTTCAAACTTAGACAAATTCTAGTAAAGCAATCAATACAAGGAAATACATTCAATATAGTGATCAAACAAATACTTTAATCATAACGGAGAGGAAATATGTTGGGATCACTCATTTGTATCTTGGTGAAGTGAATTCCGAGATGTTACGACAAATTCAATCAACTGACAATCTCCTGAATACATGGCATGACATGTAAAATGATCAATTTCACTCTTATCATGCATTTTGAATGCTCTTAACTAGAGGGGTTTGACATTTGTTCATGTATATAGGTGAATGTAAAGTCAGGTTGATGATCACATAAGTTGAAGGTGAATTTTAGAATAATCCATGGGTAAAGCCTGTACAATGTTAGATTCAAGTAACTTGTACATGTGTGCTAGGTCCTAAGATTTTGATTTTGACGGTGGGTTAAGCATATGCATAGGTGATGATTAAGATGATGTATATATAAACAAATATGATGATTTCGTAATTTGTTTACTATGATTGAGTAGTCCAAAAGTGAAGTGGACGATTAGATAGCTTAATCTAATGCTGAGTAGTTAATTCAACAGTCGGTTTGATGAATGGTCGGATATACTAAGATATATGGGGGCATGATATTACTATGGTGTATAATTACGTATATGTGAGTTCATCTATGCATCTTTACTTCTAAATAAATGAAATCTATTTGCAAAAATACACACATGGATGAGCACTCGTGTGTGAAAATTTTTGGGTTATTACATTAAGCCAATCATATTAAGGAAATTTGGTGGTGGAATGGTGATGTATAAAAAAAACTATTAATGTGAAATGTGCACGTTTCAAAGCTTGGCAAGGGATTAGAAACAATGAAAATCTTGAACAATATAGAAAAGAAAAAAAAAAGAGAAGAAAACCCTAAGAAAAGTAGTAAGTGATGGCTACATGGTATTACTCAAGGACAATGAGATCAATGAAAAGTGGAGAAGCTATTCTTAAATGACAACCACTCTAGGAACATAGTGATAGAGGGAACCATAAATTCAAATGACATCAGAGTCCATAGATACTTCCGCAAGATTAGGATATTTGAAGTGAAAGAAGCTTTGAGAAAGATGAAAACAAATATTCCCTTGGACCAAATGGTATACCAATAGAGGTTTGGAAGTGTATAAAAGATAATGGGTTATTTTGGTTAACAAAGTTGTTCAACCAGATTGTAAGATCGGAGAAAAAGAATGGAGGAAGAGTACTATGGTACCTATTTATAAGAGTAGAGGAGAAATACAGAGTTGCACTAACTATCACGGGATTAAACTTGTGAGCAAACTATGGAACTTTGGGAAAGAGTGATTGAGCAAAAAAGACTAAGGCATGAAACGAATGCATCAAAAAATTAGTTTGGTTACATTTGTTTCATGCTAGGTGGGTCTACCACTGGAGCTTTTCTTACTTAGGCAATTGATGGAGAAATATCGGGAGAGGAGGAAGGATCTCCTCATGGTCTTTATTGACTTAGAGAAAACTTATGATGGGGATCTCTAGAGAGTTTTTCTAGTGGGTGTTGGGAGAGAGGCATTTCAAGAGGATATATTGACATGATTAAGGATATGTATGAGGGAGCAGTAGCAAATGCGATGACCACTAGTGGAGAGACGAATGAGTTTCCAATTATTGCAAGCTTGCACCAGGGCTTGGCATGGAGCCTGTACCTTTACCCATTGGTTATAGATGAGTTAACAAGGCATTTGTGGAAAGAGATCCCACGGTGTATGTTGTTTGCAAATGGCATAGTTTTAATTGACAAGATGATGGAAGGCGTAAACACAAAGCTAGATTTATGGAGTGGTGCTTCAAAATTTAAAGGATTTAAAATTAGTTGGACTAAGATAGAGTATATGGAGTCCAATTTTAGTCTTAATAGGAGTGGGAACGAGGAATTAGTAAAGATTGTTAACTAAGAAGTTTCCCAAAATGACTATTTTCAATATATTGGGACGATGATGAGAGTGGAGAGAGAGAAGGACATTACCCATAGAATTCAAGCAAGGTGGAAGAAATCGTGATGTGTCTTTGGATTTTTATGTGATCGCCGTGTACCACTCAAATTGAAAGGAAATTTCATAAGATGGCAATAAGACCAGCCATGCCTTACGGGACAAAATGTTGGGCAGTTAACAACATGTCCATAGGATGTGTAGCTGAAATGAGGATGTTGAAATGGGATGAGTGGCTAGATAGGGATAGAATTATAAATGAATGCATTCAAGGGAATTTAGGAGTAGCACCAGTAGATAATAAGACGAGGGAAAGCAGACTTAGAGGCATATTTCTCTGTGCGACTGTATAAAGCCCAATGTTCCAAAAACCACATGTCACTATGGCACATGCAGTTCATCCTTGCAAAATGGCATTCGCGATCACATGATCGCTTATGCAATTGCATATGATAATACTGCTCCAATTAGTTTGGGTAAGGCTTAGATGATGATGATTCGATTGAGGGCATGCAAAATGATCGATTTCACTGTTATTATGCATTTTGAATGCTCTTAACCAGAGGGGTTTGACATCTGTTCATGGTGATTTTGGACCATGAGTAATATGCCTACCCATCCAATGGTCATCAGTGATCATAGGACCCATCTAAGCTGTTACAGGTGTTTGCCCCTGGAATGAAGTACAGAGATCACTACTCTTAAGAATAGTTCCCTATAGAAATACCCAGTCTTCAATAATTTGCAACCAATGGTCTAAATATCTAATAACCATGACAACCTCACCATTTCTGTGCTGCAATTAAAACCTATTTCCAGATAACTTTACGATATAGGGAAAGATTTCAATATGCATATTAGAAGAAACATGCTGTTGTGAACAGCCAAGTTTAGAAGAATTTAGCAATAATAATTGATTGATGAATGAAATAAATCAGAAACCTGTAGAAGTGATAAAGAAGAGGGAAGGAGGAAGCCCGTCATTATTACATTCAGCTAGATATGCCAACCTGGCAAATGTCTAGACATCCAAGCTTTGCATCAGTGTGACTGGTGGTCTGACTTGTAGATGACCTGGGCCAATTTCACTCATTCAGCAGGCCATTTTTTTTTTCTTATTTCTTTTTTGTAGAATGTGGATGGTCGTCAATTTATTTTAGAGCAAGCTCTTTGTTCTTTTCTTTTTGGAAATCCGAACTCTTGGGTGACCTGCCTCATCTTTTGGCGAGGTCACCTTAACAGTGGTCCCACCTGATGCCTGGCTTGGACGTCCAAATATGTATGCCAGGTGGCATATGTGTCCACATGCAGTAGAGTTACATTAGGTGTAGCAGGATCTCATCACCCTAATGATTATGCATTACTCCAAACAAGACCTGATCTAAAGATGGATGCATTAGCCAATGTAATGGTGTAAGCATTGAATCAATGGTGATGTTAACATAATTTTCTTTCCCAATATTCAAATGAAAGTCTTAATTCATTCAGTGGTGATTGTTGAGAGCATTGAAAGCACAGTATGATGTGGACCACTGTGCCAAAGAAGATTGGGACTGTATAATTGCATTTTTTGGAGGAAATACTTACAGGAATCCTGATGTTAGTTACATAGACTTTATGCTGTTTTCTATTTTTGGAAGTATTTCTTAAAGCACTGATGATGTATCTGAATAGCTGATGTCAGATAAAATATTGTTTTGATTGCTCTGTTGTTCATAGGTTCGCTCAGGAGCTGCGCAAGTTGAAGGTGGGGTGCATGACTTGGTTTTCTATGAAAAGAAATCCTTCTGAGGCTTCAAAATTCACATGATAGGCTGGATGCATTTGGTACTTCTTTTCTTGAGCACTTGGTGGTCTGTTTTGATTTTAGCACATGAGAACGGAAGGGACTTCATTTCAAGAGCTTGTGAGTGAATTAAGTTAAAGGTGTTACTCCCAACACCTACGGCATTTCCTTGGTGAATATGTGGTATGAAGCGCAATAAGCTTCTAATCTGTTCTCAATGTTTGTTGTCAATCCTCTGACCCTTCCTTTTATGTTATTTGGATGTCCCATGTTTGGGAAGAGGATAAACACTAGTGTTATTGTTATGATTACTATTATTATTATTATTATTATTATTGTCAAACTAGATTGAAATATCGTGTGATCTCTCCATGTGCGATGCTATATGCTTATGGTCAGTGATGATTTCAAGCTCTACTGATTTACTAGATTCTTTGCTAGTTGGACAATATTGATTTTGTGCATTCTACCTGCTTTTGGAAGTGAAAAAGTAAGGGTAATTTTGGTTTCTATGTTTCTGGCGGTGGATGGGTTTCACTACTGATTTGAGCTAGAGATAGTGGGAAAATGGAAATCCGAATTAATTTAGTTTTCATTTCTCAAGTTGCCCCAAGCAGTGGACAGGTCCCGTTAAAGGTGTCAGATCAAAAGAGATTTGGGGGCCATATTGAAATGTGCCCTTAACCAGGTTTCTGATTCTATTTATGGTTGGATTCATGCAATCTTGAGATACTGGACATGGTTTATGAACTTGTAGTCAGAGAGATTGAGTTTGATTTGAGAGATCTAAAAGCGATGACTTGGGACTTTGGAATGGTTGTTTTTCTTTAATCTTTGAGTCTCTTGTATTCTACAGGGTTCCCTTTTCCCAATTAGTTATAGTGGCAAACTAGCAATGGGTCGTGAATGCCCGATGGGTACCTAAGCTCGGCCCTACATGGGCTGTGTCTGGATGTAGCTAAATGGGTGCAGATGCAGGTTTGGGTATTAATTTGAGGCTGATTAATAATTGGGTCAGTGTGGATATAACCCTACCCGAAACCAAACTAGATTATATCCAGTGGTGATGTTAGAGGAGATTTTGTCTTGTGGCACATAGTAGTAGAGCTATAAGGAAGCAGTGGCTGGGGTTATTGGCGGCGGCAGCATTCCGGTTGTAGCATTTTTTTTCATTGTTTTGGTGCTGGTTTGGAGATGTAGAAGGAAAGTACTGATCCATGCATCTAGGATGGTTGGCTTGTTCTTTGGTTCTGTTCAGGTATAAAGTTTTACGGAGTGTGACCAATGATTTTGGTGAGAAGTTTAGGGGAAGTGTAGGTTCCGTTTTTAAAGGGACTGTGACTGATTCATCTGTTGTAGCTGTGAAGAAACCAGAAACCTTTGACAAGGGGAGAAGCAATTTCCTGGTAAGAAGTGAGCACAATTGGGATGATCCAACATGTTAATCTGGCTTGTCTTCGTGGGTTCTGCTCCAAAGGCAGTTAAAGATTGCTGGTTTACGATTTCATGCTGAATGGGTCTTTAGATTTTCATATTTTTGGGAAGGATTCCAATGTTTTAGAGTGGGAAATCATGGTATGAAATTGCACGAACTGCTTAGGATTAGCTTATCTCCACAAGAAATGCGGAGAATATATGGTATATTGCAACATCAAGCCTGAAATCATATTTTTGGATGTTCCAATATTGTTCCAGTGGTGGCAGATTTTGGCACGGTGAAGCTTAGCAGTCGGGGACTTCGCCGAGTACTAATGACGATGAGAGGAACCATAGGTTATCTCTAACCAGAATGGATTCAATGCATAGCTATTAACAGTGGAAGTTGATGTGTACAGCTAACGAATGATGGTTTTTGAGGTTATATCGGGTGTAGAAACAAGAAGTGATCAGAAATGTCTGAGGCTGTTATTTCCAACGTTTTGGCTGCAGGCAAGATGAAAGAGGTGATGCCCTTTGCTTATTAGACCACTGATCGGACTATAATGCTGACATGTAAGAACTCAACAGAGCTTGTAGAGTTGCTTGCTGGGGTATTCAAGAGCAGGAGACATCTCCGCTGTTGACGGGACTGGTGGTTCAAATTCTGGAGAGAGTTTTAGAGGTAAGTGTGCCATCCATTCCCAGATTTCTTCAATATCTCTTTTGGAAGATGAGGAGATGATAAGTTCTTGTACTGAAGACGGCTTGATTACCATTATCACTTTCCACCATTTCTTATTTGGCGGCAGCTCATCCACATCCACATGGGCATACATGGACGGTCACATTGCGGTTTCGGTTGTGGATGGAGGCTGAGCAGAATGGCCCAAAGATCACACTGATAGAACAATCTTTACTGGTTAAATTGGTGGCCATCAATTAGAAAGTAAAAAGGAAAATCGTCAACTATCCACATTCAATGGATGGCGAGAGATGATTTAACCATTCACACCAGCATTTTTCTGCTATGCTCCATCCTCAATCGTCCCAAGATATGAAATTCTGGATTGATTCCCATGATCCATATATGCATCGTGTATGGTGGATAAAACATTATTGTTTTAGATATGGTGGCAAATGCACACAGTTGTTTAGCCCCTACAAGGAGATAATCACAATCTCTAAGCAGTGATTTGATCAACTTGAGGTTTGAAGGTTTCCAATGGAATCTAGGAGTTCTGCCCTATCGGAAAAGAATAGTCTCAAAACTCACCTTTGAAATGACGCCTTGCAACACATTCAAATGTCATCTGTGAATTATTCCTCTGAATTCTAACCTGTACTTAGACATTAGCTTGGCCCATTTTCTGGCTTTGGCTTTGCATGTATGGCCCGATCAATTTTCAGGCCAGCTTGGGTTTTGGCCATTTTAGATCTGCACGACCAGAAGACTCCATTCATGTGTACATGAGTTCTATTTTAAATATGTGCCATTCCAATCACTAGTTTGTGACGCATTCATCTTGCATGTAAATCTCAGTTTTCATTTTTATAAATGTTAATTTATTTATGCATGTGCTGCCCACCTGCTTGAAGGATGGACTAGAAACATTTAACTTGGGAAGTAGGGATTTAATCGATTTGTGGGTTGTGGCCCTAGCCTGGCCTGGCCCATTGCCACACCTAGTTAAAATAAAAACTTGGATAATTTTGTTAAATCCTATCGCAGTGGCCACCTCACCATTGGTGAGGGGAGGTTATCGTCGATGCCATCCCTTAGATGGAAGTGCAAGTGGGCCAGGTTAGTCCAAGCCCCAATACCTGGATGGACGTCAATTTTCAAGCCCATGACCAATGCATGAAATTTATCGGGGGCCCATCTTCACGCAATCTCATAAAGACAATGGCACCGCAACTTGACCAGAAGATCCCAACTGTAAAAATGGTAGGCCCCACCGTGAAGATCAAGTCTTCTAAAAAATCAGGCTGACCCATTTACCAGATGGGCCAAATCTGTACACTTAGACTGTTAGTTGTCCATTGATTCATATTAAGTGAACTGTAAGCCTGTATGGTGGTTGCCAGAGAGGAACATAACTGCAATTTGAGGGATACTATTTATAAGGAAACAGTCGTTAGCTTTTGTTATTTCCTCTTGAAAGAAGCCCAATTCGCAATTCAGTTCCACTTGTGCATCCGAACAGAGCTTGATGGATTCTAACAATTTAACATAGAACAACCCGAACAGTAGAACGGTTCAGACCACCTTACCATCTCTCCACATGTATGGAGTCCTGTTCACACATGTGGGACTCATGGTTCAGTGATCTAGACTGTCGATCTGATGGGCCCTACCATGGATGGAGAATGCTAAAGATCTACCCCGGATTGGAACATCCCGACCCTTTGATCCATGCTCTACAGACACCAATTAGAACAGAACAGAACAAATATCCACATTCTTCAGAAAATATAGAGGTTAGGATCTTCCACACTGGTAAAGTGCTGAACAAAACTGGTCATTTAGATGAGAAATTCTTTTTGGTTCATCTGAATTCAACAGCTTTCTTTGTAGAACACACTTTGTTGTCAGTCATGGATATGTGGATGAGGAGATCAGACACTCGCCGTGCCGATGGTCGCTCGGCAGGGGCGGTCCTCGTGCATTGCAATGCGACGTCGAGCACTTCGAACATGCTGGATTCCTCATCAGGGGGGAGTGGTTTCAATGTGGGGTCCAGCAACTCCTCTCTGGTGGGGCCCAGCATGTGTGACTCAATCCACCTGACCATATCCATGTCTTCCCCGAACATCCTGTCCATAGGCATGAGGCCGCTTACTAGCTCCATCAGAACAATGCCCATGCTGTACACATCACTCTTCTCTGTCGCCTTCAGCGAGTAGGCATACTCTGAGAACATCAACATAAAACGTTGTCAGCTTTAGTTATTGATCATCTATAAGTGTACATGGTGTTGTCATTGAGTTATCATGGGCCCACCAGTAAGAAAATTTACGGTTGAGATTATTGTAAGATCATAACTTCTACTATATTTGGACCCATCTGATAGGGAAAAAAAAGGCCCACTTTGATAGGTGATCAGAACAGGAAAGAAAAAGAGGACATAATTTGAATGGTGGTCACCCAATTATTGCAGTATTTCAAGGCCCACCGATCATATATCACTGTTTGATCAAAAGTAGACGACGATTGGGCACTGATGTAGAGCGGGTCGCAGACACTTTCATGTCCAAGATGGACCAGAGGATGCCCGATTAGGACCGGCAAAACCTTAAAATTGGCATATCTCGCAAACCGGATTGAGTTATTCGACCTACCATATATGATTTTGGGGTAGGAGAAGCTACTTTAGCAACCCAACCCACTATGACGGGTTGCCCATGCCGAATTTGCGAGATTCCATCAGATTGACGGTCGACAGTCCATTTTAATTTCGTTTTACTATTTATAGTAAGTTTTAATTTGATCATAATTCTTGATCCTTTGAGCTTTAAGAGTCATGCCCAACATGAAAAGGGCTTTAAAAAATTAGGAGAATAATGTGGTTAGGCTGGACACTTACTATTTTTAGCCTAAAACCATGAAGTTTAGTAGAAATCATAACCCTGTATAAATAGTAAGTTTAATATTTATAGTATGTCACGTTTTTGTAGGGAGTTTGAGTTGGAGTTTGATTCTGAAACTTCTTCCTAGGTTTGGTATCACTATTTAAAGGATTGTAAATTCATTTTTATTTTTTAATAATCATCAATCAATCTATTTTCGAATTTACTAGAATTTATTTCAATTTTTTCTATTTTTCCTAGTGGATTCAAGGAATGTCTCTGAGGAGTCCAGAGAAGCTGCGTGGATTTGGAGTAATTATCCCCTTGAGATCCCCTTGAGGAAGACAGTGATAGACCTCAGACACTTACCAAAAGGAAGATTAGGTGGACCATCTATTCACAAAAGTTCATTTTCAGTAGGGAAGTACCTGGAGCAATGTAGCCAAAGGATCCAGCGAACCAAGACGTCGACTCCGTCCCACCACCGCTCGAGTCATGGCTGTCCATCACAGCCTTTGCCAGTCCAAAATCCCCCAAGTGAGCCTCCATATTAGCATCAAGCAATACATTGCTTGACTTGATGTCTCGATGAATGATCCTTGGCACACAGTCATGATGGAGATACTCTACACCACAGGCCAGCCCAATCGAGATCCTCAGCCGCTCCTCCCATAGCAGCTTCTTCTTCTTAGCCAACAATGGACGATGCAACCAATCCCAAACACTCCCATTCTCCATATACTCATAGATCAGCAAATTGGTGGTCCCCGTTCGGCTACTAGTACAGCACCCCATCAGCTTCACTAGATGCCTGTGCCTTATCCTCCCAAGCGTCCGAATCTCCCTGGTAAAGCTCCGATTGACCAAGAGATCATCCTTCCGCCGCATCTTTTTAACAGCTATGATCTCTCCTGTTGACAATTCAGCTCTGTAGACCGTCCCTGTCCCACCCGACCCGATCACAAATTCATCACTGAGATTCTTTGTGGCTTCCATGATATCCTCCCATTTGAATTCCCTCTTCGCTGCGCCTTGGAAGATCAACCGCCGCTGGACGTGTGATGAACTTGATGAGTATGCACAATTCACTTCGTGGGCCCTCCTCAGCGATCGCCACTTGCAGACCAGTGCAATCACAATGGCAAGCATGAGAACAATGAAGACTAGGGTTGAGGTAGCTGCAATCACAGCCACAGCGGCCTTGTTCAGGCCTGATCGCTGGCGATTGGAGTTGAGATTGTCGCAGGGATTGAGAGGCCTTCCACAGAGGCCTGCATTGGCCGAGAAGGAATCAGCCGGCCAGCGGGAGAATTCCTTGTCCAAATGGCCTTGAAGGTGGTTGTATGACAGATCCAGCTTGCCCAAGCTGCTCATTTCGCCAATCTGTCGTGGGATTTCTCCCATGAATGAGTTGTGTGACAGATTGAGAACTTCGAGCTTGGACAATGTTGCAAGCAACGGCGGGATCTCGCCTGTTAGATCGTTGTAGCTGAGGTCTAAAGTGCTTTGCAGATTGTTCAACTGCCCCAGCTCAATTGGGATTCCTCCATCAAAGGTATTGTGCGAAAGCCGCAGCTCGTAGAGATTGCTCAGCTTGCCAATATCAGGAGGGATCGGCCCAGAGAACTGATTGCGGTCCAGATTCAATAAGTTGACGCCTGCCAGATTGCCGATCTCAGACGGGAGAGTGCCACTTAGGAAATTACTGTCGACCAAAAGCAAGAGAAGACTACTACAATTGAAGAGCTCTCGAGGAAGAGGCCCATCGAATCCATTTGACGACAGCTTGAGCTCCCCCAGCTGAGGCAAAGTACCAAGCCATGACGGAATGGGCCCTATTAGATGGTTCCCGTTCAAATCAATGTGGGTCAGCTTCTTGCATGATGATAGCTCTTTCGGAACTGTTCCATTGAGCAAATTGCTCGAAAGGTCTAGAAGCTCGAGCTCATCGATCTCCCCCAACAGTGGAGGAATCTCACCATCGAATCGGTTACTCCCCAAACGGAGCCGCGAGAGAGCCAGTGAATTCCCCAATTGAGGAGGAATCCGACCATCAAACGAATTGTTAGTAACATCGAATGACAGCAGCAATCGCGAACCACACAATGGAAGAATACTGCCATTGAATCGATTATTCGAGAGATTCACCCTAGTCAGATTCCTACACATGATCATATCATCAGGAATGATACCTTCGATGGAATTGTTGTAAAGCATCAGCTGCTGCAGCGATTGAAGGAATCCAAATGATCCAGGAATCACACCTGAAAGATGATTATCCGCCAAATCCAGAACGGCGAGCTCCCGGCAGTTCCCCAATGTAGCAGGAATATCACCCGAGAGCTCGTTCTGCCTGAGATCGATAAAGCTCAGCTTCTTCAACCTTCCTATAGTGATCGGAATACTTCCCGTGAACTGATTTCCATAGAAATCGATCATTTGCAAGCTCGAACAGTTTCCAATTGATAATGGGATTTCCCCTGTCAGCTGATTTTCATAGAGATAGAGCGTTTCAAGCGAACCGAGCAATCCGATCTCCACCGGCAGCTCCCCACGCAAGTTGTTGTGATAGAACGTAAGCGTCTGGAGATTGCTCAGATTGCCGATCGATTTGGGAATTGATCTGACGAAGCTATTGTTGTTGAGCCAGAGATCAGTTAGATTGCCAAGCTGGCCTAATTCAACTGGAATTGAGCCGTTGAGCTGATTATCTGCAAGATCGAGCTGCTGCAACGACCGGCATTCTCCGAACCCGATCGGAATTCTCCCACTGAATGTATTCCCTGATAAAATCAAATGCTCCAATTTCGAATTCGGATTAGAACATATGCTATCTCTGAGAGAACCGGAAAGCTTGTTGCCTGACAATACAAGGAAAATCAGCTCTCCCATACCATCCAATTCCGCCGGAATCTCTCCAACGAGATTATTCGATGATAAATCAAGATTCTGAAGACTACCCATTTCAGAGAGCGATGGTGGTATACGACCCACGAGCCGATTCCCCATGAAATTGAGGTAGACGAGCTGAGTCAACTCACTGAGTTGACTCGGAATCTCTCCCTCCAGCGAATTGTTCGCGAGGTTTAGAATCTGAAGACCCGGAATCCGACCCAATTCGCTGGGAATCGACCCGTTGAGATGGTTCACAGCTACGGTGAAGACGGAGAGGCTGGAGCAGTTCCCGAGTTCCGGTGGAATCGATCCTTCAAGTCTGTTGTGCTGCAAGACCAGGTTCTCGAGTTTTCCGAGTCGACCGAGTTCAGCAGGGATCGAGCCGGAGAGATGGCAAGATGCTAATCCCAGAGTGGTTAGATTCGAGAGATTCCCGAGGGAGCTGGGAATCGGACCAGAGAGACCATTGTCGCCGATTCGGAGGACTCGGAGATTTTTGAGAGAACTGAGTTGACTCGGTATTGACCCGGTGAGTTGGTTAGAGAAGAGTAGGAGAGAAGTGAGGGAAGTGAGGTTGGAGAGGTGAGTTGGGATTTCTCCAGTGAGGCTGTTGGATGAGAGATCGAGGATTTGAAGAGAAGAAATGCGGGCGAGTGAGGAAGAGATAGTCCCAGAGAGCGACGAGTCGGAGAGGTTCAGACTCAGTACACAGACTGAGTCGCAGGAAACGCCTCGCCATCTGCACACGTCGGGGTTGTGCAGAGACCAGTCGTCTAACACGTGCAAAGGATCCTCAACGAACGATTCCTTCACCTCCAACAGCGCTCTCATGATCGAGTCATCCGAGCCGTAGGAAACAAGCCCGGAAGAAAAGCCCACGAAGATAAGGAGAAGAAAGAGCGATGGCATTAGTGCAATTCCGCAGAAAATCAGGGGTTTCTCCATTCCGGAGAAAGCGTAGAGAGAGAAATGAGAACGAGATGAAGTCCAAGCTTCTGTTCTGCTGCTGCATGAAGCAGGAAAAATCCCAGCGATTTTCTCGCGCGAAATTGAATCTATCGTCAATTTATCGCTACACCAGAGGTCGTTCTTTTGTTCTCGGAGGGGCTGTCAAAATATCGTGAGAATTTGGTTGTGGGGAGAGAAGGCGCGGTTTCGAGCGTGGATGCATGTATGCAGGTGTAAGGGTGAGGGAGAGCGGGATTGGGACGCGTTTGGATGTTGGGAAATCGGGAAATGGAGAGGATTTAATGAGGTTGGATGGATTGTGTCAGGCAAACGCAACAAATGCCATTAATGGCATCGCCCCAACTCCCATCTCGGGCAGCTCATGGGCGCTGCTCCCCAAAGAGAGAGTAGAGAGAGTTGATGAGAGAGATTGCATGGGAATATAGCAGGTGGAGTTCGTTTTTTCTCCGTCGCGACTTATGATACAGCTTCTGTCTGTCGCCAACTACTGGGGCCCACTGCGGACATGCTGAGATGGAACAGTCCTACTGTCTTTAATATGTTAAAAAAAAAATGTTTTCTCACATTCATGCTTTATTGATAGATTCTAACCTTTGATTTTTAATGTTTGATATGAACCATTGAAAATTTTCATTTCACAGTATATAATCACCTAAAGAACCTTTCAGATCATAGATTCAATAAAATGGACAGTTCAGATCATCATAGAATTCCTGCATGTGGTCCCCAGTGGGATGCAATATACACTGCGATTATAAATCGCGACGTATGCAAAAGGAACTCTGGCAGGTGAAGCGAGATAGTCGTGGTTTGTCGATTTGGGATGAGAGCCCAAAAGAGAGCGGTTGGATTTCTATTTTTTAAAAATCATCATACGATGCTCAGGCTTAGAGTCTCTACGATACACGTTCGGGTTTTTACTTTGTAAAAGTGGGGTTCAAAACTGATCCGAACAGTCCATACAATGGCTCTCACCCTTGATGGCCCATGAACCAAAACTCGTCCATCCAGGCTCGTATATGTGGCCTGGAGGAGCGTCAGCCGTGCTATTATTTCTTTCATATGTAGTTATTTTTGTACCACCTATTGAAGGGTTGGAATTTCTTCTCAATTATATTTAAGGTACAACGTTAATCCGAAGTGGGGCTCAAACTATCAACGGTTTGGATCACTGAAATATGGGCTCCACTTGTACAAAATAGATGGCCAACCCACGATCGTCTCGTACGTTTTTTGTTTGGGCTTGCCAGTTCTCATGCGTGTACAGCATCCGATGTGCTATGTGCCACACGTGTGTAAGACCCAATCTGTCCACTGGGTAGGATCCAACGTCCAAACGATCTGGGCCAAGAATCAGATTGATCTACATACCAGATGGGACGGATATAAAATAACAATTGGTCGGTTATAAAAAAGGTGTCTAGTTCTCCATTCAACATACACGTGTATTCCATCTAATGAGATGACTTGTATGATTCTTGGGTCTGGCCGTCGACAAGGTGGACCACACACCTAATGGACGGATTGAATCTTGCACACAATGACAAGATGACATGAGTGCGGTATTAGGAAATATTTCTATTTTAACGGGTAATTTGATACGTTGAGAGAGTATCACTATCCATACGCATGAACGCACTATACAGTCTTGAAATCGAGTGCGTCCGTTTAGATGGGCCACCGACTCAAAGTTAGAGTATTTGGACTATCCTAGCCTCTAATAAGTAGACATTCGTTGGTTTAATTTGAACCATTGAATATTGTCCATAGAAACCATCAAATCCGTTAGGTAGCATTTTCCAGCCCACATCGTCAAAGAAAAGTCATTCATATATCATCCCACGATTTGGACGGTCCTGATTGTAGTAAATATTTGTAATGTGTACATTAGCTATGTGCATGAGTATGGATTATTCGTGCTCTGCCAGAGCATCTATAATTTTCTATTCAATCGTTTATGACGTACTCAGTTCACGAAGTCAACAGCAGGGGACCCGAATCATTCCAATATACTAGACGAATTTCAACTTACTCATATCATATGTTTAAGGGACATGTTTGCACGGTACACACGAATTTTCAGTTATGGAAACTGGGGCCCATGGTTCCTTAATCCAGACAGTTGATCCGTTTATTCCCACCGTAGATGGAGACGATCTAAAAAGTGAATGGCAGTGATTACCAATATTGGTACCTTTTTCAATTCTATATTTAGAATTATTTTCTAAGTCCGGATCCACTACAAACCGTTGTAGGTTAAGCTTAACGATGTGTGGGGCCCACTTCGATTGTTGCATGACATTCAAACCGTCGATCATGTGCTATCCCTCGTATTCTCGTTGGAACCCAAAAGTGAGCCCCATCCAAAACTTAGGTGGGCCGTAGCATCTAAAATCATGTAGTATGGCCCACTTGAGTTTTGGGATCTCTGGATGTTTGGGGCATCATTCATCGTGGCTGGGTGCATCTTTTGAATGGATTGGATGTTTTGTACAAAATAAGGTGGGCCTTACAAAACATCTGAAAGGGAATTAATGGTGACCATCCCCATCCTAACCGTTTACTATTATGTGGTCCACCTGAGTTTTAGATTAATATAATTTTTTGTTAATAACAAAAAATGAGCGACTGTACATCATGAACGGATTGGATGTCATGAAAACGTTATGGTGGGCCCCCGAACATTGTATTGTAGTGGATCCATCCTCTTTTTATGACTTTCCTTGATAGCTAGTCTATCTGTAGGTCAGAAGTTAGATAGGTCAAGATTATCATCCTATAAAGGGAATTTGTTAGGATGTGGTCTATCTACCCTGAGATGTAACAGACCAATGGTCTTGATTACCAAAACATGGGCCCCACCCATCCAAATTAAAAACCCATGTATGGTATGCAAAGATGGGCCCACACATCATATAATTCCCCTTCTTTTAAGTTTCAAACCAATACTCTTCGATTATTGTTTGGTTGAGTCACCAAATCCCAATGTCTTCTTGTTGCAACCTTTTCTTTTTTAGTGGTTGCGATTGCATGTAACCACACCTCAAACCTCTTCTTTATGACTGTGAATTCGGTCGGGTCGGGTTAATACCGGGTTCGGTCAGAACGTGACCTAGGGCCCACTTTGATGTATGTGTTTTATATCCACACCGTCCATCTGTTTTTCCAACTCATTTTAGCACATTGGCCCAAAAATGAAGCGGATACGAATTTCAGTTGGACCGCACTTTATAGGAAACAGAGGTGATTAAACTTCCACCATTAAAAACTTCCTAGCGCCCACCTTAACGTTTATTTAGTATCCAATCTGTTGATAAGGTAAAAAATACACGGATGATGGAAAAAATGAATATAGGCTTGATCCAAAACTTTTGTGGTTCACAAAGTTTTTAATGGTCAATATTCATTGTTTCCTTTGGTGTGGTCCACCTGAGATTTTTTGTATACTTTATTTTTCGTCCCATGTCATGAAATGATCCGGGAAAACGGATGGACGTCGTGGATATAGAAACAATAAGTCAAGGTGGGCCCTATGTTCATGCTTGACCGAATTGGGTATTACCCGACCTGACCGAATTCGCTACGTTTTTTATGTACGATTAAGATGTGTTTTTGCGTCGTTGTGCGTGCCTAAAACCAGATAACATCCACCGTACACGTGGCATGTTGCTCAGACTGTGGATAGGGCGTGGCCCAGACGATCCAAACCAATGGTCTGGATTGTTGTATTGGTGTACCTGCACTCTAAGTATAGGGTGGATGTGGGTCTCCTAGTTAAGTGGGGCTCATGGTTCAGAAATCTCAACCGTTGATATCATGTGCCACACTATAGAAACCCTCAATTAAAGGGTTAGGGTTTTTCCCATCTCGGTGAATTTTGTTCACAGAGTTATCCAAAGTGAGACCCAGAATATCAATGGTCTGGATCAATCAAGCTAGACTTCGGAGCTGCGATCACTGTAACCTACATTTTTCCAGTTTTCTAATGGACGGTTTGAAACTAATGGCATTAGTCTATTTGGTAAACCACCCCTCTTTCTTTATATTTCTCTCTTTTGCCCCCACAATGAGTTGATCCATTTGGTTTCTTTGCTTTACGGCAATGATTGATGATCTCATCCGTTTATAAAACTCTTCTATTTGTATTCCTACGGTGGGCCCCACCATCTTGGCCCACTTGCTTTTATACAAAAACTACGGTCTAGGGTGCTTGGGAGACCCTCAACCGTACACGTCCATGTACCTGAAATCGGTGCCACCCAACTAGTGGGACCCGATGTAGATGGATCACAGGTGGCCGATGGGTGGCATCCAACGGACGGTAGAGATGAACAGATTGTAAAGTGTTTGGATTCAACGAATAAATGTTTATTAATCTGAGGTCGTGTTGTCTGATCAATCTGAATCCTGGCATATGATCGATCTACCCTTGATCCCAACCTTTGTACGGTTCGGATTAAGGTAGATGCCACCACCATTTCCTCAGTTACACTTGGCAGAGGGAAAGCAGGATCAAGACCATCCATCTAGAGGACCAACCTGAACGGGCCACAGTTCAAGAATCACGAAGATCAGACGCACCTATACATGCATGCATCTGATTTCTGAAACATGGTTGGGTCATCCGAACCGTTCAAACTAGCAAACTGGTCACACTTGCACTTTGAATATGGACCATAGGCAACTTTCTTCAAACTGTACACTTCTTTTGTAATCGCGTGGCCCACTTGGTAAGTTGATTGGCGTGTTATTTAGACCAACTAAACTACAAGTAGGCCCCACAGGATGCATGGTTCAGATATCCCATCTACGTGCGAGGTTGACAGGTATAGCTGCATGTAGTTAGAGAGCTGCTTGGGGATGCGGATTGCCTACAGACAGCGTCAGTAGCGAGGTGGATACTGACAGTGATCTGTGGGGCCATCATGATATATGTGTCCTATCCACGCCATCCATCAATTTTTTCTAGTATATTTTATGGTATGATCCTAAAAATGAGTCATATATAAATCTCACATGCACCACACAACAGGAAAGAGTGATGATTGAAAACTCACCATTAAAAACTTCTTAACAGCCACAGAAGTTTTGAATTAAGCTTATATTTGTGTTTTCTCTTCATCCATGTATGCGTGATATGATCAACGGGTTGGATGACAAATAAACATTACAGTTAACCCTGGAATGTTTTTAACGGTGGTTATTCAATATCCACTGTTTTCTTGTGGTGTGGTCCACTTGATACTTGGATCTCACTCAATTTTTAATTCTTTCTCTATAATGATCTGGAAAAGTAGATGGACGGCTTGGATAAAACACATATATATCATACAAGACCCACGAAGCATTGTCAGTAGTCACCTGGCTATAGTACGCAATCCGCGTCAGCTGCCTGGGGACTCGGCAGAGCTCGGGAAGGAAAATGCTGCCACATGGAATCAGGGGGAATTACATGAAGAACTCAATTGAAAGATGTACACATCATTTAAAATTTTAAAAACCTTCCGATACAAACGTTGTATGGAAACTCTAACATACAACGTTTGCTTCTTTTCTCTTCTTTTTTTTTTTTGCTAATTTGTCACTTGGTGAAAAATCCGATGAGTAAAAATGGAAAATGGTGGGCTGTACCATGAATATCAGCTAGAGAAAAACTTGAAAGAACTGAGTCATAAGGTGGCCCACACATGTTCACTGAATTGGAATATTGGCTGTACATTGAATGGACCATCCTGGATTTCGTCTCAGACGATCTTTTTGATTCGATCCATCGTTTTCACGGTACAGATTTTATAAGAAACAACATTTGCGTAGCAAAGAAAGCGTTGTACACTCAAGTTCCCATACACAGTTGCATGAGAACATGTAGTTTTCGAAGAGGCGGGATCCAGTACAAACGTTTCTACCGTATAAACCTAAAATACCAATTGATGTGTGGAGCCCACTGCGATTTTTTAATGCATCAAATCCGTGCATATTTTTGTCCCCTAATTTTCTACTTGGGTTCCAAAAATCAAACCGATACAAAACTCGGGCCCACCACAGAATTCAAATCATGCCTAAAATCTCTAAAATTAAGTGATATGGCCCCCCTGAGTTTTGAAATGTCCTAATTTTTTTTTGGGTTATTTTCATCTTCGAATAGATTAGATGGAATATACAAAACGCAGTCGCCACATTCAATCTGGAAAATTGCTTACCATGGGCATCCCCATCCACCTATTTCCTGTGGTATACCCCCCTGATTTATTTATTTATTTTTGTGCCAAGAAGAAATAAGGGCCAGAAATGATGAACGGAACGGATGTCATCAAATCGTCAGGATTGGCTTACAAGTTTATTTGGCATTACCTAGAATAATCGTACGTATTGGATGCACCCTCTCCATGTATATTGCCCCAGCATGGATGGTTTATAATTAAAAAATCATTCCCACGAGACATTCCTATCAACATGAGAAATGGACATCAAATCCGTGGTGGAAAAGTTAATGGTCAAATGTTAAGGTAAAGTGACCAAAAAGGTTATGGAAAAGATTGTCAAACATGTGGAATTTTTTAAATATAAAATTATCCTTAATAAGGCCCATTGGATCGCAACACACTCATGCCTTGGTAAGATTTCATCACCTATGGATACTCGAACCCTTGACCTAGTGTTGAAACTCTCATGGAGTCCACCACTAGGATGATGGTGGACTTGATTGAATTTGTTAACAGTTGTATTTAGGCAAAATTATGTCACGACTAATGATTCATGACATACAATTTATGGTTAGCTAGTAATGGATGTGTTATTGCTAATTAGTTGTTTCATCTTTTATTTGCCAAACATCCTTTATTATGGACATAATAGATTATGGCTCATGTGGGGAAATTAAAATTGATTGATGGCATCGAGACACATGGGTGCATGTGCACATTTGATGCATATGTCAATCTTTTAGGAGAAATTTCCTAGTGTACGGCCCATTCATGGCCCATTTCTAAAAATAAGCCCACTTATTTTGAGCTCCCGAGAATAAGCCCCAGCTGCACGGCCTCATTTCTCAGGTCGAAAATGCCTCTGCTTTTCTAGCTTTTTGATTTGTGAAAGCTTGTGGTACCTTTAGCTAAGGATTATAACCATAGCTATAGCCGTAGCTATAACCCACAAATTGTAAAAGGGTGGACAGTGAGTTGGGGTCGATCGGGTCCAAACCCGATTGAACCCGAGTCACTATCCCACTAACCCGTCGACCCCAACTCACTGTTCCACTTGTGTACTTTTTTTTTTTGTACAAGGAGAACTTTTTCTCTCCTACATTATTCTCTAATACATGTTCATATATATATATATATATATATATATATATATATATATATATATATATATATATATATATATATATAAGCATATAAAAAAAAATCTCTCTTTTTATTTATATCTTTCTTTATTTATTTAATAAATATATCTCTTAAACCAGAATGAGTTACTTGACGTACCATATAGGATTTTGGGGTACGAGATGCTACTTTAGTTAACCAACCTACTTATTTTTCAAGATTCCATCAGGTCGATGGTTGAAAATTCAATTCATTCACTTCGCGGTCAATTTCAATCAGTTCGCGGTCAATTTCATTCATTTCATTTCACGGTCAATTCCATGCATTTCACGGTCAATTCCCTTCACTTTCACGGTTAATTCGCTTCACTTCACGATCAATTCCATTCATTTCACGGTCAAATCGATTCACTTCACAGTCAATTCCATTCATTTCACGGTCAATTCGCTTCACTTCACGGTCAATTCCATGCATTTCATGGTCAATTCCCTTCACTTCACAGTCAATTCACTTCACTTCACGGTCATTTCCATGCATTTCACAGTCATTCTCGAGAATTTCATGTTAATTCACTGTCATTTCCATACATTTCACGGTTAATTCCCTTCACTTCACAGTCATTTCCACACGTTTCACGGTCAATTCGCTTCACTTCACAATCATTTCCATGCATTTCATGGTCATTCTCGGCGATTTCGTGTTGATTCACGGTCAATTCCCTTCACTTCACGGTCATTTCCATGCATTTCACAGTTAATTCGCTTCACTTCATGGTCATTTCTATGCATTTCACGGTCATTCCCGATGATTCCGTGTTGATTCATTGTCATTTCCACGCATTTCATGGTCATTCCCGATGATTCTGTGTTGATTCACGGTCATTTCCACGCATTTCACGGTCATTTCCCTTCACTTCATGGATATTTTCATGCATTTCACGGTCAATTCACTTCACTTCATGGTCATTTTCATGCATTTCACGGTAATTCTCGGTGATTCTGTGTTGATTCACAGTCATTTCCATGTATTTCTGTAACGCCCTGAAAATCGAGGGTCGAGCAGGAGCCTAACTTCCGAGTTCCAATACATCACTTATACAACATAGATAATGATAATTAAATGTTGTCTGTATTAGTGTCTTAAACATGAGTACGATTATACCAAAATTAGCATATCATACTCTAGAAATAGTTAAATTACACAAGAGAAAGATTATAATAGATATATAAAATATACTAACTGTTGTAAGTCTCCAAAGTGTGAACATGTTACCAGGTTAAATATATACATGTATACTCTCAAAATGGACAAAATGAATATACATGGGTGTTCCAAAATACAACATAACGAGTATAATGATATTTAGTCAGCATCACTGTAACCCCATCGATCAGAACATGGTCTACATAGACCCGCCTGACAGCTGCATATAGGAAAATTCCTCATCATCATAAAAGTACGGCTCCACTTCACAAGCATCGCCATCATTTGTAACTACAACAATGTCTGGTTGATGTTTAAAACATCATTCCAAAACGTGGGAGTGAGTGATCAACTCAGTGAGCTATAAGGCAAAGGTTAACATGTTATTAATTCAGTCAAGTAGTAATGATAAAGTAGTATAACACTCATGTCCTAAGTACTCTGGTTAATGCAAAGATGATATGCGATAATGATGTATGCCCTCGCCTATACTCCCTCTGCAACATCATCTCACGATCGTGGCATACAACACTCCCGCTGTGCTCAACTCCAACGCCAATGGCACATATAATGCGGTGCATGTGCATGATTAACCCAGTTCTTAATTATACCTCTTCATACAACAGTATTGGAAAGCTAAGGTACATCCCTTTATATCATTGATCCATCTATGGTCGTCAATCTTAGTAGTCACATACGATAGGCAATTCTAGGTCACTACGGAGAGGCTTGTCACCTCAGCACAGACCTGGTTTATACTCTAGTTTACTACAGAAAGGCTCGTCATCTCAACGTAGACCTAGTGTATGCTCGAGGGCACTACGGGCTCGTCACCTGATCGTAGGCCGACAACTCGAATACAGTGTCTCTGTAACTCCCTGAAAATCGGAGGTCGCGCATACGCTCAACTCTCGAGTTTTCGAGTGTCACTTATTGCCGATTCCTTTATTATGCATTTAAAACCGGTTTGGCAGCGCAACTTAGAGTTCCTGGAACATGAACACATCCACACAAGTCTACTGAAAAAGAAAAATAATGCATAAATATATACATGTCCAAAGAATAACGGGGTCGCACATGCGACACCCAACAAAATCACAAATCTATAATACGTCCAAAAGAATGGTGGAGCGGAGTCCCGCACATAAGCTGGAAGTAGGAGTACTCGTCCTCCTCCTCGATACTCGAGTGCTAGGCTCCACAGGGTCTTCATCACCTGCAACTATAATTGGTTCTGGTTGGTGTTTTAAAACACCGTCCCAGAGTGGGAGTGAGTGATCAACTCAGCACGAAAAAATAATCTTAAGTTATCACAGGCAACAATTGTAATATGATTTTAATGAAAAGTGAACAATCACAAAGACCTATCAACTATCATTTAAATGCATGTATGCGAGATGATATGATGCATGCCCTCGCCACAACGCTCCCTCAAGCGACTCCGTCTAACGATCGCGTATGTCAACACTCTCTCATTGCGACCTCGACTTCCGAGTCGCCACCCTAACTAATGTGATGCAATGCGATCGTGTTAGCTGAGTTTTAAATTAAGTCCGTTCATCCAGTCGATTTGGGAATCTGATACACCCCACTGATCATTGCCATAAGCCGGGTGAGAGGCCAGAGCCCCCCAACGCGGGAGGCCGAGACCCCGCAGTCCGTGATCCTGTCGGGTTCCTCATCCCCGACCTCTAGCACATGAGGAGTGCCAATAGAGACGGATCGCTCGCGGTCACTACGGGGAGGCGCGGTACCCCAGCGCAGGCCGACAGCTCGAACATAGTGTCTCATTCCACCATGCCCGGCTCACGAGGCTGTGGACCAGTTGCGGTTCAGTTATCAATGGACTTCAACGGTGGCGGGGTGTCTCAGGTTCTATACATAAGCGTGCAATTATGGTTAACAATCAGGGTTGGTCAAACAGTTGACTAATCCGCAAGAACCGGGCCAGCGTGAGATGAATGACATCGGGCGCAAGAGACCCAAGTCGAACTACAGCCATCAGAACACGTCCGTCCGAATCTATAAGTTTAATCCCAAAGCGATCCTACCAACAAAACCACCTTCGTTCTACTCATGGTTCTGGCCAACCCAAGGGTCAATAAAGGTTTCTAGCATGCCGACTACCAACACATCACAAGTATAAGCACCCACATGTTCTCAATAATCATCAACATATCATTCATATATCCATAGCAAGTAAAATTAAACATATTAAGATACAAATGCATGCGAGTGGGTGTTTGTGTGCATGAGTGAGGAAGTCGAATACTTCCTCCTCCTGAAGCAATCACATGCATGATAGGAAGCAACCACCTACACTATGAAACGTCGATACATGAGGAAATCAAGAAGACATAAGCATGGGATCATTTATACACCAAATCATATGAAAATCAAGAACAAATAGCATATGAGATCCAATACACAACATTTCATAACATTTCAACAATTATACGATTTCCTAGGGTTTCTCTAAGGTTCATTCCAAACAAGCATCCAACAAACAAAATCATTAATCTTATAGCAAATTGGTAAAAACCCTCCTATAGGGCTATTAAGGTAAAAACCTAGACATTGGGGCCATTTGTACCAAATCTAGAACTATAAAAGGGCCTCATTTGGGGCACCCCTCTCCCCATATGAATTTGCCCTAGAGAAAGAAAAAGAGAGAGAAAGAGAGAAAGAGAAAGAGAGGAAGAAAGAGTGAAAGAGAGAGTGAAGAAGAGAGTCAAGGTGGACTCCAAATTCGTGTGGGGCCCAAGAGCATCAACCCCATCGACACCCTATCCTCTTCCAAGGAAAACTCATCATCAAAACTCTAGGAAACGTCCGCCGGTCTCCTAGGTAAGATCCTCCATCTCTTTCTTCTTGAATCTCATGATCTAAGGAGGGATTTACATAAGATTTTAACATGTAATTGCATGCTCTAGGGATTCCGGTCGTCCGGCCCCCAAATCCGAGCTTTCTTAGGTCGGTTTGAGACTCCAACGAACCCGAAGGTGCGGACTAATACTCTTAGGTGGCCTAGCACCAATTTGCTATGAGATTAATGATTTTGTTTGTTGGATGCTTGTTTGGAATGAAACTTAGAGAAACCCTAGGAAATCGTATAATTGTTGAAATGTTATGAAATGTTGTATATTGGCTCTCATATGCTATTTGTTCTTGATTTCCATATGATTTGGTGTATAAATGATCCCATGCTTATGTCTTCTTGATTTCCTCATGTATCGACGTTTCATAGTGTAGGTGGTTGCTTCCTATCATGCATGTGATTGCTTCAGGAGGAGGAAGTATTTGACTTCCTCACTCATGCACACAAACACCCACTCACATGCATTTGTATCTTAATATGTTTAATTTTACTTGCTATGGATATATGAATGATATGTTGATGATTATTGAGAACATGTGGGTGCTTATACTTGTGATGTGTTGATAGACGGCATGCTAGAAACCTTTATTGACCCTTGGGTTGGTCAGAACCATGAATAGAACGAAGGTGGTTTTGTTGGTAGGACTGCCTCGGGATTAAACTTATAGATCCGGGTGGACGTGTTCTGGTGGCTGTAGTTCGATTACATGGGTCTCTTGCGCCCAATGTCATTCGTCTCATGCTCGCCCGGTTCTTTCGGATTAGTCCACTATTTGACCAACTCTGATTGTTAACCATGATTGCACGCTTATGTATGGAACCTGGGACACCCCGCCACCGTTGAAATCCATTGATAACTGAACCGTAACTGGTCCACAGCCTCGTGAGCCGGGCATGGTGGAATGGGACACTATGTTCGAGCTGTCGGCCTGCGTTGGGGTACCGCGCCTCCCCGTAGTGACCGCGAGCGATCCTTCTCTACTGGCACTCCTCATGTGCTAGAGGTCGGGGATGAGGAACCTGATAGGATCATGGACTACGAGGTCTCGGATCCACGCATTGGGAGGCCCTGGCCTCCCACCCGGCTTAGGGCAATGATCAGTAGGGTGTATCAGATTTCCAAATCGGCTGGATGAACGGACTTAATTAAAAACTCGACTAACACGATCACATTGCATCACATTAGTTAGGGTGGCGACTCGGAAGTCTAGGTCACAATGAGGGAGTGTTGACATACATGATCGTTAGACGAAGTCGCTTGAGGGAGCGTTGTGGCAAGGGCATGCATCATATCATCTCGCATGCATGCATTTAAATGATAGTTGATAGGTCTTTGTGATTGTTCGCTTTTCATTAAAATCATATTACAATTGTTTCTTGTGATAACTTAAGATTATTTGTTCGCGCTGAGTTGATCACTCACTCCCACTCTGGGATGGTGTTTTAAAACACCAACCAGAACCAATTATAGTTGCAGGTGATGAAGACCCCGTGGAGCCTAGCACTCGAGTATCGAGGAGGAGGACGAGTACTCCTACTTCCAGCTTATGTGCGGGACTCCGCTCCACCATTCTTTTGGACGTATTATAGATTTGTGATTTTGTTGGGTGTCGCATGTGCGGCCTCGTTATTCTTTGGACATGTATATATTTATGCATTATCTTTCCTTTTCAATAGACTTGTGTGGATGTATTCATGTTCCAAGAACTCCAAGCTGCATTGCCAAACCGGTTTTAAATGCATAATAAAGGAATCGGCAATAAGTGACACTCGGAAACTCGGGAGTTGAGCGTATGCACGACCCCCGATTTTCAGGGCGTTACAGTCTCATACCATCGTATTCGGCTCACGAGTTTGGGTTGCTCATTGGACACTACGGGGAAGCTCATCACCCCAGTGTAGGCCGACAGCACGACCACGGTATCCCATACTACCATGCCCTACTCATGAGTCTTAGCGGATTGAGGTACCTAGGTTAAACGGGATTTTCACTGGTAAGTTGGTACCTTAGATTCAAACAGTAGCGTTCATACATGGTGAATAGACAATGGGTCAATCAGGTTACTTGACAAGCTTGACTGGTACGAGCGCACGTTGAATTAGTCGACATGGAGTGCATAAGCACTCCCCGTGGCCTAACCACTGTCGATAATAAGTGTACGACTCGGATTCCTCGAGCATGTCTTATGTGGCAAAATGACCCCGACCATTAATTCGAGAATCATTTCCGATTGCCTGGACTAATCAATAGTCCCAATCATACCTAAACACATCAGGCATTCATCTTTGATCGCCAATAGCATGTGACAAACGATTCAACATAAATCACAGTTGAACATTTTAACAAACACATAGTACACATGTCATTTCACATAAGCATTTTATATATAAAGCATGTAATAATAAATTAGGTTAGATAGAGGAGATAGTAACTATAAGTAAGGGAATTGAGAATCATATCTCAAAACCTTAATAAAATACATTTCAACAACCATTTTCTCATTTAGGCATTTTATCAAACACTTAGACTACATATATGAACATATGTGTAATAATTTAGTTATAACATATATTATACTAAATCCTTTCACAAAGAGTTGCTACAAGTATAACAATCATGCATTCTCAATCAAATAATCATAGCAAGTATACATCATAATTCCATACTCATTCAAACATTTCAATAAACACATGAAATGTATTTAAATTCAACATAGTTTACCTATATATGTAATATGTAGGAAACATCAAAACTAGGCACAGGTGACAGCAATCAAGTCAGTCATAAATCATTGCTGACATTGAAAGCCTTGAAAACCATAACCTAAACATTTATAGTCTGCACCTTTCGCTGGTAGACTCGTAACGAGCTCAGTTTTAACTCAATATCTTTGTCTACGGCACAATGACAACCTATAGCATGAAATAGGTTAGATATTTCATCATCTACTCCATTTTAATCCCTAGAACAAATTAGAATTAGGATTTTTTACCCAAGAATGGAGTCGAAATCGCCGGAATAGCGATACAGACAGGCCGATTCAGCACGTGGAGTGATGAGATCAAATCACAGGAACTCTCTCCCGCTTTCTCTCTCACTCTCTCTCTTTCCTTCTCTCTTTGCTCTCTTTTCTCTCCTAGGGTTTTCAAATTCGTATGAAATGAGAGAGGGGTGGGTTTAGGTGCTTATATAGGCCCAAAACTGATGAGATTAGCCCCAGGGCCATGATATACTTAGGTTATAGCCAAAAGTCGGTTGTTTCGATCCAACGGAGCACATCTGGAGACCCATTTTCTACATACGGTTGAGAGAAAGCCCCCCGATGATGGATCTATGCCAGGCTAAGTTTTCTGTCCAATTAGATTTGGGGATCAACCGCAGAGGACCTGTTTTAGTTCAACGGTCACTGGTACTCGATCAGAGCCACAAGTATATTGACATGTATTGAAATTTTTTTTTTATCCGAGGGTGTAATTGGGTCAGATTTTGACGGTCTGAATCCTTAGATTTAGCCTACAAGCGAATGACTCAATTCACTTAAGTTTCAATTCATTTCCTAAAGATATTCACGTTTCTAACACACTTCGCTCCGGGCTCAAGTTGTGCATTTCGGGACATCATTTAGATTTGATTTCTGAGGTGGTTATCAAGTCTAGCAAGACGGTCATAACCATATAGTTTCACAGTAATCAGACTTTCGACGCGTGGTCCAGGTCCGATACGGAGTTTCAAAGCACTCACGAGAGGAATTGGGTTTCGAGATGGATCCTAAGTTTTTAGGCAATGTAGCGTTAGCGATTCTGCTAGTTTTTAGTCTTGTAGTTTGTATTTAACGCGGTTAGAACTAATTTCACAGATAATCTAGTTTAGTACTTAGTTAATTCTCGTCTAATTTCTAAAGGAATTGGGTCCTTAGTGATTTTTTCCTGAGGTGGTACTCGGGTCTTTTTTCAAATTTTTTTGGGACGTTCACTTCACTTCACAGTCATTCCATGCATTTCACGGTCATTCTCGGCAATTCCGTGTTGATTCATGGTCATTTCCACGCATTTCACGGTCAATTCCCTTCACTTCACGGTCATTTCCATGCATTTCACGGTCATTTCCATGCATTTCACGGTCATTCCCGACGATTCCGTGTTGATTCACGGTCATCTCCATGCATTTCACGGTCATCTCCCTTCACTTCAAGGTCATTTCCATGCATTTCACGGTCATTCTCGGCGATTCCGTGTTAATTTGTGGCCATTTCCACGCATTTCACGATCAATTCCTTTCACTTCACGGTCATTTCCATGCATTTCATGGTCAATTCGCTTCACTTCACGGTCATTTTCCTGCATTTCATGGTCATTCACAGCGATTCCATGTTGATTCACGGTCATTTCTACGCATTTCATTGTCAATTCCCTTCACTTCAAGGTCATTTCCATGCATTTCATAGTCAATTTGTTTCACCTCACGGTCATTTCCATTCATTTCACAGAAATGATCGTGAATCAACACAGAATTGCCGGGAATGACCGTGCAATGCATGGAAATGACCGTGAAGTGAAGCAAATTACTGTGAAATGCGTGGAAATGACCGTGAAGTGAAGGGAATTGACTGTGAAATGTGTGGAAATGACCATGAATCAACACGGAATTGTCGAGAATGACCATGAACTGCATGAAAATGACCATAAAGTGAAGCGAATTGACCGTGAAATGCGTGAAAATGACTGTGAAGTGAAGGGAATTGACCATGAAATGTGTGAAAATGACTGTGAATCAACACGAAATTGTCGAGAATGACTGTGAAATGCATGGAAATGACAGTGAAGTGAAGTGAATTAACCGTGAAATGCGTGCAAATGACCGTGAAGTGAAGGGAATTAACCATGAAATGCGTGGAAATGACTGTGAATAAATACAGAATTGCAGGGAATGACTGTGAAATGCATGGAAATGACCGTGAAGTGAAGCGAATTGACCGTGAAGTGAAGGGAATTGACCGTGAAATGTATGAAAATGACCGTGAATCAACACAAAATCGCCAAGAATGACCATGAAATGTATGAAAATGACCATGAAGTGAAGCGAATTGACTGTGAAATGCATGGAAATGACCGTGAAGTGAAGAGAATTGACCGTGAAATGCGTGAAAATGAGCGTGAATTAACACGGAATCGCTGGGAATGACCGTGAAATGCATGGAAATGACCATGAAGTGAAGGGAATTGACCGTGAAGTGAAGGGAATTGACTGTGAAGTGCATGGAAATGACCGTGAATCAACACGGAATCATCGGGAATGACTACGAAATGCATGGAAATGATCGTGAAGTGAAGGGAATTGACTGTGAAATGCATGGAAATGACTGTGAATCAAAACGGAATCGTCGGGATTGACCGTGAAATGCATGGAAATGACTGTGAAGTGAAGTGAATTGACCGTGAATCAAAACGGAATTGCTGGGATTGACCATGAAGTGTAGGGAAATGACCGTGAAATGCATGGAAATGATCGTGAAGTGAAGGGAATTGACCATGAAATGCATAGAAATGACCATGAATCAAAACGGAATTGCTGGGATTGACCGTGAAATGCCTGGAAATGACCATGAAGTGAAGTGAATTGACCTTAAAATGCATGTAAATGACCGTGAAGTGAAGGGAATTGACCGTGAAATGCATAGAAATGACCATGAATCAAAGCGGAATCGCCGGGATTGACCGTGAAATGCCTGGAAATGACCGTGAAGTGAAGTGAATTGACCTTAAAATGTATGGAAATGACCGTGAAGGGAATTGACCGTGAAATGCATGGAAATGACCTTGAATCAAAACGGAATCGCCAGGATTGACCGTGAAATGCATGGAAATGACCGTGAAGTATAGGAAAATGACCATGAAATGCATGGAAATGATCGTGAGGTGAAGGGAATTGACCATGAAATGCTTGGAAATGATCGTAAATCAAAACGGAATCGCCGGGATTGACCGTGAAATGCATGGAAATGACTGTGAAGTGTTGGGAAATGTCCCAAAATCATATATGGTATGTCAAGTAACTAATTTTGGTTTAGAAGACATTCTTAATAAATGAATAAGAAAGAAATGAAAACAAAAGCGAAATTTTTTTTTTATGTGCTTATATATACATAGTTATATAAATATGTACTAGAGAAAAATGTAGGTAGAATAAAGTTCTCCATGTAAATAAATAAATAAAGAAGAAGAAAGTGCATATAGTGTTGAGTCACTACGATTATAGCTACGGTTATAAGCCATAGCTATTGACCCGGCCGACCAGCTCCAAACCTGGTCGATAGAGGTAGGCATCAGTCTGAATCGGATCAGATTATATACAATTCGACCAGATCTGAAGTCTCGCCAGCCTTACCCGAACTCGATTGGATTCGGGACCAAGTCCAGGTCGCCTGACTCGGACAGACCCGATACATGATTGACCTGACTCGAACTGGGTACGGCTCGGCAAAGGAAACCGAGTCGGATCGGGTTCAATAGGATTCAGATAGTATGAATTTAATTCAACTATTTCACATGGTGTGGTCTACTTCAACTTTTAATATATCACCTTTTTGTGCCAAAGGCCTAAAATGATATTCCAAAATGGATGAACGGCTTGGATAAAATATATACATCAAGGTAAGCCCCACATGGCTCTGAAAGAACACTCACTGTCGTATCCACGCTTTTACCGGACACATGTTTATGTGCACTTCACGGAAGGTCAATGACGGCTTTCCATGCAAGGACCCACTGTAATGACCTTAGTAAGCTATGTGGGTCTAATCATGGTATATGTGTTATATCCAAACCGTCCATCCATTTGGCGAGCTCGTCATAAGGCTTTTGACAAAAAATAAGATAGATCTAACTATCAAGTGGACCACACAAAATGTTTAACTTTGAAAATTATTCTCAGCTGTTATTTTTGGTACCGTCTATATGATCTTTGGATATTATTTATTTTTTTAAATAATGTTTACTATGATTTCTAAAAATATATGGATATTATTTATTTTTTAAAATAATGTCTACTATGATTTCCAAAAATATATGAACCGAGTAGATATAATAAATACATCACTGTAGGCCCATGTAACTTTGACGTCCTTTGAACCATTTGTACAACTCAGAACACAAGGAGCGCCAATCTCGTCTTTTCACCCCACAACCAGCTGGCCTAGGCTACAGCCTACAGCTAGCTGGTGCTTGGTAGTGGGACGCAAATTGCGTACTGAGTAACTCGGTACGCTAACTAGCATACTGAGTAAACTTTGTAGGATCCGCCATGATCTATATAGTTTATCCACTCCGTCCATCCATTTTAAAATATAATTTAAAGGCAATGGGCCAAAAAAAAAGTATATCCAAATCTCAAGTGGGCCTCACCAAAAGAAACAGTGTGAATTAAAACTATACTGTTGAAAATTCTTTAGGGGCCACAAAAGTTTCATGTCAATCTGTTATTTGTTTTTTCCTTTCATTCATGTCTTTGTAGTCTTATGAACAGGTTAGTTGACAAATAAATATCGCTGAGGGCTTACCAAAGTTTCAACGGTGGAAGTCATTATTCCCACTGTTTCCTGTGGTGTGGTCCACTTGAGCTCTGTGCATGCTTCAAATTTCGGCTCAACCACTAAAATTATCTATAAAAACGGATGTAAGATGTGGATAATCCACACACATTCATGGTAGGCCCAACTGAGTTTACTCAGTGCAATGAAAGCGTAAAGAGTAGTTAAGTATGCAATCTGATTTCGACGCTGACGGAAACGAATTAGTTACTCCCTTGTTCGGTGATCCGTGGGCCCTATCATAATGTATGAATTTCATCGGTGCCGTTCATCCCATTTAAAGGTCAATTTAAGGCTTGATATAAAATATTAGAGGGATAAAAATCTCAAGTGGACCACACCAAAGGAAAATAATAATGATTGAATATCCTCTATTAAAATCCTCCTCAGGCTCCGAATCGGATCGGATCTGATTAGATCGGATCCATTCGGATCGGGTTTCGAGTCGGAATGGTTCGGATTAACCACGATCGGATCCTGATCCGAAAAGCATTCGAATTTGAACTGCCTAACTCTATTTGCACCGATCTAGGCTGTCGGTTCTGTCAGGATTGGGTTGGATCGGGTCGGATCCACTGAATCGGATAAATTTTGCCCAACTCTAAATTGGTCGACCCCAATTCGCTGTGTATTTTTTCTTTTTTTCTCTTTCCTCTTGTAATACCCATCGCTTTATGTAGGTCCCATTATGAGATATGTGTTATATCCAAACCGTCCATCTACTTGGCGAACTCATATTAATGCTTGAGACAAAAAATAAGATAGATCTAGCTATGAAGTGGACCACACTGTAAAAGGCGGTAGAGGATTGGACGTCTACCATTGACACCCTTTTAGGGGTCAAGAAGTTTTGGATCATTACGAAAGTTGTTTTTTCTCTACATAAGGTCTCTGTGACCTTATGAATGGATTGGATGAAAAATAAATGTTATGGTGGGCCCTACAATTTTCAACAATGAAAATCAATTTTCCCGCCGCTCTTTGTAGTGTGGTCCAGTTGATCTTTGGATATGATTTTTTTCTTTTTGATAATGCTCCGAAATGATCTCAAAATATAGATGAACGTTGTGGGTATAATAAATACATAACTGTGTGTCCCATGTAACTTTGATATCTTTTGAACCGTTCGTACAACTCAGAATTCGAGGAGCGTCAGCGCTCGTCCTCGAGCACCAGGCGATCTGCTTCCGAAAAGAAACCAGGGGCATTTTCAAATGGGGCCGTACAGCTGGGGTTTACTATTGGGAGGTAAAAAGCAAGTGGGCTTTAAAAGGTTGACGGGCCATATATGGGTCGTCCAGTTAGAAATTACTCAGTTTTTAGTTCTCATAAACTAATAGTGGCACAAATTCGGACCTGGGATGCTTGAATTTGGACTACCAAATACTAGGCAGATGAAACATGCACATGTGTGGAGCTGGAATCCCAGTTCTACATGGAATGTGGACACAACTTTTCCCCTAGCGAAGCAACCCCAGTAGTTTTCCTAAAATACCACTTCCATTCACTTAGGGGAATTATTTGCTACTCAAGTTATATATATGACATTATATACAAGCATTTAGAGATGATATACATAACAAATATTAAATTGAAACTAAAACCAATTTAATTGTGGAAGTCATGAATCCTTACAAATGCCTCAATGGTAGACTCACAAGACTTTCAGCCCGATGTCTTAGGGTTCAAATACCCTTAAGGTGAAAAACTATTGTAGTGTGTGTGAGTGCTTGGATTTAAAAATAAATTGTGGTAGCCATTGTCCTTGACTTATGACATAATAATCATACCTAACCTTTGATAGATGGACACTTCAAAAAAAATAAAAAAAATCAATGAAAATCTTTTTTAACCATTCAATAAGTGTCCATTAATCTAATAGTTAGATAATAATATAAGAGTTTGTTTTTTTTTTTTTTTCTTCTTTTTTTGTTCACGTACATTCTAAGAAGTTACCCATAATTTGGACAGTTTTGTTTGAATTACTAGTATGCCACCACACACACAGATAAGCTTATCGTGAGGTTGAGCTGTGTGGGCCCCACCGTGATGCATGTCGACCATCAACACCGTGGATTTGATGGGTACCCTTTAAATTATAGGATATCCCAAAAATCATCCGTAAACGGAACTCAGGTGGGCCATACCATCTAAAATCATGTGAAGACACCGTTAAAACATATAAAAGCACTTGGTGGGGCCCACTTGAGTTTTGAATTCTGCTGAAACTTGGTATGACCTCTAATTCTAGGGGGACACACATAATGGATGGGCTGGATTTGCAAACCACATCTCTGTGAGACTCAAAAAATGATTATGAATGTTTTAATGGTGCAGGGCCCCTCTCCACTTCTGTATGTGGTGTGGCCCACACAAGTCACGGATTGACTTGATTTTTGAGACCTATGTCCACGATGGAATGGTGCATTTGACTGATATTCCAAACGCATCACGGTGGGGCCCACACAGCTCAACCGCATGGGACGGAGCCGTGAGCTCGAGGGCATAGTACCTTTTCCATATATATATATATATATATATATATATATATATATATATAATGCAATTTCCTAGTAACTTAAAACTGCATTTGTATCATCCATCAAACTCTCCCAAATATTAAAGTATGATATACAAGGGTTGGAAAAGAGACACAACGGTTGCTTTTTTTCTGGTTTTTTTTTAAAAATAAAAAATAAAAATAAAAATAAAAATTAAAAAAATTTAAAAGCTAATTTATCTCTGCTTGAGAAAAACCTTAAAACAACTTAGTAATTAGGTGGACCACACATGTTCACTGAATTGGAGTATTGGCTGCTATTGAATGGACCATCCTGATTTTTGCTTCGGGTGATCTAACGATGCAAACCATCATTTTCATGTTTGGATTGTTATAAGCAAGCAACGTGTTGGCGGCAAAGAAAGCGTTGTACGTTAAAGTTCCCATACATAGTTGCATGGGAACATGTAATTTTCTAAGAAGCCGGATCTAGTAGGAACGTTTCTACTGCACATAACCTTTAAACCAATAGATGTGTGGAGCCCATTGCAAAGTTTAAATGCATCCAATCGGTTCATCATTTTTGTTCCCTATTTTTCTCGAGTCTTAAAAAATCAAGTTGATCCAAAACTTAGGCAGACCACACAATGCAATATAATGCATAAAATTTCTACAATAATTAAGTATCGTGCCCACCTAAGTTTTGGAATGTCCAGATATTTTGGGTGATTTTCATCTTCTGAATGGACTAGATGGAACACGGTGGCTTCAATATTCAATCTAAAAGATATTTTTTTAACGATGGCCATCCACCATCCAGCTGTTTCCTGTGGTATACCCCACCTGTGCCTATTTTTTGATATCTCTTGAAGATGGTCAAACGATTGCATATCCATATTGGTTCCCACAAATAGAGGGATTAACAAACCCACTACTACTTATTTACTCAAATCGTAACAACCTCAATGTATCTCAATTAGTTTTTTCTTAAAATGTTATTTCCATTCACTTCAAATTAAGAAAATTATTTGGACTCAAGTTGCACATGGCACTTCATTTACAAGCATTTAGAAATGGTAAAATATTAAACCAAACTAAACCAATTTAATTGTGGAACTCATTGTCGCTAAGTTACGGTGTTCTAATAATCAACCTAACCTCTAATTTATACGCAGACACTTGTTTTTTGAAATAAGACCCAATAAAAAGGTTTCAGTTTTAACATCCAATAAATGTCCATTAATGTAGTAGCTAGATGATAATATAAGAGAAATTTTTGGTTTAAGTACATTCTGAGGCAAGTTTGTTTGAATTATTCTAAAGAGTCATTTTATAGTATCAAAATTTCATCCTTAATAGGCTTACCATATCCCTATTAATGTGTTTCTTGGCCCAGCATAACTCGAGATTTAATTAAAGAAGCTACCTTTATTGTTATTAGAAATACTTGTTTCATTTCTTTCTTCTTCTTTTTTTTTTTTTAATTTTTTTAATTTTTAATTTTTTTATAAATAGAGAGACCTACCTATTTTACTAGCTATATGTGCCACAAATGTGGCATGTGCCAAAAGTTTGTTACATTAACGTTGTAGTGCCTTTCATTTGCCTTATGTCCCATATATATCGAGTTTCACATGTGTTACAATGTCACAAATATCACTTTACATGGTCCTCACTCATATGGCATTAGATATCATAAGCATCTTGCTTATACTATATGTGTCAAGTTAGAAGTATATATGTACATGCGTTATGTGATCACTTACTCTTCTTTCAATTTCCAAATGCTTGATATATAGTAGTTTCGATTAATTCATATTAATTTAATTTTATCAACTTAATGACAACCACACACACAAACATATATATATATATATATATATATATATATATATATATATATATATATATATATATATATATATATATATATATATATATATATATATAATCTTGCTATCAACCGTCGGATAAAATAAATGGTGTGAATAAAGGCACACTTATAAACAAATTTGAAAGAGCGAGTTTTCATCTCTAGCATGCCTTTTTTCTTTATTCCAAATAATGTGACGGAAACCTTTTACATGAAATTCTTTGTTGGGAAGCTAAGTAGATCCCACAAAAACATTAGTGATAATGTATCATCAAGACTATCCATATAATAGGATACACAATAGATGAATTATATTTCAAAATTACACCAATTATTAGAATCATCTACAAACTATAGGAAAGGCAAAAGATGGAGATCGTAATGAGGACATGGTAAGTCACCCTGCCGTCAAGTTCTGGTTCTTCAAGGTCTACCATATGATCATATCATGGCCCACCCACTACCTGAACTGGGGCCATGGACGTCCATGGGTGGTCCCACTCATCAATATCATATGTTGGTGACCGGAAACTCGTGAATGCCATATGCATCGTATGATAGACTATTAAGTGGTGAGATGCATATGCATATAATAGTTTTTTTGTATTAGCTACACACTACATCCGTAGGTTTACGTGATCGCAACACGTCTACCATTTATTATCCGAATAAGACAATACGCGGCCCAAAACAGGATTTCCATCTTTTCAAGAAGAGATTCTCCTTGGGATTAGTTTATCGGCTTATAGAAAAACAAGAGGCCGTTCACGTACAACCTTTGTAGAATAATCTTATTCTACAACCCCGTGTTTGTGACCCACTGTGATGTAAGGCCTGCATCCATTCCTTCCATAAGGTGGATCTCTTCAAAATCACACTGTATCCCAAAAATTAGCTGGTTAAAAGTCAGGTCGGTCACAACACAGAGAACAGTTGGGATGGATGCCTAATATTAAAACATTTCAGATTATTTGTGGTTCGTTCATGTTTTAATCCATCCTATCCATTCAGAAGATGCATACTTACTATTACGAATGATCACCCAAGTTATCAACTATAAAGAATTCAAATGGCCACACAATTTGATTTCATGGATTTTAGGCATGATTTTACATGGTGTGGCCTGATTGAGATTTTAATCATTCTGATTTTTGTATGTTCAAGTATAAATAATCAGATAGACATGATGAATGGATCGGATGTCATGTTTACATCAAAATGAACCCCACATACTGCGTTGTAGAAAAGCTTTTTCTACACACGTCGGAGAGGAACTGCGAGGAATTTGCTTGACTTATATCCTGACCAAGGTTTAAAATAAACATTCTTATGGCCTAATAACGCCAACTACCGTAGCCTTTATATGATAGGGGTAGATCCTGTCTCGTTATATTTTTTACCATTTAAAAAAATGGTTGTTACCCTTCAACCGTACACGTGGCAGTCCTGACCATCCAAATAGCCAACCCAACTTTTGATGGAGCATAACCCAAAAATTGAAATGAAAAGATAATATAAGCTCATCTAATGGTCCGCATAATATAAGATCATCTTAGGAAAAGCGGATGGACGGCGTGGATTTACAAAAAACAAGCCAAGGTGGGCCCTACGGTCACGCCTAACCGAACTCGGTATCACCCTACCTGACCGAATCCGCTACTCTTTTTTATGTACGATTAAGATGTGTTTCTTGTGCCGTCGACTCGTCGTGTGTGCCTAAAACTATTCTATTAAAAAGAAATGGAAGCAGATAACATCCACCGTACACGTGGCATGTCGCTCAGACTGTGGATAGGGCGTGACACAGACGATCCAAACCAATGGTCTGGATTGTTGGATTGGTGTACCTGCACTCTAGTCTTCTAGTTAAGTGGGGCTCATGGTTCAGAAATCACAACCGTTGATATCATGTGCCACGGTATAGAAACCCTCAATTGAAGGGTTAGGGTTTTTCCATCTTGGTGAATTTTGTTCGCAGAGTTTCCAAAGTGAGATTCAGAATATCAATGGTCTGGATCAATCAAGCTAGACTTCGGAGCTGCGAGCACTGTATACTACATTTTTTCAGTTTTCTAATGGACGGTTTGAAACTAATGGCCTTAGTCTATTTGGTTAACCACCCCTCTTTCTTTATATTTCTCTCCTTTGCCCCAAAATGAGTTTATCCATTTGGTTTCTTTGCTTTACGGCAATGATTGATGATCTCATCCGCTTATAAAACTCTTCTATTGGTCTTATTATGGTGGGCCCCACCATCTTGGCCCACTTGCTTTTATACAACAACTAGGGTCAAGGGTGCTAGGGAGACCCTCAACCGTACACGTTGCATGTACCTGAAATCGGTGCCGCCCAACTAGTGGGAACCGATGTAGATGGATCATGGCCTAAGTATTATTGACCGATGGGTGGCATCCAACGGACGGTAGAGATGAAAAGGTTGTAAAGTGTTTGGATTCAACGAATAAATGTTTATTAATCTGAGGTCATGTTATCCAATCAATCTGATTCTTGGCATATGATCGATCTACCCTTGTTCCCAACCTTTGTACGGTTCGGATTAAGGTAAATGCCACCACCATTACCTCAGTTACACGTGGCAGAGGGAAAGCAGGATCAAGACCATCCATCTAGAGGACCAACCTGAACGGGCCACAGTTCAAGAACCACGACGATCAGACGCACCTATTCATGCATGCATCTGATTTCTGAAACATGGTTGGGTCATCCGAACCGTTCAAACTAGCAAAGCAGGTCACACTTGCACATTGTTTATGGAACATCGTGTTCACTCCCCAAGTGCAGGGTTGTGATGTAGTAATAACTCAGTAAGACCGAGGTCGAATCCCAATGGACTGAAACTTGTACGTTATCTAAAATTATCTAGAACTAGAACTAGGCTAAGATGAATTCTAAATCAATTAGCAATGGTGGAATACTTGTAAAATAATTAATCTAAAACTTAGGAAACAAATCAGAGATAGGAAACTAGAGATTCAGAGGATCCACTTGTAGAGATCAGGGAGAACTTATGCTTGCATCAAAAATTATGAAAATTACTGAACTGTCGTTGATCTAGTTTTCAAAGAGATGAAAGGTGTATGAATTAGAATGGATTCCATCACCAAACCATGCCCAAAGACTATGGCAAACAACAGAATCAAACTAATTACCACCCAATCACATGTATGAAGGTTAGGAAGGGTACCGACATCCAACCATGCCCAGGAGACTATGGTGAAAAACAGGGCTTCTTGACATCATAAACATTAAGGAGAACGGAAATATTCAAAACCATTACAGACTCATTGTAATTTCAGTCACAACAGACCATTAAAAACCTAAAACATTCCCATAATAATTAACTAAAATCAACGTCGATTCATGCATTAAAATTAAAATAAAATCAAATCTCTCATCTCACTACAAACTTCACCTCTTAGCCCTAGCTAAGAGGTTTAGCCAGACATGGATGGGCTAAATCTCCACAATTGAAATAAACTAAAAAATAAAAAGAAAATACTCTTTTTTTTTCTTCTGCTTCACGTCCCTGCTTGAGCCTCCACGTCTCTCTTCTTCTTCCTTCCTAGACCTGAATGAATGCTCCCCACGTCCAAAACCTCCTTTTATATCTGCTGGAAGGCTGGAGTCAGTGACAGAGTTGTAGCAGGACACGGAGTGCAATTTTCGCAGCCAAGTTCGGTGCCTCGAAACACGCCACTTTCCTCGCTCAAATTCTAAAGAAACACCATCCCTTAGGATTTTATTGGGTCCTCTACATGATAGACGGTTCAGATCTGCCATATGATCAAAGATGGTGGGCCAAAACCGCCTGAAAAAGTCAGTTTTCGCGGATGTGCGAAACCTTTCGTACCATTTCGTTGTTGTGATCGGTGGGCCCCACAGAAGCATTTTCTAGAAAATTCACCCCGTCCATTGGCTTCAGAATGAAATTTCAGTCAAGAATGGGTGGTTTTGAACGTCCATTGACGTGGCCCAAAGAAGAAATCACAAAAGAATCAGTTTTGAACGTTGCAGGGCAGCCCTTTTTTGGCCTCTGTATCTCATACGTATGCTTGCGTAGATGAAAAGTGTAAACATAGTTTTGTAGTGATCGCAGCTGTCTACACGGTGGACGGCTTGGATCATCCACACATATCATGAGTGGGGCCCACAACCGTTCGCAAAAACCAGCGTCGGTCGATTACGCGACCGTGAAAAACGGAAATTTCCGTTTTTAAAGATGATGCATCAGTTGGTCCGGTGCACCTCGTATGCACGTACATGTGTAATATACACACCATGTATACGGGCCCCATTGCAATGTGTTTCAGAAATCCAATCCGCCCATTCTGTTCCTCACATTATTTTACCCGTTGAGAACAATTATCAAGCATATCCAGCTGGCGGGTGGGCCCCAAATTGAAGATTGATGGGCTGATCTGCCCGTTTGGCCACTTCCGCAATGATCCAATGGATGATTTTTGACGTGTACGGTTAATTTATGGTCCTCAGGCCACGTATAAAGTTTCGAGCTGAACCGATATTGGAAACCCCGTGATCTTGCGTTCTGGATGCGTTTCAAGCCACTTGAGCTTCAATTTCTTAGTTTTCTCGGATTTCTGACCGTGTATATCTGTCAATCTTGGTCCCCTGGAGTGTGTCCCTTGCCTTTGGTGTCATCAGATCGTTAAATCTCAACTTTTAACATCATTTTTCCATCCATGCTCATAAAATCACCTTGCAACACAAGAATGAGAAAACGAGCCATTAGACAGCATTATATTCGTAAATACAGACAATATCTGGGGTCTAATATGCAATATTTGACCCTCAACACAACTCCCAACCAGCATTTTGCTAGTCCCAAGCAAAGTATGCGAAAAATAAATTGAGAATTATAGGAGAACTTTCTATGAAATCGAGTGAGATTTTGAATAAAATACGAGAAATTTAATATTCATGAATGTTAGAAATTATTTTCTCCTGAGCTCAAGCGCACGGTAGACTTCATAATCAAGTGTAAAGCATTAATCCATCAATTAGAAAAATTTTAAACATTGAGATCCATGGATGTATAGTCTAATCTCGGCTTATCATCATTAAGAGATCCAATCGTCAATTTCATGATATCATTGGTAACCAACAAGAAAATTCATGATAACCAAAACCTAATCCAGAATTTGCCTCATACATTAGCCTATTAACTTGTGATTCTTCTATTCAAAGTAATGTCAAGGAAGGGGAATCAAATCCTCACCTATAGGGAGCAAACCTATGGTGAAGATCGTACACCTGACTCTTTTTCACATATCATTCATGGGGAATTAACTCTACACCTATAGGGAGCAAACCTATGGTGAAGATTAATTATCCAACCTTTCCAATTTTTATACCATGATGGCAAGATATTTCAGGCTGGTTCCTTTCGTGCTTAGTGATTGCCAAATTAACCCTTCAATGTCAGACTGAAATCTTAACGTGAAAGCGAGATGTGACATGTGAAATCCTGACGCAATCAATGTTTAAAACTTCTAATCATGGCTTAGCAACTCGATCTTAACTGCAAAATGCCACAGATACGGAATCCAAGAGTCATAAATTATCAACATCATATATCTCACAATTCTAAATCAAGGATATTCGTCAAAATCACTTTGAATTCATAAAAATTTTCAAATTTTTTTTTTTTTCACAATTGGCACAATTGTTGCTCAAGACCAAGAAAATACGGATTAGGAAGCCTAATCTCCCACCCCCAACCTAAAATCTACATTGTCCTCAATGTAAAAGATATAAACATGCAATGCACATGGGACAACGAAAGTAAATGAGAAGTGATGAGAAGATAGTACCTAAATAACGAATCAAGAGAGTTTCCAATAGATCACGGCATGGAAGCTTGTAAGCATGAGAGAGAAAGCAGAACAAAAATAACGAAAATAAAATCCTACCTATACCACTTTCGCAGGTGCTCTCGATTGCATTTAGCGTATGCAACAAGCCTTTAAACCCCTAGGTTACCCCTAGTGGACGAGTTGTAGTCTCGTGAGGGTTTGCAGTAATGTTACCCACAAACATTGAATCATCTACTAAAGAATGAAAAGGAATAAAAAAGCTGAGTTGTCTCCCAGGAGCGCTAAATTTACCGTCTTCAGCCAGACAAATAAAGCAACAATCCTAGTCCTATGAAAGCGATAAACCTACCTATACCTCCATCAGACTAGGAGATCAATCTTGGTAAACAGGAGCAATCAGAGGCATGGACATGTCCTCTGAATCAAATATCTCGACAAATGGCTTTAATCGATGTCCATTTACTTTAAACTCCTTGTCATTGTCGGGATCTCTTATTTCGACAGCCCCATGAGGATAAGCAGTAACAACAATGTAAGGGCCAGTCCAACGAGATCGAAGCTTACTCGGAAAGAGATGTAGTCGAGAGTCATACAAGAGGACTTTCTGACCAGGCGTGAATGATTTTCGTAAAATATGTTGATCATGAAACGCCTTCATCCTGTCCTTGTAAATTCTCGAGTTCTCATACGCATCGTTCCAGATTTCTTCAAGTTCATTCAACTGAAGTTTGCGTAGCGAGCCAGCGTCGTCCAGATTAAAATTCAGATTTTTGATCGCCCAGTATGCTTTATGTTCCAATTCCACAGGCAAGTGACAGGCTTTCCCATAGACAAGTCTAAAGGGAGATGTTCCAATAGGAGTTTTGAAAGCAGTACGGTACGCCCATAAGGCATCGGTCAATCGGATTGACCAGTCCTTACGATCAGGGTTAACCGTTTTCTCTAGGATATGTTTGATCTCCCTATTGGAAATTTCAGCTTGTCCACTTGTCTGTGGATGGTATGGGGTGCTCACCTTATGAGAGATACTGTATTTCTTCATTAAGCTCTCAAATGGTCTATTGCAGAAGTGTGAGCCCCCTTCACTAATGATGGCTCGAGGCGTTCCGAACCGCGACAGGATATTTTCTTTCAAAAATTTAATGACCGTGCGATGGTCATTTTTACGGCACGGAATTGCTTCGACCCATTTAGTGACATAGTCTACGGCGAGCAAAAGATACAGATTTCTAAATGATTGGGAGAATGGTCCCATGAAATTAATGCCCCAACAATCAAATGCTTCTATAATAAGGATGGGATTCAAGAGCATCATATTTCGATGGGACAATGCTCCCAATTTCTGACAACGCTCACAAGCCTTGCAAAACTCATGAGTGTCCCTGAACATAGTGGGCCAGTAGAAGCCACACTGTAAAATCTTGGCCGTGGTCTTTTTAGCAAAAAAGTGACCACCACAGGCCTGTGAGTGACAGAAGGAGATGACACTCTGATGCTCATTGTCTGGTATGCATCTCCTTAAGATTTGGTCTGGGCAATATTTAAACAAATATGGATCATCCCATAAAAAGTTACGCACCTTGGTAAAGAATTTCTTCTTATCTTGTGACGTCCAGTGTGTCGGTATGGCACCTGTAGCAAGATAATTAGCAATATCAGCGAACCAAGGTGAATGGGAGATTCTAAATAGTTATTCATCAGGGAATATGTCATTGATATGGGTCACCTCAAGGGAATCAGAGGTATTAAGGCGAGAAAGGTGATCAGCTACTACGTTCTCTACTCCCTTTTTGTCTTTAATTTCTAAATCAAATTCTTTGAGTAGAAGGATCCATCGTATTAGGCGGGGCTTAGAATCATTCTTGGAAAGAAGATACTTAAGTGTCGCATGATCTGTATAAATAATGATCTTGGATCCGATCAAGTAGGACCGAAATTTGTCCAAAGCGAACACTACGACTAAGAGTTCCTTTTTCGTAGTCGAGTAGTTCACTTGGGCAGGATTTAGAGTCCTACTTGCGTAGTGAATAAAGTAAGGCCGCTTATCTTTTCTCTGGCCTAAAACCGCTCCAAGAGCATAATCAGAGGCGTCGCACATAAGTTCAAAAGGAAGACTCCAATCGGGTGGCTGCATGATAGGTGCAGTGGTTAACATGCCCTTAAGCTTAGTGAAAGCTTCTTGGCACTGCTCAGTCCACTCGTATGATGTATCCTTTTGAAGAAGATTACATAAAGGACGAGAGAGGAGACTAAAGTCCTTTATGAATCGTTTGTAAAAGCCTGCGTGTCCTAAGAAGGATCGCACGTCTCTGATATTCTTGGGTGGATGTAGGTTAGAGATAAGATCAATTTTTACCTTATCTACCTCGATTCCTTTGGACGAGATGATATGCCCAAGGACAATTCCCTTTTGAACTATAAAATGGCACTTCTCCCAATTAAGTACCAAATTTTTTTCTTCACATCTTTTCAGCACACATTTAAGACTTACTAAGCATTCACTGAAAGATGACCCAAAAATAGAGAAATCGTCCATGAAGACCTCTAGATATTTCCCCACCATGTCAGAAAAGATACTCGTCATGCATCGCTGAAAGGTGGCAGGGGCATTACATAACCCGAATGGCATCCTTCTGTAAGCAAAGGTGCCATAGGGACATGTAAATGTGGTCTTTTCCTGATCCTCAGGGGCGATTTCAATCTGATTATAACCTGAATATCCGTCAAGGAAACAATAATAGGAATGACCAGCTAGCCTTTCCAGGATTTGATCAATGAAGGGCAAAGGAAAGTGGTCTTTCCTTGTGAGGGTATTCAGCTTTCTGTAGTCAATGCACATTCTCCAATCAGTAGTAACTCTAGTCGGCACGAGTTCGTTATTGGCATTGGCTACGATGGTGATCCCGGACTTCTTAGGAACCACCTGAGTTGGACTCACCCATTGACTATCGGATATGGGGTAAATGATCCCCACTTCCAATAGTTTGAGAACCTCGGCCTTAACCACTTCCTTCATGTTTGGATTTAGTCTACGTTGTGATTGCCGAACAGCCTTTGCATTGTCCTCAAGATATATACGGTGAGTACAAATCGATGGGTTAATTCCCTTGAGGTCCGCTATCGTCCATCCAAGAGCACCCTTATGCTCAATGAGAGTAGATATCATCATACTCTCCTGTTCTTTCTCCAGGTGAGCAGAGATCACCACTGGGTATGTCTCATCTTGACCTAAATAGACATATTTTAAATCAGAGGGCAAAGGTTTTAGGTCAAGCTTCGGTGGCTTGAGGTTAGACGGTAGAGGCACTACATAAGTTTGGGGCAATTCTTCAATGTGTGGCCTCCACCGGTTAACTTCAAGTACCGGTGCAGTATCAAGCATGACACACGTCTCCCTAATTATATCATTATCAAGACCACTGGGTATGTCTCATCTTGACCTAAATAGACATATTTTAAATCAGAGGGCAAAGGTTTTAGGTCAAGCTTCGGTGGCTTGAGGTTAGACGGTAGAGGCACTACATAAGTTTGGGGCAATTCTTCAATGTGTGGCCTCCACCGGTTAACTTCAAGTACCGGTGCAGTATCAAGCATGACACACGTCTCCCTAATTATATCATTATCAAGACCACTGGGTATGTCTCATCTTGACCTAAATAGACATATTTTAAATCAGAGGGCAAAGGTTTTAGGTCAAGCTTCGGTGGCTTGAGGTTAGACGGTAGAGGCACTACATAAGTTTGGGGCAATTCTTCAATGTGTGACCTCCACCGGTTAACTTCAAGTACCGGTGCAGTATCAAGCATGGCACACGTCTCCCTAATTATATCATCATCAAGATCATGGGAGTGGGTCAGGCACGTCTCTAGAAGATCAGAGGATAAGGCGAGAGGCGTTTTATCTTCCACAAAAGAATCAATCATGTTAACATCGTGGAAATCGTGATCATCCTCTGAGTTGCTGCCGTTATTGAAAAAGATATTCGATTCCAATGTCAAATTTCCAAAGGACATAGTCATGACACCATTCCTGCAATTGATAATTGCATTTGAAGTGGATAGGAATGGGCGACCAAGAATGACGGGAATCTAAGTACTCGTGTCATTGATGGATTCGGTGTCCAAGAATATAAAATCAACAGGGTAGTAGAATTTATCCACCTGGATCAACACATCCTCGATGATCCCTCTTGGTATACGAACAGAACGATCAGCAAGTTGTAGTGTGGTTCGAGTGGGTTTTAATTCACCCAAACCTAACTGTTGGTATACCGAATAGGGAATCAGATTGATGCTTGCTCCTAAGTCAAGAAGTGCGTGATCAATTCGATAGTTTCCAATTACACATGATATGGTTGGGCAACTAGGATCTTTAAATTTTTGCGGCACGTCTTGTTTCAGGATGGCACTCACCCTGTCAGTTAAGAAAATTTTCTTTTGAACACTTTTCCGTCGTTTGGTAGTACATAAGTCCTTTAGAAATTTAGCATATAAAGGAATCTGTTTTACAACGTCAAGCAGAGGAATGTTGACTTTCACTTGTTTCAACACCTCTAGGATATCCTGAGAGTTAGAGAGACATTTTGGTTCAACCAACCGTTGGGAAAACGGAGCAACTGGCTTTTCTAGAGGTTCCGGTTCAAATTTTTGTGGGGCGCCACTAGATCCATCATTGTTGTCCTCTTCTGGTTCTTGAGACTTTTCAGGCCTAACCGGAAGGGTTTTATCAATAATCTTTCCACTCCTAAGAGTGGTGATGGATTTAGCGTGCCCCATTTGATTTGAAGAGCTGGGATCACCTGTCTCGTATTGCGGTTTCGGATTAGGGAGTGATTGTGTAGGGAGCATCTCTTTTTTCATAGCCGTCATACGTGAATCTATTTTTTGCATAAAATCTGAAATTCCTTACATTGTCCGAGCCAGCTCTTGTATGGAAATTTGAACCGATTCTTCTTGAGGTTTCCCCTGATTTGGATTTTGATTGAAGAAACCTTGAGGGGTAGCAGTTTGTCCGTTCCTCCAACTAAAATTCAGATGATTTTTCCAGCCAGAATTGTATGTATTAGAGGGTGGTACATTGAAAGGTCTTTGATAGTTATTTACGGCATTAGATTGTTCATTCAATACTTCTCGAAAGGCAGGTATTGAAGGACAATTTTCAGTAGTATGAATGTTGCAATCACAGATACCGCAAACACTTTCATTAACCTTTTCCTTCCTTCCTTCCATGGCCTCAAATTTTCTTGTGAGATTGGTCACCTTAGCGTTAAGATCATTATTCTCTTTCAGGAGATATATTCCTCCTTTTTCCCTTGAATGAGTCGGCCTAGACGTAGTGTTCGTCCTTGGGTAATAGTCCTATGATTGTGTTTTTTCACTATCGAGGTAATCTCATACCTCGTCGACATTTTTATTGATGAATTCTCCGTTACACATTGTCTCGACCATTTGGCGCATGGAAGATGTTAGCCCATCATAGAAAAAATTTATAATGCGCCATATTTCAAAGCCATGTTGGGGGCATGTATTAACCAGATCCTTGAACCTTTCCCAACATTGGAAGAATGTTTCATCTTCCTTTTGGGCAAAGTTCATGATTGCTCTCCTGAGGATAATTTTCTTATGATGTGGGAAAATTTTCTTTATAAATTCCCTCTACATATCATTCCATGTGCCAATGGATTTAGGACGCAGTGAATGTAACCACGTCTTGGCTTTTTCTTTCAAGGAAAATGGAAAGAGTTTCAGCTTAATAGTATCCTCAGATACATTAGGAAAGTATAAGGTGCCTATGATTTCATCGAACTCTTTCAGATGCAAATATGGTTCTTCAGACTCGAGCCCATGGAACTTAGGAAGGAGTTGGATAACCCCTGGCTTGATGTCCATATGTCCTGTATTCTCAGGAAAAATCATGCATGAGGGCGTACTCACCCCCGCTGGTTGTAAATAATCTCGTAAAGTACGAGGCGGGGGTGCCTGATGCACCTCATTCTCATCATGTACTTCCTCAACCCTTGGTTGGGGTAGTGCTTGAGGTTGATTTTCAGCCATAACGTCTTCTAACTCAGGAGAATTCAAGTGGTGTCTAGTCCTGCGATGGACAGTCAACCCCTCAACTAATCCTCCTTCAGTCACGAGACGTCGAGTGTTGTCGCGTGTCCACTAGGGCATAAAACACACTCAGCCCTCAAATTCTAACTTAAACCTAAGAGAAATGAAGAAGTAGAAATCTAGAAAATAAGAAAGATGAAAAGAAGTTACCAAATTTGGAGGCCTAGGTTAAGAATCTGCAAAAAAAAAAAAAAAAAAAAAAAAAAAATTAGTTTCTAAGAATATGAAGTCCTAATTAAAAGTAAACTAATTTCTAGAGAAAAGAAAAAATTCCAAAGAAAGAAGAATTAGAAAGAGCTTACTAAATTAGAAGTTTCCTACAAAATAGAAAAATTGGGTTAGTTTCTAAACAAAAACTTATAGAGAAATTCTAAAACAAGAAACAAGGTTAAGATTCCTAAAAAGAATTAGAATTAGAATCTCACTAAAAAGAAGAAATAAATCTTAATCTAAATCTAGAATAGAAAGGAAGAATCTAAGACAGAATTTACTAATTTAGAAACTATCTTAGAAGCCTATAAAACAAGAAAGACAAGTTAATTTCTAAAAATTAAGAAAATCTAAACTTAATCTTAAACTAATCCTAAAACTAATTAATTTCAAAAAAACGTAGCCGACAGTCCCCGGCAACGGCGCCAAAAAATTGTTCACTCCCCAAGTGCAGGGTTATGATGTAGTAATAACTCGGTAAGACCGAGGTCGAATCCCAAGGGACTGAAACTTGTACGTTATTTAAAATTATCTAGAACTAGAACTAGGCTAAGATGAATTCTAAATCAATTAGCAATGGTGGAATACTTGTAGAATAATTAATCTAAAACTTAGGAAACAAATCAGATATAAGAAACTAGGGATTCAGAGGATCCACTTATAGAGATCAGGGAGAACTTATGCTTGCATCAAAAATTATGAAAATTACTGAACTGCCGTTGATCTAGTTTTCAAAGAGATGAAAGGTGTATGAATTAGAATGGATTCTATCACCAAACCATGCCCAAAGACTATGACAAACAACAGAATCAAACTAATTACCACCCAATCACATGTATGAAGGTTAGGAAGGGTACCGACATCCAACCATGCCCATGAGACTATGGTGAACAATAGGGCTTCCTGACATCATAAACATTAAGGAGAACGAAAATATTCAAAGCCATTGCAGACCCATTGTAATTTCAGTCACAACAGACCATTAAAAACCTAAAACATTCCCATAATAATTAACTAAAATCAACGTCAATTCATGCATTAAAATTAAAATAAAATCAAATCTCCCATCTCACTACAAGCTTCACCTCTTAGCCCTAGCTAAGAGGTTTAGCCAGACATGGATGGGCTAAATCTCCACAATTGAAATAAACTAAAAAATAAAAAGAAAATACTCTTTTTTTTTTCTTCTGCTTCACGTCCCTGCCCGAGCCTCCACGTCTCTCTTCTTCTTCCTTCCTAGACCTGAATGAATGCTCCCCACATCCAAAACCTCCTTTTATAGCTGCTGGAAGGCTGGAGTCAGTGACAGAGTTGTAGCAAGACACGGAGTGCAATTTTTATAGCCAAGTTCGGTGCCTCGAAACACGCCACTTTCCTCGCTCAAATTCTAAAGAAACACCATCTCTTAGGATTTTATTGGGTCCTCTACATGATAGACGGTTCAGATCTGCCATATAATCAAAGATGGTAAGCCAAAACCGCCTGAAAAAGTCAGTTTTCGCGGATGTGCGAAACCTTTCGTACCATTTCGCTGTTGTGATCGGTGGGCCCCACAGAAGAATTTTCTGGAAAATTCACCCCGTCCATTGGCTTCAGAACGAAATTTCAGTCAAGAATGAGTGGTTTTGAACGTCCATTGACATGGCCCAGAGAAGAAATCACAAAAGAATCAGTTTTGAACGTTGCAGGGCAGCCCTTTTGTGGCCTCTGTATCTCACACGTGTGCTTGCGTAGATAAAAAGTGTAAACATGGTTTTGTAGTGCTCGCAGCTGTCTATACGGTGGACGGCTTGGATCATCTACACATATCATGAGTGGGGCCCACAACCGTTCGCAAAAACCAGCGTCGGTCGATTACGCGACCGTGAAAAATGGAAATTTCCGTTTTTTAAAGATAATGCATCGGTTGGTCCGGTGCACCTCGTATGTACGTACATGTGTAATGTACACACCATATATACGGGCCCCATTGCAATGTGTTTCAGAAATTCAATCTGCCCATTCTGTTCCTCACATTATTTTACCCGTTGAGAACAATTATCAAGCATATCCAGCTGGCGGGTGGGCCCCAAATTGAAGATTGATGGGCTGATCTGCCCGTTAGGCCACTTCCGCAATGTCTAATGGATGATTTTTTACGTGTACGGTTAATTTATGGTCCTCAGGCCACGTATGAAGTTTCGAGCCGAACCGATATTGAAAACCCCGTGATCTTGCGTTCTGGATGCGTTTCAAGCCACTTGAGCTTCAATTTCTTAGTTTTCTCAAATTTCTGACCGTGTATATCTGTCAATCTTGGTCCCCTGGAGTGTGTCCCTTGCCTTTGGTGTCATCAGATCGTTAAATCTCAACTTTTAACATCTTTTTTCCATCCATGCTCATAAAATCACCTTGAAACACAAGAATGAGAAAACGAGCCATTAAACAGCATTATATTCGTAAATCCAGACAATATCTGAGGTCTAATATGCAATATTTGACCCTTAACACATCGATTTCTTTAAACCGTACACTTTTTGTATACTCGCGTGGCCCACTTGGTAAGTTGATTAGAGTGTTATTTGGACTAACTGAACTATATATAGTAGGCCCCAATGTATGGCTCAGATATCCCATGTACGTGCGAGGTTGACACGTATAGCTGCATGTGGAGTTGAAGAGCTGCCTAGGTACTTGGCAGAGCTCGGGAAGCAAAATGCTGCCACAGAGAAACAGGTGAAATTACGTGAAACCCAATTGATAGTTCCACGCATCATTTAAAATTGAAGAAACCTTCCGTTACAAACGTTGTATGGAAGCTTTAATATACAACGTTTGCTTCATTTCTTTTTTTTCTTTTTTTTTTCTAGTTTGTCACTCGGTAAAAAATCTGAGGGGTAAAATGGAAAATGCTGGGCTGTACCATGAATATCAGGTAGAGAAAAACTGGAAAGAACTGAGTCATTAGGTGGGCCACACATGTTCACTGAATTGGACTATTGGCTATCTATTGAATGGACCATCCTGGATTTCATCTCGGACGATCTTTTTGATACGGCCCATCGTTTTCACGGTTCGGATGTTATAAGAAACAAAATTTTGGTAGCAAAGAAAGGGCTGTACGCTGAAGATCCCATACACAGTTGCACGGGAGCATGTAATTTTCCAAGAGGCTGGATCCAGTACAAACGTTTCTACCGTATAAGTCTAAAATACCAATTGCTGTGTGGAACCCACTACGGTTTTTTAATGCATGCAAACCGTGTATATTTTTTGTCCCCTATTTTTCTACTTGGGTCCCAAAAATCAAACCGATACAAAACTCAGACCCACCACAGAATTCAATATCATGCCTAAATCTCTAAAATTAAGTAATGTGACCCACCTGAGTTTTAAAATGGCAAGGGAGAAGGTAATAAATATCACCTGGTTAAGTGGGATAAGGTTCAAAAGTCCAAGAGGGATGCGGGTGCTAGGATTGAAAGAGTTCGAGACAAGAATGTAGCTATGCTTAGGAAATGGTGATGGAGATTTGGGGAAGATTCTGGAGTGTTATGGAGGAATGTCATTAGTAGCATATATGGCAATTCCGAAGGGTGTTGGATCGTAGGTATTCCTCATAGAATGGGGGCTTGGAAGCTTGATAAGATCTCTCTTTTTGGCTGATTTTTCAATGAAGAACAGAAAGTCAAAATACTTATCTCAAGATGTGCAAGTCTTTCATGGTAGTAAAAGGGCAGATCCTTAATGGGTAAAGCTGCTTCTATCCGAATGATGACAAAAGGTCATAAGTCCTAATTTTTTGTGTTATTTTCATCTTTGAATGGATTAGATGGAATATACAAAACACAGTCGCCACATTCAATCTGGAAAATTTCTTACCATGGGCATCCCCATCAAGCTATTTCCTGTGAGTTTTGGATGCACTTTATATATATATATATATATATATATATATATATATATATATATATATGCCAAGGAGAAATTAGGGCCAGAAATGATGAACGGATCGGATGTCATCAAAACGTCAGGATTGGCTCACAAGTTTATTTGGCTTTACCTAGAATAGTCATATAGGATGCACCCTCTCCATATATATTGCCCTAGCATGGATGGTTTATAATTAAAAAATTCATTCCCATGAGACATTCTTATCAACATGAGGAACGGACATCAAATCCACGGTGGAAATGTTAAGTAAGGCAAAGTCACCAAAAAGTTATGGAAAAGATTGTAAAACATGTGGGATTTTTTTAAAATATAAAATATTCTTAATAAGGACCTTGGGTGATGGGGGAATTTTTTTCCTTACACGCAGCATCCCAACACACTCATGCCCGGGTAAGATTTCATCGACCCATGAATACTCGAACCCTTGACCTCGTGATGAAACTCTAATGCAGTACGCCACCGGATGATGGTGATTGAATTTGTTAATCATGTGCACCGGGCCTTAAGCATTGAAGTTTATGGTTATAAATTATTTTATTTTATTTTAGATTTAGGCAAAATTATGTCAGGACTAGTAATTCATAACATACTATTTATGGTTAGTTAGTAATGGATATGTTATTGCTAATTAGTTGTTTCATCTTTTATTTATCAAACATCCTTTATCATGGACATGGACATAATAGATTATGGCACGTGTGTGAAAAATTAAAATTGATTAATGGCATTAATACACATGGGTGCATGTGCACACTTGAGGCATATGTCAATTTTTAGTTCTCAAAAATTGATAGTGGCACAAATTTGTACATGGGATGTTTGAATTTGGTCTAACAAATACCGTACACATGAAACATGTAATGCACATAAGTGGATAAGTATGATCCTCGTGTATACCTAAACTATGAAGTTCTATGGATATATATCATGTGAGAACCAAATCATAGTCGAACAATCATATATAAATTTCTAGGGTTTTTTTACTCTTGCCTGCGGGGTAGACTCATTAGAGTTTCAATACCAGGTCAATGGTTCGAGAACCCAAAGGTGGTGAAATCCCACTATGACAGTGTGTGTGCGCGCGTATGGGAAATAAAAATAAAAAAATCACATATTTGTAACTATTGTCCAAGAATATATTTGCTCCCACCAACTGAAAAATCAGCTAACCAGAGGGAAGTGGGAGTGGATTGCCTGTGACCTAGGCACATCAATATCTCTTTGCCTATGGCTATGTGGGGTCCATGGAGATATTTGTGACGAATCCACTCTGCCCATTTGTTTGAAAGACAAAAGTAGAACGGGATTCTGAAAATGATGTGGATCCAAAACTAAACTGGGTCACAAGAACAAAACAGTGGGAACATCTACTATTGAAACCTTCTTGGAACTGACCATGATGTTTTATATGCCATCCAAACCTTCCATAGAATTATTGCCACTCAGATAAACTGTAGGAACAAATATCATTCTACAAAACTTCTATCACTGCAAGGCATTCTATCCCCATGGTTTCATGTGGTATCCCCCACACAAGTTTTGGATTGCTTGATTTATAGAATCCTACCCTATTATAATCTTTCAAAACAGATGGACGGAGTGGATTTGTCACAGACATCTCTATGGGCTCCACACAACGTGAGGAGCGGAGATATCTTTGTGTCGGAGGTCACACGGAATCCACTCCCGAATAAGTACCATTGTTCGCAATTTTCCCATAACGAAACAACCCCAATCTATCCCAATTAATTTTTCCTAAAATACCACTTCCATTCATTTAGGGGAATTATTTGCTACTCAAGTTATATTTATGACACTTTATATATAAGCATTTAGAGATGTTATACATAACAAAAATTAAACCAAAACTAAAATCAATTTAATTGTGGAAGCCATGGGTCCTTACAAATGCCTTAGTGGTAGACTCACAGGAGCTTCAACATGATGTCATGGGATTGTTAGCTTGTTAGCATGCCCAGGGTCAACTAACTCTTCCCTGTTAGCCACCTCTACTAGGGATCGATACTAAGACCTCAGTGTTGAAACGAGATATCTTCCACTCAATTTACCACTTGAGCTATGAATCAGGGTGTCATGGGTTTGAATACCCATTGTAGTAAAAAACTACTATAGTCTGTGTGTGTGTATTTGTGGTAGTCATTGTTGTTGAGTTACGATCATCCTAACCTTCTGTGTGTATATTTGTTGTCCTTGAGCTACGATCATCCTAATCTTTGATAGATGAACACTTAAAAAAACAATTTAGATCAATAAGAATCTTTTTTTTTAACCATTCAATAAATGTCCATTAATCTAATAGTTAGACAAATATTAAGGGATTTTATTTATTTATTTTATTTTATTTATTTATATATTTTTTAAATGTTCATGCACATGCTAAGAAGTGACCCATAATTTAGACAGTTTTGTTTGAATTACTTGTGTGCCGCCACGTATGCAATGTTCTGGTAACTTCAAACCGCATTTATATCATCCATCAAACTCTCCCAGATATCAAAGTATCATATACAAGCATTTGGAAATGATACACAATGTTTGCTTCTTCTTCTTCTTCTTCTTTTTTTCTTTTTCTTTTTTTTTCGTTTTCTTTTTCTTTTTCTTTTCTTCTTTTATTATTATTATTTTTTTGGCTAATTTGTCACTTTGGTGAAAAATCTGAGGGATAAAAATGGAAAATGGTGGGCCGTCCCATGAATATCTGCTAGAGAAAGACTTGAAACAACCTAGTAATTAGGTGGGCAATGTTCCAATCCGTGCATCATTTTTGGCCCCTACTTTATTCCTTGAGTCTCAAAAAATTAAGCTGATCCAAAATTCAGGCAGACCACACAATGCAATATAATGTCTAAAATTTGTAAAATTTAAGTATTATGGCCCACCTAAGTTTTGGAATGTCCTGATTTTTTGGGTGATTTTCATCTTCTGAATGAATTAGATGCATCACAGTGGTGGCTTCAATATTCAATCTAAAATATATTTTTTTAAAACGATGGGCATCCCCATCCAGCTGTTTCATGGTATAGCCCCACAGAGTGCCTATTTTTTTGTGCCAGTGAGAATTTAGGGGCACAAATGATGAACGGATCGGATGTCATTAAAACGTCATGGTTGGCTCACAAGTTGATTTGGCTTTAACTAGACATTTATATTAGATCTACCCTCTCCATATATTGGCCCTAGCATGGATAGCTAGTTTATGATTAAAAAAACATTCCCATTAGATGTTTCTATCAACATGAGAAATGGACTTCAAAACTATGGTAGAAAAGTTAATGATAAAAAATTTACTAAGGTAAATTGACAAAAAAAAAAAAAAAAAAAACAAAGTCATGGAAAAGACTGCCAAACATGCTTAAGTTTTTAAATATAAGATATCCTTGCTCAGACCAATCAGATGATGGTGATGGACCTCATTGAACTTGTAACCTTAGGCCTTGAAGTTTAAGGTCAGAAATTATTTATTTATTTTTTTAATCAGTACTGTCATGGATAATAACTCATGGCATGCTATCTAAGGCTAGCTAGTTATTGACATATTATTATTGGCTAATTGTTCTATTCTATGCTTATCAAATGTCGGACATGATAGATTGTGGTATATGTGGAGAAAATTAAAATTGGTTGATGGCACAAATACACATGGTTGCATGTGCACATTTGATATATGTGTCACATTTTTTAGTTCTCAAAATTTGATGGTGGCACAAATGCACATGTGAGATGCTTAGATTTCGGCAATAGAAAATGTGGTGCATGAAACATGTAATGCACATGCATTAGTAAATATGATCATCATATACACCAAAATTATAAATTATCACTAATGATTATTTTGATATCTCCTGAAGATGCCCAATAACAATACATATCCGTGACTCATCGAAAAGCATATTGGTTCCTCAAATAGAGAGATTAACGAACCCTAGACAAATACAGTTGTCTAAAACCACCAGTTGGGACACTACTCAAATTTAAACAACCTCAATATATCCCAATTAGTTTTTTCTTAAAATGCCATTTTCATTCACTTCAAATTAGGAAAATTATTTGGTATTTAAGTTGCATATGTCATTTCATGTACAAGCATTTAAAAATGGCAAAATATTAAATCAAACTAAACCAACTTAATTGTGGAACTCAATGTGGCTAAGTTACAATCTAATAATCAACATAACCTAGTATACATAGACACTTGTTTTTTTTAAATAAGACCAACAAAAAATTTTCATTTTTAAGATCCAATAAATGTCTATTAATGTAGTAGCTAGATAATAATATAAGAGAGATTTTTCGTTCAAGTACATTCTAAGACAATTTTGTTTGAATTACTCTAAAGAATCATTTTGTAATAATAAAATTTCATCCTTAATTAATAGGCTTACCATGTCCTTATTAATGTGTTTGTTAGCCCTGCAGAACTCAAGATTTTATGAAGCTGCCTTCTTGTTATGAGAAATGCTTATTTCATTTCTCTTTAATTTTTTACAATTAAAGAGACCCACCTTTTTCACCATACGTGCCACATGTGTAGCATATGCCAAAAGTTTGTTACATTTAACCTTCTAGTGCCTTCCATTTGCCATATGTCCCATATACACCAAGTTTTACATGTGTTACAATGTCACAAATGCCACTTTACATGGTCTTCACTCATATGCCATTGGATATCTTAAGCATCTTGCTTATACTATATGTGTCAAATTAGAAGTATGTACATGCGTTATGTGATAGATTATTCTTCTTTCAATTCCCAAATACTTGATATACCGTAGTTTCAATTAATTCATGTTAATTTATTCTTATCAGCTTGACCCAAATTACTTAATGACAATCATATATATATATATATATATATATATATATATATGTGTGTGTGTGTGTGTGTGTGTGTGTGTGTGTGTGTGTGTGTGCGCGCGTGTGTGTCTGTGTGCGTGTGAGAGAGAGAGAGAGAGAGAGAGAGAGAGAGACAGAAATGCTCACACACAACTAGTTGGACCATTCAAATTGGTCCAACTAGTTATGCATTAAATATTAAAAAAATTTCTTTTCATTCATATGTAATGCACCACATGTGAGGATATGTGACATTGAGTCTTACATAAATATGATGAAAGTTATGTGTCATAGATCCAACCTGTTTATCAAATATGGCCTAGTAATGAAATTTTCATGTACTAAAAACTAGTAAATAGTCATCACCACTAAAGCCACACATGTAAATTGAATTTGGACTATTGGAATAGATTTCCAACAACTCACTTTTCTTATAAATGATATCATATTATTGATATAAAAAAAAAAAAAAAAAAAAAATTCCTTCACATGCTTACAAGGAACCCTACCTAATTAACGGACCATATTTTTAAGATATGTGCCGCATCATCCGAATATATCACATGTGTACAGCTTCTTTATGCATTTCATTTTCTTTGTAAACATTACTTGTATTCAAGTCCTTCTTGGCCTAAAGAGGGCTATGTAGGGCCCACCATGATCTTTAGATTTTATCCAAGCCGACCATCCATTTTGTTATATTATTTTATGGCATGAACCCAAACGAGTTAAATCTAAAGCACAAGTGGATCACCATGATGTATGGGCCTTATCCTCTCTCTCTCTCTCTCTCTCTCTCTCTCTCTCTCTCTCTCTCTCTCTCTCTCTCTCTCTCTTAATCCTCTAAAATCAAGCCGATGTTTGTGTTTCCTTTCATCTAGGTTTGTGAGACCTAATCAGCGGGTTGGATGGAAAATAAACATTGTAGTGGGCCTTATAAAGTTCTCAATGGTGAGTGTTCAATCAATGCTATTTCTTATGGTGTGGTCCACTTGGAGTTTGGATCTGCTTCATTTTTAGGATCATGTTTCACTATATATGGATGGACCATGTGGACAAAACACATGCATTAAGATGGGCCCACAAAGCACCTCTAGACTCTAGTGCCGACTTGTATTAAAGGACACCGTCGAATCCAAGTCCTTGTTGGACAAGTTTTTTTTTTTTTTTATTATTATTATTTAAAGTTTCATATCCAACGGTTTGGAGTAATATCACTGTTTTATCTGATGGTATATATATATCATATAATGTATAACACCATTATACCGTAATTTATAGATACATCATATATCTATATACATAAATAGATATACCATTTCTTATATTATCAACATTCTGTTATAATATTATTGGTATATATGCACACCATTGTCTAAGTTCATATTACAGTTTTGAATTTGGTTATCAATGTGATATTATCCATTCAATCACATATATCATTCACATAATTGGTATATACTGTAACTATAATCTTGTAAATTTACTTTCTTTTTGACATATCTTACATCTTTTGAATACAAGAGTATTTTATATCTCTGACCCTCTCACCAAAATAGGGATTGAGATATATCTATCAATCCCTTGGAAAAATCTATATTAAGAATTAGGTAAAACTAATGATATACATATAAATGAAATCCCTTCGTTAAACTTGTGATCGGATATAAAGAACTTAACAGATCTGATCCCCAAATGCAATTATGCAGAATCTACAATGATGCACCTTTAATGTTATGAGTTGATTGCATAACTGCGATCGAGTGAAGAATTTCATTTTTTACTTTATCTGTATTGAAGAAAAAAGGTCTTTTCGTACAGAAGGAAGGTAGAGGTGTGACCCATTTTCAGAGAACAAACCCCACCCTCAAACTATCACTTAATCATCTTAAACAATTATATGTAAGCAGTTGAATAGATGACCGATCTTATTAGAACTCGGTAATATACAATGAATTTTCGACTTATCTGCATATCTCAACACTTGGGTCATAGTTGTTCAGTTTTAATTAAACCGCACATTTAATTATGGTACACCTATACTAATCACGTGACCAAATTTGAAATCGAAACACAACAATGATAATCCATCACGTGTGGTTTTTCAGTTGTAGCCCACCACAATGATTTTCACAGGATGAATGGTCGAGATCAAATGCCACATGTACAAAGAATGGGCTTTTAGTAATGGTTGGCAGGTAGCAAACCAACCAAAACACCCAGACACCAGTTTTTTAAAAAATTCGTTGTCTTTTTCTTTGAAGGAAATAACTAACTCCAAACAGACAAGACAGCTTTGAAAAGGTCCACATGTAAATTTAAACCAACCATTTTCTCCCTAAAATTAGATTTCATTCCAGCTCTCGCCGTCCTCTTAATTTCAAGCTTTCAAATTTCTACAAGCCTTATATAGGATTCTTGGCAAGTCCCTCATCGCCATTCGTCTAATCTTCCTCAGAATCGATGGGAGGCTGTGCAACCAAACCCAAAGATTCCAATCCTGAGGATCTCCCCGAAGAGGGACCGGCCACCCCCAAGCTGACGTCAGAAACTGTTCAACACGATGATCATACGGTAGGAATAAAAGCATCGATCATTGAGTCAATTCCAATTTAAATTCATTTAAATTGTGAGAATTTTTTTTTTATTTCTTACCCCACGTGCACCTCACCATGTAAGCAAATGAGACATCCTAGCCCATCATAGGTGGGCCCCACCAGATTGTTTGGCCCAAGAAATGATCTGGTCCACCAGGCATGTAGAGAAGACTATATTGGTTGTAATGGTTCACAATTAATCAATGCTATTGCATCACAAGCTTGATGAGTGGACCAGCTCGATTTTTGGGCCAGTTCATCTAAGAGGTAGGGTCCACCTGATGTACGTGTTAGATTTTCAAATCACAAAGCAGGTTTGTAAAGTGGGGCAGTTAGTCGGGGTTTATGTGTACTTATCAGAGCACTCAATTCTAAAACTTACAGGAAAAGATAGATGCTGATGAGAGCAAAAATGACGAAGTTGATAATAAAGATGAGCATCTGCTAGATCTTTCTGGACCAATACCGAAAGACTCCCCCAACATAGACGCAGATTGGAAGGCCAAATCAACGGCTCCCATCACAGATCTCACTTCTAAGATAGATGAGACGAAGCCCCAACCGGATAATTCAGAGAAGGTTCCGGAAGTCAAACACGTCGAGGTGGACAAGGCTGGGGTTGAGAATGTGAACACCAATCACATAAAGGAAGTTGTTGCTTCGACTAAGGATTCTGAGATAGTGGTGACTGAAGTTGGTAAGCAGAAACCAGATGTCAAGGGCGACGGGCCATCGCCCAAGTCTGCGGGATTAGATACGAATGGTGTAGAAATGCCTCTCGTTTCCACTTGACTGCAAATGGCGATTATGTTCTTCAAATGAAAGCTTGAAATGCTAAACTTGTAAAACATTCGCCACTAAGAATCTATACTACAAACTATGCATTTTTGGGCTCTAATCTTTGTAAAAGTGACCTACATGTTTGACATTTTAACTTATATTTAATATATGAATTGTATTGTTTTATTCGATAGCCAAAGGTCGATCTTCTCTTCTTTTCACTTGTATGGAATGAAAGATTTGTGTATTAGGAGATAATTGAATAATCTTTTATGAATAGACAACAATACACTAGACTACTATAAGTGCTTGTAATCAGTCCCTCTGCCGGGTCCAATCCACTCATCAAGTGGGTCTCACTTCTTTTTACCATGTGGGCAAGCCACATTACACAAAACAAATTGACCAACTAAAGAAATTAGTAACATTCCTTTAGCCATCCATCTGTTTCGTACTATGACACATCTCATGGTATAGAATATTTATACATTATGTATAAATATGTCTTGAGATATATATTAGGATGATGTTTTATGATATGTTATAGATTTATATAAGTAATAATATAAATCCATACAATATATTATAATGATATAAATCACCTATATATGCTAAATATAATTTGGTATATATATCAACAATATTAGACAAAACTTATTATCTTATGCATTCAGTATATAACCATTGACATTCAACCATGTGTATCTATGAATAGGTAACAAAATAATAAGTTCAACGAATATATCATTATGATAATAATACGCATATTTGTATATCACTTATTTGTAATGATATGATATAATGTAATCATGTAGAGGTTGTGATATGTATAGTATTCAATATGTGGTAATGGGAGACAACCACATATCTTATTTATAGATTAGTTGTTTGATTGCCACATCTTTTGTAGTTTATGTGATTGGACCATCTATTATTTTGGAACTCTTAAAGTTAATTGTTTTACTTAGCTTGAATGCATATTAGTTTAAGTTAGACAATTATGTTTTAAAAAACATAATTTTATTTGGTCCTAATCATCCCCCTCTAAGACATAACTATCATTTAGTAGCTTCTATATGCTTCTGCACGCATAATCATAGTATCATATTCCATATATATGAGATATACAATATCGTTAACATATTTAAAAATAAAAGGTAGTAAATGATATAATAATAATTATATCATTTATTATATATACATTTGTATATAATAATGATTAAGTTTTGGAGATTTATTTTATATTAACACTTTTTTTAACACACACACACCTACTCCCATACACATATAAGGTATAGATATTGTAAATATCTATATGATATATTTTTTTAAAGGCATTAAATAAGGATTTCATTGATCAGCAAAATTTACAAACATTCAAATGGCCTTAACAAAAAGAAAGGCAACCGCACCTATCATATACCGTAATCTAACCTGGACAGAAGGTTATAAGAAAACCTACGAGGAGAAAACGAAACCACATAAGAGAAAAAAACAGAAAAACCATAGCCTTCATCAATGGCGTCTAAGAGCTCCAATCCTGGCATTATCTAAAACTAGAGCCCCTCTGACTAACTTCGGAAGATGAGAGCTGAGAAAGAAAGTTCTGTCGGGGCACCCTTCACTAGCCATCCTTTCTAGCGCATCTACCACTGCATTCCCCTCTCTGAAGGTGTGCTAGATCACCAGATTTAGGTAATGGGTCTTATCTTTAATCTTTCCCAAAGTGTACCAAATGTTCCATGATTGGAGGAGCCTAACTCCCTCAGCTCATCTGCAATAACCTTAGAGTCGGTTTCAAGAATGATATTCTGGAGGCCCAGGCTAGAACAAATATTGAGCTCATCCAGCATGACCCTAGCTTCCGCACTAGTGTTTGAAGAATGACCATAATATTTGTGAAAAGTGAAAACGAGTAGGCTAAGATGGTCCCGACAAACACCACCTCCACCACTCTCACCTAGGTTACCTCTTGAAGAGCCGTCAGTGTTAAGCTTCAGCTAAAGATCAGGCGGTTTTGCCCATTTACTACTAAAGGTTTGGAGGGAGGGGCGTTGGAAGGGGGAGAAAGCCTTAAAAGATTAATGGTAATATTCTCTGTCATGAAACTATTGTCCAGAGCTTGAATCAGGGAGTCAATCTCTTGCAACCAGTGGTAAACTTTAAAGATGATGCCAATTGTAGACATGATTTGGCCCTTGAAGCGTGCCACATTTCGCCCGATCCACAGCTCCCATATAATGAAACAAGGGAGAAAACTAGTAAACATCTTAACCCTGGATGTTTCGCTAGCCGAAGATCACTGCTCAATCCGCTGAAGAATTGACGTGTTGTGGAGGACTGGGATGTCAAAAAGGGCGCTAAAGTAGACCCACACCAGAGTTGCAGTTCTGTCAAGGATCACCAAGTGGTCTAGTGACTCCACTACACTCTGCTAATGTAATGGCAGAGGGTTGTTGTGCTGACCCCTATTCTGATGGAGAAGGGCAGCCCCCAGTGTGCCATCAGAGGACGAGGCACTCTCAGGCAACGACGAGCAGCATTCACAGCGAGATACCAATGGGATCCTACATTTCTAGATTGCTGCATCAACAGGGACTGCTACGTGGACAGTTTTCGAGCAGAAAATTGCTAGCTTAGTAGGGAGGAAATGGTTCTAAAGCCATATAGACCACGTAGACTTCGGTAGGTGCTGTCTGATACCGTTCCAAGAGGATTTCAAGGAGAAGGAACCCTTCGAGGTTAGGTCTCAGATAAACTTGTCTTCTCTATTAGAAAGGCCAACATCAGTGGCTGAAATGGACTGCATGGCTGCGGGAGAAATAATATCTTGAATATCAGCAAGATTCCATCTTCCGACTAAGGGATTAAACTTACTGACCTTGGCCCCTTGCAGATGGAGAGGAATTAGTCGCACTGCTACACCTGCCAAAATTCCTCTACCCAACCAATTCTGATTCCAGAAGCTGACATTTCCCTCCTCAATCAGCCATCTGGAATGATGAAGAGCAAAAGGCAAAGCTCTAAGGAGTTCCTTCCAGCTAGGGGACGTGATCGAGCCAAACCTCCCCTGATTAGAAATAAGATTTTAAAAATATTTGGCTGACATGAAATGGGCCCAAAGGGACTTTCCCATCAGCAGATTCCACGCCATCTTAATTCTGAAAGCCTGCATAACATCATCAATGCTTCTAATTCCTAAACCTCCCTCATAGAGAGGCGTGCAGATTTTGGACCAGTTGACCCAATGTCTATTGTTTCCCTTCTCAGAACTGCCCCAGAAAAAATTGGGAAAAGCTTTTTCCAAAGATTTGTAAACAAGCTTGGGAACGTTGATGGCAGATAGTAAGTGGATGGGCATGCTAGAAAGAATGTGCTTGATAAGTACCTGTTTCGCGTCCGGATTGAGAAGCTTCGCTTTCCAACCATCAATCTTGCTTGTAATCTTGTGCACGGTCAGCTACAAAAGTGGACTAGTGATTCTGCCTTTGTTGAGAGGAATGCCCAGATACACCATGGGAATGAAAGCTTGGTAGAAGCCTGTGAGGTTGTTACGTCTCTGAGCTTTACTCCTGGACGTTTTCTTAGGCGAGAGGAAAGAAGTTTTGTAAGCATTAACCTGTTGACCTGAGGCACTTTCGTATTCTTGAATTAAAGAAAGGACGATATGAATATTAGAAAGCCTGCCATTTAGAAAAATAATTCCATCATCAGTAGAGCTGGGCATCGGTCCGAATTGGATCGAATTAGGTTCAACTCGATCTGATCCGAAATGTCAATGGCTTGACCTAAACTCGATCCAATCCGGCACCGGGTCCGGGTCACCTAACTCGAACTGATCCGATACATGGTTGGCCTGGCCCGAACCGAGTCCAAATCGGGCAGAGAAACCGAGTCGGGTCGAGTTGGGTACAATTCGGATCATATGAATTTAATCCAACTATTTCATGTGGTGTGGTCCACTTCAGCCTTTAATATACCGCCTTTTGTGCTAAACGCCTAAAATGATATGTCAAAATGGATGAACGGCTTAGATAAAACATATACATCAAGGTGGGCCCCACATGGCTCTGAAAGAGCTTTCCATCTACTATATTCACGATATTACCGGACTGTTGACGTGCACTGCACGAAATCAGTGACTTGCTTTTAACGCAAGCACAAATTGTAGCCTTCCACAGTGTGACTTTGTATTGATGTTAGCGAGTTTTGTGGGTCTAATCATGGGGTATGTGTTATATCCAAATCGTCAATCCATTTGGCGAGCTCGTATTAATGCTTGAGACAAAAAATAAGACAGATCTAACTATCCAGTGGACCACACAAATTGTTTAACGGTGAAAATTATTCTCTGCTGTTATTTGTGGTGTGGTTGAGATGATCTTTGGATATTATTCATTTTTTAGATAATGTTCTATAATGATCTCTAAAAATATATGAATGGTGTAGATATAATAAATACATCACTGTGGGGCCCATATAACTTTGATTTCCTTTGAACCGTTCGTACAACTCGGAGCTCGAGGAGCGCCCAGACGCCCATACTGGAAACGAATTGGCTACTCCCCCAACCGCCAGCCAATGGCCGGTGGTTGATGCTCTGTGGGCCCCACCATGATGTATGTGTTTCATCCATGCCCTCCATCTATTTTTATAAATTTTATGTTATGAGAAAAAAAAATGAGGTATGTAGAAATCTCAAGTGGACCACATTATAGGAAACAGTGTTGAATGAACGTTAACCATTAAAAACGTTTTGGAGGCCATAAAAGTTTTTTATCAAGCTGATATTTATTGTTCCTCTTCATTTGGGTCCTTATGACCTAATCAGCAGATTATATGTCAAATAAACAGTACAGTGGGCCTTAGGAGGATTATAATGGTGGATATCTAATCATTATTGTTTTCCTGTGGTGTGGTCCACCTAAGATTTATATCACTATCATTTTTTTTGTATGAAGCCCTGAAATGATTTGTAAATTGGATGAACGGAAGGGATGAAACACATACATCATAATGGGGCCGGATCGGATCGGATGCAATCGAATCGGTCCGAGTATGCATGGATACGAACTCGACCCGAAAATCTTTTAGATCTGGACTGCCCTACTCGATCCGCACCGATCCAGGCTGTTGGATCGGTTCAGATTGGGTCGGATCTGGTCGGATCGGGTCAGGATTGCCCAGCTCTAATCATTTGCATAAAAAGAATAGGAAATACTGAGGCAGTTTTTAGGAGGCTTGAAAGGCTGGCATCGGCCTAAGGAGAAAAGATTGGAGAAGGCCCTACTAAAAACGTCGGTTGCTAGAATGAAGATGGATGGGGAGAGCGGATCTCCCTGTCGAAGGCCTCTACTAGCTTGGAAAAAACCGTAACTCCTACCATTGATAAGAACTGAAAACCATACATCTCTCCAACACCTTTGAAGCTGGGCTATCCAAAAGGAGTTAAATCCAAAATTTTTCCGGACTTGCGCTATGAAGTGGCATTCCAGACGATCATACGCCTTTTCCATATCAAGTTTTATAATCATGTTACCTCCAAACACTTTTCGGTCAATCTCGTGGACCATTTCCCTTATAATCGATATGTTGTCCATAATAGATCTGTCCTTAACAAAGGCTCCTTACTCCCTGGATATCAAAAGGGGGAGGATGAGAGCGATCCTAGCTACCATATTTTTGAAAAATACCTTCATAATGTAGTTGCATAGACTGAGCTAGACACACAACTAATTGCATGTGAGTAATTTTTTTTTCCCGAGTTCTCGTAATCATATGACCCTCAAATTCTTTCCTTTTATTTTTCTACGGTTTCGTAAGTGTATAATTTTGCTTTACTTAATTATTTTTTATTTCCATCAATCTAAACTGCCCATATGTAAGTTGATTCCCTCTTCACCAAAATATCTTACCTTGGCTCAAATCTAACATTGAATTGAATCATCTATCATTTAAAAGACTGTTTTTTTTTTATTTATTATTATTATTATTTTTATAATAGAAAAATCATTTTACTAGTCTTAAAAAATATATGGAGTTCTAAAAGTTAAAGCAGTTTACCTAAGTTTTTTCTCATAAGAAGAGTTTAAAGCTAGTTTTTGTTAATTGTAAACCATTTACACCTAATCTAATTGCATCATATCCCACAGCTAGTAAGCCAACACATGATGCTACCACTGTACAAAAGATCATGACAAGATCCTCATCGACTGATATAATCTACAAGAGAGCACAAGAAACATTACTGCCACAAAATACGTGCCATTCTCTGCAACCAAGTTCATCCACTCATTTAATTAGATGGCCACATCCGTACATTAAGTCAGACCATCTGCTGATATTGATTCCAATGATGTGGCCCACCTGATGAGTGGAAGGGCTTGATATTTGTACCAGGAAATCCTCATAGTGGAGCCTACAGTTTTCATGGTACAGATGTCCTACGCAAGTGGCATGTTAGCACAAAAGACAATGCGTACCAGGACATGAAAGTGCATTCCGTACAAGTGTGCTCCCATGGTTTTGCAATCAGACCATCAGTCTGATGGCCCCGAAGTGGACAGAAATGTCCCTAACATCCACCAAATAAGAAGATCCTAACCTTCCATTCGTTGGTCCCAAAAATCTCTTCCATATATAAACCAGAGTTGGAACATTTATGCTCATGCAATTACTTTTATAATTCTAAAATTTTAAAAACATGCATATTTATGAATTTTTAGCTGCATCAATGTACGGCATGGATTTTCCCCGTTCCTTTTGGTGGGCCCGTTCCCACCTCTCTTGCATCCGTACATTGAAACGCCAAAAGTTTGGACGGATAGGACATGCTGATACACTTCGAACCTCAGTTGTACAGACGTAAACGTTGCATCAGGACACAATTCACGTGCTGGTGCATTTCACAGGACTTATCTGCTAAAAATTATAAATAAAAGGGAATAAAAACTACTAGAACTTTAATAGTCCGGCAGAGCGTGATTGATGATGCACAGACACGTTAGAAATTGCATACATGGTGTACAAGTAATTCAAATAAAACCACATAAATTGCATTTATTTGATTATTTTACTATCAGATGAATGGACATTTATTGGACGGCTAAAAATGAAAAATATTCAATTGTAATTCTTCCAACAAACAATTGTCCACGAATCAGAAATTAGGATTGTTCAACCAATCTAAGTTTTGGATGGTAACTTAGTAATAGTGGATTCAACCATTTATTGGTTTAATTTAAGTGAATATATTCCACGTGTACCATTTCTAAGTGCCCGTGTATCAAGCGTTACATGCAGTCCGAGTATCAAATACCTCCCCATAAAAAAATAATTTAAAAAAATGATTTTCTTTTTATTTGGTCGATAGATGGTGATACATTATTTTATTTAGAGATTACTTGTATTCAGGGGTAGGATAGAAAATGGATGGTCGATGACTTGTCCGTATCTTTTGTAATATTAAATAAATGTACGATGCGATTTACATGAGGACACGCCAACCAACGGTCAATTTTTTGTCATCGATGACGATTCGTTTTTATATAGTTTATGATTGTGTTGAATTATGACGGGGTGGGGCCATGATCTTTGCCTAATCCAGACCGTTGTTCCGTTGCATCAAACCATGGATGGACCATGCACCAAAAATCTCCCAGAATTGAAGATAGTAGCCTGTAATATTTGGATATCTCTTTCAGCGTCATCCATTGACAGAATTCAGAGATTTTATTTTATTTTTCATCGTTGTCCATCAACAGTATTCGAAACTCTCTTCCTCTCCCTCAATTACCAAGGAACATGGACGGTATAGATCATCTTTACAAGTATAGGTCCAATCATCCATAGGAACCATTGGCATCTGAGAAGCGGATTGCGTACTGACTAACACAGTTACCTACATCGTACTGAGTAAACTCTGTGGAGGCCACTATGGATGTACGTCTCTCATCCACGCCGTTCATCTATTTTTCCAGATCATTTTAGGGGAAGAGCCCAAAATTGAAAAATATCCAAAGTTCAAGTGGACCACACCACAGGAAACAGTGGGACCATTGAAACCTTCCTAGGGCCCACGGTGATGTTTATTTGTTATCCAGCCTATTCATAAGGTCACACGAACATGGATGAAGAGAAAACGCAAACATCAGCTTGATCCAAAACCTCTGTGGCCCCAAAGAAGTTTTCAACAATAGGCCTTCAATTCATACTGATTCCTATGGTGTGGTCCGCTTGAGCTTTGGATACGCTTCTATTTTTGAGTCATTTTCTAAAATGAGCTGGTAAAACAGATGGACGGCATGGATAAGACATAAATCATGGTGGACCCCACAGAGTTTAGCATACTGACTTACTCAGGCCCTCGAATTTCCTATGGCTTTCTACACAATAAGTCATTACATTTGGAGAGATGAATTAGTGACCATTGATCTAGTGGGCCACATCTTGGAGTGCAAATGGCTCAGATATAAATATAATCTGACTGGAGTAAGCAAACCATGCCATTTATGGCCCATTTGCATCACTCTGCAAATCATCCTCTTACAAGTACCATTGAATTATTGATCTCGACCATCAATCTAGTGGGCCTCACCATGGAATGCCCATATCTCAAATGTCCTCTGATCGAACAAATCTAGCAACCTCCCGCATTGCAGTTCGCCAACTTAAAAGCTTGCATTTTCTCTCAACCATCTCTAATTTCCACGTTTGCATGTTCTAGGGTAATCTGGACCGTAGATACAGTGGCTTACCAAATAGACAAGTTGGCAGATCAACCTTCATCCGTGGATATCGAGCAGACCTACTCAACAGGTGGGGCTGCACAGCCCGCACCTTTATGTTAAATTAGACTAACGGTTGTCCATTGATTTCAACAGCGTGGCGTATCCGATGAGGGGACCAACCTAAATTTTATTTCAGGTGACCTTCGTGGTGGGGCCTACGGTTTTCATGGTACAGATTTCCTACATACATAAAGATGGTACAGCACCACAAATCACAGTGCACAATTTATTTATTTTTAAATTTTTATTTATTCATCTACGTGGAGGTGAAATCTCTGGATCCTAGCGCAGAGCGGCTAACGAGAGGAAGCTTGGCTCGACTATGCCGACAGGCTACCCCAGCTCAAACTTGGCCCGGTCAGCAACTCAGGCGAGCTCAAGCCTAGTTCAAGCGGAGCTTGAGCTCAATCTTTGGAGCCGAGTTCAAGTTTGAGTTTAGGTTTTTGGATTTTTAATAATATATATAATATATAATATATTTAAATATATAAATATTTACAAAATATTTATATTAAGCGAACCCAATTCGAGTCAAATTGATTCGAATTGAGTGGAGCCAAGTTGCGCTCGGCATAGCTCAGACTTGGCTCAAAAAATTTTCGCTCGACTCAACTTAAACCCAATTTCAAGCCGAGTCGAGAGAGTTAACCGAGCTAACTCTGTTCGTTGACAGCCCTACTTAAGGGCCTGTTGGGCTGCCACTTTAGATCAAAGCTGGGCCATGCACGTTAGGCCCAAGCCCCTCACACCAGCGGAACTAAAGGTCCTAACCTAATCCAAAGATGAGTCAGGTTCATGGGCTCCAGCCCATTGCCACCCTCACCCACAGCCCTTCATGAGAAATACGTAACTCAGGATTAAACATTCCAACAAGTAGGCCCCACTTTAGATGGATAGTAAACCAAACACAGAAGAAATAAGTAGCTCAAATTAAATCATCCAAATAGTGGGCCCCACCTTAGATGGATCATAAACCAGCATAAAATACACTGAAATGATACTTTACATGTTAGACTGGTGGATGCTTGATGGGCAGTACTTTGTATATTCAATTTTAATTTCAGAATAACATATTACATGTCAGATTGTGTTTACCAAACTGGGTTAAAAATTTGTCAGAGCTGTTGATCGTTTTTTTCGGCAATTCTTCTATAACCGTTTCGATACCACTTGACCTACTTTGTTTATGCTCTTGCCATGTCCTGTAACCGCTTCTACATAATTACTCTTCCTCCTTTGATTTGCTACAGCTGTACTATCATAGAATCCTCTTTGTATATATCCCTGTACATCTCAAAATACACTACACAAATCCATCCACATCACACATAACTCCCTCTGATTGGCTTTAAGAGGAATGGGCAACAATGGAGATGAACAAGAGCTAAACTATATTAGGTTGTTCCAGTCATTTAAAAAAAAAAAAAAAAAAAAAAAAGCTATAACCAAAAATCTAGTTGTATCCAAACAGCCCCAAAAATGAGTGTATTTCATTATAGTTCATGGTAATTAAATGTCAGAGATCGCAATTTATATATTATGCTGTTTATCAAGAGTAGGAGGTGTGGCATGTACAGGCCATGTGTGGAGGGGAGAAACAAAAAACAGGAGAGAAAAAGGGTGATTCCAGGCAGGTGAAGGAGAGCTTGAGAGAGAGAGAGAGAGAAGGGTGGTTACATGCAAGTGTGTGCTACACGTAGAAAGAGGTACCTAAAAAGCAATCATCGATAGGTGACCTCTCCACTTTTTTCCCAATGCTGCTACCTATGGAGTTTCAGATCTACCTCTTTTTTGGGGCCGATGCCCTAAAATGAGCCAGGGCAGCAGGTGTTTGGAATGAATTCAACGAAGTCATCGTGGTGTGCTCCACAGAGTCTTTATTGTGCATGCTCCCTAATAGGATGTCGTCTATGTGGGCTACATGCAAAATAGTAAAGTGAGAGCAAGCTACTTTTCATGGATGGGTTAAGATGACAAAAGTGCCCAGTGCCCTCCGGTTGATGCAGATAAAATCCCAATCACCTGCACCACTCCATCTACATTTTGAACTTAAGAGTCTGTACACATGGTGCCCATGGTTCAGTGATCCAGACTTAATTTAATAGGTCCCACCTTGGATGAATTATGTGCTATAATTCCTAGGAACATCTGATACGGTCTTTTCTCCATTGAAAGCAGAACATTGCTTCATATTTCAACTACTTATTTGCAGTATTTGGTGTAGGAGGGTGAGGATTGTCCAGTTTTAGGCATCATCTATCCAAGATGGGCCTATCTGATCAATGATCTGGATCTCGAACCATGGGCCCCAACACCTACACGCCAAATACACGTACAAAAGCCTACCATTATCAGCTCGAGCATCCCTGTACGAAGAGAGCTTACCATTCTTCCACCATATATACATTTCTGTACACCACAACCTGCCTGTTGTGTCTATTCACGGAGAGGTAAAGAGGGGGGTAACTCAGTACCTGTCCATCTCCTCTATTAGCTTTTCTTACTCTTATAGTCGTGGAGAACCTTTTCCCGTTGAGAGTGTGATGCAGAGAGTAGCCACTTGCTGAACTCCATCTTCTCCATGCCCATAAACTGTGCAAGGAGACCGAATTCACTGCTCCTTTTCCTCTTCACAGAAGAAGCTTCCTCTCCTGAAACATTTTTGCTGCCTGATTGCTTCGTGAGAATGCTATCGTTATTTCCAACCAACCTTGCATCTTTGCTTGCCTGCATTTTCGTTAGGTTTTTGTTCCTGGATGATTGCACTGTGACCATGCCATCGTCACTCTCACACACACTTGCATCTTTGTTCACCTGCCTTTCCATTGGAATATTGTTGCTGGATAGTTCTTTTGTCATAATGCTATCGTCAATCTCACGAGAACTTGCATCCTTCTTTGCCTGAAACCCAGGTCTCATATTGACAATATCTTCATTGCGATGAGCGTATACGATTCCTGCATATAGACATTATATTTCTAATATGATAAGGCATAAAATCAAATTAATTACATGCACGAACAAAAAGTACACAAGGAAAATTCAGATATATCTGCAATATTGCAATGAAATTTGAACAAGGTAAGATGAAGTAATACATTTTCAGTTCAGTAAACACTCGACTGTGGAAATAAGATAAAAAGAACTCCAAGAAATGTGGTGTTTTGTCAAGCTGATGATCCATGCCATATTCTTCTTAGAAGAACACCGGAATGGATCAAAATGCCATCCATAATGGGGAGAAGAATATCCATTCATCCAATATGGCTAAAAGAAGTTCGTTATGAAGCCACTCACAAAAAAGATCACTAGTCCCATGAAGCCCCCTGAAGAAATTGTTGAACAAACTGAAATGTCAAAAGATGAATGGCAGATGGATCTATTGATGGACATACAGCCCAATGGATGGAAGAATTGTTGGTTGGATCGATTTAACGGATTGATGATTGGTTCCAAAGCAAGACAAACAAATGGATCTGTGAACAAATTAGGAGATGAACCACTGGACGGAATGATGTCTAGGTTGACAAAAGAACAGACAGAAGGATCAAAAGTCAGATCAAAAGGTATGAGCACAGTTAACATGCCCCGATTCGAACCAATGGTTCAAGTTCTATGAGTGAGATGGAAGTGACAACCACAAGTTAGCTCCACAATCTAATGGGAAAGACACCACATGAGTCGATCCAAAAGGTGGACCTTGATCAGCTTCCACCAAGGCCAATAGTCATGTGATACAAAACTGGGCCATGGCAATGAACATATACAGAGATCCAAACTCAAGGACCACTACTTCCCAATGAGGAGGAATTGATGCTGCCACAGATTGGGCCACAATCACAGCATGGGCTGTTCACTCTATCCAGTGCAGGCCCATGTCAAGCTACGTCTTCAAATACATTAAAAAAATTTGTGTTTTTAATCAAATGATTTTTACCAGACAGATCCTCAGAAGTGGGAATTTTCCAAAAATAGGCCTTCACCTTTTTCATGTACCAATGTAGTCTGTTGACCATACAGACATGGATGGAAAATACAAATGTACCCTTTTGTCACAGTTTTTAAAAAAGCATGGTTGCTGAATGCCAATAGGTATGGCTGTATAGAGTACCTATCCGCACCGATAGGTCTAGCTTTTCTACAAAACTATCAGTAAAAATAGTTTTGACGTTTTGTAATCCTATCTCTACCAATAAGTGTTTTGAAAGTTCTGTTTTAAACTTACACTTTCACCTTCTTTATTTTATTTTATTTTTTTGAGAAATTTCATTTCCCTTTCCTCCCCATTCTCCTCGTCCCAAAAAAAAAAAAAAATGAAGTAAGAAGAAATCTCACCCTAGGAAGTTTTTTTTAATCTATAAGTTCAATTTTCTTTTTTCAAAAAACGAGAACTGATAGACAGTATTCAAATGGTAACAGGTTACGTTCGGGCTTGAAAATGTGGCCCATTTAGGTAAATAGACGAGGCTTGGTTGAACACTACCCAACCCAACTGCTAGGGCTGCAACTTAGCAGAGTGGGTCAGGTTGAGGGTCAACCCAAGCCCAACCTGACACCAAGCTCGGTCAGCCTGTGACCCAACCTAACCAGAGCTCCCCAACCAGATGTACTGTACCGTTATCCTTAACCCACTTTGGTTGGGTTAAGAGAGATGGTGAAGGAAGATGAAGGAGAAGCCATGAAAGATATGCAATGGCCAGATTCCTTAAAGAGAAATGAGTTGATGCGGCAAAAGGCTGATCAACAGGGATTAGCCAATTTTGCTGTTGCCATGCCAGATCCATCGAGCAGAATCTGACAAGGGAATGAAAATCTGGCAGTTGTTCAGGCAAGGTGCAGAGGGAAAAAGATCTCATCTGGGTCGGAGAAGATGGACAATTGCAATGAGCACTCGCATATTCTGACGAAGAGTTGTGTTTTTTTTTTTTTTTTTCAAGAAACAAAATTGTGGATTTCCTTTGCCTCTTACATTGGATGCAAGGTAAGTTCTCTCCCCACTCTTTATCTTGGATTACCTTTTTGTATCGGCAAACCCCCGCTATCTTTATGGGATAGACTGATAGAAAGAATGGAGAGTAAACTGTTGAAATCGAAGCTGAATCTTCTATCCTTGGGGGGTAGATTGAACATGATTAAGGCATCCCTTTCCAATTTGCTACTTACTTCATATCCCTTTTCCATTGCCCCAAATTGTTCATCAGAAAAATCGACAAACTCTGCAAATAGTTTTTGTGGCAATCTGGAGATATGGGTGGTATCCTTTGCTTAGGTGGAGTGAAGTCTGTAATCCTTATTCTGAAGGGGGGGCTAACATTAGAAACATGGAAAGCATGAATATAGCCCTCCTTGGCAAATGGGTTTGGAGACTTTTCAATGAAAAAGAGTCTTTAGAGGCAGATTATCACCACCAAACAGGGTCTGTCTCCCCAGGGGTGGTGGACTGAGCATTCCTCTTTGTACCATACATCCTTCTTTTGGAAAGGAATCGCTAGAATAGCCCCGCTGGTTTTTCAAAGGTGCAATTTCTCTATGGGAGATGGGGCGAATGTCAGATTCTGGTTGGATTGTTGGGATGGCAATTCCACGTTAGCTGATTCTTTCCCTGGGCTGTTTGTAGTGTTCACTAAGCCAAATGCCTTGATTAGAGATTGCTATCAGGTTGTTGATCGTGTTGGGACTTGGATCCCCCCGACCAGACGTAGATTGTCTGAATCTCAAATCCAAGAATTGACTCAACTTATCTTCCAATTGCAGTTGCTTGCCCCTTCTCAAGGAGGAGGATGGAATCAGATGGTCTCTTGCGGGCTCGGGCATTTTCTCCATCAAATCCTTCTACAAATCCATCTCCACGCAGGATATTTCTTCCTCCTTGCCTCATACAGCTCCGCTGTGGTCCTATGGTGTTCCCCCTAAAGTGGCAGCCTTTGGTTGGCTGGCTGGAAGGAATAGCATCCTTACGATGGATTATCTTAGGAGAGGAGGGTCCGTCATTCCAAATATGTGCCTCCTTTGTATGAATGCGGAGGAACCGGTGGACCACTTGTTCATCCACTGTCCTTTTTCCTACGACATCTGGTGGAGTGTTCTTCGGCTAGCTGGTGTTTCCTGGTCTATGCCTTCGTCCTTGGAAACTCTTTTCTTCAACTGGCATGGTGAACCAGGTGCAGGCCTTGGAAAAAACAAGTGGAGAGTCATCTTGCTGGCTGTTATTTGGGCGATCTGGGCAGAAAGAAACAATCGTTGCTTCCGTAATAGCAGAGTTTCTGCGGCCAGGGTCTTCTCTGGAGTTTACCTGTTTAGGGATTGGGCACTGTAAAGTTTTGGGTTATGTTGGGCTAGGTTGCAGTTGTGGGCTTGTGGGACTGCAGTGTATTTTCTTTTGTTCTCTTCATTGTGCTGTTCTTTTTTGTTTTTTGTTTTTTTTTTTTTTATTCTTTTCTTTTTCAGTTTTCCTTTGTTTTGGTGTGTTTCTTTTGTTTTTCGGTGTAGTTTTTCCTTTCCTGCTAATAAAATTTCATCTTTCAAAAAAAAAATAAAAAAAGATCCATGAATTTCTGTATCACCAAGAGACTATTTCTCCCTAGCTATTGTGAATGGGAAGAGTAAGTTGGTCTTGGATTTTTTATACCATATTCGGAAAATCTCTCCCTTGACGGAGACGAGATGTACAGTATTTGTAAATTTGTAAGTTACAATCTCTTAATTAGGATAATAAAATGTGTAACTGACCTCAAGTAGGGTTGAGGATTTCTAGCCCGAGCCAAACCAAGCCCAACCAAACTTTCAAGTTGGGGGTTAGACATGTATCTGCTAATAACACCCACCACATGTAAAATATCTGGTCTTGTAAAGTATATGGCATACATCAAGTTGTCAACTACACTCAAATAAGGAACACGAAACATAACCTACTTTTTTTCATCCGTTTTAGGACACTGCTCAAAAGAAAGCCGAAAATGAGCCACGTTGGGGAACGCTGGCCGGCTTTGCCTTGTCCATCCCATACTTCACCAATACCTTCACAAGGTATTCAGCCTAAGATAACCATATGTTGCTCCTCTTCCTATCATTGTATATGTCAATGCTGAGAATCCTCTTTGCAGCCCACAGAACTTTCACCTCAAATGTCCCTGATTGCTGAGCCTTCAGTATGTCGATCTCAGACATGCTATAACCGGCGATAAGCATGTCATCAACATACAATACCAAGATAATGAACTTCACATCACTCAGTTTCTTGAAATAAACACAATGATCATACTCACTCCAGGTAAACCTCTGACTCATCATGAAATAATTAAATTTCTTGTACCACTACCTAGGTGATTGTTTCAGGTCATCCAACAATCTCTTCAACCTGCAAACATTGTTAATGCAGGGGCATTTTCACACCAGGCTCGAGTGGGGTTGCCTGTGGGATGCAAAGGCACACTCGGCGTGGGCGGTCTGTGCGAGGCAGGTGGCTCGTGTGACACGAACCTGACCCATGTGAGATGGGTGAATCATTTGAGGTGGTGCAAATGTGATGTGGGGCCCACGAGGGGGGTTCGTCCGAAGTCCTAACCCATGGGAGGTGGAGCCTGGGCTATGAGATAAAGGGATTAATTCGCTGTGCTCTATCAGTTTGAGGTTTTAAAGCAAGTGGCTAATTGTCTTGCATCAATTGTTTTCTGCCCCTTGTATTTTAAATACTTTTGGTTGCTTCATGTAAATATATTCTTCCAATTCCACATGCAGGAAAGCAGTTTTCACATCCATCTATTCCAGTTCGAGATTGTATTGGGCAACCAGCGCCAATACGAATCTGTAGATACTAGCTTCACCACACCCGCAAAGATCTCAGTGAAGTCAACACCTTTTCTTTAAACATATCCCTTTGCAACCAACCTTTCCTTGTATCTATCATGTTTCTTCCTGAAGATCCACTTGCACCCGATCGCTTTACGGCCCACCGGAAGCTCTCATGTCTTATTTTTATGCAAGGAGTCCATCTCATTATGCATCGCTGCTTTTCACTTTTTGACATTTATGTCATCAAGAGCCTCCTAAAAAGTAGACGGATCCCCCTCATCTGTAATGAGAAAAAATGCAACATTCGAGTCATCTATGTATCTCGCCGATAACCTATGATTCCTTGGTGGATTCCTTCTCATAGGTGACTACTCCACATGCTCCTGTAACACTATCTACGTCTAAGTATCAGCCCATGTCTCATTTCTATCTATCTGAATGTCCACAACCAACTTTTCCGCTTCCTTATACACATCCTTATGGAACAATGATCCCTCGTCTAATTTGACGTCACAACTAAAGATGATTTTCCGTGTGACCCGGTCCTATAGCCTATATCCAGTGTTCGAAATATCGGTATCACGTTACGCCCATATCCAGTATTCGAAATATCGGTATCGTGTTATGTATCGCATCCATAGGATATAGATATATATCGGTTATCGCACGGGATATATCGTTTGTTTTTTTTTAAGTAAAAAATAAAAATTTAGAAAAAAAAAAAAAGGTTGAATTTTCGATGAAACTTCAGGGATTGTTAGGTAATTTATATCGTTTGTATTAGGTAATTTATCGCACTTTTTGGGAAACATTAGAAAAATGGTTGAATTTTTCAATGAAACTTCAGGGATTGTTAAAAAAGACCTTAATACACACTTTTAAACCATAACATCTCAAAAAAGAAGTGCAAATAATAGGTTTCCTTTGTATAGGTTTCTAAGTTATGCGTTGTCTGACTGAACTAATGCAACTACATTCAAATTGAATGTATAACATTTAGTGTATGTGATGATCATTTCATCAAACACTCCTAAATACTTCAAAATTAGTTTTAATTGACAACTGGTTGAAGGGAAATTTAGGAAAAAAATTAATATTTTAATATTTTGCTATTAAATTTTAATTAAAAAATGATTTTTATTTTTCAAAAAATGACAAAGACTTAACAAATCAATAGATCAGCCCTCATACATGCTTGATTTCATGTTTGGTGTGCAACATTGCAAACAATTTGGGAGAAATTGGGAAATTTTTAAAATTTTCCCAAATCAGACCACCTACACTCAAATTTCGAAATTAGAGTGTATGTGATAATCATTTCATCACATACTCCTACAAACTTTGAAATTAGTCTCAATTGACAGCTAGTTCAAAGAAAGTTTCGAAGAAAAAAAAAAAACATGAAGAACCAATGGATGTCGAAATCAAAGCTCCAACTTCATGATTTTTTGTGCAAATCATGAAGAACCTGTAACCATTGGATACTGATTTAAGATAATTTCAACCAAAAAAAAAAAAAAAAGGATCAAAAATTGAAAATGCTCACCAGATCGAACATATGGGATATATCGGCATTACCAGTGCGTTTCATATCGCACAGGTGGGATACAAGATATATCATGGGATATATCGGACGATATCTTCGATATTTAAAACATTGCCTGTATCCCTTCACACCACCATCATATCCGACAAAGATGTACTTTTTAGCCATTTGGTCTAGCTTATCTCTCTCAACTGACGGCACATACAAGTAAGCATTGCAACCAAATACTTGCAACCCCGAGCAGTCTACATGCTGACCAATCTACACCTCCTTTGGAATTTTACAATCAATAGTCGTAAAAGAGGACCAAATCACTAAGTAACAGGCCATGTTAACAGCCTCAATCCACATTTCATTGCCCAACCCAGCATTACTCACCATGCATTGGACCCTCTCCAAGAGAGTATGATTCATTCGCTCAACCACACCATCCTACTCTGGTATGTGGCGCACTATATTGTGCCTCATGATCTCTTCATCTTTATAAAAACGATTGAATTCCCCATAAGTGAATTCTCCAATGTTATTTGTTCTCAACACTTTCACATTTCGCCCCGACTGTTTTTCTACCATCATCCTCCACTGTTTGAAGTTGGTGAAAACCTCAGATTTATTTTTCAGAAAATAAACCCACACCTTTTTGGAATAGTCGTCAATTTATGTAATAAACCATGACGACCCTCCACCAAAAACTATGGGCGACGGTCCCCATACATCAGAATGCGCGTAATTTAGAACTCCATTACAAACATGTTTCCCAAACATAAAAGATAACCTTGATTGTTTACCATATAAATAATGCTCGCATATACCAAAATCAATGTTTTAAAAACTGTAATCAAACAACGGTCAGAAAGTACCTTCATGCATCGCTTGCTCATGTGGCCTAGGCGCGCATGCTACATACGTGCAAACGTGGAATCCACTACAAACGCTGCAGCCCCACCCGATGAAGTGCTCCCGATCAACCTATAAAGGTAATCATTCCTCTGTGCTTTCATGACTATGAGTGCCCCTTTGAAAGCTTAAGGACACAATAGAACCCGGTAAATTTACACAGAAGTGTCTTGAGTGCACCCAGAGATATCAGACTCTTCCTTAACTCAGGAATGTGCCTCACATAGATCAAGATATGCTCCATGCCATCAAACATTTTGATGCACACCGATCCAACACCAACCACGATACAAACATTGTCATTACCCATAAACACTTGGCCACCATCGCACTCATTGTAACTGGTGAACCAACTCCTATTAGGGGTCATGTGATATGAAGCCCCTATATCCAAAATCCATTCATCGTCGAAATACCCGGATTTTAATGCAATCAACACATCACTACCACTCACCTCAATGGATTCTGCAATATTGGCCTCTCTATAAGAACCCTCTAATTTCTCCTTCTTAGACTTAGGATTCTGACAATCCTTCTTCATGTGCCCTGTCATGCCACAATTCTAGCACTTCAACTTGCCTGTCCTTGCCCTTGGATTTGGATCTTGATCATGAAGATCCACTATTCCGCTCAGAATTTCTCCCCCTTGTAACCAGTGCAACTATAGAAGCACTCACGTCACTGCTTTTCTTTCTCATCACCTTCGACCGAAGAACTGAGATAACAATCTCAACGCGAATGGTCGTCTTACTGATGCACAAAGAATCTTTAAATGACCCATATGATTCTGGAAGAGAATTCAATAGAATACAGTTTGATCTTCATCCTTCATCAACTCATCCACATCCAACAATTTCCAAATAAGCCTACTGAAGTTACTAATGTGGGTCTCAACGTCAGACCCCTAAGTCATCTTCGGATTGAACAACTGTAGCTTCAGATACAAAGGATTCTCAATAGACTTCTTCACATAGATGTTCTCTAACTTCACCCATGTATCACTCGCAATCTTCTCTCTCATAACATTGTAGAGGACCTTATCCGTTAGACACAACTAGATTGAGAAATTAGCCTTTTGATCGAACTTCTTCCACTCTTCGCCTTTCTTATTTTTCGGTCGCTTTCTAAAGAGTGCATCTTCCAATCCTTGCTGAACTAGAAGGCCCTTCATATTTACCTTCCATAGTTCAAAGTTGTTTTTCCCGGAATACTTCTCTACATTGAAATTCATGTTAAATGCCATAGATACCTTGTCTTCATGTTCGATCTGCTTCCAAACGATAGCTCTGATGCCACTTGTTGGGACTCACAGAAGCACATAGAGAGGAATCAAACAAGGTAATCATAATCGCACAAGCAAATCCAACAAAGAACGCTTTGAATTTATGTGCGGAAACCCTTGTAGGAAAAAACTATGGCACAAAGTGATAATAAACTATGAATAACAAAGTCACAAGAGATGAAACCTTACCGATTTGAAGCCCCAAGAGAAATGCTCTACATTTTCCTCTTCAAAACCCTCTCAAACCCTTAAGCACGTCTAGCATTCACCCTAATCCCGTTTACACCGATATAATTTTAAATGGAAATATAAACAAATCGCGCAAATTTGTGCAACCCATCAATTTGTCGAGTCGATCGGTCGAAATGCTTCGATCGATCGGGTCGACCTGTCGATCAAAGTTTTAGACTTGTCGAAAACCCCAAAATCTGTCCAAAAAGTTTTGCCAAAAATCTAAATATTTTCGATATCCTTCGACCTGTTGACCAAACTATCGACCAGTCGATGGCCCCTATTTCAAAATAGATTTGAGGCATCTGATTTTTCAACCCATCAAACAAGGGGGGAAAAAACAAGAAATAAAGAGAAAAATCTCAAAAGGAAAGACACTGGAAGTCTAGAACAAATAAAGAAAAATGACGCAATATACTTTCTTTTTTTTCTTTTTCTTTTGAGAAGACAAATAGATTCATTAAATTAGAAAAGGGCAAGGGTATCCCCAAAATAAAGTAGAAGGCATGCAGCTACTACAACAGCATGACCAAACACTACAGAATTAGAGCCACTACCTAGAGGAGCAAACATAAATACACCAACAAGCACTACAATCTCCTTAAATAACAATTCAAGGGACCACAGAATGCAGCCCTTCCCTTTGGCCAAGCAAACAGGCATCAGAATGCACATTCGATAGAGATCTGCTGCTGGAACTGATTGTAAATGGTCTTAACAGCCTCATCAAGGGCTAACATGACCAATGTTTGAAATAGTGCCCATAGCATAGCGGTAGCGTACGCTACGTAGCGTAGCGTGGCCATAGCGCAACGTAGCATCCCAAATAGCGTAAATCCCCTGTAGCGTACGCTAAAGGGGTCGTAGCATACGCTACAGCTACGTAGCGCGTAATGTCTGTAGCGTAAGCTACAATGTATTTTTTTTACTATTTTAGTTTTTTATTATTTTTTCAAGTTTTCTTTGTTTCTAATGTTGAGAACTGTGACACTTGTATTGTACTTGATACTTTTAACCTATGGGATTTTTATTTCTTTTCATAATTGTGACTTGTGGTTTCAATTAGACATTATTAATTAAAGTGGTTTGCTTATTAAGGTTGTTGATGTGATAATTATTTGATTTGGCTTATATATGTGGATTGCCTTTTGATAAATGATAACTAATAACTTTTTGGAACATGCTTATAATTGATAAATGATAACTAATAACTCCTATCTTTTAGGCATTTTTATATATATTTTCTTTTTTTATTCACTATTTATTTTATTTGTCCTATTTTTAAATTTAAAAATAGAAGTATCGTGTAGTTTATGCTACACGCTACGTATTTACACATCACGCTACCGCTATTTAAAACACTGGACATGACAGCATTTGATTTGGAACCAGACAGAACAAGAAGCATTAGCCCTTTGCCATCTAAGGGGCTGTTTGTTTTCTAATTCACTGGTGTAAATACCTGTAAATAGGTAATAATTAATTACCAGTATAATTCCTGCACCCTTTTCAATGCCGATGCTGACTGGTTGCTTTTTGAACACTAAAATCGAGAAAGGTACGAATTTCATGTGGGGCCCATTGTGATGTATGTGGCTTATCCACGGCGTCCATCTGTTTTGCAGGCTGATTTTAGGGCATGAGCCCAAAATTGAGGCAGATCCAAAGCTCAAGTGGACCATGCCATTGAGAATTGAACACTTACCATTAAAAACCTATTGGGGACCCTAGAAGTTTTGGATTGAGCTTATATTTGTGTTTTCCCCTCGTCAATGGCTGTGTGATCTTATGAATGGATTAGATGATAAATAAATAATCTTGTGGACCCTAGGAAGAAAAAGCTTCTCAACGGTGGACGTTTTACAACCACGGTTTCCTGTGTTGCTGGCCAATTGAGCTTTGGATCTGCCTCATTTTTGGGCTCATGCCCTAAATTGTTCCAACAAAATAGATGAATGGCTTGGATATGTCACATACATATGGTGGGGCCCAGAAATTTAAGTTGGTAAACTTTTCGAGGAGGAAATACTCCTTTTCTTTCAAACAGAAGTAAAAATTAATAATTTACTATTTACTTGTATTTACCGGAGAAATGAAATATCAAACACCCCTTAAGAGGAGCCAAGAAAATGACGCAATATCAAAGCCATAAGGGCATGTTTGGGGCATGGCATTGGGAAGGATTAGGTGGGATGGTATTCAAAAAACATAATTATTACCCATGGAAAGGATTGTTCCCTATTACCATGGGATAAGCTTAATTCCATGCTTTGTTTGTAATACGATGGTACATTGAATGGATATACACACCATCATTTGAAACTATTAAGAATAACACACGTGTTATATATAAACCGTTCATTTGTTTTGTAACCTCATTTTATGGCATAGGCCTAAAAATGAGGCGGATCCAAAACTTTTGTGGCCCCAAAGAAGTTTTCAACGGTAAGTATTCAATCCCCGTTGCTTTCTATGGTGGGGTCCACTTGAGCTTTAGATCTACCTGATTTTTTGGTTCATGCTTTAAAATGATCTCGAAAAATGGGTGGACGGTGTGGATATAGCCCACACATCATGGTGGGACCTACACGACTTGCTAACACTGAGTGAAATTGGCACGGGACCCAATGCAATTCCATCTAATCTACTTCCAAGCTTTTCCATTCTTCCCAAACATGGAGTGGAATTGGCACAGGACCAGATGCAATTCCATCCCACCTAAGCCCATCTAATACCATGTGCCAAACACCCCCTAAATGTGTATGGAATAAATGTGATCCATGTAATGACATGTTAATACCATTTGTCAAAGAAAACCACTATGAAATAATTTACTGATGTTGATAATGGAATCAAACTCAGCTGAAATCTAGTCAACTCAGTATTGATACTCGCTCTTCCATAAAAATAAGGCACAAAATAGAATAAGCTTACCCATCTCCTCGAGAACTGGTTGATCTTTCTTATCCATGAACGCATCACCAGATTTTCTATCTTCAGACCCTGACAAAAATGCTCCATTTGCGTTCTCTGGAAAAGGATAGTCAACAAATTTATGACTGATGAGGAAGTTTTTATTTATAGGATTCGTCCCATGTTCAGTTGAATCCTCCTTTGTGCCATGAGAATCCCTACACTCAAGTCCACGTTTTTCATGCAACTCAATGATCTCGCCAGTAAAAAGCTTATCAGAGAGGTCGCGGAATAAATTGCAAATTCCAAAAAGTTCCCCTTGAAATTGCTTGCAGTCCTACAAAAGAGCTAGTTGAAATTACAACTGTACAAAGAGAATGCAGTAAGAAAACAAGCAAATAGGCAAAGGCTATCAGATAAAAAGAAGTGTCAGTTGCCATACCTGGACGCCTTCAAAGTAACGTTTTTCCATTTTTCCTGAAACAGCAATGTTTGATAGCTGTTGTTTATATATCTGACGGGAATATACAAGTTCCTCAATGGAACCGGCTGCAAGAAGGCGAAAGACGATAACATGCCGTTTCTGCCCATAGCGAAATGATCGGTCCTGAGCTTGCAAGTCTTGTGCAGGATTCCAGTTTGGATCAAAAATCACAACACGGTTTGCACTGACAAGATTAAGACCAAGCCCGCCTGCTCGAGTTGAGATGAGGAACACCTGAACCGAAAACAAATGCATCTAATGATTGAATCCATGAATTCTACTCGGATGTTTAACCTAAAAGCTTACCTGCTTGCTTGGACTTGAGTTAAATTCATCAACAAGGGTTTGGCGAGAACTCATTGGGGTCGCACCATCGAGTCTCGAAAAGCAGTATCCTTTCCGGATAAGAAACTTTTCCAGTATGTCCAGCATCCTGTTAACAGAAGTTCAACTTCAGGGACGGAAAATACTGGCTTAGAAAAACCTCATTGTGGTAGAAGACCTCCTTTTTTTTTCTTTTTTGAGAGAGTTGATAATTTATTTATTTAAACAAACCAAAAAACTCAAACTCCAAAATGAAATTACAATCCAGCTAGGAACGACCACTCATTTAGGCCGTAGATCTTTGATATGCATGAAATCTGCCCTCGTACAATTTTGCCCTCTTATATACATCCAGCTCATAACCACTCTTGTTTTGGAGGCATCCTCCCCCCCACCAAAAAAAAAAAAAAAAAAAGATCACCATCATTTACTATCTTTTACACTGCTCTCCTTTTTTCTTCAGACCACCTGCAGCCAAGCAAGTAGGAGTCCTACCATAGAACCCGGCATCACCCAAGGAGATCCAAAGGAGAAGACAATTGATGTTTACTGTAAATATAATATCGGCTGATATTATCGATATCACACCACAGCGTACGAAACACCGCTGAAATATGTCCATTTCAGCATAACGGCAATTGTATTGTGATATATTGCATTGTATCAATGATATTATCGATACAATGCAGTATTTTCAAAATACCGTCAACATATATCAGGTTGTATCAACGATAAATTCAAACGTATCTTCAATATTATCCATAACAACAATAATATCGACCCTTCTTCCCCTTTTTAAAACTTAATAAGTTCACTTTTTTTTTCTCAATTTTTCCACTTCTAATCCCTTAGGAGAATCTGACCAAGTCCCTTCAGTTAGTTGGAGGCGAAACTGGATTTTTTTGCAGAAATCAATATCAGATAGTGGGCTGGCCCAATGTTGAAACAGTAAGTTTTTTATTTTGATACATTTGTTTGGGTGTAAATCACTTGGAATCAATAGAAATAAGTCGGAAATCCATGATTTTGCATGTTTTGCATGCTCAATCCTGGATTTCAACCTTCGATTTGAGGATTTGGGGAAAATTAGGGAAATTGCTTGTATTTTCATACGTCTTCTTTGATTTATGAATTATATAAATTGATTTTGAATATAGTTGCATCACTTCTATCGGATAACGCATAGTTTTGGACCCTATACAAAGGAAACCCATTATGTGAACTTCTTTTTTGTGATCTTTTAATTTCTAAGCATGTATTGATGTCTTTTTTAAAATCCCCTAAAGTTTCATTGAAAAATTCGAACAATTCCCAATGTTTCCCAAAAATAGCAAAACATTAAGCAATACATCTGATATTTTTGTACGATACCTGATATGTTTCCATATCCCAAGGGTGTGATACATCCGTCGATACTGATACAGAGAACATTGATGACAATCCTTTCCCACACCTTGCTTGCAAAAGAGCAATGGATGAACAAGTGGTTCACTGATTCCGCCACTCTCATACACAGCACAACAGTTTGGGATTACTATGGATATTTTTTGCAAATTATGAATAGTAAGGAACCGATTCCTTCCCACCAGCCATTTAAACACCACCACTTTGTGAAGAGCCCTACTAGACCATAAAAACAACAACACACTACTACCCTCTCTCAAATTTGGATTGTCAATATCGATTCATCATAAATATATTGCTAATAGTTTAGAAGCACTATACAATTAACATATTAAGCAATTAGAAAATCAGCATGAGCCCTGTTGATCCCAAATCAACCACTCATCACAATAAACGAGTTGTACGAGAAAAATTAGACAAATTTTGAAACTAAAAAATGACATGGTATGATCAAGAGTAGATATAAGACTCCCTTTGTCAATCACTTTTCATATTTGTAGAAAGTTCTATGAAAAAGAGATGGAAAATACAGCAAAGCCAAAAATGATGAACAGAGAAACTGAACAAAGGGACTGACACCCCTATTCACAAAAATGGTCTGGAAACTCCACCTTGGCAAAAGCGTTTACAATGGTTTCCAAGTAAACATGATGAAAAGAACCTCAAAACACCAATGATTTTAAAAAGTTACTATATCAGATTCGCTGCTCCCAATGGATGCAGCTAACCTCTTTTTTTTTTAATAGGTATGGGTACAGCTAACCATTATTCCACCCATCTAACAGCATCAAGAGTTACCCATATAGCAACAGCCCCCAAAAGAATAACCCTTATTCCTCCCATCTAATCAAGGTATTCCATAACGGTAACGGTGGCCGTAACGACCACCACCGTTACCTTTGCGATACGGGCTGTAATGGCCGTTACTGTCTTCTTCTTCTTTTTTGAACAAAAAACCTGTATCGGCCTCATCATGGACCATTATGGCCTTTATGAGGGGCATAATGGGCCATTACGGGGGTTGAAGCGGCATTTACGGGTCATCTTTTCTGTAACAGCCGTTGTGGCCTTTACAACCCAATGTGTAACGGTTGCCACCATTACCTTTACACAGCGGCCTTTACAACCCCATAACTGCCGTTACGGCACACCATGCATCCAGTGTTCGAATTATCTCCGATATTATCGAAATATCTCCAATATTATCTTTATCTCCAACTCAACGATACCGATAACACTGGTAGCGATACCAATAACGCTAATAGTATTAGAAATTCTAGGTATTAGCAATGTATCGCTAAAGCATCAATATTGCTAATATAATCGCCAATATTTTGAATTATGTAAATTCTAAGTGTCGCTTGTATTGTCGATGCATCAATATCGCCAATATTTTTTACTATGTAAATTCTAGGTAGCTTGTATCATAAGTGTGTGGACGATATTTCAATAGTAAATTTTTTTAATGGGCACATGGTTCTATGTAGTGTTCAATTTGTCATTGATAATATCTTCATATTATCAACATCGCAACATTCGCGATATTGAGACCACATTTTTGTTTCATTTCCAGTTGTTGATGATTTCTTGGTGAAATATCATGTGCTGTTGATATTTTGCAATATCGATAGATGTTTGGATAGAAGGTTGGATGGTTAAATAGGCTAGATGGGATGGTTGGACTGATTTCTTACAACATCACATGCTTTTAAGCCCCCATTAAATGGAAACTTGTTATGTATGCATTCTTTTTGCAATTTTTTTATTTCTAAATATGATTTTAACATATCCTAAAGTTTTGCTGAAAATTCCACCATTTTTCCCATGTTTCCCCACATTTCTGGTTATCAACGATATTATTGGCGATATCGATATTGTTTTCGTATACCTGGCCAATGAAACTTGTAGCGATACTGATACTTCGAACACTGCATGCAGATAATGGCATCAAAAGTCACACATACAGCAACAACCCCCAAAAGAACAAGAGAGTACGAACAATTGGGAGAAAAAAAAAAAGACCATCTGCACCTCATGAACTAGTGCTGAAAGTACCACCTATATACAATACACAAAACCCTGGTTACCAAAGGATCTTCTGTCAAAGTTGAACTACAAATGCTAGTTTCGATGCATGATTTGAAAACCAGATTTCTGGATAAGTTAGTTTTCTAGAAATCTTGTCCTTAATAATCTTGGTTAGGTAAAGTTTAGTTCTGGACTGTTATGATGTCTTAACCAAAATCAGAATTTCTAAAATTACCGTTTAGAATGCGTACGTGGATGACCATTCCAAAATCGAGATTGGACATAATCTCTCCATTTGGACCATTCATCTTGTATGTCTCACCATGGATAGAATACATGGCAAAAAGTAGGTATTATGCAATGCTCGGCCCAAGAGATTCCATCATACACTTAGGTTTATAGTTTCTACAAAGGGACCCATGCTTCAATGATCCAAAACCTTCATACCTGCCACTGATGCGCCCGTGCGCAGTTTGGAAGACCATATCCATCAAAACTCTGGCTTTCTTCACTTGAATGTGGATTATTTTTGTCTTTTAAACTTTTCACTGTTAATTTTTTATTTGTTGGCCACCAATTGAAGGGTTAGAACTTGCCCAAATTGGAAGGGCATCCAGCAGGCTTCAATATCAATGGTATTGAACCATTGACCCCTGTGATGGATGTACAAGCTTGGTGTCGGCTTAGCATTCATTGATAATAATAATTTTTAAAAAAATAAAAATAAAGAAAAATGCAGTGTGCACTTGCACAGATTTACATTCTTACTTGCTGCATAAAAATGGTATCCGTGTACAAGGTCCAAGCCACTCATCATCATGGTTTGGATGCCCTTGCCAGAAATAAAGAAAACATCAAGAAAGAAATTAATGAATGTTAGTAAGTCTAAGATCCTTAACCAATGAAAACAAAAGGCAACATTCAGACAAACTGGCCCCATGGATGTGCTGTGAAATTGTGCAATGTAACTGACCATCTGAATCCAATTACCAAAATTAATTAAACTATTGAGGAAAAAACTAGTCTGAATTGGAAAATAACACATGGATGTGGAGGACATGACAAATTCTAGAAATGGAGTCACCTAACAGAAAAGCTGAATAGAAGAATCTTGTCGCCTTTTGAAACCCATGATAACATTAGCTTTTCCAAAGCTCGCATTTTCCCACAATGTTCCACCTTGCTAAGGTCCATGAAACTCTCGCTTTGAGTATTTCCGCCAACCAAATCAATATCAGTATCAAAGACAGCAGAGGCAAACTCTGCATCTTTCCTTTGTTTCTCTATGTCATCTTTAGGATTTGGCTTAATCAACTCCAGGTGATTACTTATCTGAGAGGGAGATCAAACTCAATGCCAAAGTAAAAGACAAAAGTAAAACATGAAGGGGATGCATTTGGATGCACCATCACATTGACTTGCAATTATTAGTCTGAAAGAGAAATTACAAATTTGTAGTTACCTTCCTCAGCACTCATGTTGAGGGAGTTGGGATCCAAATTACAGTTTGGTTACTTGCAACTTGGACATGAAAGGAATATATCTGCAAATTGAGGGCTCTTCCTCCCAGAGAATACTGGAAAGTCATCACAATCTATTCCTTTCCTCTTGTTTCAACTTACTGAGTGCAATTCAATTAACTTCAGCATCCAGATGCACCCCAAACAGAATCAAAGTTACATTACCTGCTGAAGCTTCACAAGGCAAGGAAGAACAACGCAGAAGGGGCATGAGTCGCACCCTTCAGGGTTGTCCCTGTGAAGGTAAGGCCAGATGATCCCATTTGGGACAGTCCTGTTGCAACAGTCGGCTTGAGTTAGAGGGCTTCCACAGCTACAAGGCAGGTCCTTATTTATAAGACATTGGATATCCGGTAGTCCTAATGTCCTTCTGTATACACGCTTTTGCAACTCACTCATCGCACAGAAAACAACATTATCCTCTTTTCCCATCATGAGATGCCCAATAGTTTCTTCTTTGGTCCTTCTCAACAGATACATGCGGAGCACCTCCACCAGATGCCGCTTGCGCTTGTCAGCAATCTGAACGAATCTTTCAGGGGCACTTGATCTTTGTCCATGCTTCAATGGTTCATCATAGAAGTCCCGAAAATGCTCCCGCGTCCCTAAGCATCCAGGTGCAACCCAATCAAACAAATTAAACAACTCCATCATTTTATTCTGCATTATGGTCCCTGTAAGACCAAAGCGTTTGGGAGTTTTGATTCTTAGGCACGCTCTATATAGTTTGGATTTTTCATTCTTTAATCTATGTGCTTCATCAACTATCACAATATCCCACTGAATCTCTGATAGGATTTCATCATGGATCCTGAACGTGTCAAAACTGGTTATAAGTATCATGACACTGCATGCTTCTAGTTTCTCGAGAATCAGATCACGGTTTGGTCCATGGTAGACAGCAACGTTGAAGGTTCCCCATTCAGAAAACTCATTCTCCCAATTGTGAATAACGGAAGTAGGGCAAACGATCAGTATGGGACCCTTATTGCCCACAGGGTCCCTCTTGACCATCTTAGACTCGCCATGTTCCGCTTCTTTTCCTAACACAGCAGCCAGGAAAGCAATTGTTTGAATGGTCTTCCCTAGACCCCTGCCCAAGATATTAAAAAAAAAAAAAGAAAAAAAGGCATAGACTCAATATGCATGCCGCCATGAAGGCTGATTATATTTGTCCTTTGACTTAAAAATGAAAGATTAGCGATTAAAAATCCTAGAAAAGTAAAGATTACAAAATAAAAGTCTATCATCAGAAATATCTCCGCATAGCTCTGCAGAGTACAGATTTACTTAAGCTAAACCTGCAAGAGGTGCCAGCTTCACATTAACACAACTCAAAAAAAAAAAAAAAGAATATAGAAATAATTTAAATAAAAAAAAACGTGGAATATATTTTCTGAGGGGAATGCTAGCATCCCCACCTTCAAGGACGTTAGCAACATCACTAATGCAACCTGTATGACTCCCCCAACATCACCAACATAGCAATCTCGTCTCAGATATTCACATCTTCCAGAGTACATGACAACGGTAATTGACAACAGTAACCATTTCAAACTGAAGACTGAATCCATCCATTGGAGATTGGATCCAAGGTATTAAAAAACAGTTAACAGTAACAGCAGTAACCTTTGCTCGTTATTGGGCCGTAACGGCCATTATAGAAAAAAGGCTCACACCATTCTGTTACATGATCAAAACAGGTTTTAAATTTCAGGGAAAAAAAAAGGCCGTAACAGCTGTTACAACACGTATCGTGACGGTAACGGTGGTGGCCGTTGTGACCACCATTACTGTTATGGAATACCTTGATTGGATCATTCCTCCCTTGCCATGCACTACAACAATACTTTGTGATATTTAGAAACAAAGTGGAAAAACATACCATGTTTGGCCAAGAAGAGAACGAATTGCAAATCATGTTACAATCACCTCGTGTTCTAATAGAATATGATATCCCAAAGAAAACTTTGAAAATTGTCCATTGATTATCATGTTGGACATTGCTTAAAAGAAATATAAAACAGGACAAAAAAAAATTATGAAGCTGGATAAGATCGTTAAAAAGATACAAAACTAAAAGAAAAGTGATATAGTACTCACATGTCGTCTCCAAGAACTCCCCCATGGTTCTTTTTGTACAAATTATACAAGAACTTGACTCCTATTCTTTGATGATCAAGGAGCCTACAATTAATTGATGCAGGAACCTGCAATAAGAGTATATGTACCAAAACATTCTCACAAGTCACAACTTAATTCTTTGAGTTCCCTCACAACAACAGTCTCACAGACGACAAGTTACAATAATGCTATCAAGATTAGAATGCCACATTTAGATCCCATGGAGACGTTCACAAACTTTGACTTTAACAAAATCTTGGACTTAGATGATGTTGTTTGCAGTATAGAAAATGACAAGCTTGAAAAGAAATAGTTCAACTTCACATCATGATGAACTGAACTTCATAGTGGAAACATTGTTCTCCCTATACTGGCCAACAAGCTTGAAACTATCTTTTTCACTATTGGTAACAAGCTCGAAACTATCTAACCATATTGCAAACAAAGTCCCAACAAAGCACCCATGGGAACTGAGAGGAATCCATCAGAGGAGATAAGGAAAGTGGCTATTCCAAAAGAAATCAATGAGTGTGAGCATGGGGCCAGGTAGCATATACATAAAATAATGTTCGGATTTCAAAAAAAGATGCCCCTCTTCCTAAGAGTCAAATATACAGTTCCCCTCTTCCATAAGTCCAAAGTTAATAACAAAGAGATGCCCCTAAACAAACAAAAAGTTACGTGCCATTGATCAAACACATGGGACAACCCAACCAGCGGAAATTCTGAGTGGCAGTTCAGTCAACAGAGAGCATATCAGTTGGATGGTTGAATTCAGCCTTTGAGAAATAATAGCACGGTGGTGGTTTGCACCACCAAAGCATATTACATGCCCATCTGTACCCCAATATTCACGTATGTGCCCATCAATCTGGACCATCCAACTGTTGTTTTGTCTCGTAGATGGGTTGCATTAAAATAACTGCATCAATGCAAAGATCATATCTGACAAATCAGTAGGAAATTTCCATGCCGTTAATTAGTAAAAACTGAAATGTAGACAACTGATTGGGCTTGTCATTGACTGGTGAGACTTTTGGGTTATATCCAATCCAAGAGACATCCTATCTGCTAGAAAAATCTAGATGGTCAAGCACATAGGCCTATGTGTTTGAGCCCGATGATATGTTGGAAATAGTTTACTGAAGTGGTGGACATTACAAAAACCATATGACTCGATACTTTATCAATATAAAACTAATTTATGTAGTTGTGTTTATAATCAACTTTGAACAAATTAAAGAGAAAGACACGATAAATAAATACATAGTATTTGTAAAAGACTGAGTTCACGTAATTGGTCCTACAAAAGCAGTCTCAGTTGAGAGAGCAAGAACAAGATTCATGTCCCAGAGTGGCACCAATAAGTGCAATTGTGGAACCAAAAGCAAACCATGTAAGTACCTTGAGTCAATAGCTACAATCTCATTCAACAATAAGTAGGCCCAGAAATCAATCATGAAAGACCTTTAAATCCTGAAGAAATGAAACCTCAGCTCAATGCAAAATCCCAAGAGGGCAACCACAACATGTTGGCTTCCTCAACTAATTGATTTCAAATAACGCCTCCAACGCTTGCCAAATATAGCGTACTCTTAGAGCTATTGTCGAATTTTAGCTTGTTAAGGAAATTCACCAGGCACTCACCTTCAATTGCCTTCTAATTGTGGCAAAGGCTTCAGGTGACCTCCTTTGAGCAACAGAGATCCTCACCACTAACAACTTGAAACAGCTTCTTAAAAAAACAACCATGAGCACATGTGGCACTTTCTATTTCATTAATGCCTTCCAAATTCTATGTTTTGTCCCTAAAAGTTTGTTACCTTACTTATTCCAAATAGAACAAGGTACAAAAGATAAATTCAAAACAATATCTTCTTTGAGTGAGAGAACAAAGCTGCCAAACCAAGCTTCCAATGAAGCCTTGACTAGGCCTGTTTGAATTACCAATTACCACGGTAATGTAAAGGAAAATTGTCATCATTAGGATTTTACAGTTGTCAAACCAAACACGGGGAATTGTCGGTCAAATGCAAGTGTTTTCAAGAGACAGGTAGAGGAATTTGTAATCATTGCACTTTTGATGGCATTACCGTGGAAATCTCGAATCAAAACAGTAACACCAGTGTGTGGATGTGATGATTTGACATTAAAGTACTGGGAAAAAATGCCACCATTACGATTTTATCACCAATAAACCTAAAACATGAATTGTCATTCAAATGCAGATTTGTCAGGAGACAGGTAAAGGAATTTGTAATCATTGCACTTTTCCTTTACATTGTTGTGGTAATTGGTAATCCAAACAACCCTAAATGAAATTATGTGTTCTTTTCCATGGTCTATCAACCCTTCATACTAAAGAAAACTCAGTTTCCTCCCATTCTATAGATCAAACAAATCAAGAGCACATTGATTCTGTTTCTCAGACAAGAGAAAGAAATCATTGAGTGGAAGAGTCTTCACTTCATATCACTCTTTTTTATTTCAATTGTTGACATATATTATGCATGTTGAATTCTTTGGGAAATTGATTTTTTTCTTGATAAGTGGAGAATTTTATTAAGAAAGGAAAAATGACAAGCCAACTAGAGGAAACAACAAAAAAAAAAAAAAAAAAGACATGTATGGAAACACAAGTATTACATTTAAAAGCAAAAAAAAAAAAAAAAAAAAAAAAGAAAGAGTAGAAAACTAGAAATATACTTGTGGATTTTGAAAAATAATAATAATAATAATAACAATTTTTTAATTAAAAGAAAGGAAAAAAGGCAAGCCAACTAGAGGAAACAAAAAAAAAAAAAAAAAAAAGGACATGTATGGAAGCACAAGTATTACATTTAAAAGCCAAAAAAATAAGTAGAAAACTAGAAATATACTTGTAGATTTTGAAAAATAATAATAATAATAATAACAATTTTTTAATTAAAAATTTATTCTTTTGTTATATACATGTTTGATTTCGTGTTTGGACACTAAGATTCCAACCGATTTGAGGAAATTTTGGAACTTTTCAATTATCCCCCAATTTTTCACAACTCAAACCATTTCCTCCAAATCTCGAAATCAAAGTTCCAAATCCATAATTTTTCATGCAGAACATGAAGAATCATGGATTTCTTACCATTTGACACTATTTACAACATATAAAAATGAAAAGAAACGAATCAAACTAAAAAAAATGCCCACCTTTTATTATCTAGCTTCGGGAAGCTTTCGATTGCGATTTCAGAAAAAAAAATTTGAAGATTTTCTTCAAACAAACTAGAGTGGACTAGTCAAAATCACCTTATAATGTACAAGGAAGATTTTTTATTTATTTTGTTGCAAAAAAAAAAAATCGATTTTTGTGAAGTTTCAAGGATTTTTTAGACAAAACAGCATCGGTTTCCTTTTATACCTTTTGATATCGCACTCGATATCGAAAGATCGTACGACGCATTGAAATTTTATAAATGGGGTGTGTGGATATATCGAACAATATCGGGATATCGTGCAATTTATTACACAATACCTTGAAAAGTGGATATTAAAGCTAGGTTTTGTATCGCCCAGCTAGGATAACAGATATATCGTGAGATATATCGGTGATATCGCAAGATACTAAAACACGCCATCAAGTCTATTCTTACTACCTCCACATTCATCCTTCCAAGCCTTCCCCTTGCCCTTCTAGAGCCTTCAAGTTCTACCAACCCACTCCTAACCAGCACAGTTCTTCAAATCCGCAGTATCTATGGACTCCAACATCATGAGTTCATTGTTTTCCTTCCATCCCTACCATATCAAAGTGATTGCAATTTAACAAGTTCTAAAAATGGCTTCTCCACCTAACAAAACCGCATTGCCCGTAACCAATGTTCAAATTATCTTCGATATTATCGAGATATCTCTGATATTATCTTTATCTCCAGCTCAACAATACCGATAACACTGGCAACGATACCAATAACGCTGGTAGTATCAGAAATTCAAGGTATTAGCAATGTATTGCTGAGTATTGCCAACGTATTAATATCGCTAATATAATCATCAATATTTTCAACTATGTAGATTCTAGGTGGCGCTTGTATTGCCAATGCATCAATATAGCTAATGTATTGTTAATATTTTCGACTATGTAAATTCTAGGTAATGCTTGTATCATAAGTGTATCGACAATATTTCAATAATATCGCCAACATATTGATATCATCAGAATTTTGTTTATTAGAAAAAAAAAATTTATTTCGAATTTTTTTTCATGGGCACATAGTTGTATGTAGTGTTCAATTTGTCATTGATAATATTAATAATATCTCGATATTATTATTGATATCGCAACATGCGCAATATTGAAACCACAATCTTTCATTTCCTTTCCAATTGTTGATGATTTCTTGGTGAAATATCATGTGTTGTTGATATTTTGCAATATCGATGGATGTTTGGATGAAATGTTGGATGGTTAAGTAGGCTGGATGGGATGGTTGACTGATTTCTTACAACAACACATGATTTTAAGGCCCCCATTAAATGAAAACTTGTTATGTATGCATTCTTTTTGCAAATTTTTTATTTCAAAATATGCAAATATGTACATTTTAACATCTCCTGAAGTTTCGTTGAAAATTCCACCGTTTTTCCCATGTTTCCTCACATTTTTGTTTATCAGCGATATTATCGGCGATATCGATATTATTTCTGTATCCTTGGCCAGCAATACCAATACTTCGAACCTTGCCCGTAACTAATATCCTCTGGTCATAGATCTTAATGCATCTAACATAATAAAGGTCCTAATATGAATGCACTATCTATTGTAAAGATTATCATTAGCCTCAAGTTTAGCCTCATTTACCTCTTTCTTAGCAATCTTTTTTCGCATTTCTATATTATTTAAGATTTTCATTGTCTCTATCCCTTGCCAGACTTTGGAACATGAACGTTTCTCGTTAATAGCTTTTTGCACATCGTCATTCCACCAACAAGTTTCTTTATATGATTGGCTTTTCCCCCTAGATACTCCTAAAACATCTTTTGTCACTTTCCAAATGCATAACTATCTCATTCCACATGACATTTACTTCTTCCTCAACATTCCACTTATTCCATCAATTTGTTTCTGAATAACATTATTTTCTATCCTTATAAATTCCACCACCTAGTTTTTTAACACCAATTAATTTCATTCTCTGTCTTCCATCTTTTAGTGTAAACGTTCATAACCATTAACCTACATTGTGCGGTCAAACTCTCTCTTGGTATAACCTTAGAGTCCTTACAAATTGATCGTTTTGTCTTCCTAACTAAAAAGAAAGGGTTGTATGTGATACACTTTTGAAAGTAATTAAATGTTCATCTCTTTTTAAATTATGTATTTGCTAGAGCTAGATTGTATGCCATAGCAAAATTAAGGATGGTTTCCCCCATCTCATTCTTCTCCCAAAACCATATATCCTCTATGTACCCTCCCATATCCTCTACTTTCTTTTCCTACATGACCATTTAGTTCTCCTCCTACAAATATCCTCTCTCCATTATGAATTTATTGCATTAGTCCATACATATCCTCCAAGAATTGTCTCTTAATTCTATCCTCTAACCCCACTTGTTGTGCATATGTACTAATAACATTGATTATCTCATCTCCTAACACAAGTTCTATTAATACAATCCTATCACTTACTCTCTTAACATCTACAACTTTATCCTTTAAATCGTTATCTACCCCTATCCCCACCCATTTCTATTGTTGTCCTTTTGTATATACCAAAGTTTATATCCATCAATTTCTCTAGTTTTGGCACCTTTGTCTCCTAAAAACAAGCTATGTTAACCCTCCTTCGTTTCATCATATCTATGAACTCATACTCTTACTTGTCAATCTTGTCTCCTAAAAAAAGGGGGTTCTTCACCCAAACCAAACAAATACCCATGGAAGGGAGACTTGTAAGAAATAGACCATGTGGTATACAAGGAGGAAACCCACCCCCCCCCCCCCTTTTCTAAGAGACGGAAAACAATACCCATGAAAAAAGGGGCTTTTCTTTCCAATCATGTGATAAAGCCATTAGAGCTTCTACCTTCATCAATCCACCCCAAATAACAAGTGTTCAAGTGTTAATTTAAAGGTTAAATTTTAGTTTTTCACATATTGATCTCAAGTTATCCTTGCATTTGAAAATGGGTATGATTTAAGTGGTTAATGGTAACAATAGTTGTTGATTACATCCGAAAATGTGGGGGAGAAACTTCCACCTTCAGAAGGATCCTGTCTAAAAGATCTCTTTGCCGAAGGGGTTTTCATGCTCTACAAACCCATATAGGTAACATACTCTGCAAAAGGGATTTTTTTTTCTAAGCCTAGTTTATAGGTTGTTTGGTTATTTTACATCCCCAATGAAGATGCAAAGGAGGAAAAATCAACTTGCAGAAATTTTTAAATGGTAGCCCCAAGGATAGAGTTTTTCACTATTAATCCATCCAAAGTTGCTAGGGTAGAAAGCTTACTAACAAGCTTGAAATGGCTTTAAAACCAGCAAGTGAGAAGAGTCAAAGGTGATCTTCCATGGAAGTTGCTAGGGTAGAAAGCTTACTAACAACATTGAAATGGTAGAAAGAAACAAAAAGTGAAAGTCTCTCGTTTGCTGCAATTGGGTGGGGGGTAGATAAAGTATCATTCACCAATTAAATAAGTATCCACCAACTAAGGAAATATACATTTAATAGGTTAAATTATATTACTCGGTTTTTTAGGAAAATGAAATCAGTTTCCCTCCCTTTCTTTGTTTCCCAAACAAAGGAAAATGTCAAATCAGTATAAAAAAAAACATTTTCTTTTCCATAGAACTCCTACTTTTTCATCTTAAACAAACAGGGCGTAGAAGTGGTTTGGATTTTGGGAATACGGATGACCTAGATATTTCAATAATGGGGTTATTGCAATATCTAAGTATTTTAATTGTTGGGAATTATCATAATTGTTAGGGTTGTCAACGGGCCAGGTTAGGGCCAAGCCAACCTCCATCAAGCCTGGCCCACAAATTTGACTGTAGGTCCAAATCTGACCTGAGCCCGTGATGGGCCGAAATAGTCCAGCCCGAGCCCAGCCCAGACTATATAACAGGGCCCGGTCCGAGTCCAGCCCAAGCCCGAGTGCAGGAATGGAGATTTTGGCTGACGAATGTAGCCTACCATCATTTACTTGAGTACACTCTGTGGGAACCATGGTGAGGTATGTATCTCATCCACATCATCCACATCCGTTTTTCCATAACATTTTAGGGCACATGACAAAAACCAAAGTATATCCAAAGCTCAAATGGACCACACCAAAGGAAACAATGGGAATTCAATTCATATCATTGAAAACTTCTTGGGGGCCACAAAAGTTTTGGATCAAACTGATAATTGTTCTTCCCCTTCATCCATGTCTTTGTAGCCTTATGAAGAGGTTGGATGACAACTAAACATTGTTGTGGGTGCTAGGAAGGTTTCAACGGTGGACGTAATTATCCCCATTGTTTCTTGTGGTGTGGCCCATTTGAGCCGTAGATATGCTTCAGTTTTGGGCTCATGAACTAAAATGAGCTATAACAATGGATGGATGGTGTGAATAAGATACATCACCATGGACCCACACAATTTACTCAATACGCTAGCAATCAGCCTCCCAAAAACTGGTGTTCTAAAGGGAAGCGGATTGCATACCGAGTAACTCATTACGCTACAACGTATTGAGTAAACTTAGTGGGGCCCACCATGATGTATGTGCCTTATCCACACCATCCATATATTTTAACATCTAATGTTAGGGCAAGAGGCCAAAATTGAATCATATCCAAAGATCCAGCAGACCACAACACTGTAAACATTGTGAATTGAACATTTACCGTTGAACAGTTCTTGGGGGTGACAAAAATTTTGGATGAAGCTGATCTTTGTATTTTCCCTTCATCCATGTCTATGTGACCTTATGAATAGGTTGGATAAAAAATAAACATCACTATGGGCCCTAGGAAGGTTTCAACAATGGTTGTCATTATCCCCACTGTTTCCTCTGTTGTGGCCCACTTGAGATTTGGATATGCATCAATTTTGGGATCGTGCCCCCTACAATGATTTGGTAAAACAGATAGGCAGTGAGGATAAGATACAACACATTGGGCCCCACATACCTTTACTCAGTACACAATCACGTCCGTTGTAAACAGTATGGAATCCACTCCTATGGCTAGGGTTTTTGGACATTGCTTTAGCAAGAAGTGACTACCTCGGAAAGTTAAGTGGGGCCCTCCATGATGCTTGTGAGAAATCCACCCCATCCATCCAATTTTCCATATCATTTTAGGACATGAGATAAAAAGGAGCGAATCCAAAACTCAAGTGGGCCTCGCGAGAGGAAACAATGGAGATTGAACGAACATCGTTGAAGCATTCATATGGCCACAAAAGTTTTGTATCAGGCTAGGTTTTTTGTTTTTTCAGTTCGTCCCAATGGGGATGACCTTATAAACAGTTTGGATGGCATATAAACATCAAGGTGGACCCTAGGAAGGTCCCAACAGTAGGAATTTCTTTCCTCACTTTTTCCTATCATGTAGCCTCCTTGAGTTTTGGATCCGCCTCATTTTTTATCTAACGTCCTAAAAAGAGCTACCAAAACAGATGGACGGGGTGGATTTATCACAAACATCACGATGGGCCCACCTAGCTTCCTAGTGAAGGAAAATCCTATAAAAGCCTTCCGCAGCAATCCCATCTAGGGTTTTAGGGTAATTATTAGGCGCCGCTGCCAAAGGGAGGGAGAGACGGCTCCATTGCTACCAAAGGAGAGAGAGAGAGAGAGAGAGAGAGAGAGAGAGAGAGAGAGAGAGAGAGTGGCGGGCGCACCACTGTTGCTTCTGTGAGAGAGATGCGTAGGGAGGGGCGTGACAATGGTGCCAGAGAGCGAGAAAGAGAGGCTGGGCTAGGCTTTCAGATATCTGCATCCAAGCCTGGCCTGATTCTGCAATGGGCTTGATTTTGAAGCATGAGCCCGACCCTCGAGCCTAATACTCCAACCCAAGCCCAGAAGCTCAACCCATTGACACCCCTAATAATTGTGTTAGGATAATATCCTAGGATAGGCGATCATGATTCCCAAAACTTGTACTCTTGTGTTTGGTTCAAGGCTAACTTGGAAATTACGAGTGGTATTGATCATGCTACTAACGGTTCAATTCTTGATATTGACCACCCACCATGAGGGTCCTAGACTCCTAGTGCCACTCTTCATTGCCCATCCCTCTTAAAAACACACTTTTGTGGATGATCCACAATGCCAAAGGAAATGGATGATCCATATTAATAATACTACAAATGGTGAGATCTAGACCATCTATAATATGGATCTAGATCCGACCCTTAATCATCCATCATTGTGAAACATCACTTCTATTGGATGATCCTAACCATCCATTCAATGGTTAGGGAAATGGAAAGCCCATATTGATCATACAACAAAAGGTCCAAACAATGATCTAGACCATCCATCATGTGGATTTCACCATTGATTGCCCATCATTATATATATATAGAGGCATGCTCACGTACGCACCTTTGCACACGTGTCATGGGTATCGAATCCGAACAGTCCATAAGATGCGGAATCCCATGGAACCTTAGGAGGTGAATTTTCACCCTGATATAAGATTCTGGTGGGCCATAGCAAAGAGAAATTCAAATCAAGGGAAGAAACTGTTTGCATTTTTCATGGCCCACCGAAGTATTAGATCAAAGTAAAAATTAGTACCAAGGGGTTTAATGAGGTTCTGCTTCATGTGGACCGTTCAGATTTGCAAGACTCATTAGCTATGATGAGTTCTCAAAAAAGTTTGTATGTAGTACGTATGAACTGGTTCGCAGGTGAGCGTTTCCATGTGTGTGTATATATATATAAACACTTTTATTGGATGATCCTTCATCGCATGACCCTAACCATCCATTCAATGGTCAAGGAAATGGACGCTCCATATTGATCGTACTACAACAGTATGATCATTAATCTACACAATCCATCATGTGGCCCCACCTTTGATTGCTCGTCAGTATCCAAAAATAACTTTTATCATATGATCTTAACTATCCATTGAGTGGTCAGGGAAATGAATGGACCATACTGCAAATGATCTAATCATCGATTAAGACCAGCCATCATGCAGGTCCCGCACTTAATTGCCCATCCAAAGAATCATTTCTCCAGATATCCTATATCGCGCCCCAAATTTCGAGTACAAAGTATGCACCTTCATACTCGAGTTTCGAGTCGCAACTCATACACTGTGTACTTAACTCATTCCATTATACAATTATTCAAATATTCATTTTACATTCCAACTAGGCCCATTCACAACGATTCACACAAAATGATTTAAGCACCAACATCCACCCATTCTCAACATCCATAAACATTCAATCAGCATAAATTAGGTATCATTCATCAGTCAATACAGCTTACAAATGAATACTTACTACAAACCTAGAACAATTCAATAAAATAAAACCGCTCAAATGCTTAAAATCCTACAACTAATACCATCATTCATTATATATAAATCAGACCATCCTAATAAGTAAAATTCCAAATAAATAATCAGGAACAATCCAAATGCGGCCAATCCCTCTTCTGATAGGTACAGCCACGTCTCACGTGGGTCGTACACCAGTTCAGCCACAACTTTATGTTCATGCACCAACTCATCAACTAATTGCTCATCTATGCGGTTTTTTCATCAATAAAAATGTAAGCTGCCAAAACCTAGTGAGAAAACCCAGCATGGTTCATGCTTCTTGAAATTAATATATAATAACAACAGTGTGCAAAATAATATGCACTCAAATGATGCATAAATGCATCAGATGGGATGATCGTCCATCTAATTGGGTTGAAAATCATCAACCAGTGTGCACCTTTTGTGTAGGCTTCCACCTTCTGGTAGGCTTGGGCATAGCCCGCATCTGGTAATAATTTACCAGGATCGACATTCTTCCAGGGAGGTCCTCCATGATCGACAATGCAATCTATTTGTATGAAGGATGATGTACGCATGCATCATTTTCATAATTGTCCATAGATTACTTGTATTGATTAGAATACATAATTCATGCAAGTTGGCACAAGTTAGCATGTGATTTACCGTAACATATATTCGACTTTGTTAAATCAACAACATCGTAACAAAATACTTCAAATAGTACATTAATCAATCAAACCATCACAAACAATCTATTTTAATTCCAATGAACATGATACGCGATGGGATTACTCACCTGTGTCCAATAGTCGTCCGAATGATTTGTATCCAAAAATTCTGACAATTTATATCTATAATATCATATTGATCCGATTATTTCACAATGGAGCCCACCTTGGATGAAATACCCTAGGTGATCTGACCATTTACATGTCTCAAGATGATCAAAGGTTATAATTATTTTATATTTAGATTCAGAAATTAAATGACAAAGGATTGATCGAATTAGTGTGGTCCATCAATTCTGATTAATTAGATTTAAATAATTGGAAATCTTGATATAGTTTGATCCCAATGATTGCTTGGACCAATCTGACCCGACCGATCTCATAAATTCAAGAGTTTCAACACGATTCGAAATTAGTATTAGATCTATCATATTACTCTGATCGAGGTGACCCACCGAATGATTGGATCATCCAGATTCTTGAGGTTTGGGCATATTTTGCCTCTACAAATTGGATTAACGGTATATATCTAACCACATATATGCCGATGGCCCATCTCGACCTTCTACGCCAAGTGATGCTAACATTAGCACATAAATTTAATTTCTCTTTATAATATCCTCCAAATCTAACAACACAATATCCGTATGGTCGATCCGGCCTGTACATTATGTTGATCAGATAAGTTTTACCTTAATTATCAAGATTCATAAAAACTCAATCTATCTTATAACCATAAATTGAATCATTCATTATTTTACTAAGAAAGAAAATTTCTGCACGTAGGTTAAATTGTGCAGGAAAAAAATACTTCTTATTGAAGCATGTACGATGGGTGTAAGGATAATCCAAACCATCCATTGTACTGCTCTGGCCAAATATTGCATTAAGAATATTAAAATTACAAAGTTACTAACCTGAAATTGCTCTCTCTCTCTCTCTCTCTCTCTCTCTCTCTCTCTCTCTCTCTCTCTCTCTCTCTCTCTCTCTCTCTCTCTCTCTGTTGTACGTAAGGTATCTTTAAACTTCAATTGTAATTGCATTAAAACACCTTTTGCAACTATTTTCCTTAAAAGGAAGAGTCTGCTAGGAAGTTGAGAGATACGGGGGGAGAGTTAAACAGATAAAAGGGAGAGATAAGAAGTTAGGATTGGATAGGAGACTAGAGATAGTTTTGAATAAGAGAGAGAGATGAGATACTAGAATAAAAATAATTATTATTATTTTAATTTTAAAATTACGAGAGAAAGAGAGAGATTTCGTATCTCATCTCTCCCTCTTATCCAAAAACCTATCTTTAGTCTCATATCTAATCGTAACTTATTATCTTATTTATCCCTAATATCTCTCCCTTTTATCTCTCTAAGTCCCTCCCCGTATCTCTCAACTTCCTAGCAGACTCTTCCTTTTAAGGAAGAGAGTCGTAGGAGGTGTTTCTATCCAACTATAATTGAAACCAAAAGATACCTTACATACAACTGAGAGACAGAGAGAGAAAGCTTTCGGGGGAAAGCAATTTCAGGTTAGTACCTTTATAATTTTAATATTCTTAATGCAATATTTGGCTAGAGCAATACAATGGACAGTTTGAATTATCCTTACGCCCATCATACATGCCTGAATAATCAGTATCCTTTCTTGCGCAATTTAACCTACATGCAGAAATTTTATTTCTTCGTAAAATAATGAATTATTCAATTTATGGTTCTAAGATTGACTTTTTATGAATCTTGATAATTGAGGTAAAGCCTATCTGAACAACATAATGTACGGGCCAGATCGGCCATACAAATATTATGTTGTTAGATCTAGAAGATATTATAAAGAGAACTTAAATTTATGCACTAGCGTTGGCATCAGTTGGCGTAGAAGGTCGAAATGGGCCATCGGCATATATGTGGATAAATCCACACTGTTAATCCAATTTGTAAAGGAAAAATATGCCCAAACCTCAAGAATCTGAATGATCCAATCATCCGGTGGGCCACTACAATCAGAATAGTATTATAGATCTAATACTAATTTCAAATCATATTGAAATTCATGAATTTGTGAGATTGGTCGGGTCAGATTGGTCCAAACAATCATTGGGATCAAACTATATCAAGATTTTCAATTATCTAATCTAATTAACTAAAATTGATGGACCACACTAATCCGATCAATCCTTTTTCGTTCAATTTCTGAATCTAAATATAAAATCATCATAACCCTTGATCATCTTGAGACATGTACATGGTCGGATCACCTAGGATATTTTATCCAAGGTGGGCTCCACTGTGAAATAATCGAATCAATAATGATATTATGGATATAAATTGCTAGGATTTCTAGATACAAATCATTCAAACAATCTTCACTATTGGACACGGGTGAGTAATCCAATTGTGTCTCATGTTCATTGGAATTAAAATAGATTATTTATGATGTTTTGATTGATTAATGTACTATTTAGAGTGTTTTATTACGATGTTGTTGATTTAACTAATGTGAATGTATGTTATGGTAAATCACATGCTAACCTGTGCCAAATTGCATGAATTATGAAAATTATATGTTGAATTCGAAACTTTAATAGACTCAAATTCCTCTCAATATTTTTTCTACGGGTCTATCTATAAGTCTGTTGGGTCACTATAAAATTTCAACTCATTCTCGTAAGTAACTATAGAAATGCCTAAACTTCTTGGAGTCCAACCTATCTAGAAAAGGGTGTAACTCGACCTATCTGTACTAAATCATTGAATCAGTACATAAACTGCCATGTTTTAAATTTTTACTTTTTTTTCTTAAAACTATACTTGCCCAATTATGTTCTGGATTTTGAATCGCCTGAATCGGAGCTGTATTTTAATAGTTATGAATTTTTTAAATTGGTTGATTTCCATTGTCCACTGTTGTCCAGCAAGATGTGATTTAAATTTCTTTAAAAATTCAACTAAGTTCATATTCACATTTCAAAATTATATATACTCCAAGTAAAGTTAGTCTCCATGTTAAAATCATAAATCAAGGATCCTAGGTTGGGTTTCTAAGTTTTACACATCACAACAATCAAGGATCTTATGTGGTGCATCTCTTAACCTAACCAACGCAAATTTTCAAATTCGGGCCGACGGACACGTCATCATTTATAGAATTTTAACCTTCAAACCAAAAGTCAGAATGACTTGAAATTTGGAGCATAGGTCACTGATTATCTAGTGGGTTATAACAAAAAAATTTATATCAAAATCATCACATTTACTTGGGTTTTCATCACTACTGGGGGAGGAAATCATGTTATCTAGCAGTCGTTTCTATCATTTATAGCCTACTGTTTGAATTTTCATAATTTCTCTACAACTCGGATTGTCCTAAAATTTTATGGGGTTGTCCAGGGGTATGTACGTGACTCCCAGAAAAATCACAAAAAATAAAAATAACACCAATTTGATCAGGCTTGATCAAGGATACTAAATTGGTCCAAATTTTCAACAATGTGGAAATTTGTCGGAAAATTGGAAACACCTTTCCCGAACCTTGTTACTAATTGAAATTTGGGGAAGACGACGTTCTAGACCTGAAAAAAGTCCTAGTGAGTTTGAGATTTAATCTCCCCCCCCCCCCCCCCGCCTAAATTTGGATCTCTAATTTTTTAGAACCTACCAATTATTTTCAACTATAACCCACATGTCATTTAATTACAAACTTTGCTCTGATACCAAACTATCACGACCCAGCTTTTGGGTACTTGGCGTGTATGTCGGATCCGAGTTCCACGTCGTGACTTGTACGTTAAGTGTACATAAATTATTTGAAATGCTTACACAAAATTCGCCTAGCTAGTAGTATTACCATAGATCTAAATTCCAACTATACTCAGCCACATCTCATGAATAAGAAATTAATCATTAGTTATTAACATAGCTTAGGACCCTCCCATTCGAGGTCATATGGGATCAAATAAATCTTGTCCAACAAACTTGAAGTGTCCTTTGGGTCCTTTTCTAGCTCAACCACGTACTCTTGTTCTTGAGCCACTGGCTCGCCCTCAATCATATATGTACGTCTTTTTCATCAATAAAAATGTAAGCTGGAGAAGCTTACTAACAAAACCCAGCATGGTTCATGCTTTTAAAAATTAAGATGTAATAAAAACAAAGTATGCACAATGATATGCATGCAAATGATGTATGAATGCATCAGATGGGATGATCGTCCATCTGATTGGGTTGAAAATCGTCAACCTACATCCACCCGTTGGGTAGGCTTCCATCTTCTGGTAGGTTTGGGCATATCCCGCATCTGGTAACAATCTACCAGGATCAACATTCTTCCAGGGAGGTCCCCCATGATCGATAATGCAATGTGTTTGTATGATGGATTATGTATGGATGCATCATATTCATAATTGCCCATAGATACTTGTCTTAGTCAGAATATTCACATGTGAATTCAACATATGATTTCCATAATTCATGCAATGTGGCATAGGTTAGCATGTGATTTACTGAAACATACATTCACATTAGTTAAATTAACAACATCGTAACAAAACACTCCAAATGATACATCAATCAATCAAACCATCACAAACAATCTATTTTAATTCCAATGAACATGAGACACGATGGGATTACTCACTTGTGTCCAATAGTGAAGATTTCACAAGAGGGTTTAAATGATTTGTATCCAAAAATTCTAGCAATTTATATTCATAATATCATTATTGATCTAATTATTTCACAATGAAGCCCACCTTGGATGAAATAACCTAGGTGATCTGACCATCTACATGTCTCGAGATGATCAACGGTTATGATGATTTTATATTTAGATTCAGAAATTGAATAACAGAGGATTGATCGGATAATTATGGTCCATCGATTTTGATTAATAAGATTAGATAATTGAAATTTTTGATATAATTTGATCCAAATGATTATTTGGACCAATCTGACCCGACCGATCTCATAAATTCAAGAGTTTCAACACGATTCGAAATTAGCATTAGATCTCTCATACTACTCTGATCAGGGGTGGCCCAACACGATTCTTGAGGTCTTGGCATATTTTGCCTCTACAAATTGGATTAACAGTGTGGATTTAAACATACATACGCCGATAGCCCATCTCGACCTTCTACGCCAAGTGATGCCAACACTAACGCATAAATTTAAGTTCTCGTTATAGTATCTCCAGATCTAACAATAGAATATCTGTATGGTCGATCCGGCCCGTAGATTATGTAGTCTGGATAGGTTTTACCTTGATTACCAAGATTCATAAAAACTCAATATATCTTAGAACCATAAATTGAATCATTCGTTATTATACGAAAAAAGAAAATTTCTGCATGTAGGTTAAACTGCATAGGAAAAAAACTTCTTATTGAAGCATGTACGATGGGCATAAAGATGATCCAAATCATCCATTGTACTACTCTGGCCAAATATTGCATTAAGAATATTAAAATTACAAAGGTACTAACCTGAAATTGCTTTCCCTCTCTCTCTCTCTCTCTCTCTCTCTCTCTCTCTCTCTCTCTCTCTCTCTCTTTGTTGTACATAAGGCAACCTTTGGTTTCAATTGTAGTTGGATTAAAACACATTTTGCGACTCTTTTCCTTAAAAGGAATAGTCTGTTAGGAAGTGGAGAGATACGGGAAGGGAGTTAAAGATATATTAGGAATAAATAAGATAAGAAGTTCGGATTGGATAGGAGACTAAAGATAGGGTTTTGGATAAGAGGGAGAGATGAGATACGAAATATCTCTCTCTCTCTCTCTCTCTCTCTCTCTCTCTCTCTCTCTCTCTCTCTCATTTTCAAATTTTAAATTATTATTATTATTATTATTACTTTATTTTATTTTATTAAAAACCACGGGCATTACATCCTAATCATTCATTCAATGACTAGGGAAATGAATGATCCATATTGATTGTATCACCAATGGTTGATAAACACCACATAGACCATCCATCATGCGAGTCCCACCCTTGATTGCTCATCCCTCCCAAAAATCACTTTTTGGCAAGTGATCCTAGTCTTTTAATCAAGGACTACAAAAATAGACAGTTTACAATGACCAAACTACAAATGGTCCCATCATTGATCTAGACGATCAATCATGTGGGTCTCACCCATGATTGCCCACCCATCTCAAAAAATCACTAGTTGGATGACCATAACCATCCAATCAAAAACTAAGAAAACGGACCAGCCATAATTCCACATTGATCATACTACAGATGATCTAATCATTTATCTAGACCATCCGTCATATAGGTCCCATCTATGATTTCTCATCCCCATCAAAATATCACTTTGGTTGGGTGATTCTAGTCATCCAATCAAAGGTGAAGAAAATGAACGATCCATATTGTCCATACTAGAAATGATTCCACCATTGCTTTCAACCCTCTACCATGTGGTTCCACCTTCGATTGACATCCCTCTAAAAAATCACTTTAGTTAAATGATCCTAATCATCACATGTTTCCCCCCTTTCATTGCCCATAGTTCTACAAGGAGAGACTAAGATGCCAATTGGGCACTTGAATATGGTATTCCAATCTCCAGAAACCCAAATGCTACCTCCCATAGAATTCAATTGAGATGAATATGATCTCATTGGGCTTCTAGCTTTACCCAATCCAACAACATGCAGGTTTTTAGGGAGAAGAGTTCGCAGGCAAAGCCGAGTTCTTTGGACAAATATTTCTATTGAGGCACCAACTGTAGTTTAGGTTTTATTATTTTATTCCATTACAATTCAATGTATTAAGCCATTAATGAAATTTTCCTTTAGCAAAGAATTTAGTGGGAGTAGATTAGTTAGTTTTGAATTTTGAATTTTAAAATTTAAGTTTGAGTTGGATTATAGTTTAATGAAATTTATTTGGATTTAGTACAGATATGTGATATATGGAATGAAATTTACAAGAATAAATGCTCAAATTTAAATGCACACCTTGGAACTTGGGACCAGGCTCACTATACTAGGGTTTCAAATTTTGGGGCATGACAAAGGAGGTCCCCTTACATATGGCTGTCTGGAACATGTGTCATGTGTAAAGGTGCATGTAGAGAGGATACACGTACAACTTGCAAACCCTATTCTCATGTTCAATGTACTAATAACAGAGACCACGGAGCAAAATAGTCCATCACAGACTTGCGAGCATTGGTACACATCAAGGGCTCGTAAAAATTTATCCAATCGCAATTCCACACAAAAATGTGAAAGAAACAGCAATACAAAGATAACGAATTGTATGATTTCATCTCAGTAATATGTGTAGTATCTTTGGGCCCAGAGTCTGTAGAAGTGGACCCATCATACAGTGATCTATACTGTAATCCAATGCCCAATAAATCTCCCCGATCAGTTTATCCTAACTCTTCAATCTTTGGTCTGCAAACAGATGCTTAAGACAATGCAGACTAGGATCTTCCAATGCGGGAGATATCCAGGGCATGGTCTATCAATGCAGGGAAACCAAATGGACAGTCTAGATCACAAAAAAGGAGGACCATACCTGTAGATTTTCTCCATCAACTAAAAAAATAAAAATAAAAATCTTTTGTTTGACCAAGTATCAAAACATTCATCAACACATCGTTTCATTTGGGACAACAGGGCCAACAAGGAATCAGGTCGAAGGAAAAAAAACAGACTGCATAACAGTTATACATCACTGATCCAACGGTCCATATTTAACAGTCTCGCTGATGATATGGCCGATGATTGGATTGATGGGCACATTGAAAAATCAATGGGGAAAATTCAACCGCCATCACCAAGAGAATATGGAAAGGGGAGAGGGGGGAAATAGCGTACCTGGACGACCGGAGTTTCTGTAGGGGAAGAGAGGATCAACGGTTCGAAGGGCCCCCTGTGATCGGAATGGTAAAGGGAAGGAACGATTCGTTCGGAGGGAATGTGAGGCCCATCTTCTTCTTCATCGTCATCAACGCCCACATCGACAGCGTCATGCTTATCTTCTTGTTTTTCTGGGAGACGGGTAGCAAGCTGGAAAGGAGGTGGGTCTTGGATGCGTAGGAGTTGCTGGGAGAGCGATGATTTGGGGGGTTTTCTTTGAAGGGGAGGGTTGAATTCTTGGGAGATTGATGAATTGGTGTCGGAGGAGGTGAAAGAAGAGGGATTGGTGCATGGTTTTAGAGTCTCTTTGAAACTGGTCAGCGACATTTTGAGAGAGAGAGAAAGAGAGAGAGAGAGAGAGAGAAGAGAAACTTCAGAAATTCAAATCAAATTGCGACGCCCCATGGATTGGGACTCCCCAAGAAGGGAGTCGGACGGAGTCGGAGTCGGTAGTGACGGCTTTCGTATCCGCCTCCGTACTGTTTGGACTGTAAAAGATGTGACCCCACCATGGTATATGGTATATGTGTTTTATCCATGCCGTCCATCTCTTTTCCCAGATAATTTTAGGACACGAGCCTAATACGGAGTCAGAAACAAATCTCAAGCGAACCACACAACGGAACAGTGGTGATTGAATGCTCACAATTAAAAACTTCTCAGGGGCCATAAAAATTTTGGATGTGTTTGCCGTTCATCTGTGTGACCTAATCAACAGGTTAGATGGCTGTTGGAAGTTTTTAATGGTAGGCGTGCAATCACCATTGTTCTGTGTTATGTGGTCCACCTGAAATTTAGATATGATTCATTTATCGGGTTCATGCACTTAGATGAGGCTGTAAAATGGATAGAGGAAGTGGATAAAACACATTGTAGGTCTTTCCACGCATCAGATGCAGACCGGTCCCAGGGTACCTCTGCCGCATGGATACTAGGACCGGGTCTTGATGGGTCCGAGTACGACCGACGTTTGGAGTAGTAGTCTAGTCAAACGAGAGTATTTATTAAGGTTCACTCGATGAACGAATTATACTGCATGCACATGTGCGGTTTTGACACGTGTAGTACGTAAAATGGCTACGTGCATGTGGCACATGGCTTGGAAAATTTTCTTTCCAGTATGATCAATATAAGTTTAAAGAGTGTGGATCCCCTGTTTCAAAGGGTTCCCCTGAAATTTCACTGGCCCACGCATCCGTATTCACGTTAACACAACTATTTGAAAAGGATAGGAAAAAACAAAAAAAATCTTACAAAAGTATGCTCATGTGATATGAAATTTACTTTATTGTACTTTTCTTATTTTACCTTCTATTTGTCTGTGGCCATGCAGCAAAAGTACACACAGAGTACTAATCCCACAAGGACCTAGCTAGAGACGGATTATTGTGGCGGGGGCTCCATAGGCCCACCATGATGTATGCGTTTTATCCACGTCGTCCATGTCTATACATTTTGAATGATCATTTTAGAGCCCAAAATGGAGGCAATTCAAAGACCTGAGCAGACCATATCATAAGAAGCAGTGGTAACAATAATGCCCACTGTTGAAACCTTTTCAAAGCTTACCATGATTTTTATTTGTCATCCAACATGTTTATAAGATCATACAAACATGGATTAAAGGAAAACATAAATATCGACTTGATCCAAAACTTTTGTAGTCCTTCAGAGGTTTTCCAATAAAGTTGTTTAATCTCCACTGATTTTTGTAGCGTGGTCTCGTTGGGCTCATGGTCCGCCTCTATTTTGAGCTCATGACCTAAAATGATTTTTTCAAAATGAATGGATAGGTGGATAAAACACATACATCAAAGTAAGCCTCATAGATCTCTGTCCAAGCCCTAGTAGGGTAGTACCCAATCTGTGCCGGCCAATAAATGGACTGGTGGCTCTAGTGGACTCCACCATGATATTTATGTAAAATCAACCCCAACCATCATGCAAGTCGCCCCATGTTAAGCCATGGACTCAAAATTCAACAACACCTATAATTATAGACACTTCACTATCAGACGTCAACTAAATGTTGAATATTGACTTCACATGGACCCTTATTAGATCGCTTTTCACAAGTAAAAACACTAGAAGCATACAGTTGTCGGTGTCAGCCCATGTTAGGTTGGGGTCGTGTAAAAACATGTCAGACAGCTCAAAACCTATCATTGAATTGGATATTTTGATCTCACGACTAGCAGGTAGCCTGTTTTGTCAAAACCAGTCACCCCTTGGTCGATTTTGATCAAAACCCGCCACCCAATGGCCATTTCAGTCTATTGTTGTACTTGACCAATCACGGCCTCATCGCCTAACAATTTTGCTTCGGTTTTTCCGAACCTCACAGGCTAGGAAAACTTGAACCAAACTACGTGTCACCACCAAAATGTTCGGTTTTATCTGTTTAAAGGAATCACCACACTCACAAGATAAGAAAGGAGGGGGCAATAAGCCAGAGAGTATTTTTAAGACAAAGAATTAGAGAGAAAATATGAAAGAAAGATATGAGATCCAATCCCAACGAAGGAAATCTCTGCGGAATCTTTCGATGGCTTCCCTTCTTTATCTATCTTCAAGCCATTCTAAAGTACTCTTTGCCTCTTTCCTTTCTTCAACAGAGAAGTCGATAGACAATACCTAGCCAAGGGCTAACCCCTATTCACATCCATGTATTCTTAACGAATTTAAAATTCTTGCACACATGGACATCTTATTTTGCTTTCGTTTTCATTTATGTACACTCCAACTTAGTAAGTTCTGTCCTAACGTCCCTTTGAGTATGCTCTATAGTAAGGACTTTGGGAGATTTTCTGTATCAGAAAAGGTGGTTTAGAGGGATAACCAAAAGTTTAGTGTTGGTCATTTTTTAGTTTATTTTTAGTTGGTCCACACCTTTATTATGTTCTAATTTCTTTCTTTGTTTACATAGGCCTTATAAGCTAATACGATACATTTGATTTCTTTAGGGCGTGTTTGGCCAGTTGCATTGGGAAGTATTAGGAGGGATGGGATTCCAAAAACATAATTATTACCCATGGCAGGGGTTGTTCCCTCAAACCATGGGATAAACTTAATTCCCTACTTTATTTATAATACAGTGGTGCATTGAAAGGATATACCCACCATCATTTAAAACAATGAGAATAACACACATAAGTTATATCTAAACCGTTCATTTATTTTGTAATCTTATTTTATAGCATGTGCTTAAAAATGAGGCAAATCTAAAACTTATATGGCCCCAAAGAAGTTTTCAATGGTAAGTATTTAATCTCCATTGCTTTCTATGGTAGGGTCCACTTGTGCTTTAGATCTATCTGATTTTTTGGCCCATGCTCTAAAATGATCTCAAAAAATGAGTGAACGGTATGGATATAGCCCACACATCATGGTGGGACCTACACAACTTGCTATAATTGAATGAAATCGGCACAGGACCCAATACGATTCCACATAACCTAATTCCACTCTTCCCAAACATGGAGTGGAATTGGCACACGACCAGATGCAATTCCAACCCACCTAAGCCCGTCTAATCCAGCCAGCCAAACACGCCCTTAGTTGGTTAGAAATTCCTTAAATCCCCTTTCATAAATATACTGCCTGGCAAAGTAGAGATTGTGCTCTGCACAAGTGGAAAAGGGTACTTAACCCTTTTATTTTTCATAATTGAGGCCCTTGCCCATAATTTACGGTGCATATTGATCCAGTAGTCATTCGATGTAAGGATTCTTCAGATTCCTCGTTCTCCAGGCGATTCTACAGACCTTAGCTGACCGTAGATTCTTAAGCCTTTTTTTGGCAAGTGGTGACTCTGCAAATGTTCAGACGAACCATCATATTAACCTTGGGAAATGTCTTACACAACCAAGAAAAACAAATAAAGTGAATCATTCACTATTAGTGCCTCAGTTTTGTCAATGACATGAGGTAGGGTGTCTTGAGTCGGTTGAGCTTCTATAAGAAGACATTGAAGACTTGAAGACCTGAAGCATTAAGGACAAAGACAACAAATAAATCATGAAGTGTCTTGGTAAACATAGCCTTAAACCATTTAGATTGATCAAATAGCTCACCTATAAATTATTTATCCCATAAGTAAACATTTGGCTCATCTAAAACAAGCCTTAGGCTCTTAATGAACATGATAAGTTAGGCTTTTAAGAGGCGCAAAGTTGTTGTAAATCACATTGCCCAAACAAAAATTTTCGAGTGTAGTTCAATTTCATCAATAGACTGTTAACGTGTCTCGATAGAAGCTCAGGCTCAATCGATCAAAAGTACCCAAAATGTCTAGCAACAACTTAACTATATTCTAGAGTTTCTCAATAGTATCGAAGGGGAGTTTGATCAATCGAAGACATTGCTCGATTAATTGACAGAGCTGATTTCTACCCCTTTTTTTATCGTTGGAACTTGATTATTTTATACAAAGCATTCGGTATTTTGGCATTTTGATTGGTTTTTAGTGCAATTAGAGCCTAGGTGATTCTCCACTTACATACCTCAACCTAGATTCAATACCAAAGAGATTCGTGATATCCTTCTTAAGTTAGCTATGTCTATTTAATCTCTTAGCTACGGGTGAGAAATAAAACTTATAGTTTATTTCAATGTTTTAGTTATGGGTTCATACTTTTGGATTGAATGATGATAGTTAATTGAAATATATTTGAATTTACTTTAAAGTTTTTGTATTGTTTTATCTTTGATTTATTGTTGACTTCAGTTACTTTGGATGCTTGGTAGTGCAATTACAATACTTACCTAGAGAATGAATTAATCTATAAATTTTCTTAATTTACTATAGACTCCAAGCACAATAGATGCTTTGGGTTTCCTCTTATTGATATTCAAGTATTTCATGCGAGAATCGTTCAATTGAAATCATGCTTTGTTAGATGTTTTTGAATGGTTTAATTATTTGATCTTCCGATTATAATGAATTGAAATTCAGTTCTAACTGGGTTATAAAAGATGAATCAATGATTTAAACATTATGATTGCTAAAAGTATATTATTGGATCCCTAGTGTTTTTTTTTTAATTATTTTTACCCTTAATCTACTACGTGGATTAAAAACTCAGACAACTTGTTTAGATCTTTAGACTGGTTCTAATTGTGTTTTCACATTTCCTGTGGATTGACCTCGGTCTTACCGAGTTTATTACTACAATGCAACTATGAACTTGGGTTTGCCTAACAATATGCTTACATTATTGGATGCGATTGGGTTATACATGAGAATGTGATAAGGTTGGTGTACTGTATGATTAAGTTACACAGGAAAATGTGATGGGGTTGGTGTACTTGTTATGAAATTTAATTAGAGGATGTGATAGGGATGTTAGGGGTTGTGATTGATTAATTTATTAGGAAATGTGATGTGGTGTGTACTACCCTATGCAATCAGTACTATAATATGTGGTGTGTGGTACACTATGCAATCTAAGTCCTGTCCGTCGCATCCGCCTGTACAAGTAAATGGGTTGATGGTTCAACTAGCCCCCAATGTGATGCTTATGTAAAATAAAGCTCAACCATCTATGAAATCCACCTCATCCATCTATCTTATCAGATTGTGGATAGATCGAGTATATATCTCATAAGGATCAAGGTGGGTCCCACTAGGCTAATGAGTAGAGGAACTTCTTGTAACATAATTTCACAAACAACTCGCATGCATATAAAATCCATTGCAAAATGTTTATCAACCCCTTCACATGCTCAAGTGTAACCCATTATACAAACTTTCAAACCCATCATTTTATCAAGTGTAACCCCAGCATACTATCTTGAAGTCCCATCACATGCTCAAGTATAACCCAATCACATTGTCATCCAACCCATTCACATACTCAAGTATAACTTAAATCATACACTATTTCAACTATATCATATTCCCTAACGATTTAATCAATCACACACCTTAACAACCCCATCACATTCTCTCATTAAACCCCTCCATCACATTTCTGTTTATTACCCCATCACATCTACTAATGTAACCAGATCATATTGTCCACTAACTCTATATTCTTAAGTGCAACCTCATCACACGGTCCATCGCTCCATCACATACTCATGTATAACCCCATTATACACTCTTTCAATTACATCATATTTCCTAATGAATTTCTCCATCACACTCCCTACAAATTTGATCACATCCCAGGTTCCAACCCATGATTTAATGGTAGACAGAGTGTGTTTTAACACTAGGATCATGGGTTCGAATGTCCATCTGGGGTGTAAGTATGTGTTTGAGTATATGTAGAAAAACATCATATCCTCTAATTAATCCCCATCACAAGTCAATCAGATTCCTATGTGTAACCACATCCCACAGTCGACCAACAACATGACATTTTAATTTATAATCACATTATGTTTCTTAATAAAACTGAATCAACCTTTGTCCACTAACCCAATCACACCCCCTAATATAACCTCATTACACTCTCCACAAACTCAATCATATTCTCTAAAATATGACCCCAACATATGTCACGCCCCAAACTCGGAAACCGGGCTCACAAAATTTTCGATCGCCGAATCCGGCGCCGACAGCCTCCGTAGAACCCCATTCTCGGCTCCTAGCGCCCATTCACCAGTTTCCGATCCTGGGATGCTACGAGGAGGATTTTCAACGTCAGTTTGATTCGTAATAAGCATAACCAATGGCATAACCCACAAACGACAACCAAGAAGTCCATAACATTTCCATTATGATCAAAAACTTTACAAGTACAATGAGCATAAAGGGAAATACAATGGTAAAGAATAAAAACACCAAAACGATCTGCAACGTGCTCCTGCCTCAGCGCTGCTGCGAACCAATGTCACCTACACGCAACGGTCATGCATAAGCTTATAGAAAGCTTAGAGGGTGGTGAAAGTGTGTGCGTAAGGTAGTAATATGAACATGCAATGTCAGAGTAATGCGAAATATGCAGATGAATCCATAATATCATGAGCCGTACCAAGGCTATGCGATGCAAGACATGAATGGTATCGGTCATCCCAAGGCCATGCGATGTGCAATGTAACTCAAGCATACAGATCCTCATCTATGTCCACACATCAATACAGCTCAAATATGAGATATCACCGAGGTCTAGTACACTCTAAACCAGATTGCCGCCACATCGTGCGCAATGAGGTAAGTGGAAGAGACCTCACTATCTATCTGTCAATATCGGGCTCGACTCGTCGATAGCAGACCCATTCCTCGAGCTGGTCAAACTCAGCCTAGCATTGCCCCCTACTCTCGGGCGGGTAAGGCCGCACCCCCTTCCAACCGACCACGACACAGTGGAGAGCATGACCGTCTGGTAGTCGGCACTCAACGCTCATCTACCCACTCGGTCTAGACGTTGGAGCAACCTCTTGGTACCATAAGGGTTTAGGGACTTTCACCCAGGGATATCTATAACACCCCATATAGAACAAGATTTTCGGTATCCAATCCTGCCAACCACGATGCGTCTGTGGAGGCTAAGGCCCTGATGTCGCTAGGGCGTACAATAATCATGTCACACAAATGCGAAATGCATGATTCACGCTATCCAGTCATGCAACAAATCCTACGCATATCGTGCGCTCATGTAGGGCAACACCGCCTAACCAGGAGCTCATAAACAACCTGCCCGAAGGCATATGCTATGATCAGTCAATCCTCATATCAAGCATACATATGATGCGTATGATCATGGGTCATGAAACTATATTAAACATGTAAATGAGTGATGAACCATTCTTACAACGCAGATGGGCCTAGACGGCCTATACACAGCAAGTACGGCCCAGTAATGGGCCCTAAGGAGAGTCGTAATGTGGACATCCAACTAACATTACACTCGTAATGTGGACGTCAAACCAACATTGCTCCCAAGGCACGATCTTTGTAAACATCGCTACTTAGTCTGTATTAGAATTACACATTACAATGGACCGTAGGTTCATCCCATTAGGCCTTTCATATATATCAAATGGGCCATATCTTATGGGCCTTTTATTCATCAGAGGGGCCGCATAAATGGGTCACACCAATGAGTCTTATGTGCATTGCAATGGGTCAAAACCCGTGGGCCTTGGATTGCATCAAATGAGCTTAACTCATGGGTCTTAAAGGTAACGAATGGGCCACACCAATTGAACCCCATATGTACGCCAAATGGGCCTTAACCCTAGGCCTTGTATACATATCAAAGTGGGCCTAAACCCCTAGGCCTTACATATATCAAATGGGCCTAAGCCCATAGGCTTTACATATCAAGTGGGCCCAAGTTCATAGGCCTTAAATGAATCAAATGGGCCTAGCCCATAAGCATTTCATAAATCAAATGGGCCTAGCCCATAGGCCTGTTACAAATCAAATGGGCCTAACCCATATATGAATGGCCCACCCAACCAATAGCTCATTCTTTAAAATGATCTCACCAAGTGGATGGACGGTCTGGATGCATCACGTGCATCATGGTGGGTCCCACTGTCCAGTGGACAGTGCGGATAGAGCACATACATTACACAGGGCCACACGTGCGCAAGGTGGGTGCCACCGTCCGCCTGGACGGTGGTCTTGAAACACATACATCATTGTGGGTCCCATGTGGGGCCCACTGTACTGCTCAGATGCCATCCAACCCATTCATAAGGTCACTCGGGCCTGGTTGAAGGGAAAACATAAATTTCAGCTTGATCCAACACTTCTGTGGGCCCCAAAAAGATTTCAATGGTAGATGTCTATTTTACTGTTTCATATGGTGTGGGCCACCTGAGTTTTGGATCTGTCTCATTTTTGGAGGGGGACCCAATACTGGGGTGGCCCACCTCATGAGCAGGTTGGATAACAAATAAACATTATGGTGGGGCCCACACGCAGGGCCGTGGGCCCCTGCGTCCGTCCGCCGTTCCAACGGCCGCCCGCTGACAGAGGCAGAGGCAAAGCCTCTGCCATGATGCCTCTCTAAAAAAAAAAGAAAACCCATTTTTTTGGGGTTTTTCGCACGTGGGGCCTGCTTCACCAAAATCCGTCCCGGCTATTGCGTTCAGTGGCTCGAGGCCGTTCAAATGAGTCCAGAGTTTGAATTTTTTATATGCTTAGGAAGTGAAATAAAATAAGAAAATAATATTTGAATGGTGAGGATGCAATTTTTTTGATGTTATGGCCCACCAGGTGATTGGATCAGCTCCAAATCTTGGCCGAACGCATGAAATTAGGCGGAGAATGGGATGGACGACGTGGATTGATTACATACATCACGGTGGGGCCTAAACAAGTGGACCACCAAAGGTCTCCTTCTTTTCTTCTTTCCCTTTCTTCTTTTTTTTTTCTTTGAAACGTCCAGCATCTCAGACGCTGGACGGTTTGCTTTCCTTTAAAAAATACATTGTGGTGGGCCCTGATGAAGTGGGCCACCACTGATGGGTGACGTGGGTACAACGCATATGCTGGGCCCCACTTGAATAAATCTTGAACAAAATAATGTCTTAAGGTGGGGTCCATACAAGTGGGCCACACAACCCTATTGCATGAAATAAGATAAAATAAAATAAAAAGAAATAAAAGAGAGAGAGAGACATGGAGAGTGGGACACGCCTTGTGATGGAGGGCTCCGCCACTATGAGCCCTCCCTTAAATGGAATCATACATCAATGGATCCCTCTATGCATGGAATCACCGAAATTGAAAATCAACGGTGGAGATCCGTTTCCCACCGATACGATCAGTCTAGATGACCTTTAAATACAATGAAACAAACATCATAATGGGGTCCATGGAGAATGGCCCCACCATGGATGATCATGATGATCAAAGTGGTCCATCGGCCACAACTTAGGGTCCCAAGTGAGATCCAAACCATTGATCGATTGGCCTCACTTGGCCCATCACAAAAATATGAAAAACTACCATAATCTAGCACCCACCGTTCGATCTTCTTACTCCTAGGGGTTCCTTGGCACCTTAGCTTAGATTTCAATGGAGGAGATGGAGAATGGAAGGTTGAGATGGGAGATGATGGGGTAGGAAAGTGGGCCACTTGGAGCTTAGGGATACTTGAGAAATTCCATACGTATGGAGCTCTTTTGCTTGGAGTTTTTGCAAATGAGAAAGAGAGGAGTTGTAAAGGGAGAGAGAGAGTAATGGATAGATGTGGTGAGTGATGGTTGTGTAAGAAAAGCTTGACTTTTGAGGCCTTTTGTGTAAGAGAGGTATGGGAGGTATAAGAAAAGCTTGACTTTTGTGGCTTTTTGTGTAAGAGAGGTATGGTTTTGGGAGACCTTTGTGGTTGCTTGGAAAAAGGGGTGAAAGTGATGTGTACTTGACATGTGATGGATTAATGGATTGATTGATTGATGGGATTGATTGATTGATGTGACACATCGTAGAGATTCCCTTGAGTTTCGCAACGCGCGGCGTTTTCTCACACCGAACGTTGGCCCACATCTCTTGACCAGGGTATCGCCTCGGCACGCGAGTCGCGGCATTAGAACTGCAACGACGGCGCGGTCGCTATGGTATTGGTCTCGGGTTGAGTCGACTCGGGTTGTCGGTATATGAATCAGGGTCGTGCGTCGATATCGGTTAAGGGTCGAAGGTTGCCGGGATTCGACCGGTAAGACCGCGGAAGTCTACGGAAAGATACAGACCAAGAAACGGGTCTTACAACATACTCCCTACTAACCCATCACATCATTTAATTAAACATCATTACAAGTCCATTAACCCTACATTATTTATTTGCCATTAAAATTGTTGTTAAGATCACAAAGACATGGATTAAAGGACCACACAAATATAAGCTTGATCCAAAATTATTGGAGGCTCCCTGTAAGCTTTTAATGGTCAATCACCACTATTTCCTGTGGTATGGTCCACGTGATATTTGTATCTGCTACATTTTTTAAGATCATACCCTAAAATGTACAACATGGATATAATATACATATTTCATGGTTGGCTCCACATTCAGGGATCCACCAAAGTCGCGTCCTCCAAAACTGTACAAAGAGTATTAAGAATAAAAATGGAACTGTTATGCGTGTGGACACCCTCCCTGATGCGCAAGCGTAGCGAATGCAACACGGTGAAAAGTATGCTTTCACTACTTGGCATTATTACCTTTTATGCTTCGTGTATCGCTATTTAAGGGTGATGTCAACCTAATTTATATGATTTGTTTGGGGTCATTTTGGCTTCCTTAGTTGTGCAATTCCTTTCCAGGATGGCTTCGAAGGTATGATTGAAAGATTAGAGCCGCCACTAGCCGATCAACCTGCTATGTGTCCACGATCTGCTAGGGTTCGCAGACTTGCCTAGGGCTGGGGAATCACGAGATTCTCCAACCTACATGATTCCTATGTGTGGCTTGCAACCTGGGTAAGGGTCTCAGTTATGAGGGAGGAATGGGTTAGGCACCCTCTCTCACCCGCACGTCGTACGGTCTCTACTTACGGGTGCCCAATTTTTAGGAAAGTTTCATATCTACAGCAAGGGTTAGTCATATAGCTATGCTTCGCATAACCATGCGAGAGGATCAGGAAGGTAAGGAAGAAAGATAAAAAGATCTTAACCTTACTACACAGGGTCAAATGACCCAGGGTAGGCAAGTAAAATGATTATACGTGAATAAATGCAGAGAAATAAAATAAGATAGCTATCGCTAAGGGGTGTGTAGAATGTACTGCATGTTGAGCTTAACTGAGATGTAAGCGAGAAAGATGGAAATAAGACACCCTTTTCTAGCTCGAAAGGGAAGCTCGGCGTCCTTAGAAGTGACTCTACTCTTGACTTGACTAGCTTTTTTTGATGAGCTAACTCTTCATTGGCTAGTTTTGAATTGGACAGAACCTAGCCATCGGTAAGGTTACTTCCTAGGGTGCTCTAAAGCTTTTTTCTATTTGAGATAGAGGCTAGGTTAGATGAGGGATTTTTACAGCTTTTCGGGACATTCTCTCGATTCATCGCCCATAGTGGTTGCTATACCTCTTTCTCTCTATAGTCTATCCTCCCTAATTGAAGGTTGGGGCACTAGATTTATAGGCTACAAAATCGCCGGCTAATGGATAGCTGACAAACACTTGACAATTTTTCTCAAGTAGGATCATATTAAGATCTCTGGGTTTTGAAAAGTTGCGACATCAGGTGGCCATTGGCGAGCAATCAGCCGACAGTTCACTTCCTCCTTGTTTGGGTAGCGCTTGTGTTTTTCTTTCTTCTCTTTCGACTTTCATGGTCTTTACTTGGCTTAGATGATCGAGGATCACGGGATTCACGCGCATTGACTTTCTTCCAGTGTAAACTCTTAACATAAGAGATTTTGTTTAAGGGACTTTTAATAGTATTTTACTAGGTCAGTGCAATTTTATCACAAGTACCAAGGTAGTGGGTTCCCAAGGAGAGTGGCTTAGAGGACCTTATAGTATGACTAAGGGTTGGTGATACTTGAATTTGGCTCGATGGTCAAGTTTAAGGGTGATCAGAGAGTCCACCCTTAAGTTTGTCAGAGGTTTCGATGATGGTATTGGGTTCAAAGTGTGGTTTCATCAAGAGTTTGGTCAGTTACTTAAGCATGGAGCCTTGGATTCAGGTGGAATACTGTATACAATGGGATGCCAACTTTTGATTTCGATGGGGCTAACATTGATATTTTTATAAGATCCACTCCGACCATTAGTTCTCGAGTTTTATATTATGCAAAACAACAAAAAAATCAGCTGACTTATGAATCTGGTTGGCTACACCAAAGGAAATAGTTGGGAGAGAGATATCCACCCTTGATTTTTTACAGGACCCACCGTGACACTTATATGAAATCCACTCCAACCATTCTCTTAAACACAATAATTTAGGCACGTGACCCAAAAATCATACTCATACATTATTTAATTGGGGCGCAATAGTGGAAACAGTTTGAAGGGCGAGTGTTGCCCTTTACATAGTTTCCAATTATATGTTCCACCTGGATTATAGATGTTGTTGATTTTTTGGTCCTTGGCTGAACATGGGGTGACTCACCTAGTGGTCGAGGTTGATGTTATATAAACATCACGTTGGGGTCCATCAAAGCCACCAACCCATTTGTGGTGGGGTGGATTGGGTACTACCCCATTAGGACCTAGCTAGAGACAGACGACCACCTTGATGTATGTGTTTTATCCATATTGTTCGTCCATTTTGAAATATTGTTCTAGGGCATGAGCCTCAAAAGGAGGCAGATTCAAAGCTCAAATAGACCACACCACAAAAATTAGTAGGGATGGAATGCTTATTGTCAAAAACCTCTCGAGGGCCACATAAGTTTTGGATCAAGCTGATTTTATGTTTTTCCCTTCATCCTGGTCTGCGTGACCTTATGAAAGGTTAGATGGCAAATAAACATCATATCATAGCGGGCCATAGGAAGGTTTCAAGGGTGGGCATCATCACCACCGATACTTCCTATGGTATGGTCCACTCAAGCCTTTAATCTGCCTTCGTCTTGGGCTCATGCCCTAAAATGATTTGTCAAGATGGATGGATGACGTGGATCAAACACATACATCATGGTAGGCCTCACATGGTCCCTATTAGGACTATCCGTCTCTATATAGGTCCTGGTGGTGTTAGTACACAATCCACATCCTTTGTTGCATGGGGCACGAGGGAAGACACTCGAAGGTAAAAAATAAAATAAAAAATGAAGTGGAATGTACATTCATATCACTTGAGTGTATTTTTGTAATAATTTTTTTTTCAAAGTATTATACTAAAGTCAATATAAATGACGTGGCCCAATGAAATTTAAGGAGACAGGAAACTCCTGTCCCCGAAAAACAGATGATCCACACTCAAATTTAAATATACCAGAAAAGACATGTAAGATATCATGTATGACCTTGCAATAGATTTTTTATCACACGAAAACAGATATAATCGTGTAACACGGACCCTGCTCTATCCAAAATGGTTTTGTTAATCATTTTATGTATGTTATACCTGCAATATGCTGGAAATCAGATGTTCATTTCCATTAATGATGGAGTATGTCCTACCGACATTAATGACTTTTAGAGCTGTACACTAGTCGAGTTAGCTCGGTCAGCTTGCTCGAATCAAGTAATCTCGAAATTGGATTCAGACCGAGTTGAGCTTGTTTTTGGAGCTCGAAAAAAATTTGAGCTGAGTTCGAACTTTCCGGAGCTCGACTTAACTCGGATTGAACCTCAGCTCGAATTGATTCAGATCGAATCAACTTGGTGACTTGGTTATTTTGATATTAATGCTGCTTGCTGAATGATTGATGAAATGACTCAACAAAGTATTGTTTATGGTGCATATATCCTCCGTAGGATCAGCTACTGGCGAGGAAAGAATGGATATGAAACAAATCACTAAAAAAAACTTTACATTATAAAATTATCCTCATATCTTGATTTCGATGTTGCTCACCTAGTGTCTGATGAAATACCTGTAAAGTGTTGTTATTATTTTGCATTATATGAGAAATTGAAAATGCATTCTATGTTTTTGAGAAAATGTTGCACAACTTCGAACTCGGCTCAAACTAGCCCAAGTTGCTGACCAAATAGAGCCAAGTTGGCCAGACAAGCTTGAGGACCAAGCCTAGCTGAGTTCGAGCTGGGGTTAGCTATTGACCTGAGGTCGAGTTGTGCCAAGTTCGACTTGGTTCAACTTGTGCACAACTCTAATGACTTTCATTGTAAAACCTATATATCCGTATGCGTGATATGCACACTACTACATTACATTGGTGATTGCAAAAGTAATTGCTACGTACACTCAATCTTCTTTGTATGATACATTCTTATGGCTTATTCAATCCGTAAGCACCTATGATGTCTACCAACAGTTTTCACCTGTGTTTACCACTTGATCTTGTGATTACCACCTATGTTTACTGTATATATCAAAATCATCTTTCGAATATCACCTTATCTTGTAATTATTGTGTGCATATCATTCTATAAACTTAAAATCATCACAACTTGGGATTTTTCTTATTTCATGGCACGTGTCGATTAACTTCATGTATATTTTAGTACTTTGTATGCAGGTTATCTGAAAGTGACGAATCCTTATGCACGTCATATTGTTCTCATGTCATCCCAACCCTCCAAACCACTTCTCGCACCTTTCTTCTCTTATTTTTAAGGTGCTTTTCGAGCAACCCTTGGTGGAGTGATTAAGTTGAGAAGCTTCAAGTTCAAGATGGAAAAGGTTTTTCATCTTTAATCATTTTTGTAAAGGATTGAGGTTTTTCAGGAATTTTCATGGGAAATGAGAAATCCGTGGAAATCTACCTATCTCTAGAGGGGTTTCTCGGCATGTATTAAATGGTTTTAAAACAAGCTAGGGCCCATTTATAGTTGAGTGGGCCCCACCTTGTTTTGATTTCCCTTTGTTCATTTCTTTTTTCTTTATTCCTTTCTTGATCACTTCTCTCTCTCTCTCTCTCTCTCTCTCTCTCTCTCTCTCTCTCTCTCTCTCTCTCTCTCTCTCTTTCTCACTTGGTGTATGCACCTTCTCCTTAGACGTTCCTTCTTGTGGTGGACTTTTTGCTTTTGGGCCCATGAGGAATTTTTTTAAATCCTTGGTAAAACTATGTGGGCTCGATCTTTTCATTTGGGCCCTTACGGGCTTTATGAACTAAGTGAGAAGCACTAAGGCATTTTGATCTTGGGCTTGGGCAAGAGACACTTGTTTGGTCTCTTTTGACTTAGTGGCTCTTTTAAAGGCCTCACCTTAGCCCATGGGCGTGCTTGATGCTTAGTCCGTTTCACATTTCCTTTACAAGAATGGATGTTTCATACCCTTTATTGTGGGCCTTGGGTCAAGCTTCCCAATGTCCCATCCTTTACATCCACTTTATAAAGTAAGTTTTTTTGGATGTGAGGTGGGCCAAACACGAGCCCATTGGTCAAATTACACCAATTCCTTCACCTGACATCGTTCCCTTTCAGCTATGGGCCCAGCTAAAATCATTATGGTGGTGAGAGGCCCACATGAAATTTGATTGCCCATGATATGTAGGGCCGTACACGAACCGAGTTAGCTTGGTTATCTCTCTCAACTCGACTCGAAAAAGCTCGATTCAACTCGGTTAGAAACTAAGTTCGAGCCGAGTCGAGTTGATTTTTTGAGCTCGAAAAAATTTCGAACCGAGTTCGAGCTTGACAGAGCTCAACCTAAGTTCGAGATGGAGTCAGCTAGTGGCCGAGCCAAGTCGAGGTTGGCACAAGCTCGACTCATGTACACCTCTAATAATATGTCCTACATGGGCGACATCTTTACTCATTGGGCTTGAGGCATTTGGCCATGACCATTTGGGCCATCCATGTTCCTTAAGACCATCATTTCTTTACTCGAGCCATGGGGTGGGTCCAACCATGATGCATATACATGATGACTTGTCTATCATTTTCAAAGATGTGGATGCCTTGATTTTCTTCTTCTTCTTCTTATTTATTTATTTTTTTATTTTATTTTATTTTTACATTGGAAGCCTTTTAAGGCATGTTGGTACCGCGTCGTGGCTCATTTGAAAAATGAAGCTTTGAACATAATTTTTTAAGGGGAATAATTATGCCTCAGTTTTGAAAGAGAGTTTACCTCAGTTTTGTTCTGTTGCAATTATGCCTCACCGCAATCAGGGTCTCCATGCTCCATCAGTGGACCAATCCTGCATATATTCCTCGAGAAGGCCTTTATCTTTCCGACTTCGCTAAGCCCAATAGGCCTTTGCCCAAGATCAAGGGTCGTGGGCATCGAATGACTTGGAATGAGTGGCTTATAGGGAATCAACCGCACTTCTTCCGAGTTTTGGAGCACACTCTTCTAAGCAGGATGATCCATTTCTGTTTCCATTATTCCAGGCTAACCTCCTTATCTGCCTTGCTAAACACTGGCGGGCAGAAACAAATACATTTGATCTCCCCTGTGGTAAGCGGGGGATCATGCCCCTTGACGTTTATATACAAACGGGGTTTTGGTATGATGATGGTTAGTAAAATAAGGTTCGATGGATATGGTATGGAAGATATCTCATATCAGTATATTCCTAATCTCACGAAAAGAGAATAAAATGTGATTGTCAAATTCCTTAAGGCATGCAAAAATAGTTAACAATCAACTATGCTAGTATAACTACATGATTGAAAGAACGCCAAAGTGGGTTGTATCAACTCCAAAGACCGATAATAATAATAAAAACCTAACGATCAACTATAACTGCATAACTAGTAGCGAGGGCCAAAATGGGATTATCTAAACCTCAAAGACTGATGCAAAAAAAAATAAAATCATTCCTAAATAATATTTAGCTGGCCCCACATTAGCATAATTGTAACCGCATGATTAAAATGGCAAAAAAATGAAGATGTCTTAACCCCGTGTTATGATTTAAAGATAGCTAACGATCATCAATGGACACCACATTGCTATCATCTTAATCACAACATTAAACGATTAACCACTTATCATGATATAAAAATAACTAAGATCGGCCAAATTACTATCATCTCAACCACATGCCTATATGAAAAGATATTATTATTGGTAAAAATAGACTGACCAGATCTACCAACTCAAAGACTATGGATTGCTTCAGGGTCGGAAAAACACATCGACATCGAATATCGAACTCGACCTCGGAGGTAGGCCTCGCATATCGACCACCAGCTCTAAATACAAATATACTTAAAATATATTGAGATAAGATCTTCCCGAGATCTTCGTCGTGAATCTCAGGGAGATAACCACAACGCATCCGAAAGAAGATCTCTTCCATAATATGCAGTTACCATCCAAGAGGCGTTGCCATATACATCACCGCCTCCAAAAGCCTATAAATACAACCGTTGCCATGAGTAAAGGTACATAACAAATATCTTAATTCTTTTACACTTTCTACAGACCTACACTGACTTAGGCATCGAAGGGTCCCCAACCTTAATCGGCGCCCCCAATGTCTTCCCTTATTTTTCATTAAATCACAGGTACTCCGGCTAGCAGAAGATGAGGATGGATCCATCGAATTTTTGTATCAACAGTTTGACGACGTTAGTGGGAATGACATCAAAGTCATTCTCATCTCATTGAGGTTCTACAATGGCAAGAGGAAGAAAGAGAGCTCAAGCAGCCATTGCTGCAACTGCTACTATGCCAGCAGAACAATCCGCAGACCAAGGAGATCCACCTTCTCAACTCTAGGCTGATTTTGCCCCTGCAGGCCATGTGTAGAGTCCCGAAATTGAGGAGGTCGACTCGTCTCTCTGAAATATCAAGTCGAAGCATTGACCGATAACATTAACTAGATAATGCAGATCCTAAAGAGACAAAACCCACCTCCCGACTAGGGGATAGATGCACGAGAAACTATCGATGTCTCTGCACTACCTTAAGCACTGGTCGACTCACGGAGAACCAAGAAACATCCTAGGCAACCAAGTCATATGCCCTCCCACAACTTAGGAACTACCACACCTACCGACTCCGACTTGCATCACATGTTGGAGAAGAAGAGGCGTGGAAAGGCTCCTGAGGTGGTAGCCAAGAATGAGGGCCCCTGGAAGGTAAAACTCAAGGAACTTTAAGGTCAGATCAGTGATATCTGCTAAACCTATCGCGGCCAAATACCAACCTCCATCAAGGCTATGTTAGAGGAGATTGAACCACCGTTTACTGATGACATTATGGAAACCCAACTCCCGCCCAAATTTTGAATGCCCCAAATCACCCCTCTTCGGGTCTGGTGACCCGGCCAAGTGTTTGGAATCGTTCAGGGCAGGATGGAGCTCCATGATGTGTTAAGCTCGGTTATATGTCAAGCTTTCTCACTGACTTTGCCAGAGACTACACGGAAATGATAAAGGCAATTGAAGCCGAAGTCCATCAGCTCCTTTACTCAACTTAACAAGGCCTTCGTCACACAGTTCATATGTGGGAAAGATAAAGTCATCAACTCATCCTCTTCTCTATTGGTAATAACCCCCCGACTACCCTTACCGACCTACTTAACCGAGTCAAAAAATATTCTAATGTTGTAGAGTTCTTTAGTTCACAAAGAGCTGCTCAAGAAAAAATAACTCAGCTAAGGATAGGAAGCGAAGGGGAACCCTATGCCGTTAACACCAAAAAAAAAAGAGGATGACCAAGACCGAGACAATCATACCAACCAACATCTAGAAAGTCGCTTTCATCGGTACACTCCCTTAAACACCAAGCTGGAGCAGGTACTTAAGAAAGCTGGGCTGATCAAGGAAACTTGATGACTGAGGTGAACCAATCAACTGAGTTCGATAATAAGACTCATCCGTCAACCCCGACCTACAAGGGAAAAAGGTGTTCATGATTTTATTATTGTGTTTTCTACTCTTTTATGAGTTCTACAATAAAAGAACTTCCCCAGGTTAGGTGGAAAAAATTCTTTTAAATGATTTCTCGACTATTCGAACTACACGACCGACTACGAGGACTTCCCTTAGTGTAAGGGAAGAAAGTCTTCCATTGTGAATCCTACTATGAAAGAACCTCCCATGTCAGGGGAGGAGAATTTCTTTCAAATTTTGACTATCCAAGTTATGCGATCGCCAACTAGGACTTCCCTCAATTGAAGGGAAGAAAAGTCCCTCCTTTAACTCTACAACGCTCGACTAACTTGCTCTACTTCAATTGGCCAACTACTGGGACTTCTCTCAGTTGAAGGAAAAAAAAGTCCCTTATATTAATTCTAATATGTGCGATCTACCATTGAATAATCAACTTATCGATCTTACGATTGCTCGGCCCACTAGCTCTACTCCGTCTGACCTCTTGACCCCCTGACCTCTTCGGTGCAAGGCATCACACAATGTCAGTTCACACTAATTTACTTCCTGAGCTCTTGAAGAACGCTCAGAAGTAGGGGGGTTACTGTTATGGGTAAAAATGGACTGACTAGATATATAGACTCGAAGACTATGGATTTCTTCAGGGCTGAAAAATCACCTTGGCCTTGGATACCGACCTCGACCTCAAGTATCAACATCAGCCTCAGAGGTTGCCTCGGATACCAAACTCGGCCTCGGGTACCAACCTTGGCCTCAGATATCAACCACCAGCTCGAATACAAATATATTTAGAATATATTGAGATAAAATATTCCCGAGATCTTCACCATGGATCTCGGGGAGATAACTATGATGCATCTGGAAGAAGATCTCTCGTGTAATACACAATCATCATCCAAGACGCATTGCCATAAACGTCACTACCCCTAAAAGCCTAAAAAATACATGCTACCATGAGTAAAGGTACACATAACACATATCCTGATTCTTTTACACTTTTTGTAGATCTACAATGACTTAGGCATCGGAGGGTCCTCAGCCTTAACTGGTGCCCCAATGTCTTCCTTTGTTTTTCATTAAATCACAGGTACTCCAACTAGCAGGAGGTGATGAAGGATCGACCAGATTTTTGCATCAATAGATACTAACATTAGTGGGATCCACTTACTATCATTTTAACTGCAAGATTGAAAGATTCACCACAAGTGATGATGAAAAAAATACATAACATCAGTGGGTCACAATTTACTATCATTTTAACCACGTCTTGATGCAAAAATATCTAACATCAATGAGCCTCAAATTATTATCATCTTCAATATATTCCTTGATACAAAAATAACTAATATTAGTGACCCCATATTACTATTATCATAACCGTATGACTGAAAAAATGGGGTTTTGTTAATCCCACAGACCCAATGAATAATTACTGATTTACATTTAGTGGGCTCCACTTCACAATATGCTATGAATTTTCGTAAAAAGAATTATCGTAACCCTTCAATCTCAACCCCACATTAGTAGGGCCCATATGATGAATGATCAAGCATCTATTTTTCATTAAAATTTAAATAATTGGGAGACGAAGATAACATGCACTAGAGATTTACCGCACCCACATTGACAGTTGCATAAGAACTGACAAGAGAATGAGAAATGGGAGAAATGATCACATTAGGAGAGACAACCGTGGACTGATTTCAAAATAAGAAAATTTAGAAAAGAAGAGAAAGGCCCATCAATGAGAGTAAGAGTTGAATGAGAGAAGTAGAGGGGCACACTATTAAAGTGAGAGCTAAAGAGTATGAAGAGAAGGAGAGAGGAAGCAAATGAGATGCGAGTTTGGTGGAGATAATATTTGTCGTACTATGGTTAGGTAGGATATTAAGTAAGGGCACTTTTGTCATTTTAAAAATATGGATTCGAATACATATACTACCCAATGGCTAATGTCAATGAGCCTAAATGTTCAAATAACAGGCTGTTTTAAAAACTATGTAATTTTTCATTAATATATAAAAGGATGAGTGGGTATATGAAAAAAATCCATATGTGTGTGTGTTTGTGTGTGCGTGCGCGTGCAAAGTATTTTTATACTCATAAGTAAATATTATTTACTAAAAATAAATGCTAATGACATTTTAATCAGGGAAAATATTAAACTTATCGTTCAAAAAATTACCTTGACCAATTTGTCTAAACATTAAAATAAATACCAAATTGTGGCTATGATGTTGTCAGCACATGGCGGAATCATTGACCAACCGAATATATGATAGATAAGTGCTAATATCCTACAAATGGCTTCACAATGATGGTTTAAGAAAAATCCAAATTGTGATGGATGTGTGGATAAACTTTTAGCAAATCCAGTACATGTTGTTAGAAATTTCGATAAAGGATTCAACCTTTATTTATGAAATCAAAATCAATCATCTGTGTTGCAAAATTATGAGATTACATGTCTTTATACTTTTCTTAAGCTAAAATGAACATTAATACAATCATAAACATTAACTATCTCTAATGTTAGCAATTTGTTCACTAAAACATTGAAAATGATGAAAATACCATTCAATTCAATCATAACCTTAAATGACATCTCTAAATTGTACATAACTTAATCAAACAATGTTGAAATTGCATGATATTAGTATCATATGAAATTTAATTGAACTAATTTTTAATATAATATAGTGGGCTTTCAAGTAGGACCAAATAATCCCATGAACTGGATTATAAGATAATTGATGCTGAAAGTATTAAGAGAGGGTTGAAATAGATAACTAAAAATAATCAAAAGGTACCAGTATGAGAACTATGCTAGGTTAAGAGTCTTAATTAAAGGATTCTTCAAATGGGATGCATGTTGCAACCAACTATTTATATGACCATGGTTGATCAACCCTTAATCATTACTTCTAAAGGTTGGATGTTTAGCATATTAAGAATGGATTATCATTTTTACCCTAAAAAATCATGATCACCATTATGAATCTCTTAAGAATCTCCTGTAGCATGTATTGAATCTCTTGTGAGTCTCTTGTAACATATTAAGAATTGATCTATTTTTGAGCCACTTGCGGGATTTCAAAGCTGAAGACACCCCATCCAAAAAAATAATTAAAATATTTTTTAACTTCACCAAGGCCTTCATAAAAGCACATCCGTAGGACTCGATAGTTGTCGAGTGATGACGTGAGTTAGGCATGATATATCTCATGCAGGTGCATGGAATAGTTGACGAGCCATATCGATGGATCTAAAGACTAACCAATCCAATTCTAACCAAATCGCTAGGGATCTCTGATAGCTCAAAGCACACATCCTTCCAATAAAAGCACCTTTGGCTAACTCGGGAGGCTTTAAAAACCCAGGTGAGCTTGTTAGAAAGGGTCCTTAACATAACCCGAAGATGATCAACAGGACAGATTGATGGCCTTGTAACCCGTTTAAATAAAATCATGACTGATTATCTCAGGTGTCCAAGTATCAATTAGTCAAATCACATCTATCAGACTCCAACATTATATATAAAAAAAATCCACAAAATTCAAGTCGAAAGGGTCCCCGACATTCTCGAAGATAACCACCGATTCCGATTGATTTACATTAAACCATCCAAATAGAGGAGCAGGGCTATGAATCTCGACCCTCGGAAAACTTCAAACCCTTGTACGGGTCCACTATTGTGCAAAAATGACAAACTCCACAATAGGCCCATGAAGGGTCGGTTATAAAAAGGCGCCAATTGCAGCGTAGGGAATGATAACCCAAACTAAAGAGACCCCAGTGTGCAAAAAGCAAAACCTATTGGCATACAACTAGCCCATAAATGGTCAATTGAAAGCCTATTTAAGGACCACACTAGTTAGTAATTTGGAGGACAGTAGCTTAGAGAGGCGTAAAGTCAGAGGGCTGTTAAGATCGAGCTGAGTTGGCTAGGGTGGTGGCTAGAGTGATATGAAGTCAATGCGTTACCGCCAAGTGGCTTCTACATCTGCCAAAACCTACTTCGACTCCCACCAAGTTCGAAAAAAGCATGACTGCATTATCTCTCTACCCAACCAAAAAGTGAAAGAATTCAAAAAAGTAAAAGCTACTGAAGTAAATGAGTAGGGTTGGAATCAAGGACATCTAACTATCCCTTTCGTTAAAAAATGGTGTCTAGTTTCTCTTTTCCTTCTCACATCTCAAATTACTCTGTACTCCATTTTACACATCTCAAAGAAATCTATTACAATCATGCATGCGCATTTCTGTGGCACATTTTTACCTTCTACTATTTTATTTTTATTTTTCATTTTACCTACTCGGGATCTTGATACCGTATGAAGTATGGCCTAATGAATTAATGTTGAAGTCTAGTCGAATCTCCCAAAAATTATAAAATTTTGTAAAGTAGAGAACACGTTATGCAGGCGAAAAAGAGTACCTAACCCGTTCCTTTTTTGTAACCAGGGACCTTACCTAGAATCTATGGTGTAAATCAATCTAAGAGTCACGTGAGAGGGAAAATCTAGTAATCTCCCAGTCTACTATTGATCCTGCGGTTTTTAACTTACCATAGATTCTAAAGTATCATTTAGTTGGTAGTGACTCCAGTCTAAATATATTCAATATCCAAATCATCCTCTCATTTCGCCTAATCCATGTTAAGCAATAAGAACAGAGTGAGCGCATGCTCTCCTGCAACGTTCATAGAAGCTAATATATCTTTATCGATTTCGATCAATATATGTGTCAGGACTGCACACATCTGTTTTGGTGGACTTTTCTCTTCGACTTAATGATAAAAATATCATTTAATTTTAAAACATTCACAAAATGCAAATTGGATATTGAAAATTTACCCTCAGCAGATGATAACAATTCTCAAACAAGCAACCAAACACTATTAGAAGACAACTATAACTAATTGTCAAAATCTCATTGCAGCTTGCATAAATGATTGGATTATCCAATTAATGTGAGATATGGGTTATAGTCTTAATTAGATGTGCAATTGGGTTGGGCGAACCCCATTGATCATTGGACCTAACTTGATAAGTTATGTCTTTGAGAAACTTTGGGTCAAAATTTTTGACATGAATTGGTAAATGAGTTAGATGTAGGTTTTCTCAAAATCAACATAACCAGAGTCAAACCCAATTTTTAAAGAAGTCTTATTTTGATCATAATAAAATGGACTCAACCTAGATCCAAACTCAACTCTTAGCAAAAAAAAAAAATGTTAATTAAATATATGGGTTGTTTATTTATTAGGTCTTGTTAACGTCTCCACCTTCATGGGGATGTTAGAAAAGTCCATAAATCTATTAAATATCATGTGGGATGATCAATCATCGATTTGGACCATTCATTCATCCATACAAATAAGAGCAACTAATGGTATAAAATTCACATCAATCAGATGATTCGAAGCATGTGATCAATAATTTAGAAAGTGAACAATCAAGATTGAGTGAAGAAGATAAGCAAGTCCAATCATTAAATTTAAAATATCTATTTGATAGATCTCACTTTATATTTCTTATGATTTTGTGGACGTCGATCCCGCTACGGTAGGCGCACATACTTTCAAGGTGAATGCAACAAATGAGGTGGTCTCAAAATAGTGTCTAAAAGATTTAAAGTCGCCACTAGCCGATAGAATCACCTTAGGCTAGTGAATAAAAAAAAATACTCCCTAACTTAAGATGACTCTTAGATATGGTTTTCGACTGGACATTTTAGGTAAGGACCTTGATGAAAGTGAGGGAAGGGATTAGGAACCCTCAATCATCTGTGCTCACATTCGATCTCTACTTTACAGTATCCAGGATTTCTTAGGGATTCTTGAGGTTTTGAAAAGCCTTATACCAATAAACTAACTCGATTACCGACGATGTTGGAAACTATTTAGGGAGCCACTACTTACCGAAATCGCCACTAAGGAGATTGTGATGTCTCATCCTAGGGTATGTTTGGTGGAGATAGTAGTGACCAAAAATGCAAGAAAGCATTCGAGCATGACTTCTAATAAACCAAGATCTGAAAATTCAATAAGGTGTGTTGAGCATACAATCAAGAATCACCCAAACTATGAACAGTGGTGTAAAAGATAACAAATATGCAAATATAAATAGAAGTAAATGACTGGATTGCCACCGATCCATGTGGAAATATGAGTAGAGGAAATGAGTGCTAGGATACTCCCCCTTAAGAGGAGATAATTATAAATCTCATATCTCGACCATACCCCGCTGATCTTGGATGGTTAGGATGGCTTGGATACTAGTGTGTGCTAGGTTGGATGATTTAGATATATGTGGTGCTCTTGAAAACCTCTCAAATACTCTTGTTAAAGCCAAGTGAGTTGCTAGCTCTCTCTATGAGTATGTGTGTCTTTCTAAAGCCAAGTGTATAGAAATGAGAGGGGTGAGCCTCTATTTATAAAGGTTAGCCTAAAAAATTGGTAATTTGTAGAATTTGGAGGGGAAACATCATCATGTGGCATGATCGGAATGATTGGAGGACATGTGATATCATGAATTTACTTTGATAAATGGTAAAATGAATGATTTTACCCCTCAGGGGATGAAATGCCTATTTCATACTCGGGTGGCAACCTGGCCATTAGTTTTCCATTATTATTGTTTGAAAAAATATTGAGGGAGGTCTTGAGATTTACATAATTTTGTAAACATTTGGGAGATAATAGGATTGCCACTTGTTCACAGTTTTTGTACTTTTGGTCATGACAACTATTCATGTCTTGTTTATCGTATATGCTTGATCGATGGGGCTCAATTGGTGGCCTTGTTGCCACCGGCTATTGTCGTAAATTCATGATGGGCCACTATCCATTATAAATGGCCTTCGGTATGACATGAACCGCCCGAGTGAGGGTTTGCACTCTGAATTTATACACGAATCATATGGGCTCGATTGGGCCCATGGACCTTATTATGGATTTGGTTTTGAGGGTTGAGCTCATAAGCCATCTCTCGTAGTTTAAGATAGGTGCACCATTTTCTGGGTGGGGTGTCTACAAATTCTAAAGTATCTATTTGGTTTGAATATTCTAAATATGTGATCGATGGCTCATAGAAAATGGATGATTATGACAAATTAACCTCATTTAAAGGACTAAAGGTAATCTCATCGGTATAAATTTTTGAGAGTCAAATATTGCATATTATACCCTAGTTCTTACCAGATTTTACGAACATGATACTGTTTAATGCTCCATTTTAATCGTCTTTGTGTTGTAATGCGAATTTAGGAGCCTGGACTGAAAAGGGTGTTAAAAGCATGAATTTAACATTCTGAAGTCACCAAGGCAAAGGACAGACCCCAAGGGTTCGAGATTGAAAAAAATAAATTCGAGAAAATCATGCCACTCACATTAAATGGGCCTGAAAACCGTCAAGAATGCAAGATCATAGGGTTACCGCCATCCGTTTGGCTCAAAATATTATATATGGCCTGAAGACCATAAATTAACCATACATTTCAAATTTCATCCATTGAATCTATGTAGAAGTGTCCCAACAGACAGATCAACTATCAAATCTCTGATTTGGGGCCCACCTAATATCTGGATATGCTTAAATTTTGGTCTCAACCCCTTATATTATATAAAAAATAGAATGTACGGATAGGATTTTGTATATACATCAAGATGAGGCCCACTTTACTTAAGTGGAGTGCATAAAGGTTGTGCACTCTCCGTGCACCAAAAGCAAGGAACGGGTCAGCGCACGCTGACCCGTCTCCTTCTGCCACTCTCTGCGTAAAAAACAAACCAAAGGACGCTGGTCCATCGGTTTTGAGTAATGGGGCCCACCCATCATCCATTTTGATGATTTGAGCCGTCCATTGCATCTCTGGGGTATGTATGACCGTTGAATAGGTGGACTTTTGGCTTAATACAAGTGTATGCACGTGGATCGTTGAAAAATGCAAGATTAATGGTGAGTTGGTTTGATACAGTGGACCACACAAAAACTCGATAAAAACCACTCTTTACTAACTGGTTTTTCTCCAGGAATCCAATAAACAGGTTAGATTTATCAGAAAACATCACTGTTGGGTCCACTGAACACGTCAGCGAATTCGCGTGCGAACGGCGTGCGCCCAGTTTTTCAGAAATCGTGGCTTGCTGTGGCCCACGATCATCCAATATTTCGAAGGTCTGGACCGTCCAAGTAAAGCCCAGGACAGCCACGACCCCATTCATGGAGATAAAATGGAGTTTGGGATGATTAATCGTCCCAAAACTCATCCCAAACATGGTTGTTCTGAGCTTTCGCTGCGCATAGCTGCATAATTCCGTACGAACCGCCCTTGTTGTGTAAAACCCTTCCACCGTCCTGGCTTCTTTATAAAGGAGAGGAGAGAGAGAGTTAAGATCTTCAGATCTTGGGGGCAGCCGTGGAGGCCAAGAAAGAGAATGAGAGATCGTGCACGCCAGCACTAAGAAGTCCTTCCTTCTTTTTCCTGGTTTTGTTTATTCCTTTTCTTTAGAGATTTAAGTCGATCATGTCCATGATAGGCTAAACCTCTTAGCTAGGGCTAAGAGGTGAAGCATGTAGTGAGATGTAAGACTTTTTGTTTATGTCTTTTGTTTAAACTGAAATGATTTTGATTATAGTTTGATTATAAGGAATATTCATAATTTTTAATGGTTTGTTGTGACTTAAATTACAATAGATCCGCGATAGCTTTGAGTATGTTCTTGTCGTTATAGGGTTTATGAATTTGGGAACCCTGTTGTTCACCATCGTCTCCTGGACATGGTTGGATGATGGAACTCTTCCTTACATTCATACATCCCTTAGATTGGATGTGAATTGGCTAAATTTTGTTGTTTGCTTTGTCTCATGGACATGGTTTTGTGTGGAATCAATTCTAATTCTCATACCTATCTTCTCTTGAAAACTGAATCAAAAGAAGTTTAGATTTGATTTTCATGGGTATATCTTCCAACTGGATGAAGATGGGACTCTAAGTCCAGTTGAGTTCTTGAATCAAGCATAAGATCTCCCTGATATCTACTTGTGGATCCTTGGCACCCTAGTTTCCTACCTGTGATTTTTATAATTTCTAGATTAATATTTTCACCATTATTCCCTCATATTCACTTGGTTTTGATTTCATCTCATTCTAGTTCTAGTTCTGGTTATTTTCAGATTACATACAGGTTTTAGTCCTTGTGGATTCGACCTCGGTCTTACTGAGTTTATTACTACATCATAACCCTATACTTGGGGTGTGAACAAGTTTTTGGCGCCGTTGCCGGGGACTGACGGTTACGTTTTTCTGAAATTAAATAGTTTTAGAATTATGTTAAGATTAAGATTCTCTAACTTTAGGATTAGGTTCTTATTTTTCTCATTTTTAGAAACTAACCTAACTTTCTTGTTTTGTAGGATTATGAGTTAGACTCTCTAAAGTGGTAACCTCTGTCTAATTTTTACTTTTTCTGGTTTTAGGCTTAGGGTTTTATTTAATTTTTAAAAACTTTCTAATTTTAGGTTTTCTTTTATTTTTAGAATTAACTTACTTCTTGTTTTTAGGTTTTGTAGGAACTTTATAACTTTAGAAACTAATTTATTTTGTTTTCTCTTGCAGGATTTTAATATAGAACTCCAATTTGATAATTTCCTTCTAACTTCTCCTCCTCTTACTTTTCATACTGTTGTAGGATCTTTTCTTTTATTTTTCTTAGGATTAGATTTAGAGTTAGGGTCTCACCATGTATATGCACAAGTGGGAGCGCCGGTATGCTGAGAAGAATAATATATATTAGGATGATGATTATGATAGAAATCAACCTATGTCTTAAAACTTTTCTGAAACTATCATCGAGAACCAACCAGAATATAATGATCCATCGGTTAAGAAGTCCTTACGGGATCATATACAGGAGAACAATTACACTCCACGGATTAACAAAACAGCATATAAGTGTTGGGGTTATCATAATTATGGGAGTAAGGACTATTATTACCCATCAGCTAAGAAGAAAACAATGCGTGATTATATTATGAGTGATAATAAGTATTACCAACCATCAGATTCTCCCACCTGTGATCCGTATGACTATAACCAGTGAAAACATCAACATTGGAGAGATGAACCGCCGATTGATTTTAACGATTACTCCCTTGGATGCCCTACTTATGAGACTCAACCGGAAATAATCCAAGAGGAGTCAATTCAAAAACACATAAGTGCTTAAGAACAATTCAACGAATATGTCACACAAGAAATCGCAGATATGACAAAATCATTAAAGGTGATTGAAACTATCATTCAAGAGCGTCAGTCGCATCTTAATGAGGAAGAGGCTGGTTCATATCAACTTCAACCTAATCCAGAAATACCATGCGAGGAAAGTGACCCTAGCTCACTTTTGAAAATTTTTAAAATTTGGAATGAAGAGTTGGACTGTGTTAATAAGCATATGATTCAATTCCTTGATGAGTCAGTCTCGATGACGGTTCAAAAGAATGATCAAGAGACGTAGATGTCGTTCAAATACAATGATATTGACACACTTCACTCACATGACACACCTGATTTTAATGATGAAGAAGATGTTAGTTTATTCGAACCTCAACCCAATCTAAAAATGAAATGTAAGGAAAGTGATCTCATACCAAGTGTGCACTACTGCATGGAATTAGACAATGATGCGTATTGGGATGACTATTATGAATGTGCAGCCCAAATTCTCCTAGAATCAATCTCAAGTTTGGTCCAGGTCAATGATCAAGACGTACACGAAGTGGTCGGTCATAATGAGTCACTCCTCTCACCTGACATGTCTGATTTAAAAGTGGAGGATGAGCCCCTTACAACCGACCCTTCTAATTCTCATCAAACATGTTTGGACCAGTCCTTTGAATCGAATGATGATGTGATTTGGAAGAAGAACGAGTTGCTCGCTACAACTCTGGAATTTGAAACCACTCAGTTGAGGCCACCATCTAAGTTATACACGTTTGACAATTTAACGCCTCGATTGAGTAGTTTCAATGAATAGAGTGATCACATCGATGCTTCCCCTATTGATATTCAATCTGTCTGTGCAGGACTGGAGTAAGAGAGCGTACCTCCATCAACATTCAAGGACGATGGATTCCTTGGGCAGATCATCATGAGCTCCAATGTGGAAAATAAGTCACGCTCAGCTGAATTTCCCAACTCTTTGGAAGATTGCTTGACATATTTTACAGATTCAAACGATCCAATATTAAAGACAAGGTGGATTCCTCACAAGACAATACCTCAGTAGATGTCATGGACCGAGAGAACCCTCATTCTGAAGCCCCTCATTCCCTAGACCCTAAATGTTTACTATTAAAGAAAGAGGAATTAAAAATTGAACCGAAGTCTGAAATTTCGAAATATGTTGAGACTACATTACTTCCTGAGAATTTTTCTGAATTTTATTTACCTGTAGTCTCCAATTCACCATGGGGTACTAACTTTGAAACTTACTTTATCACAGGTGAATCATATATACTTTGGATACTTCAGAAATTTAAAAGGAAATCTTATGTTGAGGTCCATAAATTTTTCTGAAAATTCATGCTCCAGGGCATTCAAGCCTATTGAAAAAAAGGCTTTTGGATGATCTTGTTGAGAAACCTATTGAGAAATTTATCAAGATACTGGCCGAAAGAGGAACCTCGTAGCATGACTGAGTAGTTTTTCCCTACTTTCATAGGACTATAGTAGTTTTCTTATGTCGTTTTAAGTTAGATGGTTTTATGCCACTAGTTAGTTTGCTTCCCAGTTGTTTTAGGATAGTTTGCTTTCACTCTTGTGTTGACCCCGCTCTCAAGCTGATATCTCTTTAGAAAGGCCGTTCAATTACCTCATCAGGTACTATCTTTCCATCATTTCTCTTTTACTTTCGTTGTATCATGTGCATTGCATGCTTATTTCCTTTACATTGAGGATAATGTAAATTTTAGGTTGGGGGTGGGAGATTAGGTTACCTAATCAGTATTTTCTGATTTTAAGCAAAAATCGTGAATTTTTTTTAAATTTTTTTGGAAATTCTTGTGCATTCGAAGTGATTTTGATGGTCATCGTTGATTTAAAATATAAGATGCGAAGTGTTGGGGATTTACATATCTTGGATTTAGCTGTTTGATAGATTCCACAGTTGAGTTCGAATTATCAATCCATGATTAGAAGTTTTAAACATTGATTGAATCATGATTTCACATGTCACATCTCGCTTACACATTGAGATTTCAGTACGATATTGAATGATTAACTTGGTAATCACTAAGTATGAAAGGAACCAGCCTGAGAAATTTTACCATCATGTTTATAAAGAAGAATTGAAAGGGTTGGGCGAATGATCTTCATCATCGGTTTGCTCCCTATAGGTGAGGATTTGATTTCCCTTCTTGGCTCTACTCAATAGATGTGGTTATGGGCGAACGGTCTTCACCATAGGTCTGCTCCCTATAGGTGAGGGTTCGATTCCCCAAGGTTAACACGACGTGAAAACTGTTGATAAAAAAGAAAGAAAGAAATTGAACTGTAAGGCAAGTTTTATTTTGGTTCAGTTATTCGGAGTATTCCTTTTGGTTATCAATGTTATCATGAAGATTGACGATCAGACCTTTAATTGTGCCAAGTCAAGGTTACACTATACACCCATGAAACTCAATGTTTAGACTTTCTCTAATGGATGCATTAATGCTTTGAACTTGACTATGAAGTTTACCATGCGCTTGAGTCCAGGAAAAAGTAATGCTCAACATTCATGAATCTTAGAATTCTAGTATCTGGATTGTTTTTCATAAATCACTCGAGTTTATAGAAATTGTCCTGAAATTCTCAACTTATTTTTTGCATGCTTTGCTCTAGACTAGCAAAATGTTGGTTGGGGGTTGTGTTGAGGGTCAAATATTGTATATCAGACCCCAGTTCTTACCTAATTTTACGAGCATGATATTGTTTAATGCTTTATTTTAATTGTGTTTGTGTTGCAAGACGAATTTAGGAGCCTGGACTGAAAAGGGTGCTAAAAGTATGGATTTAGCACTCACAAGTCACCAAGGTAAGGGACGGACCCCAGGAGTCTGAGATCGAAGAAAGTAAATCTGAGAAAATCATGTCACTCACGTTAAATGGGCCTGAAAATCGTCCAGAATGCAAGATCACAGGGTTTTCACCATCCGTTTGGTTCGAAACTTTATATATGGCCTGAGGACCATAAATTAACCGTACACGTCAAATTTCAGCCATTAGATCCTTGTAGAAGAGGCCCAACGGACAGATCATTCACTAAATCTCTGATTTGGGGCCCACCTGATATCTGGATGTTCTTAAATTTTGGTGTCAACCCCTTATATTATATGGCAAACAGAATGGATGGAGCAGATTTCACATATACATCAAGGTGGGGCCCACTTTACGTAAGTGAAGTGCACAGAGGTTGTGCACTCATCATGCACCAAAAGCAAGGAACGGGTCAGCGCACGCTGACCCGTCTCCTTCCACCTCTCTCTGCGTAAAAAACAAACCGAAGGACGCTAGTCCGTCGATTTTGAGTAATGGGGCCCACCCATCATCCATTTTGATGATCTGAGCCGTCCATTACATCTCTGGGGTATGTGTAACCCTCGCCTAGGTGGACTTTTGGCCCAATACAAGTTTATGCACGTGGATCATTGAAGAACACAAGATTAACAGTGAGTTGGTTTGATACAGTGGACCACACCAAAACTCGATAAAAACCACTCCTTACCGACTGATTTTTCACTAGGAATATAATGAACGGGTCAGATTTCTCAGAAAACATCACTGTGGGGCCCACCGAATACGTCAGATTTTCAACCGGCTGCACTATCTCTCCTCTGAACTGAGGAGGAAAACCCCATCAAATCTCCTCCTTTCCGACTTAAGAGGAATATGCCTTCTTCAAGGTAGTCAAGTTTCTACAAACCTCAAACTTACCCTTGAGTAATGCCTTAGTCATCATATCTGACCCATTGTCGTCCGTGTGGACCTGCTCAAGTTGTAACACCTCATGTTCCAAAGTATCCTTGATCCAGTGATACCGAATCTCTATGTGCTTCGACTTGGAGTGCTGACTTGGATTCTTGCTCAAGTGTATAACACTTTGACTATTACAATAGACCACGTGCTGCTCCTGCTTCAGGCTAAGTTCTTGTAGAAACCTCTTCATCTAAAGCATCTCTTTACATGCCTCTGTGACTATAATGTATACGACCTTTGTTGTCACAATGCTACAATCTTCTGTAGCTTGCTCAGCCAAGAGACCGCTCCTCCTACAAATGTGAACATGAACCCCGATGTAGACTTCTTTGAGTCTATGTCATCTGCCATATTTGTATTTGTGTAGCCCTCTAACACAAGTTTTTCCTCACCATAGCATAGGCTCAACCTGGATGAGCCTCTTAGATACTATAGTATCCATTTCACCATATCATAGGTGTGGTTATTATGCAAGGATCTTATGTTCTCTTACATAGCTTTCAATCACTCCCCTTTATGCTCTCGGCTAGGACCTCAGAATAATCTTCTGGCTCTCTCCCATCAGTGAGCATAATATACTCATGTGGTGAGTGTCTCTTAGACAGTTGTCTGTCTCAATAACCTCCTTACTGTGGCTCAATAGGTGGATCAAGTGGGGGCTGCTCCCTTGGTCCATCTTCTGTAGAAACTTCCTCGTCCTCTGCACCTTATTGTACTCCTCCGTCATCAAGCACCACGGGAGGAATTACCAGATGCATGTCCTCTAGCTCACCTGAACTAGGTTGGTTCTCCTCTAGCTTACCAATGTCTTCTATACACTGATCTTCAGAGAAAACCACATCTTTGCTGCTGACAAACTTCTTCTCGATCAGATCCCACAATCTGTAACCGAAATTTTCATCACCGTACCCCAGGAATACACATTTCTTGATCTTCATATCGAGCTTCGACCTCTCGTCCTTTGGTATGTGAACGGATGCTTTGCATCCAAACACCCTGAGATGACTGTACGATAGATCTTGTCCAGTCCACACCTTCACGGGTACTTCTCCATTCAACGGGGCTAATGGAGACTTGTTTATTAAATACACTACCATGTGCATTGCTTCTCCCCAGAATGTCGACAACTTTGCATGAGATAACATGCATCTGATTCTCTCTATAATGGTGGGATTCATTCGCTCAGTCACACCATTATGCTGGAGGGTCTTGGGAACCGTCTGTTCATGCCGTATACCCAGTGACTTACAATACTCATGGAAGTCACCAATGTATTCACCACCATTGTCAGTGCAGATGCACTTCAATGGTCTACCTATCTCTCTCTCGATCATAACATGAAACAATTTAAATACACCAAAGACTTCATCCTTGGATTTTAAAGAATAAACTCAAACCCTCCTAGATGTATCATCTATAAAAGTGACAAAATACAATGCATCACTCAAGATTTTTGTCCTCATAGGACCACAAACATCAGAATAAATCAAATCTAATGCATGTATTTTATTAACATGAGAAACAGATTTAACAAATGAAACTATATGTTGTTTCCCTGATAAACAATCAATACAGGTTTCGAGAGGTATACCTGTCACGTTTGGAAGGAGCCGCTTCCTTGCTAGAAGCTGAAGCCCTTTTTTACTCATGTGGCCTAGACGCCTGTGCCACATGTCAATAGTTAAATCTTCTGTTGCGTTCAACCCACCCTTGCATACACTGACACTTATCTTGTACAGGGTGCAACACTTCTTTCCTCTGGCTGCGATCAACGAACCCTTAATGAGCTTCCAGCACCTACCAGTAAAACGACTTTCATACCCATCATCATCCAACCTTTCCTTCAACATCAAGTTGAGGCGAAGGTCTGGGATATGCCTTACATCCCTGAGAACCAATGTGCAGTCCACATCGGTTTTTAAATAAATATCACTGACCCCTACGATCTTTAATACGTCAGAATTTTCCATCTTCACGGTCCTAAAGTCACCTGACTTGTAGCTTGTGAAGAAGTCCCTGCGTAGAGTCGCATGAAACGAGACTTGCGAGAGTCTATCACCCAGTCAGTGTCCTGACTCGTAGCCATGAGACATACATTGTGATCTGCTGAAAGAATAACTACAACGTCGTTATCTGAAGCGACCGCAATGAAATCTGATTCATCTTCCTTCTTCTTTCTTTTTTCCTTCTTGTTGCCACAATTTCAGCATTTAACATCCTTCCTGGTACTCGAATTACCTCTTGATTTATCTTGGGCCTTCTCACCTTTTCTGTTCTTTCCTCTCTCCCATTCTTGTGTCACAAGGGCCTCTTGCTAAGTAGACCCCTAAGATTTTCTCCTTATCTCCTCATTAAAGAGACAACTAGTTACTTGTTCCATGGATACATTTCCATCTAGTGTGGAGTTACTTAGAGACACCACTAATGTCTCCCAACTATCAGGCAATGAGCTAAGCAATAGTAAAGCCTGTAGTTCATCATCCAGGATCATTTTCATAGCGAAAAGTTGGTTCAAAATATTACTGACCTCATTAATGTGCTCAGCCACAGAACCGCTATCTTTGAACTTGAGATTCATAAGTCGTCGTATTAGAAAAATCTTATTGCCAGCAGTCTTCCTCTCATACAGCCCTTGCAGTTTTAGCCATAGGCTAGCGGCTAAGGTCTTCGTAGACACATGGTTAAATACAGAATTTTCCAACCATTGTCTAATAAACCCCACCGCCTTCCGGTCCAATTTCTTACGATCATCATCTGTCATATCCTTTGATTTTGCTGATATGCCTAAGATTGGAGTATACAAATCCTTGCAATAAAGCAAGTCCTCTATCTTAGCCTTCCATATGGTCCAGTTATAACCATTGAGACTGATCATCCTTGATGAGTCACCTTCCATAATTCAGAACCGATCCCACTCCGTTTAATGAACTTAGCTCTGATACCACTTTGTTGGGGGCCTTGCATAAAACCTTAGGATCTAGCCTCCTAAAAACACCAGAATTATGAGATAATAAAGTAATGAAATAAATCAAAGCACAAACCACACGACACAAAAGATTTTTATGTAGAAAATCCTCAAAGAAGTAAAAACCACAGGGCCTCGTCCAGATCAACAATCTACTATCAAGTAGAACATTACAACCGATCACAAGCACACATCGCTTGGATCAAACATTCTTCACTCACGTAGGAGTAGATAAACAATAAGAGAATAAAGAAAAACAGAGAGATTTCACCGATTACGAGGACGTAAAAGCATTGAGATATCGAGTGCATAATAGATCACCTATATGAGCATAACCTCCCTTGCACAAGCTTCCTCTTTCTCTTACACCTTTGATAGCCCTAAACCCTTTAATAAACCCTTACAAAGCTTTAAGAAATCTTCTTGCATTATCTAGAAAGCCATAAGTACCTCATATTTATAGTTTAGGAAACTCCCTTTCACATGGGTGCGAAAACCACCTCAAAATTCCCCAATCCGCACAAAATCACGAAAGCGAATCTATGTAACCTCGACTGGTCGAGTAGTGCCCTCGACTGGTCGAGCGAACCCTCGACCGGTCGAGCGAACCCTCGACCGGTCGAGTGGACCCCTTGACTGGTTGAGCAGCGCGGAGAAAATAAACCCGAAGTCGTTGGAGTTCGAGTCAAGCCAGGCTCTCGACCAGTCGAGCCTGGGGAGAAAACCCCATCATTATGTATATGATATAATATCAAATTATCCATAATTGAGACAATTTAATAATTCATATCGAGTAAGCATTTTCCATTCAATAACTATAACAAAATATACCTATTAGATTATTTAAGTTACACATGCCTATTATAGAAATTGGGCAATACATGTTGATTTACATGAATTTTTAAATGAATAAATAGATTATTAAATAAAAAGATAGAGTATTAAACAAGAATATATATCAATAATTGACTTAACTAAAACATGATAATGATTATGTTATATAATAAGAATTTACAATATTAAGCATGATAAAAAATAACAGTTAAACTAGTGATCTCAAGTATTAATGTAAGCATTTTTTTCACAAGTATCCATGCTACAGATATAACATGCTATTACCATTAAAATAGTGATCCCAAGTATTCATATTAATATAAAATGTAGAAAATTAAATATAATTGATGGTCACGTACATGAGATGATCCTTTCATCTAACCAAAAACATTTGTATTCATGGTATTGAAGGAAAACAACTAACATGATGGTATAAAGTGCATAAAAATTAAGATATCCAATAAATATGTTAACAAAAGTTAAAATAACTAATGAATATGGTCAACATAAAGTGTATAATAGCTTAGATTGATTGTACACAGAGTGCAGTAAAGTTAATATAACTGATGAATATACTAACATAATTATTAATAATCAAATTTATCATTCATTATTTTTGCATCAATCTCAATAAGATAATTAGCATGATAAGACTATATGAATATGTTAAGTGAGTGGAAAAGATCCTTACATTAGTATGATCCTTAGGGAACTGAAAATATGGTTGTTGCAATTCAAAAGGCATGCAAAAAAAAAAAAAACCTAAGGATCAAGTACACTAGTATCATCTTAACTGCATGTTGGAAAGGGCCCAAATAAATTATATCAACATTAAATATTGATTAAAAACTGGCTAATAATCAATTGTAAGTATATAATTAAAAGTAAAGCTAAAATAGGGTCGTTTAACATCCAAAGCTTGATGTAAAAATTATTACTGATCTACATTCAGTAGTCCTCACATTAGCATGATTGTAATCACATGATTGAAAGATTGTAAAAACAAAGTTGTCTTAATCATATATCATAATGTAAAAATAGCTAACACTCATCATCAATGAACCCTATATTACTATCATGTAAACTGCAATATTAAAATATTAATTACATGCTCTGATGTAAAAGTCATCAACATCAGTGGGTCATAAATTAGTATTATCTTAACTACACACTACAATGCAAAATTAACTAACATAAATGGACATCAAATTAGTATTATCTTAACTACATGTCAAGGAGTAAAAAATATCTATATTAGTGGACCTCACATTATTAGAGCAATAATTTATACACCTTATTTGTTAATCACATGAGTCTATGTGTCATGTAGTTGATTAAACCCTTGAAAGTTGAAGACCAAAGATACAAGAGGATGTGAAGCGTTAAGGAGCAAAGAACATGTATATGAGGTGCCTTATTGACCCTGACTCTTGGCCTAAAACAACTCATACTTCTAGATAATCCTAAACATAATATGTAAATCCTTAGTGATCATCCTTTAGCCTTATAAGCCCATTTGGAATATGATAATTTAGGCTATAAGAGGTGCATAGCTGTTATAAATGTAATCACTCCAAAACAATAACTTTTGATTGGTTCTTAATCGATCGGTCTTGATCGATCAAAGGTGCCTGAAAATGTCCAGTAATAAAATGCTTGTCTTATTGAATTTCTTGATGCCATCTAACTGATCTTCGATCCCATCAAATGAGAGTTCGATTGATTGAGAGAGTCATTTTTTGCCATTTCTTTTACCATTGGAATTTGATTTCTTTATATAGTGCTTTCGATTTTTTAGCATTTTCATATGTATTTTTTTTTTTACTCATACCATACACCTTAGACCACTAAATCCATGATATTCAAGTTTTCTTCTTAAGCTTCATCACTCTAATGAGGATTCCAACCTTAATGAAGAAGAAAAGCTTAATCTCCACCATTTTTTAAAGTTTAAACCCAAAGCTCTTGGCAAATCATTTGTTTAAACCTTTGAAGACTCATCTACATGAATCCCCTAGGATTACAATCTCCCATGACTTATAGGAAATTCATTCATCCTCACATCACCTTGTTCACCTTAATGGAACATTGCATAAAAGGTGTTTGATGTTGGAGTTGAAGCACTGACAAACATTGGTATTAACAATCGAGGGATCAATTGAAAAGAGGATTCAAGCATGGGAGAGCTTTAAAGAAGCGATTCAAGAATGGCGTCACAAATGGGCTTAATTTGACAAGTGTCATGTATAAGTCCATACTCTATTTCGTTATGTAGGATTGATGGTAAGTATTTATAACCCAAACTTAATAGGTTCTTGTGTAGGACATAGGCTCTTATGTATAGTCAAATTCACCGGACATGTATGAGAACGTGTTAGTCTCCATGGGAGCCTCTAGTGGGAGTAAATGTAGCTCATTGAATTAAGATTGGGGTTAGTGGTTAGCCAATGAAACCAACAAAAGTTACTCCTAAGAGCCTCTTGCGAGAGTGTATGCTAGATATGTTCTTATATAAGGCCTTGGTCCATGTGTAGGGCTGTAGAGGTTAGAGGATGACCAAATTTAAAACCTTTGATAGTAAATACATGTACATTTAGGGAGAGTACGTCTACCGAGAGTAGAGTAGGAAAATCAAACCACTATACTTGTGTTTTGAATTGATCGAGTACAATTCTATTCATGCTTATGTGATTGTTTGATTAAACTATACGATTGTTTTAATTGAATTGTATACTAGGCAATTAACTTGCAAAGCACACGCAAGCACATTGCCATTTATAGACTAGTTGCTTCATTGTCATATGTATTATACTATATGTGATTAGATCTACTTTGGCTTTAAAGACTTGGTGTTAATTTACCTTATATAGTTTAATTGGTAAATTAGCTTAAGTTAGGCATTTGTGTTTTTAATTAGCATAAATTTTAATAAGTCCTAATCACTCTATTCCCCTCACCTCTAGACATATCCACCATTCTATAGATCTGTCAAGCTTCCGTGCACATGTCATGATAAATGTTTCACACACAATTTCATACATTACGTTCATCTCAATCAAAAGATTAAAACATTAACTATGTGCTACAATACAAAAATAACAAACAACAATGGACTTCAAATAATTATTATTTTAATTGCATTACTAAAAGTTTATTAACCTTAGAGACCTAGCGAAAAAAAATAGTTATCGATTCATATTTAGTTAGCTCCACATCATAGTATGTGATAAATCTTCCTTAAAAAGAATGATTATAACCCTTCAATACCAACCCCATATTAATAGGACTCATTCAATTAACGATTGAACGTCCATTTTCACTGAAATTTAAAGAATAAGAAGATAAAGATAACAAAAGTGGATTGCGTCTTGCCCTCGCATAAGCGAAAATCCAACTAGGTAGGACTTTGTGAGGCCCACCATAATGTATGGGTTTTATTTACGTCGTTCAACCGGTTTGCTAGATCATCTTCGGGTATAAACCCAAAAAAATGAGATAAATCCAAGTCCTAAGTGGACCATGCGATGGGGATTGAATGCACACCATTAAAAACTTCTTAGGAGTTGAATAAGTTTTGGATCAAGAATATCATTGTATTTTTTTTCTTCATCCAGGTTTATGTGACCTTATGAATAGTTTGATGGAAAATAAGCATCATAGTGGCCCTTATGAAGGTTTCAACTATGGGTATCATTATCACTGTTGCTTACTGCGGTGTGGTCAAGTTGAGTTTTAGATCTGCACCATTTTTAAGGTCATACTTGAAAAGGATATGAAAAAATGAATGAACAAAGTGGACAAAACTCATAAATTACAGTGGGCCTTATAGAGCCCCAGCCTAAACGGATTATCGTCAAGGGGGGTAGGACGTAGTTCGCTTTCAAAGATAACATGTATAAAAGATTTATTACACCAACACTAATAATTGCACATGTATCAATAAGAGAACACGAAATAGGAGATATGAGATCGATAATTAAGTCAGGAGAGATAAGTATATCAAGATAAATAGTTGTAACGAGAGAGATAACCCTGCATCTATTTAAAATAGAGGTCTGCCAACGAGAGCAAGAGCCAAAGAGAGGGAAGAGAAGGGGAGACAAAGAGAATGATAAGGGTTAAAGAATTACACACCGATTTAAGAATGAGAGAAGAAGAGGAGAGACACACGATGAGAGTGAGAACTACGGAGATAAAAGAATGAGAGAAAATGAAAAGTGAGTTTAATATGATAATATATGTTATATTGTGGTTATGTAGGATATAATAATTAGATATGCTTTTATCATTTTCAAAATAAGAATTCAAATAAGTATGTCACTCTAATAATAATACTTATGTGACTAATAATTCAATTGGTAGATTTTTTTTATCAATACATATAAGGATAAATGAGTATAAGGAAAAAACCATAAAATATATATGTAAAGTATCTAAATACTGATAACTAAATATTATTTACTAACAATAAATGTCAATAACATATGAACTAGAGATGATACTAAATTTATCATTTAAAAAATAACTATAGTCAAATTATCTAAACAGAAAAATAAATACTTAATTATGCCGACAACATTGCAAGAATAAAATAGAATCGTTAACAAACCTAATGAATGCATGAATAAATTTATCCCACAAGTTGTCTAACAATGATGATTTAGGAAAAATTCAAACCATAAAGGATGTGCGATTAAACTTTTAGTATATCTAACCTATGTTTGTATAAAGTTTCGATAGAAAACTCAGTCTTTAGGGCACGTTTGTTTTTCTATTTACTACTGAAAAATGGTAGTAATAAGTAGTGATAATTCCTTATTGTTATTTGGAAGAGAATAATTCTTTCAAGCATGTACACCTCAATTTGTTTACATTATCTTTTAAAAAAAATGAAAATGAGTGAGAGAGATCTATAGGCCCACCATGTATGTGTTTGGTCACGTTATCTATTCATTTTACTATATCATTTTAGGGCACAACAAAAAATGAGGTAAATTATAAGCTTAAGTGGACCACGCCACATAAAATATGAGAGATAATGACATTTCCATTAAAAGACGAAACCATCCATGGGTCCCACACTACTTGTATTTGTGATCAAACTTATTCATATGATGACATGGGCGTGGATGAAGGGAAAACATAAAAATAAACTCATTCCAAAACTTTTATGGCCCGCAAGAAGTTTTCAATGCTAAGCATTTAACTCCTATTTCTTGTGGTGTATTCCGCTTGTGCTTTGGATCTCCTTTAATTTTAGTCTCTCATGCCCTAAAATGAAATGTAAAAATAAATGGACAATGTGGATCAAACACATACATCATAGTGAGCCCCACAAATTTTACAAGTTCATCCTCAATATTTACATCAAGTTAATCAATTGTCAATGTAGGAGGGGCATGTGGCTATAATTCAAATAATAAATAGTGATCACTTATTACCTCAATTTATAATGGTAAATAGAAAATCAAATACTTACTTATTTACGGAATGAAAATAAATAGACTATGTCATAAAATTATGAAATTATAAGTCTTTATACTTTTCTCAAGCTAAAACAAACCCTAATATTATCACAAATACAAAATCTCTCTAATATTAACTATTTATTTCACCAAAATATTAAAAATGACCAAAACACAATTTAATACAGGTATAACTTTATATGTCATTTGTAAATTAGTCATAATTCACTCAAACAATGTTGAAATTGCATAATATTAGTGTCGCTTGAAACTTAATTTTATAGAATTTATTGAACACACTTCAATCCAATCATAATTTTATATGTCGTTTATAAATTTGACATAATTCAATCAGACAATGTTGTTTAATTGCATGATGTTAGTCCCATTTGAAAGCTAAATCAATTAAGTTTTAATATAATCTAGTGAACTTTTAGACATGATAAAATCATGTCATTTTAACACCATTTGATGCCCCAAGTAGACTACAAAGTAACTGATCTTAAAAATACTAAGCAAGAATTAAATTTGACAACTAAAAACCATTAAAAGATATTAGTACGGAAAAGTCGAGAGTCTTAGCTAAGTGATTCTTTATAATACCATGGATCAACGGTACTAATAGAGCGAATTTGAGGATGATTGTGCCTACTCTAGTCAGTCATTAATGGTGGTATAAAGCTCATTGAAGATGGCAATGATTGTCGGATTATCGCATCTTATACTCCTCACAACTTATCAATGTGACTTTTGATTTCACTTCAATCGGTGGGAGGAAAGGGGATCAAGAATCTTCTTTTTATAATCATTTTTGTAGTGAAAGAGTCATTCCCTTATTAGACTCTCCATTGTCATTCACTCCTCCATGCCTCTCTTCTGATAGCCGAGTATATAAACTCCAGTCTCGAGTTCGAGGGTGTTAGATAAAAAAGAATGAATGTTTAATATTAGTCATCGCTTTCACATTCAAAGTCATAGTCATATTTACATTAATATCAAAATTGGATGCCACCACTTGGGCCTTATAGACCACACATAAGAGTCCAAGAATGGTCTCTTGGACCACCTGAAGCAGGCCCCACATGATTCGCGTACATGTCCAAAAGTGGACAAAAACAATTTACAGTCATACTCTGCAATGTTTTTGCAAGTAACCTACTTTAGGCCCTCACCATAATTTACGTAGTTAGTTGGCCTTGCCTTAAGGCTTTTGAAGCTCATACATGGGGCTACCAGGATCACTCAACCCCTTGGTGAAAAGTGGCTCCATACGAATGCAAGTAGAGCCCGAAGTTGGGCCGGACCCCAATCTGATGTAGATTTTCTGCTTTGTATTTTAATTTTTTCTCAACCTTTCTGGCAGGCCCACTGCCCATGTGTCCCACCCTACTATACCAAGGCCTTCTTGGCCATGTACTGGAGGATGTGGGGTCCACTGATTATGGATCCCACCCTTATGCCATGAACAATCCACATCGTTCATCCATATGTTAGGTGGGTTGCACCGTAAAACCCACCATATTGTATGTGTTTTTATCCATGCTGACAACCGATCAACAAGGTGAGCCCATGGTTGTGGACCCACATTGACCATATGATCAGATTGGTGGGGCCCACTCCGCCCAAAAATAAAACATATCCAAACTTAAGTGGGGCACACCACGTGAAAATATGGGAAGTGAATGCCTACTATTGAAACAGCTTGGGCCTGCCATGAGCAGGCCCATTGCAAAGTATATGTTGTATATTTATGCCTTCCATCTATCTTAATAGAACCATCTAGGGACTTAAGCCTGAAATTACGGGATATCCAAATCTAAGTGGAGTTCGCCTTTGAGGAATAATGTTGATCGAGCAATGGCCACTGAAACTTTACATGGCCTACCGTGATGTTTTTGTGCCATTCAAACGTTTAATAATTGAAGCCCACATGATCAGGCCCACTTTTAGATTTGGACATGAAAATTTGTGGCCCACCTCGGAGGTACTTAGGCCCATTTGATGTATATGCTTTACTTCAACAATGTTCATTCACCTTATAGCTCATTTTAGTAGTTGGGCCTAAATAGAGCCAAGCCTAAACTCAAGTGGACCATATGAAAGGAAAAGTGAGAATGGACTTGGCATGCCTTGTTTGGACCCAATTGTTGTGATGTCTATGTTGGGCCAGGCTAGGCCCATTGGATTGATGAGGTGTTAGGACCCTTTTTACACTGACATGATCGAGAGGAGATGAGGTGTAACGAGCCTACCTATTGTCAAGTTCGGGTTGGCGAACCACTTGAGGGTGTATGACGTATTCTCGACTACTGAGAATGGGTAGGGTGAAACAAATATAAGCCCCATTACAGGCCAGGTAGTGGTGTTCCATTGTTGAGGTTGGATGAGATGGGGTGTGATGAGCCCAGAATGTCTCATTAGCAAATGTGTCCCACACATCGTTGAAACTGGATTGATGAGCACAACCTAGGCGTGTGCAACACCATGTCTTGTATAGGACAAGTAGTGGATGGGTTTGTAAGTGCATATGTTTGTCAATCACATAGGTCAATGTGTCAGTGAGTCGATTGAGTCCTTTGGAAGTTGAAGACTGAAGACACATGAAGACTTAAATCATCAAGAAGTGAAGAAACATGTAAACAAAGGTACTTTGGTAATACTAGCCTTAGACTCCTTTAGGTCCAAACAACCTTAACCTCCAGATAATCCATTCTCCAATAGGTAAATCTTTGCTTGATCAACCCATAGCCTTAGAACCTTAATTCGATCATGCTAAGATAGGATTTAAAGGTTTAGATTTGTTGTAAATCAATACCCCAAAATAGTAGAACTCTTGGTATTTTCGAGTAGATCTCGATCCTATCGATAGGACTCGATAGTATCGAAGAGTCTACTCGATATGATTAAACATTAACAAAATTTATCAAGTAGCAAACTACCTAATTCGAGAATTATTCAATACTATTGAAGGCTTGTTCGATCCAGTCGATAGAGCTATTATTTGCCCATTTTATAGCCATTGCAAATCTTTTTTATATATTGGCATCAGACCTTGGACTTTTGATGAGTTTTTTTGTAGAAGTAGAGCTTAGGTGTTTCCACATTTCATATCCCTCTCCTAGACTACATACCAAAGAGTTCCATGTTATTGTCATGAGCGGTTAAAAAAGAGAAATTATAGGAATCTGTTTTTAATGTAAAATCCCATACTTCAAAGGTCAACCACGATTTCAGCCATAGACATTGTATAGCCTAGAATAGCTTCCTAAAATTCCTCTCTGTATCTATATACATTGTACTCAATTCTAAAGGAAATATACAAAAAAAGAAAAACCTTCCAGTTCCACACATGTCATCTTAGAAGTGATTAATAGCTCTAATGAGCATTCCAAGTTTCATTATGAAGCTGTACATAAGATGAGCTCGCCCTTTTTCTAAAGATTAGACACAGACATATAGGTAAATATGTCTGAATATTCTTTAAAACACCCATTTACGTGAATCCCCTTGTTGAAACCAACTATCCCATAGTTGTAAGAAATTTAACCTCTCTCTCATTACCTTTTTATCTCATTAGGAAGATTGTTACCGATAGCAAATTCAAGAAAGTAGAAAAAGATAGACTTCAAAGATCGGGGGAGAAAAAAAGAAGCAGATTCAAAATTAAAGAAGCATGTCTACAAAGGCGTAAAAATGGGGCTCAATCCAAGTAAGGGTTATTACTTAAAGTCCATCGTGTACTCCTTTCATGTGTGGAATTGAGTATAGAGTTTGAAACACAAACTTGAATTCGCTGAACACAGGTGTATACGTGTTAGTCTTTTTGGGAGCCTCTAATGGGACTGTGCATATATCTTTGGATTATGACCACGTCAATTCTACATGAGCTAATAGAAAACCTAGTAAGTCTCTATGGGAGCCACCGATATGGGTAAAAACATGGTCCACCGATACGGGTGTGTACATGTTCCACAAGCACGGGTGTATACGTGTAGATTCTTGTGTAGGACTAAAGGTTTGTAGTGAACCTATTAAAAGCCATTGTAAAGATTTGTGGTGAAACTATTGAAAACCATTTAGATAGTGAAATCGGTACAGTCGAGTTTGAGTGTGTCTCCCGGAAGTGTAGTGTTCACACTCCAAGTATAGGGTTGTGATGTAGTTATAATCTCGGTAAGACCGAAGTCGAATCCACAGGGACTGAACCTTTTATGTAATCTGAAAGTAACTTGAACTAGAACTAGGCGAAGATGTAATCTAAATCAGGAAGAATTAAAGGAATAATTGTGAATAGATTAATTAAAATCTAATAAAATTAAAGGTGAGAAACTAGGATGCCAAGGATCCACTTGTAGAGATCAGAGAGATCTATGCTTGATTCACGAACACAACTGGAATCAGAGTCCCATCTTCATCTAGTTGAAAGATATCACATTAAAAACCAAAGCTGAACTTCCTTTGATCTAGTTTTCAAAAGATGAGAGGTATGAGAATTAGAATTGATTCCATCACAAAACCATGCCCATGAGACAAAGCAAACAACAAAATTTAGCCAATCCACATCCAATCTAAGGATGTATGAATGTTAGGAAGGATTCCATCATCCAACTATGCCCAGGAGACGACGGTGAACAACAGGGTTCCCAAATTCACAAACCCTATAATGCTAAGAACATGCTCAAACCTATCATAGATCCATTGTAATTTAAGTCATAGCAAATCATTAAAAACTGAAAGCATTCTTATTAATCAAACTATAATCAAAGAGAGTTCAAGTAACATGAATTAAGCCGTAGAACCAATCCCATCACACTACAAGCTTCACCTCTTAGCCCTAGCTAAGAGGTTTAACCTGACATGATTAGGCTAGTTCTCTCCCAAAATCTTAAGAAAAACAGTAAAAACAGGAAAGAAAACTCTAATTATCTCTCTCTTGTGCACCAACGTCCCTAGGATATGATGATTTCATCTCTCACGTTCTCTCTTTCTTATAGGTAATGCAGGCGGAGAAAAGGCGTGCTAGTGTGCGTAGATTATCTGGAGTCAGTTTTGTGCATAAGTTTACGCAGCAGAAGGAGGTGTGTGCGTAGCCTTTACGCACCCCGTTTGCATATATAATGAAAACACAAGAATTCCGCTCTTCCTTCCCAGAAGGCTAACGTCTCTTTAGATGGTTTTGAGAGGTCTATAAGATGGACGGTCCGGATTATTGATCGGATCCACAGAAGTGGGCCACGTCGGTCGTGAAAACTGGCAGCGGGGAACATTTCTTACGCACGTTACTGCGCTGGGCTGCTCGATGGGCCCCTGATCAGCACTGAAGAATAAATCCACTCCGTCCAATGTATTCACGTCGAAAAAAAATTCAGATATGGACTTTTTTGGATTAGATTCGGTGTGGCCCACCATAGTTTTTATTATACCGTCCGACCTGCGTTTGATCGATATTTTCCTGTGTGTGAGTGCATGGTTGCAGATGGTCATCATGGCTAGGTTCAACGATCCCCCGTGGATGCATTGGATGGCTCGGATCATCCGTTTGAATGGTGAAGGTGGGCCTCACATCCTCCCAGCGAACGGACTGCGTGAAGGAAGAAGAACGAAATTTCTTCTTTCCTTCTTTGTCGGTCAAGAGATGGTTTGACCGTCTCTGCATTGCTGTGCATGGCTAGTGCACTTATGCACTATGCACACCTAACTCAGGTGGGGTCCACGATGATGGTTCTAGGAAATCTGCTCCGTCCATCCATCTTGTCTCCTCATATAATGGGTTGAGACCAAATTTTAAGCATATCCAGATCTCAGGTTGGCCCAAAATAAACGTTTTATGGGCTGATCTGTCCTTTGGGCCACTTCTACAGGGATCCAAGAGCTGAAATTCTATATATATGGTTAATTTATGGTCCTCATGCCAAACATAAAGTTTCGAGCCGAACGGATGGTGAGAACCCTGTGATCGTGCATTCAGGATGACCTTCAGGCCTCTTTAGCGTGAAACCCGTGATTTTCTTGAATCTCAGCTGTGTAAATTCTTCGATCTCGGTCCCCTGGAGTCCGTCCCTTGCCTTGGTGACTTTCAAGAATTAAATCCATACTTTTAGTACCATTTTTTCAGTCCAGGCTCCTAAATTCACCTTGCAACATAAACACGAGTAAAATAGGCCGTTAAACAGTATCATGCTCATAAAATCAGGTAATAACTGGGGTCTAATATGCAATATTTGACCTTCAACACAACTCTCAACCAGCATTTTTCTAGTCCCGAGCAAAGTATGTGAAAAATAAGTTGAGAATTACAAGACAATTTTCATGAACTCAAGTGATTTTTGAAAAACAATCCAAATACTATAATTCTAAGATTTACGAATGTTGGCATTACTCTCTCCTAGACTCAAGTGCACAGTAACTTCATAATCAAGTTCAAAATATTAATCCACCAATTAGAAAACTTCTAAACATTAAGATCCATGGGTGTATAGTGTAATATTGGCTTATCAACATTAAGATTCACTTCTCTATTTCATGATGTCATTGGTAACCAACAAGAGAATTCAAGAGAGTAATATGCAATATTTGACCCTCAACATGTAGTAGGTAATCGATACACTATATATTATTTTGTTTGTGATTGTTTATGTGAATGCATTTCTATTCTTGCTTGTAATTGAATTTGTTTAATTCATACGGATGTATGATTAGAGTGTATGCTAGGCACTTAATTTGTAACACACAAAATTGATATTTCATATCTCACCTCATAGGTTTTTTTTTTTAACACACGCACACACACCCCACACACTCACGCTGGTGGAATTTCACCTCCTATGGGTACTTGAACCCTTAACCGGGAGTTGAAACTCCTGAGAGTCTACCACCCGAGCATGAGTAAGGACCCAAAGGCTAATTGCTCAATTAGTTGAGTCATTTATAGCTTATGATCTTAGACCATTTACCCTTTGTGGATTAATTAAATTAAAATTGATAAACATTTTAAATTGATCCTATTCACCCACCTCTAAGACTTAACCATAATGATAAGTTATGCAAGCTTCCACGTAGTGTGGTGTTGTCATAGACAACTAATGTCATTTCAGAGTTGGACCATATTGAGGGGATGGTGCCAAAGAGACATTACTACTCTACACGACAATGCTGATTTCAATAGAGTCGACATGCAAGTGTTGTATGCATATTTACATGTATAACACTCTATTAGTTGGCACGTATTCTTGATATGCAGACCTTATCTACCGGGCCACGATCTCCAATGGGTATGGGACTATTCGGGATCAGGAGTCTACTACCTTAGGATCACTTCGCACTATGACACCCAAATACACTCTTGCATATTGTATTAATCCTGTTATAACATGTTCACATTGATATTATGTATATTTATAAGTTGATTAAAGAAGGCCCCAGATAAGCCATACTTGCCTTTCGGCGCGCAAGTTGCCCCAATAAGCGTTGGGCTCATCACTATGTTCCTTTCTTTTCAGGGTGGCGTTACCAACCATCGGAACGGGATAGATAGATCTCTTTTACTGTTTTCTTTTAGGGCCCGTTTGGCCGGGTGGATTGGAAAGGATTGAATGGTATTAGGGTAGATGGCATGGATTTCTAGGTAATAATGGTGTTGTCAGTGGATTGTCTTCAGATCCATGGGATTGCTATATCCAGACCGTTTGGCATAAGGGTGCACACGGTTTGGTTTGGACCGGTTCTAGGGTGAAACTGGAACCGAACCGTTCCTAACGGTTCTGGAAAATTTGGAACCGGAACCGGACCGTTGGCACCCTAGAACTGAACCGGAACCGAATCGTTAAAATTGGTTAGGTTCCGGTTCGGTTCCACAGTTCTGGGCTTTTTATAATCCAGCCCAATTACATGTTTAATTTTATTATCTAGCCCATGTCGATTCATGTTGTAGTCCATTTGATGAATGATTTAGATATTGTATAAGGTATGAAAAAATACATTTATGAAAATAATTAAATGGTGCATTATAAACCATAAATTATAAGTCAAATATGGAAACAATCAAAGGATTCTTGGTTCGGTTCTAGGTTCGGTTCCACGGTTCGGTTCCACGGTTTGGTTCTATGGATCGGATCCACGGTTCGGTTCTACATACCCCCAAACCGAGAACCGAACCGATGTTAACGGTTCTTTAATTTTTAAAATCGGAACCGGAACCGGTGCACTCTAGAACCGGACCAAACCGGACCGTTTGGCCGGTTCTGGTCCAGTTCCACGGTTCTACCGGTTAAATGTGCACCCCTAGTTTGGCATGCCTGACCAATCCGAAGATTAAACCTTCCCATCCCTTTCAATCCCACGAACCAAACACGTTCCGAGCAACTTTGAACAGATTAGGGTGGATTGGATGGGATTTAAAGGTAATGATGATGTTGTCGGTGGATTGTCTTGAGATACATGGGATTGGGATCCGATCACCGACTCTGTTTTGGGTCGCGCGGCCATTCCCGGGATTCAACTTCCAATCCCTTCCAATTCGACCGGTCAAACAGGTTGTCACGCCCCAAACATGAAAATCGGATTCACAGGAATCCCGATCACCGAATCCGGTGCCGACAGCCTCCGTAGTACCCCATTCTCGGCTCCTAGCATCCATACGCCAGGTTCCGATTCTGGGATCCTACGAGGATTTATTATTATTTTTTCCTGTACATTTAACTTGTAATAAGCATAACCACAAGATTACCCAATTCAAAAAGGCAACATCAACATTATCACATATCCACTAATATAAACTTTGAATACATTGCTGAGAGGGAAGTACATATGTCAAAATCGAAGCTCCAGAAGACAGCTGCATGCTCCATGCTCAACTCCGATGCAACCTAACCTCACCTGCACGCATCTATCGTGCATAAGCTTATAGAAAGCTTAGAGGGTAGTGTAAGTGTGTGCACAAGGTAAGTGCCAGGTATTCAATACAATACCATAATCATACAATACCGAAAATACTGGTAATCCATAAATCGAATGATATCAGAATAAGCAGAAATACTGACAAGACATAAGTCATACGATAATAGAGTAAGCGGAAGTATGGACAAGTTCATAAGTCAATCAATATTAGAATATGTAATATAGAATAACTATGTAATAAGGAGTCATAAAGGGTCAAATATCATATGCCGAGGATGCAATGCAATATACAAATCCTGCTAAGTCTGTTTAGGCCATAAAGTGCAGAAACATAGCAACCCAAAATGTCATATGCCTGCAGATGTAATGCAATATGCGATGTGAATGGAATGACCATGCTGGAGTGTAAAGTCAGGATGATAGTACATAGTATCGCAGGCTACGGGGTCTACGACAAGGGACTTCTATACAAACCAGTCTCATACCTAAATTTGGATAGTCAGACACAACGTGGTAAACTCCTGATCTCAGGTTAGTCGCGCGCCCAACCGAAATCCTTATCATAACGAAGGTACACAACAATAGTTGCACGCCACCAGCCCGAGTGGATAGTCAAATAATGAATGAATGAGCATACAACTCCTACTCAATAAGTCCACATATCAATACAGTTCCTCTCTGGGAAATCACCCGGGTCTATTACACTCCAAACCAAATTACCGCCCCATCGCGCGCGACAAGGTGAGTGGAAGAGACCTCACTATCCTCCTGCCAATATCGAGCCCGGCTCATCGATAGCGGATCCATTCCTCGAGCTGGTCAGACTTAGCCTAGCATTGCCCCCTCCTCTCAAGCAGGTAAGGCCGTACCCCCTTCCAACCGATCATGACACAGTAGGAGACGCGGCCTAATTGTATACGGCCCTCATTCGCTTATGCATCCACTCAATCTAGACGTTGGAGCAACCTCTGGAACCAAGAGGGCTCTGAAACTTTCACCTAAGGATATCTATAGCACCCCATATAGAATAAATTTCTTGTGTCCTATCTGGCCATCCACGAAATACTGGTGGAGGCTACAGCCCTAATGTCACTAGGGCATATGGTGGTCATGTCACACAAATGCGAGATGCATGAGTCATACAGTCCAATCATGCATCACTCCTATGCATGTCATGCTCTCATGTGGGGTAACTCCGCCTATCAGGGAGCCCTATGAACAACCTGCCCTATGGCATATGCAATGGTCAATCACATCTCATAACAAACAGGCAGATGATGCGTATGTGCAGGTATCATGATGCTAAGCAGTTACATACTCATAATCAGTATCAATAACCGGCACCGACAATTAGCATCGACAATGTGGACATTTAACCAACATTGTTCCCAAAGAGTGGCCCACATAGAGCCTAACATATAGTGGACCTATGGCCTCACACAAGGGCCTAGAACACATCACGATGGGCCTCAAATATGGGCCGCATATACATCACATTGGGCCTCAAACACGGGTCGCATATATATATCATATAGGTCTCGACGATCGAAATCGACCTTGATATTCGGCCTTAATAATCAGAATTGGTCTATACAATCGGTCTCGACAATCGGCACCAATGATTAGCATCAATAATCGGCACTGATAATCAATATATGAACAAGGCGGGATCCATAGATGAACAATCGATCAACCGTAATATAAAGATCGGCCCTCGACAGTAATTATATCAAATTCGATAGCGCAAAACCATCCATCTATGGTAAATGGGGCCCACTTATTTGGGTTAACCCACTAAGAGAATGATGAGAATGGGCCTAACAAGGCCTAAGGAAAGGTCACAATGTGAACATCCAACCATCATTGCGCATCAATGTGGACATCTAACCAACATTGCTCCCAAGGAGTGGCCCACATCAGAGATTCATACACAACGTATCGGCCACACATACATCACGTTGGGCTCCATTTATGGGCCTCTCGTATATCGTGTTGGGCTTCATACAAGGGCCTCAAACAAATCACAATGGGCCACTCCCATGGGCCTCGAATACATCACAATGGGCCTCGCCCATGAGCCTCTAATACATCACAATGGGCCTTGCCCATGGGCCTCATAATCGTCAAGTGGGTCGCATCAACGGGCCACACCAACGCCAATGGGCCTACATACGTCAAGTGGAGCCATACCAATAGGTCGCACCAATGGGCCCCTAATACATCAAATGGGCCACCACCCATGGGCCTCAAATACATCATAATGGGCCTTGCCCATAGGCCTCAGATGCAAACAGGTGGGCCCCATCATATGGGCCTTATATGCCAGGCAGGTGGGCCTTAAATATATATTACAGGTGGGCCTTAAGTATACATCACAGATGGGCCCTACACATGACCAGGCGGTGTGGATGAATCACATCCATCAAGGTGGGACCAGCAGAAGGACGACGTGGACATAAAATACAAACATCATGGTGGAGTCCTCATCACCGTCCAAACACGTCCAGCACCGTTTAGATCATCTGAACGGTGTGGATAAACAAATGCATCGCGGTGGGGCAGCACGACACCATCCAAACTGCCTAGCACAGATAAACGGAGAAAGTATAATACATACATCAAGGTGGGGTCCTACAGTGGGACGGCTTGGATAAAACCCATACCTCAAGGTGAGGTCCATGCATGTGGACAGTGTGGATCAGCAACACATACATCATACATGGGACCCACAGAACTTGCTGACATCGCAGCAGCTGTCAGCTACGTGAGTCCCATTGTCTCGTGGTGTGGACGGCAAGGATAAAACTCAACCAGCAGTGTCCAACCTGATTGGACAGCTGGATGTAAAACAGATGGACGACATGAGTGTAGAACAGGTGGACGACGTGGATCCATATGTCTAGGTGGTCCCTACTGTCCAGATCATCAAATGGTGTCGGATGGTGTAGATATAAGACGCATACAACACGTATGGGTTCCACACGGAATGGCGGTGTGGATGAAATAAATACATCATGGTGGTCCCATGCTGGCAAAACAGATGGATGGTTTGAATAGATCACATACATCCGAGGTGGGTCCCAGCAAAACAGATGTACAGTGGGAGCCACACCATCTGGACAGATGGCAGAGTGGACATACAATTCATACACCAAGATGGGTCCCATTCCACATGTACAACATGTGTGGGATGGCCCCACATGAGTTGAAAATAGATGGACGGTGTGTGTGAAACACATACATACATCAAGGTGTGCGCCACACAACACACACAGGTTGCAGGGGGGGTCTTACTATCCCCAAATAGATGGACGGCTAGGATGTAAGGCACGTACATCAAGGTGGGTCCCATCCCACATGTGCAGTACGTGTGGGGTGGGCCCCACACAATCTGAAAACATGGCTGGACGGCCTGTATAAACACATGCATTAAGGTGGGGTCTGCACCAAAAGACAGATGGATGGCTGGGGATATACAATACATTCACTGAGGTGGGTCCCACCCCCACACGTGCCACATGTGTGGGGTGGGCCCACACCTCCAAATGGAAGGACGGTTTATATATAAAACATATACATCGCGTTGGTGCCACAACGACTACCAACGGATGGACGGTTTGGATGGATCATATCCATCAAAGTGGGGCACGTGTGGCACCGTCCATATGGACAGTGCAGATGAAACGCATACATAATCGGTGGGTCCCACCAAATCCTGTTGATGTCAATCCTCACCACAGCCGTTGCTGTGTGAGGTACGTCAGCCATTCCACTCATCAGGTGGGTCCCACGCACGTGGGCGACCCCACCCTCCTCTCTCTCATTGTATATATAATATAATATAATATAATATAATATGATATATTATAAAATAATATTATCATGAGTAAATGCCCACCGTCCAGACTCTCTGGACGTTCTGGACGGTGGGGATCTAATGCATAAAACATGGTGTGTCCACACATGTGGCCCACCTCAATAATATATATATATATATATATATATATATATATATAATAATTATTATTATTTTAAAACTAATCCCACCAGCGTCTAAATAGATGGACCGCTGGATGAAATACATACATTGGTGTGGCCCACCGTCCAAGCAATGGACGGTAGGGATCCACACGTGCAAACAATGTGAGGTCCACCATGATATGAACAGCGTGGATATACACCATACATCATGGTCAGGGCCCACCTGGCCTGCTGACGTCTACAGCTGCCAGCTGCATGTGCTGGCCACCGTCCATCAGACGGATCGTCTATATGAAAACAGATGGACAGTGGGGGATACAGATACATCACGGTGGTTTCCACATGCGTGTGGGTCCCACATGCTACTGCGCAACATTAAAAAAAAAATACATATATTACGGTGTGGCCATAGATGCACGGTATTGATATAAACATGTACGTTGTGTTGGGTAAGCCCCACCATTTGGATGGTTTGGAGGAACACTTTCATCCAGGTGGGGTCCACAACACCTTCCAAGCAATCCATCACCGTCCAGATGGTCTGGACGGTGTGGATTTAACACATAAATCATGGCAGACCCCACACCGTCCCAGTTCCTGGACGGGGGAATACAATATATACATCATGGTGGATCCAACGTCCAAGGCAGCTGCAACTGCCTGCTGCATGACCCAGCAAATGAATGGTTTGGATATATACACGCCCAAAAGTGGGTCCACGTCCTTGCCTTGGATGGCCTGGACAAAACCCATTTAAGGGTGGGGTTTTTTCCACCGTCCATCACGTCCAGCAAGTGGACGGACGGCGTGGATTCTATGCATGCATCAGGTGGGTCTAACCGTCCAGATTTGCTGGACGATGTGGATCATACACATCTAGATGGGCTCCACCATGCTGGATAGCATGGATTAACGCATGCATCAGGTGGGCCATACATCAAAAATGAAAAATAGAGGAAGGAAGGAAAAGAGAGAGATAGAGAGAAAGAAAGAGAGACGAATGGAGGAGGGGCCCCGCCACTATGGCCCCCTCAATACAATACATACATCAAGATGGGTCCCACCATGTGGGCCCTAAATCCGCAATCAACTCAAAAAAAAATACAATCACCTTTGATCTTCTTGGACTTCTTCTTTCCTCAATGCATCCCAGAGCTCCAAGGAACGTGATCCAACGGTGGAGATGAGGCTTTGATGGTGGAGATAGGAGGTAGGAAGGTGGGCCACACATGGCTTCTCTCATGGAGAGGTTGAGACGTTGGAGTGCTTGGAGAGTGAGGGAGAGAGATGAGAGAGAGAGAGTTGTAAGAGAGAGAGAGATGGGCGAGTGATGGGTGATGGGTGATGGAAGTGTACTTGGTTGTAAGAGAGTACTGACTTTGGGGTTGCTTATGGATGGGTGAACGGTGATGTGTACTTGACATGAGGTGTGATGTGGTACTTGATTGATAGGATGGGGTGTGATGTGATTGATTTGAAAGATTGCGTTGGTTTTACAAATGTGCGGCGTCTCCTCGAACTGAACGCGGGCCCACATCTCCTGACCTGGGTATCGCCTCGGCACGCGAGATGCGACATCGGAACCACGACGACGGCGCGGTCGCTAGGGTACAAGTTTCAAGTCGAGCCGACTTCAGTATACAGGACTCGGCTTAGGATCGAGCGCAAACGTCGAATAAGGGTTGAAGGTTTCTGAAATTCGACCGGAAAGACTGCAGAAGCCTATAGAATGGTACAGTCTAAGATACGAGGCTTACACGGGCCCTTATAGGCTTGTATATATATACATAGTACTTTAGACACAGCTGTAGTCATGCATTTTAGATATATGCATAGACATAGTGGGTATGATGTATATATGCTTTCATGCAATGTTGTATGGTTAGCATGTATTGTGGTTGATGGTTAACGATTTAAAAAAAAAAAAAAACCCTCCTGTAAACCCAGATTCATACTTCAGAAATTTAGGGTCAGTTTGGATGGTGGGATTAGAAGGAATTAGGGCCTGTTTGGCCGGGCAGATCCCATGGTATTAGGAAGGATAAGATCAATTTTAAGGTAATGATGGTGGTGTCAGTGGATTGTCTTAAGATCCATGGGATTGCTTATATCCCGGGACAAGTTCACTTGGTCTGTTTGGCACGCCCCATATATCCTGTGATTTTACCTTCCAATCCATTCAACCAAGGGATAGAATCAATTTTGAGGTAATGATGGTGATGCCAGTGGATTGTCTTAAGATCCATGGGATTGCTTGTATCCCGAGACAAGTTCAACGGATCTGTTTGGCTCCTTATGCCTATCCAAGGATATTGCCGAACCCATCCTTCCTAATACCATGGGATTTGCCTGGCCAAACAGGCCCTTAGGTAAGATGGGATTTAAAAAACATAATTATTACCCATGGCAGGGATTGTCCCTGTTGGCATGGGATAAAATTAATGCCATGCTTCATTGATAATATAGTGGTACATTGAATGGATATACCCACCATCAGTTGAAATTACTAAGAATAACACACATGTGTTATATCTAAACCGTTCATTTGTTTTGTAACCTCATTTTATGGTATGGACATAAAAACTATGTAGATCCAAAACTTATGTAGCCCCATAGAAGTTTTCAACAATAAGTATTCAATTCCTGTTGCTTTCTATAGTGGGGTCCACTTGAGCTTTGGATTTACCTGAATTTTTGGCCCATGCTCTAAAATAATCTCAATAAATGGGTGAACGGTGTAGATATAGCCCACACATCGTGTTAGGACCTACGCAACTTCCCAAACATTGAGTGAAATTGGCATGAGACCCAATGCAATCCCATTTAATATAATTCCAAGCTTTTCCATTCTTCCTAAACATGGAGTCAAATTGGCACGGGACTAGATGAATCCCATCCCACCTGATCCCTTCTAATCCCACCGCCCAAATTGATTTTAGTGAGATAGTTCGCTAAGACTGGGGCTTGGAAGGAAGTTAATACAACCGACTCCAGCGCTTGGGAAGCTGGAGAGCTCCACCGCCGGAAGCGAGGTGCAATAGCTGTTCATTCCACGCATCCTCTCTCTCTCTCTCTCTCTCTCTCTCTCTCGTGAGAGAGTAATCCCATGCCATATATGAGTGTAACACCCTCTAGCCTTTGGGTGTTACCATGAAAATATAATTTAATATATATGTATGTGGGAACACACATAACCTACACCATATACCATCCGACTTACAAAACTAATCAGAATCACCTTCTAACGAATGAAAACATCATAATTGGTGTGCTACTTAACACCCTAACATGTGATTAATCTCCACCCAAGCCGTTGATTTGAATCAAAACTCACCTAAATCGTTCAATCAAAGAATAATCGATAAAACCCAAATTTTGATGATACAAACCGCTTGATGGGTGGATAACTGGACACCATAACCTCTAATCGACCTATGACCTAAATCCCAACTCTCTACACATGCAAATTAGGGCCAAAACATGACATCCCGTGCATGTGCATGTGAAACAAAAATAGTATATTACAACTGACGTGCACAAAGACATCGGTCGAAAATCTCCCCCATTTCAATTGGAATTCCTGTAACTGAAAAAGACTCACAAAAATGAAAACTTCGATAGATATTTCATCTTGGCCATCCAAATAATCTAAACCCTTCGTTGGAACGATCACAACCATCCATCTGATCAAATCGAGACAGTCCATATCATACTCATGAAAACAAAAAACCACCCCAACGCATCTGTGTTTCTCCCAGTGTGCGAAACTCAAAGCCGTTCAATGAGGACATTTTTTCTGGAAGTTCTCATCACAATCCATGCAAATCATTAGTATGTTGATTTGGACCCTTCAATCAAGTGGGCCTCGTGATTAACATTCCATCAGGTAAATCAGGTCCAATAATCACAACCAGTTTTGTAATCGGGAGTTAACACAAAACAATGTCAGATCGACTTCCGTGCGTATGCTACAAACCTTGTCAACTCGACGCAATCTTGTTTCGAGTTGTCTCGAGAATTGTGCAAGAAAAACCTATAAACACGCAGAATTATGTCAAAACCAAATCCATGATAGCAAGAGAGAGATTCAGCGAGAAAAACAAAAGAGAGTGAGAGAGAGAGGAGGACCGACTCGACCTGAGTCGACCCAATTCGACCGAGTTCGGGGTCTGGCCTATCTGGAAACCTTGTTAAAAGTGATAAAGAGAAAGAAATAAAGGGGAAAGAAGAGGAAAGGTGGGAAGAAAGAAAGAAAGATCAGCGAGTCGAATTACTAAGTTGACTCGTTGAGTTGATTCACTGAGTCTACTTGCTAGCCAATTCGTTGAAAACCACGGGCCGAGTAGGGGAAAACCGGATTTTTGTTTGAGGTAAATTGTTTTATGCGAATTTCTATTTGTGAATTAGTTGTAGCTTTTATTTTTCTTACTTTATTCATCGACTCGTTGGAGTTGTGATCGGGTCAAGCTTAGCCAGATCAAATTTGGACCCAAGCATCATCTAGCTGGAGCCTAAGCGCGTGCACACGATTCCAACAATGTTAGAGGTGATCGGACTCGAAAGGTGAGAATTTTCCTTCAAGCTTTATGACAAATTTCATTGAAAAGTTATAGTTTAATGAATTTGTCATTCGTAGTGAAATTAGTGAAATTACTTAAATGATATGTTTAGATATTTAATTTGTATGTTTTACATGTTGTTATAAACCCTAGTATATTGATTTTGTTCACAATTTGGATTTACTTAACTCAAAATGTGCAATTTTTGGATCATCCATGTGCATAGTTTGCTTGTATGGTGGGAATTTTGAAACAATCCATGATAAGCAATGAGTTGATGAGATTCATAATCTGATTTGAATATTTGAGACGTGTGGCATGATTTTACACGTCAATAACTAAATTTGAAACACGACTCATATAGATGTGTATGGAAAATCATCCATGTAAAGACTATGCGTGGAAATTATTGTGAACTTATATCTTTGGATTATACCTCGAAGCTTAAGTTAGCTAGCCTATATTATTTATGGACTTTATACCATGATGTCTTATGATCTTGTATCCATTTGTGACGTGTCTTGGTACTCTTAAGTGGTATGGTTGACAAACCCTTTGTTTTGTGGTCATGTATGGACTTGTGGTTACAATGATTATTAAATTGATCATAGAGTGATGATTTAAAAGGTCGCTTGGTGAAAAAAGATTTTCATAATTGGTTGTTTGTAAACTGGACTACTAATAAATGATTAGTTAATTATGCATTCATTGCAATTTTTAGATTGCACCAGATGGCTTCGATGTAAGTCACTTGTGATTTTGGGTCATTGTGCAGCCATTCAGTTTTTGAATTTTACTGAATGATTTTGATGTATATCACTTGTGCTTTCGGGCCATTGTATGACCATCCACCTTTTGAGACTTTAGCAGATGACGCTGATATTTGGGTCATTGCACGGCCATCCACTTAAATCGCGGATTTTACTCATATGTTCTAGCTGGATGTGCATCCGTTGGTGCATGCGTTCATGCATCTATGCATTAATCAAGATTGCATTGTGAAATGATTATTCTATTTACCTTGTTTATGTTTGTAAATTATATTAGACTGTGATGATGGATGTGTAATCTGTTGGTGGACCACGAAAGCACATAGAGATAAATCAAGTGAAGTAATTCAATCGCACCAAGCAAATACAACACAAACACACCAATTTCAACATGAAAAAACTCTTTCATGAAAAAAACTACGCCACAAAGCGACAAATAATCACTATGAAAGCAGGAATTACAAGAGTAGAGAGAATACCCGATTCGAACAAGCCTCAAGTCACCTTAAGCTACACCCTTAAAACCCTAAGAACGAATTGAAAAGGCTCTTAGATTGCCCTATTTCCGATTTCCACCCATATTTATAGCAATGGGGAGAATCCTAATCAAAATCAGAAACAAGTCTCACAGATATGCAGGTCTGCGTAAAATCTGCACATACGTTCATTAAGACGTTCGATGGGTCTCGATGTCATTGACAAACCATCGATGGCATCAAACCTCACTTCGATGACATCGACCAAACACCAAAACAGTCCAAAGACAAAACATGGAAATCAGATTTTCTCGATTGCACTTTGATCAGTCTCGATGGCATCGAACAGGTACCTAAACATCCAACAACTAACTGGAGAAATTCTTAATTTATCGATAGGATTGAGCAGTTGTTCAATGGCATCGAACAATGCTTGATGACATCGATAGACCCTGTTGTTGAATCGATTTAAGACATTAACAACAATCTCTACCATGTCTCAAATCTTGAATCTGGTAGCTTCTTGTCCTCTTCTCTCATCTCTGCCTTACATCATAGTTCCATCATTGCTTCTCATGCACAATCCATCCTCCTTTTATGATTTCACTAAGCTTAGAGAAGTTGTACAGAACTTACACTTCTCTACATGAACCAACTTGGTGAGCATGTATGCTGGATTCATGCTGGTGTGAAGCTTCTCTAAAGTCACGCCACCTTCCTCAAGAACCTAGCAGATAAAATGGTGACGAATATCAATATGTTTGGTACGTGAGTGATCAACTGAGTTTTTACCCAAATTGATAGTGCTTTCGCTGTCACAATTAACATGCATGACTTCCTGTTGAAGCTCCAACTAATTTATCATCCCTCTCAACCAAACACCTTCCTTGAATGCCTGTCACTACCATATGCTCTACTTCGGTTGTGCAAAGAGCCACGACAAATTGAATCTTTGACATGTAACTGATCGCTCCACACGCTAGCGCAAATGAGTAACTTGAAGTCGACCTTCTAGAATCCACACTGCCGCATAATATAAATCCACGTACCCAACTAACTTGACCCCTATTTTCTAAAAAAAATAAGATGTAGTCCTTTGTACCTCGAATGTATCGAAGTATCCATTTCATCGCTTTCCAATGTTACTTTTTAAGGTTAGACATGTATCTACTCACAACACCAACCGCATGTGAAATATCCAGTCTTCTTATAGCTGTACGCGAGTCAAACTGAGGCGAGCTAGGCGCATCTCAGCTTGGCTCGGCCAGTAGATAACCCCAGCTTGAACTTGACTCAGCTCGATCCTCGAGCCTGTGTTGCTAGCTCGACTCAGTTTGGTCAGCAGCTCGGGCCAGTTTGAGCCAAGTTTGAGCTTGTTTAGCATTTTCTCAAACAGGTAGAATACATCTTCAATTTCTCACAAAATGTAAAATAGTAACAATATTTTACAAGTATTTCATCAAACACCTGAAGAGCAACATTAAAATCAAACAGCCAAGCGAGTAACATTAAAACAAATGGCTGACATATCCATTCCTTAGTTGCTAACACTTCATTGAGTCATTTCATCAAACACTTGGCGAGCATCATTCATATCAAAATAAGCGAGTCACCGAGCTGATTCGATCCGAGTTGGTTTGAGTTGAGGTTCGATCCGAGTCGAGTCGAGCTAAGGCAAGCTCAAACTCAGCTCAAAATTTTTTTGAGCTCCAAAAATCAGCTCGACTCAGTCCGAATCCAATTTTGAGCTGAGGCTAGTCGAGCGAGCTGACTGACTAACTCGACTCATGTACAACTCTAAGTCTTGTACAAACTATGGAATACATCAAACTGGCAACTGCATTCAAATAAGGCACATGAGACATATCCTATTTTTCTTTATCTATTTTAGGACATTGTTTGAAGATATCTTGAAGTGAGCTGCATGTGGAACGCTAATCGATTATATCTTGTCCATCTCATACTTGATCAATACTTTCTTAAGGTATTCTGCTTATGATAACCAAAGCCTGCTCCTCTTCCTATCTTCGTGTATATAAATGACGAGAACCTTCTTTGCAGCCTCCAGATCTTTCATCTTGAATGTCTCTGATAACTGAGTCTTTAGTACATTGATTTCAGTCATGTTATGACTAACGATCAACATGTCATCAACATAATACACCAAGATAATGAAATTTTCATCACTCAGTGTCTTATAATAGACGTAATGATCTTATTAACTCACAACGAACTTTTGACTTGCCATGAAAAATTAAACTTTTTGTACCACTGCATAGGCGACTGTATCAGGCCATACAATGACCTCTTTAACCTACAAACCTTATTCTCTACCCCTTTTACGTAGTAGCCTTCTGGTTGCTTCGTATAAATCTGATTTTTCAGTTCCCCATTGCAAAAAGTAGTCTTCACGTCCATCTGTTCCAGCTTGAGATTGTACTGGGCAATCAGCACCAATACGAATCTAATAGATACTTACTTTACATTCGGTGCAAATATCTCTGTGAAGTTGATTCCTTTTATCTGAGCATAACCTTTCACTACCAATCTTGCCTTGTATCTATCATATTTCTTCTTAAATATCCACGTGCACGCGATCACTTTATAACCAATGAGAAGCTCCATAAGCTCCCACATCTCATTCTTGTATAATGAGTCCATCTCATTATCAATTGCTACTTTTCACTTTTCTACATTAAGCTCATTAAGAGCCTTTTGAAAAGTAGATAGGTCTCCCTCATATGTAATGAGGGCATATGCGATATTTGAGTCATCCATGTATCTTGTCAGTAACCCGCGATACCGCGGCGGATACCCTTTGTACCTCAGTCTGCGCATCTGTCTCAGCCTGAGTATCACCTATGTTAACCCAATAACCAACTTTTTTGGTTCCTTTTGCTCATTCTTACGGAATAAAAACCCTTTGTCGAATTTGATGTCCCTGCTAATGATGATCTTCCGTGTGACCCAATCATACATCCTGTACCCCTTCACACTACCACCATAGCTAATGAAGATGTACTTTTTACTCTTTGGTGTAGCTTATCTCTCTCAATTGGTGGTACATGAGAGTAAGCTTCATAACAAAACACACGAATCCTGAGTAGTCTACCTTCTGACTACTTTATACTTCTTCTAGAATTTTACAATCAATTGTCGTAGAAGGGGACCGATTCACCAAATAGCAAGCTATGTTAACTGTCTCAGTCTATAGGTCCAACCCAACATTACGTATCAAGCATCGAGCTCTCTCTAAGAGAGTCCAATTCATCTGCTCAGCTACACCATTTTTCTTGGGCATGTGGTGTACTGCATTATGCCTTATTATTCATTCATCCTTGCGGAATTGATTAAATTCAGTTGAAGTAAATTCACTGTCATTATCTGTCCTTAATTCTTTCACTTTTCGCCCTGACTATTTTTCCACCATTGCTTTCCATTACTTGAAATTAGTAAAAATATTAGTTTTATTTTTATGAAATAAACCAATACTTTCCTAAAGTAGATATCAATGAATGTGACAAACCGTGATGACTCTCCAGTGAAAACCACGGGCGACCGACCCCATACATCAAAATACACAATCAAGTACACCCTTACATGCATTTTTCCATATTTAAAAGATAACCTAGATAATTTACCATATATAGAATGCTCACATATATTTAAATAAAAACTTTTAAAAACTAGAATTAAACAATGATTAAAATGTACCTTCATATGTTGTTTTCTCATGTGGTCCAGACGTGCATGCCACATACGTGCAGATGTGGAATCCACTATAGCCATTGCATCTCCACCTAATGAAGTGCTTCCAATCAACATGTAAAGATTTTCATGCCTTTATGCTTTCATAACTACAAGTGCCCTTTTTGAAACCTTAAGGACATCATTGAAACCGGTGAATGTAAATATACACCCAATCGCCTTAAGTACACTAAGAGATATCCAACTCTTCTTCATATCAGGAACATGCCTCACCTTAGTCAAGGTATGCTCCATCCCATCAAACATCTTGATGTGCACAGTACCAACGCCCACAATATTATAAGCATTATCATTTCTCATAAATACTTGGCCACCATCGTATTCCCTGTAACTGGTGAACCAATCCTGATGAGGAGTCATGTGATGTGATGCTCCAGTATCCACTCACCCCTACGATCATCGTACAAGTATCCAATCATGGACACGGATAACACGTCACTTCCGCTCGAGCCTTCATTAGATGTGACGGTGTTGGCCTCCCTGGAAGAAGCCTCTGAGTTCTATTTCGTAGCTTTAGGATTTCTACAATCCTTCTTCATGTGCCCAACCATCCCATAGTTCCATCACTCTAACTTTCCGTTGCCCTTGCCCTTACCCTTGGATTTGGATCTCAATCGAGATGATCTAGTGTCTCACTGAGAATTTCCCCCCTAGTAAACAATGCGTCAGTAAAGGCACCCATGTTAGCATTTTTTCTTTCTCATTACATTTCCTTGAAGGGTTGAGATCATGGTATCAACATTAAGAAACATTTTACCAGCACATAATATGTATTTAAAAGACTCATACAAAGTCGGGAGAGAATTCAACATGATACAAGCTTGATCTTCATCCATAACCATTTCCTCCTCATCTAGCAACTTGCAAATCATCTTATTAAAGTTGCTAATGTGGGCCTCGACATCTCCTCCCCTGCTATCTTAAGATTGAACAATTGTAACTTCAGGTATAGGCAATTTTCAAGGGATTTTTTTGCATATATATCCTCTAACTTCGCTCATAGGCTCGCCATAGTTTTCTCTCTCATAACATTGTAGAGAACCTCATTTGGTAGGCACAATTGGAAAGAGGTTCTTGCTTTCTTATCCAACTTGTTCCATTCATCATCTTCTACAGATTCTGGTCACTTCTCAAGGACCTCGTCCAATCCTTCCTGAATTAATAGGCCAATCATCTTAACCTTTCATAATTCAAAATAATTTTTTTAGAGTACTTCTCAACATCATACCTAGGATTGGTATCCATTGATACTCACTTCCAGATTCAAGCCTACGCCCCAATGTTAAGCTCTGATACCACTTGTTGGGGGATCGCGAAAGCATACAGAGATGAATCAAGTGAAGTAATCCAATCATGCCAAGCAAGCACAACACAAACACTCCAATTTTAATGTGGAAAAACCCTTTTGGGGAAAACCAATGGAATAAAGCGACAAGTAATCACTATGAAAGCAGAAATTCAAGAGTAAACAGAATACCCGATTCAAACAAGCATCGAATCACCTCAAGCTACACCCATGAAACCCTAGGAACGAATAGGAAAAGCTCTTGGATTGCCTTATTTTCGATTTCCACCCATATTTATAATAATAGGGAGAATCCCAATCAAAATTAGAAACAAATCCCACAGATATGTAGGTTTGTGTAAAATCTACACATATGTTTGATGAGACCTTCAATGAGTCTCGATGTCATTAAAAAACCATTGATGGCATCAAATCCCACTTCGATGGCATCAAACAAACACCAAAACAGTCCAGAGACAATATGAAAAAATTGATTTTCTCAATTGCACTTCAATGTGTCTTGATGGCATTGAACAAGTACCCAAATAGTCCGGTAACCAACTGGAGAAATTATGAATTTCTCAATGGGATCGAGCAGTTGTTCGATGGAATTAAATAGTGCTCAATGGCATTGACAAACCCTGTTACCGAATTGATTTAAGACATCAACAACATAATCTTGAGGGGAGTTTTCGTTAAGATGGCCACTCACTCTTTTATCGTGTGTACGCGCCAAACAGATAATGTAGGTTTAGAAGATAATTACGATGTGCTTGAAGAATCAAGTGGGAACCATGTGAATGAGATGTTGTACTTGAGAGCAATGGAACTTTTAGAACTTAATGAATAATTAGAATTGTTTTTATGCTTTAGTATGACTTTTAGTGCTTCATGGATTATTTAACTTTGTAATAAGTTTGTAGTTGAGTGGACAAGTTAGTTGATATATGTCATGTTGGAACTCTAATTACAAAGTTTAATTAATTTTATTTTTCTGTGATGCATACCATGCGAATGGGAACAATGGAAAACATACTATGTTATAAAGAAGCATCCCTTGAATTCGAGATTTGAGTATTAATACTCGGGTTACAGGTTTTGGGGTGTTAAAATGAATCTAAAACCCTTTTTTGGTACTCTTGAGGTACAACGTCCTGAAAATTGGGGGTCGTGCATACGCTCGACTCCCAAGTTCCCGGGTGTCACTTATAACCAAATTTTACTATTTTGTGTTTAATTTGGTTTAATGAGCACTATGAAATTGTTTGGAACACGAATCACAATCACAAATAATCAACCAAAATGAAAACAGCTAATGTTCACAAGTTTACAAAATATATCAATGGGTTGGCCAAAGCGTTGCCCGGTAAAATACAAAAAAGGACATGTCCAAAGGAATAGCACGCTGAGTCTCCTACTCGGCAATCCAAGTCCACTCGCAAAACCTACGACGAACCGCCCATCAACTGGAAGTAGGACAGCTCGTCCTCCTCATTATTGCTCGCACCACATGGCTCATTGAACTCAGCATCACTTACAGCTACTGAAGAGTCTGGTTGGTATTTTAAAACACCATCCTAGAGTGGGAGTGAGTGATCAACTTAGTAGGTACTATTGGCCTTAAGTTACAACAAGTATCAATTCTATGATGAATTTAATGAAAGACATACATTCACAGATCCCTAACTAGTCTTGTTAATACATATACTTGTATTATGATATGATGCATGACCTCACAACAACACTTCCTCGAGAAACTCCGTCTAGCAATCGCACATGACCAACACTCCCTCACTGCGACCTCGACTGCTGAGTCACCAACCTAACTAGTGCGATGCGATCGTGATCGTGTTATCTGTATTTTTAATTAATTTCATTCATCCAGCAGATTGGAGAAACTGGTACACCCTACGGTGTCAATGCCCTCAACTAGTAGTGAGGCCAAGACCCCTCAACATGCGAGGGCAAGACCCTGCGATCATTGATCCCATTGGGTTCCCCATCCCTGATTTCGAGCACATGTGGAGTGCTGGCAAGTGGGATCGCTCACGGTCACTATGGGGAGGCTTGTCACCCTAGCGGCCGACAACTCGGATATAGTGTCCCATTCCACTATGCCCTCCTCTCGAGACAGTAGATCATTTTCAAACTGTTATCAGTGGGATTCAGTGGGCAAAGGCTGTTCCAGGTTCGATACAGGCATGAGTAGACATGGTTAACAAACATGGTCGGTCAGTAAGGGGACTAGACTGTGCGAGTTCAGGCGAGTGCGTGACAGATGACACATGTACAAGTGACCCATGTAGTCCAACTACCGTCGTCCATTTGCATCCACCAAAATTCGCTGGTCTAGCCACAAGATGGTCCTACCAACGGGATCACATTCTCCCACCTCAGTTTCTTGACCAACCTAGGGATTTGATGGTATTTATGTGTTGTGATGGGTTAATGAAGGGGTCAAGAACTATTAACACTCATAGCACAAAACACAACAAGGATTGATGCAATCATGCATGCCACAAGGAAGGTTATACAAGAATCACGTATAAAATGAACATGCTACAATTGGTGCAAGGCCACTTAAGAAACAATACTTAATCATTTCATGTAATTTGGGAGGACCTATCATGTAGGTTCTTGGCTAGGCTCTCTTTACATTATTCAAGCACATCACCCTAACATTCATAATCATTAAATTCATCCTAAAATTGGTGCAAGGCCACTTAAGAATAATAGTTCACACCAACGACTCATCAAGAGCTTGAGGAATTGATCTAGGGTTGCCAAACTCACGGGTCGATTTGTAAAGATCCTAAGTCAAATGAACTCGCATGTTAGAATACATGCAAGGCCTAGCTCAATAAAATGAGTTTCTAAAGAAGAAGAGTGGTTACTTACCCAATCAATTGAAAATATTGCTTGTAGTTGCAGATATGGGGTTTCTTGAGGAAAGGGAAGAGGGGTTACAAGATTCTACCTCCCTTGGGTCCCCCTTTCTCTCCCTTCTTCTTTCTCTCCTTTCTCTCCCTTCTCTCCTCACTCTCTCCACTCTTCTTGTTGCTGAAATTTTTGTGGGAGTGAGTGAGAGAGAGTCAAAAGGGTTTTATTTCCTGAATTTGGGTCAAATGGCCTTAAGTTCTAATAATCTCCCTACAATGGCCCTCTGGGACCCTCCTTTGGCTTTGAGGTTTTCCTGTCACCCCTTTGGTCACCAAATTTGGAGTGTAGGTGTCTCATACCCAATGAGGGGCCGTGTAAAATTTAAAGGTAAATAGATACGGGGTTTTATCATACGGTTCCTATCTTTAAATGGCCATGTGGGGCCCATTCCTGGCTGTTGGGGTGGCTTTGATGGCTCCATGGCCATGAAATTTATAAGATAGGTGCTCCATGGCCCGATGAAGGGCTGTACAAAATTTAAGGTTAAACGGACACAAGGTTTTAACGTACGGGTCCTATTCGCGATCAACGGTCACCATTCCACGATCGAGGTTCAGATTTTGTGGACGGATATAGAAAAATATTTTCGACCTTCCCCATAAATTTAGAAGATATTTGACAGCTGAAATGCCTAATATTTCAGTTTCATTTAAAAGGGCCAGTGATTCAAAATTCTAGCCTTTGAGCCAAGGCTGGGGTGAGTTGTGCTTGGCAAGTGCTATTAGGACTGTGTGGATAATTAATTTCTAGGCATCCGCTGAGTTCGTGGTCTGTGACGGACCACAAGCCCAGTCAGGTCTACCGTTTCTCTAATTTTTAGGTTTTTCTAACCCTCCTTAGCCGTTGTATGGCCCGCACAGGTTGTTGCCAAATACAAACAGGCTATCTAGCTTAGCAGCCCGCATTTAGTCCGAATATAACCAACTTGTCCACCTTAATGAGATAATCTAGGTTAATTTGTTAGTGGTACCCCTCACACGAGCGATTTGATCGAGCGGTCCTGCAGCAAATCCCACGTGGACGCCTCAGAACACTATTCAGGTTGAACTGTGTGTTACAATCTACACCCCTAATAAATAAATTTCACCCTTGAAATTTGTACATATTTGTATTGTTGAAGCAGGCTTGGGTAATGCTTGTGGACTTCTGTTTCTGTCTCCTAAGTGGCTTCCTTTTCATCATGATGGGTCCATAATACCTTGACCAATGGGATGATCTTGTTGTGTAGGACTTACTCCTTCATATCTAGTATTCGAGTGGGTCAGAGAATGTACATGACATTTTCCTTGAGCTCCACATGTTCCCACTTGATATTGTATGAAAGGTCATGGACGTACTTCTTTAACATTAAAATATGAAATACGTGCACTTCGGCAAGCGGCGTGGGTAGGGCCAGGTGATAAGCAACTGGGCCCACGAGGTCTAGGATCTGGAAGGGCCCAATGAATTGTGGAGTGAGCTTTTCCTTTTTGCCAAAGAATACAACTCCCTTCATTGGTGAGATCTTGAGAAATACATGGTCCCCAGCCTCAAATTCTAAGTCTCTCTGCCGTGTGTCGGGGTGGCTTTTCTGTCTACTTTGGGTCATCAAGAGGTGACGCTGGATAATTTCGATCTTCTCAGCCGTAACTCCCACCAAGTCCGGCTCTAGCAAGCTTTTCTCACCAATTTCTTTCTAGCAATGTGGGGCTCGACACGGGTGCCCATACAAAGCCTCATAAGGCGTCATGCCGATGCTGGTCTGGAAGCTATTATTATAGGTGAACTCGATATAGGGGAGGCAGTCATCCCAACTTTTCTGAAAGTCTAGTACATAGGCCCGCAACATGTCTTCTGATATCTGAGTCACCCGTTCAGTTTTCCCATCTGATTGTGGGTGAAAGGCGGTACTAAATTTTAGCTTCACTCTCATAGCTTCTTGGATGCGCGTATAGAAAATCAACATGAATCGAGTGTCCCGGTCTGACACAATTTCTAACGGGACGCCATGAAGCTACACTATCTCCTTAATATACAGCTTAGCCAAATCATCAACGGAGTTAAAAGTTTTTATTGGAAGGAAGTGGGCTGATTTGGTTAACCGGTCCACAATCACCCATATTGAGTCATGCCCCTTTCTAGTCTTAGGTAATCCGGAGGTAAATTTTATAGATATGAAGTCCCATTTTCATTTAACTAATGGGCTACAAAAGGCTCGGAGGTCAAAGGTGCTCAACTTTGACCTGTTGACAAGTGAGGCATCGAGACACATACTCTGTTATTTCCTTTTTTATGTTGTCCCACCAATAGTTTCTCTTTAGGTCCCGGTACATCTTGATATTACCTAGATGCATTGCCAATTTGGAGTTGTGGGCAGCGTTAAGAACTTCTCCTTGTAGTCCATGGAGCTTTGGGACACAAAGATGACCTCGACACCACAATCCCCCATCAGAACTGACTCTCCACTCGGATTCCACATCATTCCCTGCTCTTTCCTTCATCTTTTTCAATAATTCATCGCCTTCCTGGGCTTCAATGGTTTTACTGATAATTAGCAGGTGGACATGAACGTGGGCTATGACCTCGTATGGTTCCTCCATGGTTAGCTTCATGTCGAAGTCCCGTATAAATTTTACCATGTTCCATTCTCTCAACATCAATGGGGCTGCAAATTTGAGTGTTCTCTTGTGGCTTAAGGCGTCTGCCACCAGATTGGCCTTACCAGGGTGATATGAGACTTCAAACTTTAAGTCCTTCAATGTCTTCATCCAGTGACGCTGTCTCATGTTCAGATCTTTTTGAGTGAAAATGTATTTAAGACTCTTATGATCACAGAAGAGCTCAAACTCTTCAACATAGAGATAGTGTCTTCATTTCTTCAAGGCAAATACTACCATCGCTAGTTCGATGTCATGGGTAGGGTAGTTCTCCTCATGCTTCCTTAGCTGTCAAGAAGCGTAAGCAATTGCCCTGTCCTTCTGCATGAGTACGCAACCCAAGCCCACACGAGAGGCATCAATATAGATGGTGTATTTGACCCCTTGCTCAGGTAACACCAGCACCGACGTCGATGTCGGTTTATCCTTCAATTCTTAGAAGGCCGCATCTGCTTTCTTATTTCAGGCTAACTTAATGTCCTTCCGTGTAAGTTAGGACAATGGTCGTGCTATTTTTGAAAAATCTTTAATGAACCTTCGATAGTAGCCTGCAAGATCGAGAAAAATCCTTACTTTTGTAACCGCATTCGGTTACTTCCAATCTTGTACAGCTGTACCTTGGCGAGATCCATGGATATACCTTCCTTAGAAATCACATGTCCCAGAAATTTGACCTCCTTCTTCCAAAAGTCGCATTTCCTAAATTGCGTAAACAGCTGATTTTTCTTATGAGTTTCAAGGACCGATCGCAAATGTTCTTCATGCTCTTCACGAATCCTTAAATACACCGATATGTCGTCAATGAATATGATGACGAATCTGTATAAGAACGGTCTGAAGACTCTACTCATGAGATCCATGAATACCGCTGGAGCATTAGTGAGTCTAAACGGCATAACTAAGAACTCATAGTGGCCAAAGCAGGTTCTAAAGGCCGTTTTCTGCACATCATCATCCCTGACTCATAGCTGATGGTACCCTGATTGTAGATCAATCTTTGAGAAGTATTGAGCACCTCTCAGTTAGTCGAACAAGTCAATTCTGGGCAACGGGAATTTATTTCGGACCGTGACTTTGTTAAATCTCTTGTAGTTTACGCATAATCGTAATGTGTCGTCCTTCTTTTTCATAAATAGAATCGGAGCTCCCCATGGCGAGACCTGGGTTGGATGAAGCCTGACTCTAATAATTTATTGATTTGAGTCCTAAGCTCTTCCATCTCACATGGGGACATGCGGTAAGTTGGCAAGAAAATGGGTGTGGCACCCGAAGTTAGATTAATCGTGAAGTCTATTTCCCATCGAGGAGGAAGTCCAAGTATGGATTTAAACACGTTCACGAAGTATTGGATCATAGGAGTGCATGTTAGCGAGGGTCCATCATAACCTCCACCAATGAAGTATACACAAAATTTTACGTTCTCGGCTGACCTGGACTGAGAATGTGAAGGAGACGCCTGCGCCCTCGTACACCTTCACCGATAGAGTGTCACAATCAATTTCAACCTTTATCGTTGTCAACCAGTTCATGCCTAGGATGACATCATAATAGAAAATCTTGATTACTATCAGGTCCACGAATGCCACCTTACTTTTCAAGTCTATGGGGCAGTCACGACACATCTTGGTCACTTCTGAGGAGGTCCCGGCGGCATTAATGATTTTCACTCCTACGATGGGAGTGAGGCGTAGCTTTAGACGCTGACGGTCACATGTGATACGAGAGAAGTAGTGGACCCAGTGTCTACTAAGAGGAATATGGGAGTACCTTGTATATGGGCTATCACCTCAAAGGCCGTAGGACTGGGGGGGACTGCATCTTGACCCTTGCCGTTAATGCATGAACTCGAGCTTGCTGCGGAAGATTCGTTCGCTACATAGGCCGGTGTGGTGGCCTAACTTGTGGTACAGGAGGGCAACAAAATTGCTGGAGGGGCATGAAGCCGTGGTCCCTCATTCTTAATGAAGAACGAGTTGCATGGCTTGCTATGGGGGCCTATTAATGTGTTGAGGGGGCATGAAGCCGTGGTCCCTCATTCTTAAAAAACAAAAAGGCTCTGAGTGGCCTATCCTCTTGCAGTAATCGCACACATGGTTTGATCGCACAAAAGGAGCTGGACGGGATGCAAGCCTAGGAGGAGAGCTCGGGCGTGGCCTTTTCCCAGTGAAGGTTGAGGACTACCCTTCCGTCCTATTCCACGGGCCCAGCTGTAGTTGAGTTCAAGCGACTCGTTCATCATCTTGTTCAGACCGAAGGGACATCTCTACTAATTTGGCATAGGTCCTGACATTTGTGCAGCACATTTTAGAGTGGATATTGCTCCTTAGGCCCTCGGTAAAATGCTGCATCTTAGTCTGCTCATCGGCCACAATCAGAGGTGCGTAGCATAACAGTTCGGCGAATTGGTTCTCATATTGTGATATGGACATAGCTCCCTACTGGAGGCGAAGGAACTCGTTCTCTCTCTCATTGCGGTATGTTTGTGGAAAGTATTTCTAGTAAAAATGAGTTTTCGAATGCTTCCTGCATCCATACATAGCCCGTAGGGGTGGTTCTGAGTATGCTTTTCCACCATACATCGATCTCCTTCTCAAAGAGGTAGGAGATCAACTTGACACTCTCAACTTTAGAGTAATGGAGAGGTCTAAGCAACTTGGTGACCCGATTCAACCAATGCTCGGCTTCCTCAGGGCAGTGGGTGCCAGCGAAAGTAGGTGGCCTAAATCTCTGAAATCGCTCAAATAGGTTGCTTGTAGTGGCTGCAGTCATGGTCATGTGCCGTGTTGCTTCGATTGTTGTATACCCATGTTATAGGCCATGGTTCCCATCAGAGTGGCTAACATCTGTTGTTGTTATTGCATAAAAAGCAACATCTGACCCATTTGGTCCACAGTCAGGGTTATCGAAGGTGTGGATGGCGCGGCTTGAGTTGACGGCACTTTCGGGGCCGCTTCTTGGGTAGTACTACCTGTATTGTGGGAATCGGCCACCCCTTGGTGCCCTTATTGATCATCGGGAGTTCAGAGATCCCTCTTGTAAGACCCGTATCTTGGTCTGTACCTTTCCATAAACTTCCGCGGTCTTACCGGTTGAATTTCGGTGACCTTCGACCCTTAACCGATATTGACACGCTACCCTGATTCATATACCGACAACCCGAGTCGACTCAACCCGAGACCAATACCATAGCGACGGCGCCGTCGTTGCGGTTCCGATGCCGTGACTCGCGCGCCGAGGCGATACCCTGGTCAAGAGATGTGGGCCAACGTTCGGTGCGAGAAAATGCCACGCGTTACGAAACCCAAGAGAATCTCTATGATGTGTCACATCAATCACATCAATCCTATCAATCAATCAATCCATCAAGCCATCACATGTCAAGTACACATCACTTTCATCCCTTTTTCCAAGCAACCACAAAAGTCTCCCAAACCCATACCTCTCTTACACAAAAAGCCACAAAAGTCTTCACCTCCCATACCTCTCTTACACAAAAGCCTCAAAAGTCAAGCTTTTCTTACACAACCATCACTCACCACATCCATTCATCACTCTCTCTCTCTCCCTTTATAACTCCTCTCTTTCTCATTTCAAACCCCAAGCAAGCTCCATACGTATGAGGATTTCTCCAAAAATTTTCAAGCTCCAAGTGTGGTCCACTTTTCTACCCCATCATCTCCCATCTCAACCCTCCATTCCTCATCTTAACCATTGAAATCCAAGCTAAGGTGCCAAGGAACTCCTAGGAGTAAGAAGATCGGACGGTGGGTGCCTCTATAGGGTAGTTTCTTTCTTGTTTTATGATGGGCCAAGTGAGACCCACCGATCAATGGTGTGGATCTCACTTGGGACCCTAGGATAAGGCCGATGGCCCACTTGGATCATCATAATCATTCCATGATGGGGCCATTCTCCATGGACCCCATCATGATGTTTATTTCATTTAGAAAGGTCATCTAGACCATCCATATTGGTGGGAAAAGGATCACCACCGTTGATTTTAAGTTTCGATGGTCCCTTATGCTAAATGACCCACTTGATGTATGATTCATTGTAAGGGAAGGCCCATAGTGTCGGGGTCCCTCCATCACAAAGCGTGTCCCACTCTCCATGTCTCTCTCTCTCTCTCTCTCTCTCTCTCTTTTATTTCTTTTTTTGTTTGTTTTATTTTATTTTATGTGATAGGGTGTTGTGGCCTATTTGAATGGACCCCACCACGAGACCATTATTTTATTCAAATCATCAATGTGGCCCACTTTATGTGTGGAATATCCACACTGTTTTCCATGTGGTGGCCCACCTAATCAAGCCCACTATAATTGTTTAAAGAGGCCAACCGTCCAGCGTCTGGGACGCTGGACGTCCCTGTAACAAAAAAAAAAGAAGAGAAGAAACTGAGAAGCGTTTGGGGTGGTCCCCTTGTGTAGGCCCCACCTTAATGTATAAGTGTAATCCAAGCTGCCCACCCCCTTTCCCATAACATTTTAGGCGTTGAGCCAAGGGATGAAGTTAATCCGTTCATTGGGCGGGCCATACCACTCAAAACAGTGACACTTACCGTTTAAATTACATCTTAATTTTTCTACATACCTAGATATGCCCAATAGCGGACTTATTAGATTGGTCTTGAGCCGGGGAAGCTAGTGAGCGGAATGGATTTGCGTGATGCGGACCCCACACGAAAAAAACCCCAGAAAATCGGGCTTTTTCTTTTTTTTTTTTAAAGGGACCCTGCCCCCTCCCTGACAATGTGCAGGTGCTGCACACTACTGCGTGCAGCGTCAGCGCCGGGCTTGCGTCCAGCAGGGACCCATGGCTCCAGCCGTGGGCCCCACCGTAATGCTTGTTTGTCATCCAATCGGTTCATGAGGCGGGTCCCATCATCAGGTGGGCCCCCTCCAAATTTCGGCCAGATCCAAAACTCAGGTGGCCCACACCACATGAAACACTAAAATGGAATATTTACCATTGAGATCTTTTTGGGGCCCACAGAAGTGTTGGATCAAGCTGAAATTTGTCCTTTCCCTTCAACCAGGTCTGTTTGACCTTATCATTGGGTTGGATGCCAAATAAATATTACAGTGGGCCCCACATGGGACCCACGGTGTTGCATGTGCCAATGCATCCACCGTCCAGGCGGACGGTGGTACCACTATGATGCCTGTGACCTGCCTCCACCGTCCAGTGGACGGTGGAGCCCACTGGCGTGCTGAGTAAACTCTGTGGGGTCCACCCATCCATCTTGACCCAAAAAAAATGAGATATATCTAAATTTCTTGTGGACCTCAGTCCAGGCAATTGCCTGAATTGATTTCCGCCGTTGAAAATTGCTTGGGACCCACGGAAGTCTTGGGCCAAGCCTTAATGACCCTTTCAATAATTTGGGTGGCAAATAAATAATTCAGTGGGCCTCTAGGCCATGGGATTAGGCCCAATTGATATGTTCTAAGGCCATGAGACTAGGCCATTTGATATATTGTAAGGCCCATGGGACTAAACTCATTTGATTATAAAAAAGGCCCATGGCATTAGGCCCATTGGATTTATTTGAGACCCATGAGTTAGGCCCATTTTATTTGATTAAGGCCTAGGGGTTTAGGCCCATTTGACTCATGTTAGGTCTATGGGTTGAGGTCCACTTGATCTACATGTGGGGGCCAATTGGCGTGGCCCATTGGTCACATATTAGACTCATGAGACTAAGCTCATTTGATGCAATCTAAGGCCCACGGGTTTTGACCCATTGCAATGCACATAAGACCCATTGGTGTGGCCCATTTATGTGGCTCATCTGATGAATAAAAGGCCCATAGGATATGGCTCATTTGATATATATATATATGTAAAGCCCAATGGGATGAACCTAAGGTCCATTGCAATGTGTAATCCCAATACCGATTATGTAGCGATGTTTAAGAAGATCGTGCCTGGGGAACAATGTTGGTTTGACGTCCACATTGCGAGTGTAATGTTGGTTGGATGTCCACATTACGACTCTCCTTAGGGCCCATTGCTAAGCCGTACTTATTATGTATAGGCCATCCAGGCCCATCTGCGTTGTAAGGATGGTTCATCACTCATTTACATGTTTAGTATAGTTTCATGACTCATGATCATACGCATCATATGTATGCTTGATATGGGGATTGACTGATCATAGCATATGCCTTCGGGCAGGTTGTTTATGGGCTCCTGGCTAGGCAGTGTTGCCCTACATGAGCGCACGATATGCACAGGATTTGTTGTATGACTGGATAGCGTGAATCATGCATTTCGCATTTGTGTGACATGGGTATTGTACGCCCTAGTGACGTCAGGGCCGTAGCCTCCACAGACGCATCGTGGTTGGCAGGATTGGATACCGAAAATCTTGTTCTACATGGGGTGCTATCGATATCCCTGGGTAAAAGTCCCTAAACCCTTATGGTACCAAGAGGTTGCTCCAACGTCTAGACCAAGTGGGTAGATGAGCTCTGAGTGTCGAATACCAGTTGGTTGTGCTCTCCACTGTGTCGTGGTCGGTTAGAAGGGGGTGCGGCCTTACCCACCCGAGTGTAGGGGGCAATGCTAGGTTGAGTCTGACCAGCTCGAGGAATGGGTCCGCTATCGACGAGTCGCACCCGATATTGACAGACGGATAGTGTGGTCTCTTTCACTTACCTTATTGCGCACGATGTGGCGACAATCTGGTTTAGAGTGTACTAGACCCCAGTGATATCCCATATTTTGAGCTGTATTGATGTGTGGACATAGATGAGGATCTGTATGCTTAAGTTGCATTGCACATCGCATAGCCTTGGGGTGGCCGATACCATTCATGTCTTGCATCGCATAGCCTTGGTACGGCTCATGATATTATGGATTCATCTGCATATTCCGCATTATTCTGACATTGCCTGATCATATTACTACCTTGCGCACACACTTTCACCACCCTCTAAGCTTTCTGTAAGCTTATGCACGACTGTTGCGTGCAGGTGATGTTGGTTCACAGCAGCGCTGAGGCAGGAGCACGTTGCAGATCGTTTCGGAGTTTTTGTTCTTTACCATTGTATTTCCCTTTATGCTCATTGTACTTGTAAAATTTTTGATCATAGTGAAAATGTAATGGAGTTCTTGGTTGTTGTTTGTGGGTTATGCCTTTGGTTATGCTTATTACGAATCAAACTGACATTTAAAATCCTCCTCGTAGCATCTCAGGATCGGAACCTGGCGAATGGGAGCTAGGAGCCGAGAATGGGATTCTACGGAGGCTGTCGGCGCCGGATTCGGTGATCGAGAATTTTATGAGCCCGGTTTCTGAATTTGGGACGTGACACCTCTCAACCTGACCGCCTTAAGGTAGGCGAATAAAACGACCCTCACCTTGAGAACGCGTCTCCTAGAAAGACGTTCCTTATAGTATTAATCACTAGAGCATCGTCCATTCAAGGGTCGTACACAAATATACAAGACCTATACGTTCAATTCATATGTATAAGAAACTATACATATAAGGCATTCACAAGGCAAGAAGAATATTTCAATACAATCCATACATTCATATTAAATTCAAAATGTAATTGACATTTCCGATTACATCCTACAACATGGATTACATGTGTCACTAAGTACTCTAAACATAAAGAAAATACAGTCTAATCAAAATAAAAAGTTCCAACTATCCTTCAATATATGGAAGTAATTCTAACTGACTCAAAACAAACTACTAATTATCAGTAGAGTTAAGCTACTATTCTTCTGGGTCGGATAAAGATGGGGGTGCTTCCTCCCCTTTGCTGCACAAATCAAGGTCTTTATGGCCCGATATATTTTCTTATTCTATTTCTCCTGCTCTGCTCGATGCCTTGCTTAGCTCTCCTCAATCCTAGCTATCTTAGCGTCAAACGTATCTAAGCGCTCGTGCATGTCTGGAACGGTAAGCGGCCCTTCGTCGACTTCTTCGGCTTCTTCAACTTCTTCAGCCCCTTTAGTTTCATCCTCATCCTCATCCTTATCACTTCCATCGCCTTCATCTTCTTCTTCGTCAGGATCCCTATATTTCTCAATCTGGGCCTGTCGCTATTCGGGGCCTATCCCCATATTATTTAACATGTCATCGCCCTATAGTTGTGTCGGTATACGGTTCCATTTGATCCGCCCATTCCATATTAGCGAGCTAATTGACAGACTAGGCGACCAAATAGAAGGCATACGTCCTTCTGAGTCACCCTTGCGGCCCTCACGATCTGGTGGAGTACTATGCTGGGGATGCACACATTTGCTTCCTGTCCCACTTGATATAAAAACTCCACCATATAACAGGAGCATTCAGTGCAGTTTTTTCAGCCTTAGGTACACATTACAGGTACAAATGCGGTGAAGTAATCAGTACTCTGGGGTTAAGGCAGACGCCTTTAGGTCGACATCTCGCCTCCACTAGGCAACTCGTCCACACAAAAAGCAAGATCATTTATCATGAACTCGACTCGTATCCAAATTTCCCTCGTCAATCTATACCTCCCCCAATGGCACTCCAAGTACGTCAGAAAATTCCTCCACCTTGAAGTGGATGTTCTCGCCACCCACTATGACATCAATGCCTAAGGGCATGAATTTAGGATTTCTAATTCGAGTGTAGAATGCCCTAGCTTATCTCTCATCGACCTGGGAATCTCCATAGAATATTGGATCCCATCCCTTTTTCATAAGACGATTGAGTAGAGCGTGATTACCGAACAAATGCTCATCCACGGAGGCCTCGAAGGCGACCTTACGCTTGCGAAAATTTTTCAAATCTTCAACAGCCGGTTGAGAGGCTTGTATTGCAAGCCCCCTTTGGGGATTGTTTGTCCTCTTACATCGGGCTTTCGGATTTGCTCTCCCATTTGGATCGACATCACGCTTGCTTCGCCGCTCTTGGCTTGGTCCTTTGAGTGAATCGACCTTCTTCTTACTACGCCTTTCTCGGCTCGACCCCGCGTCATCGGAGCCGGTCTCTTCTTTCCCATGAGGTAAAGGACCACCGGGATGGAGAAGAAGGAGACAATGGTTGCAAGAAATACCATCTCTCCTGGCTAAAGGTGGATTGTATGTGGGTAAGTACTCTATGAATGGTTTTGGGAATGGGTTTTAGAGGTGGGGTTTGGGGATGAACTTGAGAAATAGGTTTTGGGTCAGATATGAAGAAGAAATGGGTTTCAGGAAATGGGATTTGTTGGAGGGGAGGGATTTAAGAATGGGTTTGAGGAAATGGAATTTGAGAAAGGATTAGAAAAATGAGTTGTTAAGAAGGGTTTTAGAGATGGGTTTGGGGAAAGGTTGAGTGAGATGGGTTAGAGAGAAGGGTAATGTGAAGAAGAAGAAGGTGGGTTTGGAATTTTGGGTTTGAAAATAGGGAAGGGAGAGGCTTTTCTAAAGGTTTAGAATGGATGAAGTGTAGTGAGAGTAGTGAAAATAGGGTTAGTAGGCACTAAATAATCCTAAGTAGCAAGAGGAGTGGGCCCCACACGAGTTTGCATTGCAAAGAAAAGGGGGTCACCCGTTAACGGCCCAAGCGGAGGCCACGCCAACTGGGTAGGGCCCCGTGGATCACTGGAAGGCTGGGCGGGTGCGTCGCGGCTCGTTGGAATGTTGGGCAGGGGCCACGCCAACCCGCATAGATATTCCGGGCGCAGGCCACTTAATTTTTTTGGTTTTTCGGGTGCAGGTAATGCCCCCCGGGACATGCCATATATGAATTTAGGGTAGGAAAAGCCAGTCCATCTAATGAACCTAATTATTTCATAAAATTCCTTCCGATTAGTGGTCAAAATTTTAATTTATTTATGTTTTCACTATTTATAGTAAATTTTAGCCTAACCGTAGTTCTTCATCCCTGGATGAGTCGATATTATCAAGTTTAGCTCGGCGTTGGCTGATTAAGTCTAAGATAACAATTGCACCCATCTTATCATCTAGTTTCAGGCTAATTCCTAAAGTGGGCTTCACCCCTCTCTCTTGCTCCTTAATCTAAACCCTTCGAAAGTCATATCTTTCGTCTAATAATGCTGATTTAGGTGCCCAGGTTGATTCCTATCATTTTGGTATCTCTATCGTGTTCCCTCTCAAGTCAGTAGATGCGTTAATGAGTTCATAGTCCACGACCCAATCGATTCCAAACACTTGCTCTAATACCAACTTGTAACACCCTAAAAATTAAGGGTCGTGTATACACTCGATTCCTAAGTTCTCAAGTATCACTTCTAACCAAATTTTACTGTTTTATGTTTAATCTGGTTTAATAAGCAGTATGGAATTGTTTGGAACATGAATCACAATCACAAATAGTCTACTAAAATGAAAATAGCTAATGTTCATAAGTCTACAAAATATATCAACGGGTCGCCCAAAGCGTTGCCTAGCAAAATACAAAAAAAAATGTCCAAAAGAATAGCGCGCTGAGTCCCCTATTCAGCAATCCAAGTCTGCCCACAAAACCTATGGTGAACCGCCCATCAGATGGAAATAGGACAACTCGTCCTCCTCATCAATGCTTGCGACACATGGTTTATTAAACTCAGTATCACCTGCAACTACTGAAGATTCTGGTTAGTGTTTTAAAACACCGTCCCAGAGTGGGAGTGAGTGATTAACTTAGTGGGTACTATTGGCCTTAAGTTACAAGAAGTATCAATTCTATGATGAATTTAATGAAAGACATACATTCATAGATCTATTAATAGTCTTGTTAATGCATATGCATCTATTATAATATGATGCATAACCTCGCAACAATACATCCTCGAGCGACTTCATTTAACGATCGCGCATGACCAACACTCCCTTATTGCGACCTCAACTGTCGAGTCGCCAACCTAACTAGTGTGATGCAATCTGATTGTGTTAGCTGAGTTTTTAATTAATTTCGTTCATTCAGCAGATTGTGAAAACTGGTACACCCCACAGTGTTAATGCCCTTAACTAGTTGCGAGGCCGAGGCCACTTAACGTGCAAAGTCAAGACCTCGCGATCATTGATCCCATCGAGTTTTTCATCCCTGATTTCGAGTACATGGGGAGTGTTGGGAAGTGGGATCGCTCGTGGTCACTACGGGGAGGCTCGTTGTCCTAGCGTAGGCCGACAGCTCAGACATAGTGTCCCATTCCACCATGCTTGGCTCTCGAGACAGTAGATCATTTTTAAACTATTATCAACTGGCTTCAGTGGGCAAAGGGTGTTCTAGGTTCCATACAGGAGTGAGTAAACATGGTTAGTTAGTAAGGGGACTAGACCGTGTGAGTTTAGGCGAGTGCGTGATGGATGACATCAGGTACAAGTGACTCATGTAGTCCAACTACTGTCGCTCATTCGCATCCTTCCAAATCCGCTAGTTTAGCCACAGGATGGTCCTACCAACAGGATCACCTTCTCCCGCCTCAGTTCCCTAACCAACTTAGGGTTTTGATGGTATCCAATAATACTCCAACAATTAGGGTTCATCTTCTAACAAGAGTAAAGTCATGCACGTAATACATTAAGCATAAAAATGTAAATTTTTCTATAAATGTAACTACTCTCAATAATATGAAATTAATGTATATGTGTGTTCTGATGGGTTAATGAAGGGGTCAAGAACTATGTAACACTCATAGCACAAAACACAACAAGGATTGATGCAATCATACATGCCACAAGGAAGGTTATACAAGAATCACGTATAAGATGAACATGCTACACTAAATTCAAGCCCAATCATGTTGAGGAATAAACAAACAACACTTAATCATTTCATGTAATTTGGGAGGACCTATCATGTAGGTTCTTGGCTAGGTTCTTCCTAGATTATTCTCTTAGACATGCTCACATACCTTGTATAGCTAGTATACCTTGTATAGCTAGTTTTTATATGTACAGGATTCTGTTTTCATTATTTTCCTTATATAGATAACTGTAGTCTCTATATATTCAACCCTTTTGGGTTCTCTCAAATACAGAAGAACATTCTCCAAATCCGTGTGTTTTCATATTCAAGCACATCACCCTAACACTCATAATCATTAAATCCATCCTAAAATTAGTGCAAAGCCACCTAAGAATAATAGTCCATACCTACGAATTGTCAAGAGCTTGCGGAATTGATCCAGGGTTGCCAAACTCGCCGGTCGATTTGTAGAGATCCTAAGTCAAATGAACTCGCATGTTAAAATACATGTAAGGCCTAGCTTAACACAATAGGTTTTAAAAGAAGAAGAGTGGTTACTTACCCAATCAATTGAAAATCATGCTTGTAGTTACCCATATGGGGTTTCTTGAGGAAAGGGAAGAGGGATTACAAAATTCTACCTCCCTTGGGTCCCCCTTTCTCTCCCTTCTTCTTTCTCTTCTTTCTCTCCCTTCTCTCCTCACTCTCTTCACTCTTCTTGTTGCTGAAATTTTTATAAGAGTGAGTGTGAGAGAGAGTCAAAAGGGTTTTAATTCCTAGATTTGGGCCAAATGGCCTTAAGTTCTTATAATCTCCCTACAATGGCCCTCTAACACCCCCCTTTTGGCTTTAGGGCTGCTCTGCCACCCCTCTGGCCACCAAATTTGGAGTGTAGGTGTCTCATAGCCCAATGAGGGGCTATGCAAAATTTGAAGGTAAACGGATACAGGATTTTATCATATGGTTCCGATCTTTAAATGGCCCTGTGGGGCCCATTCTTGGTTGTTGGGGCGGCTCTGATGGCCTCCTAGCTATGAAATTTATAGGATAGGTGCTTCATGGACCAATGAAGGGCCGTACAAAATTTGAGGGCAAACGGACGCAGGGTTTTACCATGCGGGTCCGATTCGCGATCAACGGTCACTGTTCCACAATCGGGGTTCAGATTTTGTGGACGGGCGTAGAAAAATATTTTCGGCCTTCCTCATAAATTTAGAAGAGATCTGATGACTGAAATGCTTAATATCTCAGTTTCATTTAAAATGACTACTGATTTAAAATTCTAACCTTTGAGCCAAGGTTGGGGTGAGTTGCACTTGACAAGTGCTGTTAGGACTGTGCGAATAATTAATTTCTAGGCGTCTACTGAGTTCGTGGTCCGTGATGGAGCACAAGCCTAGTGAGGTCTCCAGTTTTCCTAAATTTTAGGTTTTTTTGACCCTCCTTGGCCGTTGCACAGTTCGCACAAGTTATTACCAAGTACAAATAGGCTATCTGGCTTAGCGGCCCGCACTTGGTCCGAACATAACCAGACTTGTCCGACTTAATGGGATAATCTGGGTTAATTTGTTGGTGGTACTCCTTACACGAGCAGTTTAATCGAGCGGTCTTATGGCAAATCCCACGTAGATGCCTCAGGACATTGCCAAGGTTGAACCGGGTGTTACATGAGGTGTATAGGATCGTACACATCTCTACTATGTGGTCCCCTCCTTACGCAATTTCAAGTGACAAAATGTAACGCCCCGAAAAGTCGGGGGTCGGGTAGAAACCCAACTCCCGAGTTCCGGAACATCACTTATGCAACATAAATAATGATAAATGCATGTTGTCTGTAGAATGGAATTAAACAATATTGAGACTAAACTAAAACAACATATCATACTCTAGAGACAGTTAAATTAGCAAGCGGAAGAATGTGATAGATATATAAAATATATAAATGATTGTAAGTCTCCAGAGTGTGAACATGTTACCAAGTTAACTAAATACATGTATACTCCAAAATAGAAAGAAAAGAATATACATGAGTGCTCAAAAAATATAAAATGACAAGTGTCATGGCATCTAATCAACCTCCCTGTAATCCCGTCGATCAAAACATGGAGGAGAAGTCCTCCTCAGCATCATACAAGTCCAACCCCACTCCACAAGCAGCGCCCTCATCTGAAACTAAAATAGGGACTGGTGGGTGTCCGGAACATCATCCCGTAACGTGGGAGTGAGTAGCTAACTCAGTGAAATCATAAAATAAAGATTAACATGTTATCAAATCCATCACGCGATAATGATAAAGCAAACAAAACAAACATTCCTAAATACTGTGATTAATGCATGGATGAAATGACATGATGGATGCCCTCACCGACATACTCCCTCATGCGGCACCATCTGCGTCTGCTGCATGCTTGCATTCCTCAGTGCTCCACATCTTCCAGGCACATGCAGTGCGATATGGATAATGATTACCGAGTTGTTATTAGTCCTTTTCATACAGCAGGATTGAGAAACTAAGGTACTTCCCTTATATCATTCCCAATAAGGATCCTGTCTAGGGTCGTCACTCCTAGTAATCTCATACGATGATATATTTCTAGGTCGCTGCAAGGGCTGTCAGGGCCATTGCACGCACTTGTTGCTCCACTCCCCTATCACCTTATCAATACAGGCCTAGTTTATATCCTTAAGATTGCATCAGGACTCGTCGCCCTCATGCAGTATCAGGATAAACTCAAGGTCACTACAAAGGGTTGCCAGGGCTGTTGCTCGCACTCGTTGCTCCACTCCCCCATCACCTTATCAATGTAGACTGACAGCAAGAATATAGTGTCTCATACCACCATAATCTGCCCAGAGTAGGGTGCTCACTGGTCACTACGGGGAGGTTTGTGTCCCCAGCGTAGGCCGACAGCTCGACCACGGTGTCCCATACCACCATGCCCGGCTCATGAGTTTTAGTGGATCAAGGTACCACGGTTATCAGGGTTATCACTGGTAAGTTCAGTACCCTAGGTTCAAGCAGTTATGACGAATACAAGGTGAACATACAATGGTCAATCGGGTTACTTGATGAGTCTGACTAGCACAAGCGCACGTTGAATCGACCGACATGAAATGCACAAGCACTTCGTGTGGCCTAACCACTGTCGACGACTCTAGTACGACTCGAGTTCGTCATACACATCCTTCGTGACAAATAGAATCCGACCACGAATTCTAAACTGTTACCGACTGCCTAGACTAGAGTATAGCCCCAAGCACAAAGATGTGAACCAGTAATCATATGAGATAAAAAAATTTGAAATAACAAGTAATCCAAGCATGTTATCAGCATGTTATAACATACATCAGAAGCAGTTAACCATACATGAGTATTTCACACATAAGGTAATCAATTCAATACAACAAACATGGAGGAATTCATGTACATCATCAAATTAGTTGAGAATCCAATCTCAACTCTAATCTACAACACCATTTACTCAATACTTAGCAATACATACATTTATACAAACTCTTAGACTACACAAAACCAACGTACTTGACGTATGTTGATTTCAACATATAATATGACAAATCCTTACATCATGGAGATGTCTAATACACAACAATCATGTTCTTACATTTGATACAAATGGCAGGCATAAATCATATTGATTTAGGCATTTCAACAAACACTTAGTCTACACACATTAGTCTACATAGCATATGTCTACCAATATGTGCATTAGGGCGAATCTCTTCGCCAAAAATTTCATACACGCATAACTAGTATAGGTACACGCATAACTAGTATAGGTACACGACAAATACTCATGGCAATCATATCGGCAAAATACATACGTATACAGTATTTTCTACAAATACCTAAAATACCTTAAATCTCATATTCTTCGTACGTATTCGAAATGAAAAACGGACAGCATGTTGTACATGTTAAACAGCATCTTCATCAGCAATATACCATTAAATGGCATTGAAAGCTTTGAAAAATGGTAATCTAAGCGTCTAAAATCCGCACCTTTCACCGTAGAAGTGTATCGAATCGAATAAAAACTCTACGCTTCGTCAACGCCTGTATGAAGACCTATATCACAAGACAAATCAACTGCTTTGTTAATTGTATCGATGGAATCCCTAAAACAGGTTAAGGTTAGGGTTTTCTTACCTAGAACGAAGCCGGAGTCACCGAAAAAGTGATACAGAAGGGTGGATTTGGCATGTAGAGCAGCAGGAAAGAATCCCAGGAGAAAGCCCCAACTTCTCCCTCACTTTCCCTCTCTTTTCTCTCTTCTCTCTCCAAATTCATATAGAATGAAAGAGCAAGGGTTTAAGCCTTTTTTATAAGTCCAAAAGCGATGAAAATAGACTTGGGGCCAAGGTATACTTATTTTATAACCAAAATGGGCTTGTTACTAAGTGCGGTCGGACTTAAGCTCTCTGACATTGGATCTAGGTCAGGCAGAGTTTTCGGTCCGGTCGGATTTCCAGATCGACCGTGGCGGACTAGTTTCAGTTCGACGGCTACCGGTACTCGATCAGGGCCATAAGTGCGTTGACATGTAAGGGCCACCTATCCTGATCCGAGGATAAAATTTGATCGAATTCTGACGGTTAGAACGCTTAGAAAATGTCATGCAAGCGACACGTGCCGGATTTCATAAATTATATTAATTTCTAACATTTCTCACACTCTTCACTCTGGACTTAAGGAAATCGTCATGGGACATCATCTGGACTTGATTTTTGAGGTGATTGTCAAGTCCAACTAGGCGGTTAGGATTGTCTAAGTTTGGGGTAATCGGACTTCCAATGTGTGGTCCAGAGCCGATACAAAGTTTCAAGATGCTCCCGAGAGCAATCGGGAATAGAGTTTGATCCTAAGTTTTACGGTATTGTAGCGTCATCTATCCTATACGTTTTGACTCTAGCAGATGGTATTGAAAGTGATTGGTGAGAATTTCATAGGTCATCTAGTGCAGCGCTAGTCAATTCTCGTTAGATTTCTAAAGGAAGTAACCTTTATTGATTTTTTTTTGAGATGAGATTTGAAGGGTGGAGTGAGGGTGCTTGGAAACGGAAGAAGGAAGAGTTTGGAGGGGTGGTTTTTACCAAAAATCAGACGTTTAAGGGAGAAAAGAGAGCTTGGAAGGGTAGTTTGTGAAGGAGGTACTAGATTGGAGGAGTTTTAACGGACGACCCACATACCAGGGGGCTACCCTAACCCCCAAACACCTCCAGGCCGAATGCTGGCCCGAGTGGGGCCCACTGTACGGCGAGGCCTCGCCGGTCAAACTCAAATCCGGCAATGGCTGGCCATCCAAGCGTGGTCCCCCTGTCCCCTAGGTCCCAAATATATGTGGGGCCCACCTTAGATCATTGTGGATTAGCATGGGTAGGCCCACGACTCTGTTTCGCACTATTTCGGATCATTTTGCAAACCGAAATTAGTTTATGCATCGTGCATATGATTTTGGGGTAGGAGAGGCTAATCCATCCAACTAACCCATTTATTCCATGAGATTGCATGATTGGAATAATCCGAAGTCTAATTTATACATATATTTACTATTTGTAGTAAATTCTTGCTTAAGCATGATTCTCCATCATTTACACACTAGGATTTATGTCTAGTGTGAAAGAACTTAGAAAAAGTTGAAGAATGGGATGGTGAAAGGAGAGATTCTGAAGGAATTGGGTTGAAAAGTAATTTCTTTGGCTTTGGGATTGAGCTTTGAGAGTGTTATGGTTGACCCATTATCTAAGGACGTCTAACTCCAGGTTGGCAAAAATTCGGGGTGTTACACAAAAACATTCATCCAGCTACCCTCATCACCAATGTCATGTGTGGCTCATTATTTTCCAACTTTCTTCACATGGGATGCATGACATAGCTGACTCTTCATATGACTATGGTTGAGCAACCCTTAATCATTGCCTTCGAAGGCTCAGATTGGTCTATCAAGGATTGATCGTCATTTTACCCCAAAAGACCATGATCACTATTATAGATCTCTTGTGAATCTCTTGTAATATGCACTAATCCATTGTTGAGCGACTTGCTGGATTTCAAAGCTTATTTATCTTTATTGATTTCAATCAACGTTTTTGTCATGACCTCACTGCATACATTTGTTTTGGCAAATCTTTTTCTCTAGCTTAATGATAAAAAAAAAAAAAAAAAACATCCCTTAATTTTAAAACAATTACAAAATTTAGTTTTAATGGTAAAACTTTACCCTCAGTAGATGATAACAATTTGTAAACAAGCTATTTACTCTTGATCTAATTTTGCCAAATCGATGACAAGTAAGCCGACATGTTGTGGCACCACTATACAAAAGAGATCGTGAAGCGTAAGGAAAGTTGTCACTACGAGACACATTATTGCACCTAAGTAGAAGCTTTTATATAACATGTAATATATATAAAAAAAAAAGTGGTCGTGGGCTCCATAGTGGCCTAAAAATGGAGTTCACTACTACTTCTTTAGCCAGCAATGATCATTCTCATGACACATGGCAGAGTACGAATGGCTACACATGTGAAATTATAATTGGAAAGCTCTTATACACACAATTAGCTAAGGCGTGGATTAGCAGTGACGTATGGTAGAATGTGATTGGCTACGTGCATATGGAAGTAAGTTGATTATGTAAAGATCACGAAGACATCTCTTGGGATAGAAATACAGTTAACTATGCTTACTAGATGATCAGTCGATTAGAGGAAGATCTTGGAAAACTCTTATTAAGTTAGAAGAATAATTAACCATGTATACTAATTGTCCAATCAATCAAGAGAAGATCCCAGAGGCCAATTCCAATATGAGTCTCCAACAAACTGCCTTACGCATTTATAAATCTAGTAGAGAATGAAGACCTCGGAGCCCAGGCAACTCCAATCCAATATAGCACTAATATTTTCAGCACAATGCTGTCAATCCTTCGTCTGTCATAGACACTAATCATTATGATTATTATTCTTCAATCTAACTCCTCCATTGTCAGCCAATGTAATGTTGCAGACTACCTTGGGTCGGTTAAATTAGAATATGATAGCTAGGCACCCTATGTCTGTGATCATGTTGTTAGACTTAGGAAGATCTCTGTCTCAAATGGATTACCAGTAGGGCTGTCCTGTCACATCTCTAGAGATTTTGCTCGACCATCTCACCATAAAGTTCGAATGAAGTTTCAAACATGTTGTTGTTTAACTATCGTTGCCTCATTATAAAGCCTAGTCGAGTGACGAATAGGTGGTCGTTCCATGACAACCTTGCCTGTGGAGTCAAGATCTAGGCAACAAATGGATAGCCGTTCTCATAACTATTTTGTCATGAAGTGAGGACTCGAAGCGACAAACAAGTCATCACCTCATTGACCTTCCAACCATAAAGTATGCAGTTGAGTAACAAATCGTAACACCCCGAATTTCCAGGGTTGAGTAAATGCTCAACTCCCGAGATTCCTGATATAACTTATGTTTTGCGGAAGCCAGCTTCTCAGTTACTTCGACATTAGGTAATTAAGCATGCATAGGATTATACTAAACAATGTGACATACTCTGGAATAAACATGATTAAAGTATCTAAGTAAATTGAAACACATGTAGTATGATTATCCAGAGTATGGGTCCAACTGGGTCCAATATAAAATTCTAAAAATTAACAAAAATGTGGAAATATGGCGTCTAGCTAAGCCCGATCACTTGACTCTCCCTGTCAAGAAGTGCGCAACCTACATCGGCTCATCCGAAAGTTGGAAGTAAGAGAACTCCTCCTCGTCTATAACCGCCTGGTCCAATGCATCGGCCTCGGTGGTCCCTACATCTATAGCAGCATCTAGTTGGTGTTTTAAAACACTAAACAGTGTGAGAGTGAGTAACCAACTCAATGGTTCCATAAAAGCATGAGTTACACAGGTTATTAAGTCTAACAGTACAGGCAATGACAAAGCAATGCAAATAATCACTTCTTAATTACTCTTATTAATGCACATAATGGGGTTTGTGAAATGATACATGTACTTACAATCCAATACTCCCTCAACACGTGACTCTGACAACCAGGTTCGCAAATGACAACACTCCCTTAATACATGACTTCAACTCTTGATTCGCCACATCCTATTCTAGTGCGATGCGGTGAATGGTTATGTTAACCGGGTGTTAATTAAGCCTATTCATCTAACAATTTGGAGAAGCTAGGGTGCCTACCTTTTGGTCATTAGTCTTATTTGAATCACTAGGTGCAGATGGCGGCAACGATCCTACGCCTGTAATCCTTGATCTGTCTGGGTTTGTCACTCCTAGCTAAATGCATACGAAAGGTAAGTTGCAAGAGTAATGCTCGCGGTCACTATGGGGAGACTCATCACCCCAGCGTAGGTCGACAACATGGACATGATGTCCCATACCACCATACTCAGCTCATGAGTCTTGAAGATCACGAGGCTAGCGGTTAATAATAAGCTTTCGCGAATGGTGAGAGTATCCCAGATTCAAACAGCTGTAATCATACATGGTGAATATATATAGGGTTAGCCAATTCTTTGGACATTTTCGGTTGATGTGTACGAATACTGGAATGGATGCGTACACACCCCGCATGGCCCAGCCACTGTCGGTCATCCATGTTCGATTCGGATTTATCGAACATGTCCGGGGTGGCCAACAAAATTTGGTCAACCCATATCTGGAAATTTAATGACTAACTAGACTACTCTTATAGTTATATTTTTCATACGAATCAACTCAACTAGCATTAAACATAAAAGGGTTCACATTTGATAATCAAATTTAGTAATCTACTCATTCAGGCATTTCATTGAACACATAGGGATCGCTAAACTACGGTTTATAATTTATTTGGACAAAAATTTCAATATGTATAGATTATCATGTATATTCTAAATTAGAAATTATAAATCATTAACCGAAGCAATAGCATTGATAAAGCACAACCTAAGCACTTATGGTCTGCACCTCTTGTTAGCTTGTCCTCAGACTCGATTCTAGGATTTGGTTTCTAGGGTGGACTCATCGATCACCTACACGAGCGCACAAACTTGTTAGGATTGTGCAAAAATTAACTAGAAGAACTATGCAAAGGGCGAAAATTTGCGGTTTCACCTCGAGTCATTGACAGAGAAGTTCCGACCGCGGGAACAACTACAGTTAGGCCGTTGTTTGTGAGAGAGGAAGGGCAACCTCTTCTAGCAGTCACTCTTTTAATCCTTATCCTCTTCTCTTCTTCCTTCCTTTTCTCTCAAGCTTAGGTTTACCAATTTTTGGATGGGGAGGAATGGTGCAATTTTAGGAGCTATTTATAGCTCTTATTGGTGCACCAATGGCGCTAGGGCCACTTTGTTTGTCATCTATGCCGGGGGGGGGTCATTTTTAACTAATGAGGCCCCCGGGAGGGCCTGCATGCTTATCTAGACCATGGGGTAGGTGCCCCATTAAGGGATCTATGCTATGACAAACTTGGCATAATCTGGCGCGCAGATCGGTCATGGGAGGCTTGAGTCAGATCAATGATCAGTGATGTTCAATCGAGGTTGCGGTTATACAAATATGTGCGGGGAATTATTCATACCCTATGTGCTATGTTTGGTCGTAAACCGACAGTCCGAAACTCTCAACTTTGTGAAAGAGTGCACAACTTAATTTACTTCAGTTTCAGGTTCTTTCCTAGGGCATTCGCACTTTTCACACTCGTTTTCCGACTCAAGTTGAGCGGTTATAGACATTATTCCGGCTCGGCTCCTGCGATGGACGTCGAGCCCAGTGAGATGGACATTATTCTATAGTTTTAGGACTAGTGTCCAACTAACAAGCGGTTTAGAGCTTGTTCAGGTAATCATGACATGTTTTGAATGAATTAAGTAGAAAGATTTCTTGTGCACAATTATTAGGGTTTAAATCAGCTAAGTTCATAGTGCGGCCTATTTGAAATTAATAAAAATAGTGATTCAATCATAAGCACTCTAAATCATTGGTTCGTAGTCTAAATGAGTAGCTGGGTTAATTTGGTTTGTTAATTAAGATTCGACCAATAGTCGTATCGGTTTTAGGTAGGTCTTTATTTAGTTACGGTTGTCCCGATTAGTCAATGATAGGGTTAGATTTGGATCCTATGTAAACAAATTTTGAGGCTAAACTCGATATTTAAGTAATTGGGTGGATTCATTGGCTTTCTACGGTTGATTAATCGGATTTGTATGATTTTTTACCCGTACCGTCCACGCATAGGCTAACATGAAGTTTTAATTGTCAGTAAGTGACAACATAAGTTAATTATATTGAAAATTTTCAAGAGTTTTTAAAAATTCAAAATAGTAAAAATCTGAGATGTTACATAAACAGTCTAGTGTGTAACCATGAATGACTCGCCCGCGAAGCTCAACCCTGCGAGGTAACAAATGGAATATCAGTTTTCAATGACTACTTTGCCATGAAGTATAATTGTGTGACAAACAAACTATCAAAGATCCACCCGCCTTCACTAACCGTGTGACAAACGAACTGTCAAAGATCCACCCGCCTTCAACCGTCTTGTCAAAGAACCTGGACCTGCACAACGCGCAAGTAGTCACCGCAACAACTTCCTAGCCACGAAGCCATCCATGTGATGAACAGACGTCCACCCTTTTCCATGAGCCACGATTGTCTCATATAACAAAGACTAACTTGTGACTAACAGATGGCCGACTGTCTGGCCATTGATCTAGCCGAGTAGACAATCCAACTTTTGTGCTGGACGATCTTTTTGCCACGAACAAATAGTTGTTTGTAACAACTGTCCCGCTACAAACAAATTGCCATTAGTTATTATTTTTTATTATTTACTTTTTCAAGCGACTGTAGTTAAAACTTATTTAATTCATCAGCTTCGGCCTAGCTTATTTCTTTTAAGTTATATTTTCATAATATTGAACAATGTAAAGCTACTACTTGCTTAATTGAAGTCCTTTCTCCAAAGGCAAGTAGTACTCATTGAAAGGATGAATCCTCCCCTTCATAGATCACTTGATTTTGCTCAAATGGTGGCTGGATAATAGGCTGATTTTCACATATCTGGTTTTAATCTATTTATTTTGACACTTGGGCTCATCAGATGCTCTGTACTGGCTAAGCCGCTATCATCTCTAGCATGACTAACACATAACACACACATGCACAACAAGTGCAACCAAATTCAACACCATCACAAGCAACTAAAACATTTCTAGAAGAAGGCTACATGTAACCATATAAAATTCCATTGCAGGCTATATAAATGATTGGATTATCCAATTGTTGTATGCTACAAATTGGTTGGGTCAACTTTAAGGGTACATTGGACCTGACCCAGGAAGATGTAGGTTTGGGTCCAAAATTTTGACTTGAATTTGTAAACAGGTTGGGTTTAAGTTCCCTCTAAATTAATTGACCAAATTCAAACCTAATTTTTCAATGGGTTATGTTTGGGTTACAATATGATAGACCCAACCTAGATCCAGACCCAACCCATAACAGAGAAAAAGTAGTTAATTATGTTAGTTATTTATTTATTGGATTTTGCTAATGTCCCCACATTCATGGTGAGATTAACAAACTCCTTAAAGCTCTTAAATTCCATGTGGGATGACCAATCATCAATTTTGACCATTCATTCAGCATATAAATGAGAACAACCCATGGTGAAAACATCACACCAACCAAATGATCCTAAGCATCTGATCAATCACCTGAAAAGTGGATGGTCAATACTCGTAGAGAAGCAAAGTAGGTCCAATCATTATCTTGAAACATACATTTGATAGATCATTCTTTGTATTTCTTAGTTCGAAGATTTTAAAAATTTGATGTATTGCTCATAAAAAAACAAACCACCATAATAAATTGGCCTCATTCAAAGAGTTAGATCATCTAATGGCATGAATCCTGTGTTATGGCTTGCTTCCAGTAGTATCATTGAAAGGACGGTCCAAATCGATGATTAGATGTCTTATGTATTATACCAAAGTCTTAGGAATGTTGCTAACCTCCCTGTAAAAGTCAGGGCATTGACATTTTCTTATTTATTTATTTATTTTGGACTAGACAATTGTAATATTCGTTGTTTTTTTTCTTCTTCTTGAAACGTGGTTATCCCTCCTTTGTGACAATTTAGACTCCGCAAATCATGAGCTCCCTTGTTAATTGAGAGTAAATAAAAAGTACACATTAAACTGTTATGATCATTTAAGTTTACTGTAACTTTTTTTTTTTTTTTTGGTTACAACACAAAATTGATAGCTATTATTAATTAGGTAAAATGAAATATAATTAGTGTGAAAACTCATTTGTAATTGCTATGCTTAACCTATACCTAATCCAAACTCAACTCATGCCATAAAATGGATTGTGTTTGGCTCTGAATTTCATTAAATAAATGGGTAGGGAATTTTTTATTTCCAATTCATTTCAGACCCAACAAGAACTATAGTGGGTTGTCTTCGTTAAAAAACTTCTAACCTGATTCTTAAATGAGCTGGGTCTGGGCTCCTTAACCCAATCTAATCTGACCCATTTGCACCCTAAGTTCTAGCCCCAGTGGGCCCACCTAGCTTTACATATATGGTAATGCCCCATAGAGTTTATTTTCCATCACCCCATTCATGTATATAAATGTAGTAGTGATTTAGGAAATCAATTTGGTGGGTTGTAGAATGGATAGGCATGGGAGATATACTGAACTCACTGTGCTATCAATATCTTTGATTAATTGACTATAGTAGTTACCTTTGATTTTAGAGGCCACCTATTAAATAATGAGATATTGGGGCACGTCACTTCTCTAATAAGACTTTCCTTGCATGGATGATAGTGAGAACTGAGAAGTCCGGTTGTGGGGCTGCATGTCGAAGTTGGAAGAACTTATGGTTTGTTCATAAGTAGATATGTTTCATGTTAGACATAGAATCATTTTTCCTCTAAAAAGTCGGCGAGGAGAAAGAAACCGCAGCTGGTTATCTAACACGGGGCAAGGCGAGAGTGCCGAAGAGTAATGCAGATGACAAATCTACCCTTAGACGGAAGCCCCATTTTACAAGCGAAAGGGATGGCCTCAAATAGAAGCAAAGAAAAGCATCAGTACTCCCCACAGTGGCTGCGCATGAGCTTACAGACAGCCAATGTGCTAATAGCACACATGCATCTGGATCAAAACCCTCTAAACGGTGGACCCCGATTTAAAAGGTGCATATACTCATAAGCAATCAGTCGTATAATCCTCTACTTCATTAATAAACACATACTTGCTAAAATCAGACCATTTACTATTTGTGATCTCCACCGTCCGTTTGATGGCCACACATAGGACTGCTAATATCGAACTTTTTAACGTAAATTTTTGGTTATGCCCACATCCACAACGGGGATCAGGATTTAGACGGTATGGATTGATGTACACGAGTGCCACGTGTACAAGTGATATGTGCGTGGGCGTCGATCGTCATGACAAATAACTCCCAGGAAATAAATACATGTGCTTTTTTTTTCTACCGAAAGGCTTCGATACACTGGAAGAACATCATCACCCATATGCAGCCAGCAGCCAGCAGCCAGCAGCCAGACAAACGCTGTGTACATGACATTCACACTCTCCAATACAAACGCTGTATAGAAACCGTTAAAATGTACAGACCATCACAGACGTATCACAGTTGACAAATAGAGTAATAGGATCTAATAATTATAGAATTTATAGCCAATAAATGGACCATCGATGTAAAACTACTCAACGATCTGGATTCACCAAGTGAGAAATATATTATTAGGAGTCTATAGTCATCCAAACGATTTAGTACTAAGAATATTATCATTTATAGTTTAGATGATGATTTGAATGGTTTAGATTATGGTAGGGACAGATCAAGGGTACAATTGCAGCATGAATGTGTACGAATTTCCATGCTCTCTCAGCGGCGTGCATACGAAAGAGTTCCTCTTGTTTATGTGAGATGATCCGGTATGACCGCAAGGCGAGAGGCACCCCCTCCCTTCCTCGACTTTCCAACCTTTTACTGCTAAGAGAAGGAGAGAGCGATAGAGAGCTCTCGTAAATTATTACAGAAGAACACTAGCCCTTTTGAGAGAGAGAGAGAGAGAAGGCCCTTTTGCGAGAGAGAAGGTATTCTCTGTACGAGAAAGAAGCAATGCCTGCTCAGAAGCGTTCTTCGGACAATCTGAAGATGGAAGAAGACGACGATGATTCTCAACAGCAGCTGCTTCTTCAACAACAACAAGGAGAGGATGAAGAACGAGACGACGAAGAAGAAGGAGATGGTATGTCTGTGAAATCTCATGCTCTTGTTAGACAAAAGGAAAGGGAAACGAAGAAAATCAAAACGTTTCTTCTCTGTTCCTCAGATTCCGATGGAAGCCCTTCTCATAGCGGCGGAAAAGACGACGAGTACGTCCCCTTCTTTCTTTCTCCTCTTTCCGTGCTTTTTTCCTCTTCTTTTACTATAACTATTTTTACTACCGTTGTTTACATGAATATCTCTCAGCTCTGTAAATCCTCGTCTTCGTCTCCCACCGTCCATCTACTCCGTACGTGTATTATGTACGTTTATGCATGTATGTATTCAGATGGTATTGTTTTTTGCTTCTGTTGTTGCCACCATGGCATGTTCCCTCTATGATCTTTTCTGCATCGTGGATCTCATGGGCCCTTTCCATCTCTCGGTCTCTGTTGTAGTGGATGAGTCTCATGTTGCGATCTGTTGTATTCGATTCGATACAAGGTGTCTTTGTTCATGTATCTGAGATCTGGGGTGGCTTTTTTAAGTATTTGAGCTGATCGTACCATCTTACTGATGGAATGCAGTCCTTGACATGAACGGGTGGTGATTGTCGGGTCTCCCTTTTGAGCTGCAGGTGTTGAGTTTATTAAAAATTTGGATTTTGCTCAGCTGGGTCCTCCGTGTGTTTCTGGCATATCCGTCAGTGGGGATGTCCGGCCTTGATGGAATAATAGTTCCGCTTGAAGCATATTTACACTGTACCATTTTGATCCTTGGAAGAATAAAGCATCTCTATTATACGCATGGCGCTTCGGCACTGTGATCAGGACAGTTGATTTGGTGGTCCACCATGTGGATGGGACATATCCTGAAAAATAAAATGATTGGACCATTGTGACCACCAGATTGTTGGCCTGGAAGGGATGGTTCTCTCTAAAGCATAGCAATGGTCAGAGCTGTTGTATCTTAGGATACCTGGATCTCAGGTCACTGAAGTACATGGTTCGGGAATGGTTATGTGGTGCACTACTTCCTCCCATCTGTGGTATGCTAGGGGTATTATACACCTAGTATATGCAATATAGTTTTATATTTATATGAAATAACAAATGTTATTATTATAGATCTTGCATGTGTAGTATCATATGATATGCATTCTATTGTATAAATCTCTGCAGTTTAGATATAAATTTACATTACAATTTACAACTTAATCAATGCTAAGAGTTAGAAAAAAAATAATAGGGTCTGTAAAAATAGTGATCTGGATCGCAAATGACCCATAAATCAGATTCCATGATACATAATAGAAAATAGAGGGGTTGACGATTTAGATAACATGGTCCTGTTGCTGGTGTTTTTGACCCTATAGCCCCCATGCATGTGATGGCCAACCAGATCAACAATGCTGATTATCATATGTGTTTTCCACGTTTAAGATGAGTACAAAATTGCATATAAGTTCTATGAATTGCATGGAAGAATAGCATTATTAATGTATTTTTGATCTTCCAGCGGAAGTACTGTGCTTAAGAGGTTATTGATGTTGCAATACTTCACAAGAAACACAAAATGCTTTTAATTTCAGATAGTAATTTTGGCCACCACTGTCATGGTCTGTTTATTTACATGGCATAAGTAAATGTATCTTTGCATTTTCTATCAGCTCAAATTCTTGATCGGGTAGATTCTCATCCTCCAAATCTTTCCAATCATGACCCTGTGAGCAATTTTTTATGCATCTTTTACAAATGTCCAAGTGATGGTTTGATTTTCATACAGTTTAGTTTCTTTGGGGCCTCTTGGTACCAACGATCCCCATGAGTCTTCAGTTGGAGGCCATAAATGTCCCAGAATTCTTTTGGTTTTGTATGCACTATGGTTTTATATACGAATGTTATTATTAAAGATCCTGCATGCATATTGCATAGTATTACATGACATGCATGCTATTTCATAAATTAAAGTATTGCATTCTAAATATAAATTTACATTAAAACATAATCAATGCAAGGATATAGAACAAAAATTTCAGGTTGGTGAAAATAGTGGTCCAGATTGGAAATGACCCATAAAACATAGGAGAATTGGTGATTACGTAACATGGGTCCAATCTATGGTTTTTTTTGGCCTATACCGCATCCATGCGATGGCCAATCAGATCAACAATGCTGATTGTCGTAAGTGTTTCCATGTTTAGAGTGAGGACAGAACAGCGTAGAAGTTCTATGAATTGCCCTCAGCAGAATAGCATTATTGATATGTGTTTGATCTTCCATCAGAAGAACCGTACTTAAAAGTTTACTGATGCTGCAATACTTGACAAAAAACACAGTGCTTTTTATTCTATGAATCACTTGACAGAATAGCATTATTGATGTATTTATGATCTTCCCGTGGAAGAACTGTACTTCAAAGGTAGCTTTCATAAAGAAAGAAAGAGCTGTACTTCAAAGGTTACTCATGTTGCAATACTTCACAAGAAACATAGTGCTTTTGATTTGGCAAAAATAATTTCTTTGTAGGGTTTGAGAAGTTACTTGATTCAGTTTAGTCTTTGAGCACCACGGCACGCTTCTGTTGTGTCACGGGCTGTTCATTTTCGTGACATAATGTATCCCGGCACTTTCTACATGCTTGATTTATTGATCAAGTAGATTCTCATCCACTAAATCTCTTTGTTCATGATGTTGCGGGCAATTTTTCATAGATCTTTTTAATGATGTCAAAATGATGATTTGATTTCCACAAAATCAGTTACTCTGGGGCCTGTTGTAACTAAGGATCCCCATGAGTCTTCTGTTGGAGCCTAGAGGGCCTTAAATATCCTAGAATTCATTCGATGACCCTCTAATCGTTGAAGGCAAGGTTAAAAAATCTTTCACAGCTGAACTCTGACTGAATTAAATCTTCAGGGTTTAGAGTTTGGACCGTCAAAGTGCAAGTTTTATGAACTTCTGAGTTCAAACTGAAGGAAAAACATTAAAAAGTACATTTTCATATAAAGATACCATGTTTATTGATAAACAAAAATGCCATCTTTTAAGATTTTTAATATTCCAGTGATCCAGTCTGTTTTCTATTTGGAAACTTGGTGCAGCTAAAATGTAAAGAAAAGGAAAAAAGGAAAAAAAAGAAGAAAGAAAACTACCGAGTACTGGAAACAAGCTAAAACTACTAACTACTCAGTAAAATCATAAAACAAATTAACAAACATTAGAATGACCATATCATCAAAGTTACATGCCATCACACCATTACATCACAATATCCCATTTATAATGATGATCTGGGTCTTTGATACTGGTGGCTGACCAAATGTCGTCTCATGTCAAGGTTATCAGAGTCTCCGTGATAATGGGATCACTAACCATCCCATTGTTGTGGTGCTAAAGTTGGATTATCATGCTGGTGTTTTCCATGACTGGAAATTACTTCCTGGTTGCCTGTTGAAAACTCTTAACTATAGGTAGGAGAATAGAATGTTTGGCTTTACATGCAGTTTTGTACTTTTAATGTATTTGAGGGAGCTGACCTTATTAGATGAGACCAAGTCTTAAAAATAAATCATTATAATTTCTACACTATCTTTCCTTTCTTTTCTTTTCATTTTCGAATGGTGAATTTCCCCACCATTTTTCCTACATCTTTCCCCCCTCCTTTCTCCAGCATTGTTAGTGAAGCTTGAAATCTCATGGAATGGTTGTTAGGTTGCCTTTTCAAATAAAAACACTAATTAATGCTGACAACCTAGAATGGCAGCCTAACAAACAGCTGCTGCAATGATCCAACTTGAAGATGGTCCAGTGCTCTTCCCTCAACTATATAAATAATTCCTACAATATAAGCGGTCACCAACTCTCAAAGCCAATCTACAAGTATCTTTTATATTCTCTAGTTATTTCTCCAGGTCATTATCATTGATGACTATGGAGTCTGTACTCCTAGAATTTAACATATCTAGTTTGATCAAACATGTATTCATCTTGTTTCTTTTACCCATATTTTTCTGGTCATCTTATCCTTTTTGTATTCTCTACTTTAAGCATGCTGTCTATGCACTTCCTCTGAAGACTTTATGTCCCCCTTAATATTTGCTAATTGGTATTCAGGCAATATGCCATCCAATCATCTTTCCTGCAGTACTACCATAATTTGGTCTTTTCCATCTTTGTTTAGACACTATGAATGTCTGATAGAACAGAAGCTTCTATTAACCAAGTAAATTTGCATCATACTGGATAGGATAGCTCCACTGATTTCTTCACCAAAATCTCCAGATGTGCTGTGGATGTAACCATGGACTCACCTTTAACCTCTATAAAAGCTGTCATTGGGTTTTCAATCACACACACAAAAACAAACAAAGATAACACGACAGACTATTGTCATCTCTAATAATTCTCCCAGTGCTGTTAGGACCTGGATAACCCTTTCGAAATTCGACTTCCACATCCCAATCTGTAGAGTGCAGAAAGAACGCTGCTCACTATGCTACTGTTGTCAATAACCTCTAGCCAACCCCTTCTCTAATCGAGTCGCGATGAACCTCGGAGAATTCTTTGGTCACAAGAGCTGATATAATCATATATTCTCTCAACCCGGCTTTAACTGTTTCACTATTAGAGAACTTGTTACTAAATACCCCATGGTTCCTTTCTCGCTAGACAGATCACAAAACTGCGGGGATAGCCAGATGCTGACATATGCTACCTTGAGGATGTTCAAAATCCAAGTTCCATGCTTCTAGGTGTTTATCAACTGACTTGGGCATATAGATCACGGAGTCTCAAAAAGACGCGAGGTAGACCAAATTCCTGGGTGACTTGCAACGTAGAAGGAAATGATTGATTGATTCCCCCTCTTGCAAGCAATTGGAGCATTCGTTCATAATAACCATTTACCTGCTTCTTAGAAGATCGAAAGTAAGAGTTTTATCTAACCAGCCACCAAATGATCCAGTGACTCTATGGGGGCAGCCTATCTTTCAAATCTAGATGTTGGGGCCCTTAGGGTTGGGGGCTTTAAAGAAGAGCCTGTTTGTTAAGTAGTTTGCCTATAAGAGAAAAATTGGCATTCCTCTTATCCAAGAACTGAAAGTGGAGCAGATTTTAATGCAGGGGCATTTTTACACCGGGCTCAAGTGGGGTTGCCTATGGGATGCAGGGGCACACTCGGGGTGGGTGGCTCGTGTGAGGTGGGCGGCTCGTGTGAAGCGGAACCCATGTGAAATTGGGCCCACGAGAGGGGTTCGGCTAAGGTCCAAACCCATGAGATGTGGAGCCTGAGCTATGAGATAAAGGGTTTAATTCACTACGGTCTATCAGTTTGAGCTTTTAGAGAAAGTGGTTAATTGTCCTGCATCAAAGTGGTATTAGAGTGGGAGGTTACATATTCAAGACTCCTCACCGGGGTGATTAATGCTGAGGCATTTTCATACCGGGCTCGAGTGGGGTTCCTTGAGGGATGCAGGGGCACACTCGAGGTGGGCGACTCGTGTGAGGCGGACCCCACCTGTGTGAGGCGGGTGGCTCGTGTGAAGCGGAACCCATGTGAAGTGGGACCCATAAGGGGGGTTCGGCTGAGGTCCAAACCCGCGCGATGTGGGGCCTGGGCTAGGAGATAAAGGGATTAATTCACCATGCTCTATCAATTCGTGGTTTTAGAGCAAGTGGTTAATTGTCCTGCATCAAAGGCTATGAGATAAAGGGATTAATTCGCCATGCTCTATCAATTCAAGCTTTTAGAGCAAGTGGTTAATTGTCCTGCATCAGATTTCCTTGACTATTCAAGAGTTAAGGGATGAGCCAAATTGCATGGTCTATTATTCCTTGGAGAGGAAGATTGGGAGGGTGCCTTACCATTTGGAATAACAATGTTGTGGAGATGGATAATGGAATTATTGGGATTTCCCTTTTACTGTTAACAAAAGAAAAACAGGGGATTTCTATGTTTCTATCAAGTTTTCTTTAATACTAGATGGTTGCAAATGGACCCTTAAAGAAGGGAGGACTTTTGGACCAAGTTCAACAACATTTTAACATTGTGGGATTGTCTTGGTGTTTATGGGCGATTTTAATGTGATAAATTGTTCCTTTGAAAAGTTGTGTGCAGCTGAATGAGGGAAAATATGAGAAAATTTTCTGATTTCGTTAATGGATATGTGCTTATTGATGTTCTACTTATGGAGGATTCTTCACGTGGTCAAACACACAAGCAAGGATAGAAAATGTAAGCTTCACTGCTTTCTTGCCTCAAAAGAATTGGTAGCAGCACTGCCCAAGTTTGTTGGGTGTCATCCTCCCTATGCCTGCATTATTATTGAATATTTTGTATTTGGGTGATATTTTGATGAGGCGTTCTCCTTCCGAGTTTGAAAACATGTGGCTTGAAGTTCCAAGTTTATTATTATTATTATTATTTTATTTTTTAATTCTTGTTGTAGAGTGGTGGAATGAGTTTGATTTTAAGTGAAGAAGTTCTAGTTTGTGAAGGACAATATCAAGGTTTTGGAATAAAAAACTTTTACAAATCTTGACAGAAGGAATTCGAAGATTGTTGATGATATCATAAATATTCATTTGGAGTCATTTTGGGGTCTTTATCTTTCCTCGTTGGGACTTGAGGGAAAAGCTTAAGTTGGAATTTAGCAATATCATCGAATGTGAAGATATGTCTTGGAGACAAAAATCTTGAACTACTTGGCTCAGAGGCAGGGATAATACACCTCTTTTGTTTTTTTCATCAATCGTTTGTTAATGCGAGTAAGAGAAATTATTTCTCCAAGTTATGGGCAATGGAGGATAAATTTATTGAAGAAGATCAAAACTAACTAGTGTTCGAAATATCGGTATCGTGTTACGTATCACATCCTTGACAATTATCGGTTATCGTACGGGATATATCGTTTGTATCGGGTAATTTATCGCACTTTTTTGGAAACATGGGGAAACATTGGGAAAATGGTTGAATTTTTCAATGAAATTTCAGGGATTGTTAAAAAAGACCTTAATACACACTTTTAAATCATAACATCTCAAAAAAGAAGTGCTCATAATAGGTTTCCTTTTTATAGGGACCTAAGCTATGTGTTGTCTAAGTAAACTAATGCAATTATATTCAAATTGAATGCATAACATTTAGAGTATATGTGTTGATCATTTCATCAAACACTCTTAAATACTTTGAAATTAGTCTCAATTGACAGCTGGTTGAAGGGAAATTTCAAATATATATATATATATATAAATTAAAAATGATTTTTATTTTTCCGAAAATTGACAAAGACTTAACAAATGAGTATATCAGCCCTCATACATGCCTGATTTCATGTTTGGAGTGTAAGATTGCAAGCAATTTGGGAGAAATTGGGGAAATTTTGAATTTTCCTCAATTTTTGCCAAATCAGACCACCTACACTCAAATTTCGAATTAAAGTGTATGTAATGATCATTTTATCAAATACTCCTAAACACTTCAAAATTAGTCTCAATTGATAGCTGGTTGAAGGAAAATTTTGAAAAAAAACATGGAAAACAAGAACCAATGGATTTCGAAATCAAAGCTCAAACTCCATGATTTTTCATGCAAAACATGAAGAACCAATGGATTTATAGCATTTGACAGTGATTTAACATAATTTCAACCAAAAAAAAAGGGATCAAAAATTGAAAATGTGCACCAGATCGAACATGTGGGATTTATCGGCACTACATGTGCGTTTCGTATCGCTCAAGTGGGATATATTGGCCGATATCATCGATATTTAAAACATTGAAACTAACCATTCAATTGTTGATTTCTTTCGAATCATTTGTTTGAAAGAATGTTTTAAGAGGCCTATGCTTGGCGGCATTACCTTCTGATATTGTTTCCATGGATAAGGCGGTTTGGTTGGAGAGGGAGTTCGGATTGGAAGAAGTCAAAGATGTAGTCTTGACCATGAAGTGACAAGGTGCTGCTTCCTTCTTCTTTTTTTCTCTCTCTGTTTTTTTTTTTTTTTTTTAAATTTTTTTTAAATTTTTTAAAATCATAAATGTTGGTAGGTAACAAGGACAATCTTTTGTTGGGCTTAAATGAGTTCTATGCCGGGGTCTTATTTGGAGGTGCTAATACTACTTTAATCATGCTTATTAGTTAGAAGGGGTGCTAGATGCTGATGGTTAGGAAGCAAGACGAACTGTATCAGTACTAAAAAATGTGGCAGTTGAGGAAGAGGAAGGAGCATTGTTGGAAGTCTGCATACCTGTCATTAACTTAAAGAGTTTTCGTCTGGAGTTGGGAGTAGTCAACTCACTGTTAGTATGTTGGGCTGTTAACGGGAGATAGGCTCAACAGACTGAACATCATTACCCTTTCAGAGATATATACCTGGTTGGCTCACGATGGTTTACCACACCACACACCACCCCCCCCCCCCCCCCCCCCCCCCCCCCACCACAACTCCTCCTGACTCACAGTCACCACCACATCCACCAAGTTTACCATGATCCACGATTTTTATCACCTTTGTCAATGGTGGTAGCCGGAGGCCTGGAGCAAACCTGTCACCTCCACCAATAGTAGAAACAGGCCAAGAGATGTCCTCTGAAGTCATTTGTATACTTTGTTACAGGACGGAACATCTCAACCTCCCAATGTCTGAGCGCTAAATGGTTCATACTCAGAATAAGATCAGATAAAAAAAATTAGCAGCTGAAAATATTCTCATTGCTGCGTAAGTTTCTCTAAATTGATAGTTAGGGGCTGAGCCATGTGTTACTCCTCCCACCTACCTCTTAGGTTAGCTTAATGTTCTCTAAGATTCTAATCACCCTGCTGTAATGCAAACATCTCCTAAAACAACTAGTAAGTACGAGAGATTCTTATCTAAGAATATTTTTCATGAAAAGAGTCCCTAGTCTTTTTGGCAATGTCCAAAAGCATCACAGTAATACTCATTGAGGGTTCTATACCATTCCACAAGTGAATCATAATCTGTGGATTTACATGAATTCACTCATCATAAGTACGAGCACCTTCATTGGGTTTATTGAAATTGATTACTTTATTTTAGCTTTTGTAGTTGGGGAACTTGCATAGATTTAGACCATTGTAGGTAGTTGGATCCATGTAATTTGATTGAAATCATCTAGACCCAAAGTCATATTGAATGCCATACCCTTATTGTCAACTTTCCCCTCCATAATAACGTGGATAAATCAATCTAATATGAAAAACATGCAAATTACGTTGAAAACACGTTGAATTGAAAACAGGCTGCCATAAGCATTTCCAAATTTCCAATAAAGAACTGCTGTCAGAAATACTTCTAATAGAAGATGGGCTAATGGAGCTACTAGAAACGCCTCTAATTGAAAATGTGCTGTCGACGAGTCCAGAAACACCTGTAATTGAAAATGTCCTGACAATGAGTTGCTGGAAGCACCTCCATTCACTTGACTGTCGAAAATGGGTTGTCAGAACTGCCTCAATCATTTGACCACACGCTGTAGCCATACGATACACTATGTCCACCCTGGTAAATTCATCTAACAGAAAGCACTTCGAATTCACCCTACAGTACTTGTTGCACAGTACTTCATTCAATGCAGGCAACCGACATGGTTTCTGTGCACCCAAGGAAAAACCTAGTTCTCTTAGCGCCTGTTTGTTTTTTCAAAGCCAGTGTAAATACACTGGAAATAGGTAATTATTACGGTTTACCGTGTTTGAAAATTCATAGGTATTTGTGCCATTGAAACTAGTTCAAAAGAGATAATTTTAATTTTTGAATGGTACGGTAATGTATATGATATATCCGTTCCGTCCATATATTTTACTACAATATTTTGAAGCATGAGACAAAAAATGAAGCAGATACAACACTCAGGTGGCCCACGCCAATAGAAAAAGTGGCCCCACAAAGTTTTTAACGATAAGTATTCGATTCCCTTTTTCGTATGGTGTGGTCCACTTGAGTTTTGGATATACCTTATTTTTTTGTTCATACTATAAATTCAAATGGCATAATGGATGAACGGTGTGGATAAGCCAAATGCATCACAGTGGGACCCATATATATTTTGTAATGTTTTCGGTTTCCATGTCAAAAAAGTTAGTCAAATCAGGTATGTTGTAAATACACGGGGAAATAATTATTACTCTTTTACCCGGTATTTACCAGTGCACTAGAATATCAAATAGGCACTTAAGGGGTCGTATTGGGAAAGGGCTTGGGGCAGGGATTTATGAAATTCATGGATTTCGGATCTCCCTTGTTTGTTTGTTTCTGGGGATTTGCCAAATCCTCGAACTTCCCAAATCCAAAACCCTACAAAATCAATGGATTTGGGGCAAATCCAAAGTCTCCGAAAAAACTAAAGACTTCACAAACCCAAATAATGAGAGACTTTCTTAAAAGCAAGAAAAGTTATTCTCTTGCGATACATGGCTCCCAAATCCTTGGATTTGTGGCTTGATCCCCAAACATTGGGCTGTGGGATTTTTCTAAATCCAAATCCAATGCACATCCATGAATTTGATAAGTTCACAGATTTAGCAAATTCACATTCTCATTCCCAAACAGGGCCTAACAGGAAACCAATCCTGAGTAGATCTAGGGTTTCAACAACAGAAAAGGGGCAAGATGAAAGAAAAGATTAAGAAGAGAGAAAGGAGAGATCCCGAAATAGTTTCGCTCTAATACCACGTAAATTCCAGAGTTATGTGAGAGAAGAGAAAGGAGGAGAGGAGATGGAAGAAGAAAAGAAGGGGGAATAAGTTAGGGTTACCAGCCTATTTATTATTATATTAAATGAAAATGACCCAAATGCCTCTTTGGACTTACATCATAAGGAAGAGGTCCTTGGACTATACTGTGGGTACCTTTAAAAAAAGGACTATACCGTGGGCCGTACAAACCCACACTATATGATCTGTGACTCACAATACAACTTACAGTGGGCGGCCCAGCAGATTCATAGTCATCAACAAGGGTTAATATTTGGGTGGGCCCGTGCATGTGAATGGTGTTGATGTGAGCATCTGCCATGGCCAGTCCAAGAGCCCGTGTGGAAGAGGAAGATTAAGAGCCCATGTTTAAGAGGAAGGTTGTTGTCTGGTGGGCAGCTGATTGTAACTTTGGATGATCTACTGTTTAAAAGCCAACCCTAAATTTCAGGTAGGAAGGCTAAGATGGTGATAGTGATGTGGGTGTTAGCCATGTGACTTGCTGTGTTTCGAAGCCTTTCCCTCTTCATCTTTTTTTGAATGGTAAGTCTTTTCCTCTTCATCGATTTCTTCTTCACTTAATACGTTTTCTATTAATATAAAAATCTCTGGATTTTTTGGAGGAGAATTCTTGTGTTGTTGGTGTCATTTTTTCCACCTTTGGAGGTAAATATTTATCTTCTTCTGGTAATTGCGTTTCCTTCTCCATATCTTACTAGTGTGTATTGGTACTTCTTGTTCTGTTTATATGCGAATTAGAGGACTCATTTTGAACCAAGTCCCATTGTTGCACTATATGCCCTCTTTCTTGAAGAGTCCACCGTACTTGGGAACATCTGTAGCCCAATCTTTGCCACCTCTTTGCACATGGCTGAACAATAATTCTGTAACCATTTTGGTGATGCCACTTGAAACTCATCTTCAACGTGTCCCATATCGGTTACGTATCGGCTGTATCGGCCGATACGTAACGGAATCGGTTAGGGCCGATACGCGTATCGGCCGCGTATCGGCCGTTACCGATTTTTGTAACCGTATCGGCTGATACGGGCCGATACGGGGGCGTATCGGACCGTTACGGGGGCATAACGGTCACCCGTAACGGTCAGAAAACGGTCACTTTTTTTTCTCTTTTTAAGCACTTTTTTTGCTGTTTTTTCCAAACTTCTTGCTTCCAAACTGTTTTTCACTCCTTCTAATAGTAATTTCGACTAACCTTGGATGGTTTTTTGGGACAAAAACACATTATATTACGGATTTGGTTGAATCAAAGCTCGGTGGGCCATTTTTCAGAAATTCTTCAAAAATAGGTATTTACTTTCTTTAATATGTTTTTCTGTTTTAATCATGCCATATGATGTGTTAATCATAGTAGAACATGATAATGTGCATTTTACAGATTTGGGGTGCCATTTAATATTTTTTTTATATTTTTTTCTATTTACGCATGAATTTTGGGCCCTTTTTTTAAAATTCGAAAAATCAATTTTTAATAGTTGTTTTGCTGTTTTAATGATGCCATATGATGTGTTAATCATAGTAGAACAGCTTAATGTGCATTTTACAGATTTGGGGTGCCATTTTATATATATTTTTATATTTTTTTCTATTTACGCATGATTTTTGGGCCCTTTTTTTAAAATTCAAAAAATCAATTTTTAATGGTTATTTTGCTGTTTTAATGATGCCATATGATATGTTAATCATAGTAGAACATGTTAACGTGCATTTTACAGATTTGGGGTGCCATTTAATATTTTTTTTTATATTTTTTTCTATTTACGCATGATTTTTGGGCCCTTTTTTTAAAATTCGAAAAATCAATTTTTAATGGTTGTTTTGCTGTTTTAATGATGCCATATGATATGTTAATCATAGTAGAACATGTTAACGTGCATTTTACAGATTTGGGGTGCCATTTAATATTTTTTTTTATATTTTTTTCTATTTACGCATGAATTTTGGGCCCTTTTTTTAAAATTCGAAAAAATAATTTTTAATGGTTGTTTTGCTGTTTTAATGATGCCATATGATATGTTAATCATAGTAGAACATGTTAACGTGCATTTTACAGATTTGGGGTGCCATTTAATAATTTTTTTTATATTTTTTTCTATTTACGCATGAATTTTGGGCCCTTTTTTTAAAATTCGAAAAAACAATTTTTAATGGTTGTTTTGCTGTTTTAATGATGCCATATGATATGTTAATCATAGTAGAACATGTTAACGTGCATTTTACAGATTTGGGGTGCCATTTAATATTTTTGTTTATATTTTTTTCTATTTACGCATGATTTTTGGGCCCTTTTTTTAAAATTCGAAAAATCAATTTTTAATGGTTGTTTCGCTGTTTTAATCATGCCATATGATGTGCTAATCATAGTAGAACAGCTTAATGTGCATTTTACAGATTTGGGGTGCCATTTTATATATTTTTTATATTTTTTTCTATTTACGCATGATTTTTGGGCCCTTTTTTTAAAATTCGAAAAATCAATTTTTAATGGTTGTTTTGCTGTTTTAATGATGCCATATGATATGTTAATCATAGTAGAACATGTTAACATGCATTTTACAGATTTGGGGTGCCATTTAATATTTTTTTTTATATTTTTTTCTATTTACGCATGATTTTTGGGCCCTTTTTTTAAAATTCGAAAAAACAATTTTTAATGGTTGTTTCGCTGTTTTAATCATGCCATATGATGTGTTAATCATAGTAGAACATTTTAATGTGCATTTTACATATTTGGGGTGCCATTTTATATATTTTTTATATTTTTTTCTATTTACGCATGAATTTTGGGCCCTTTTTTTAAAATTTGAAAAATCAATTTTTAATAGTTGTTTTGCTGTTTTAATCATTCCATATGATGTGTTAATCATAGTAGAATATGTTAATGTGCATTTTACATATTTGGGGTTTCATTTTATAAATTTTTCTTTGTATTTTCGAATTAGTGACTTTATATTTTTATTTGCTTATATTGGACAGGTTTTGGAGCTTCTTAAGGTTTAGTTAGAACATAAAATTATCTTTATTAACATAGGTCATACACTCATACTCATATCCTAAACCTAAAGAAATGTCCGGGTCTGGCCAACAACAAGTAAGTGAGGATATTGGATGGCAACATTGTGAGAGGGTTGGTGGTACTAGGCACCAAATAAAGTGCAAGTATTGTGATAGGATAGTGTCTGGTGGAATTACCCGTGTCAAACAACATTTGGCACATCGAAAGGGTCAAGTTGCGCCATGTGTCAGAGTACCGAGAGAGATAATGCTATTAATGCAAGCTAGTCTGGATGAGTCGAAGGGTAAACGTGCTGCTGTACAAAAGAAGAGAGATGATACTTTAGAAGCAGCTCGACAGGAGGTGTTTGGTCCTGAATATATGGGCGTTCGTGATGAAGATATTATTGATTCTGACGAAGATTCAGATCGGGAATTAACCATAGCTAGGAGAGAGAGCGTGCGTCTAGCTCGTGAAGAGGAAGAACGTTACCGCATGTTTGGCACGCATGGGTCAGTGCGTGATACAGGAGGGGGCAGTGGGAGTGGGAGTGGGACAGGGAGTGCAACTGGAAGTGCAACTGCTTCTGCAGTTGGGACTGAGGGTAGGGGGGGTAGGTTTGGTGGGTTACGACGTGTATTTGGGAGCCGACGACAGACATCTTCACGTGATGCCTATATACATTTGGATGAAGAAGTAAATGAGCCTAGGAGACCCTCTATTGATCCAATCCTGTTTAGGAAAGAATCAACTAAACAAAAGAAGATAAAACAAATGTGGAGTAGAACTTCCGTTGAGAAATTAGGTAGAGCGGCAGCAAAGTTATTTATACATGCTAACATACCTCCTAACGCGGCCAATTCTCCATATTGGCAGGTGGTAATTGATGCAGCAGCAGAAGCAGGTGAAGGAATAAAAGCTCCCACGGCTAAGGAGATTAGGGGGAAATGGACAGATGCAGAGTATGTGGATGTGAAAACATACGTGGCTACCTTTAAACCTGTATGGCAAGCCAGAGGATGCACGATCATGTGCGATGGTTGGACTGGCCCAACCAGACGCAGGATGATCAACTTCATGGTGTACTGCCACTTGAGAACTATATATCACAAGTCAATTGATGCCTCAGAAGTAACAAAAAATTCTAATTATATTACTGGACTAATGGATAAAGTTGTGGATGAGATTGGAGAGGAGAACGTAGTTCAGATTGTGACAGATAATGAAGCATCATATAAGCTTGCAGGACATCTGTTGATGAATAAGAGAAAACATCTTTTTTGGTCACCATGTGCTGTCCATTGTATTGATCTTATATTGCAAGATATTAAGAAGAAAAAGAATGTTAAGGAAATGGTCGAAAGGGCAAGAGAAGTAACGACGTTTATTTACAATCATAATCAAGTAGTCGCAATAATGAGAAAGTTCACGAAAGGACGAGAATTGTTGAGGCCTGCGGCGACTAGATTCGCAACAAACTTTATAGCATTAGAGAGTTTATTCCAGCATAGGGGAGAGTTGAGTGAAATGTTCGCTTCCCGACAATGGCTCAACACAAAACATGGGAAGAAGACATCAGGGACACCGGTCGACGTTGTGAACACCATACGGGACAACAAATATTGGAAGAAGGTTAAGGCGATCCTAAAGGTGATGGAGCCACTAATGAGGGTACTCCGTCTTGTTGAAACCGATGAAGCACCTACCATGGGCTTCCTATATGATGCCATGGATAAGGCAAAGCTTGCAATTCAACGTGATTGTAGAAGCTGGGAGACTTATTGGAAGATGATCGACAGGAGATGGACAAAACAACTCCATCACGATCTTCATGCAGCAGGTTATTACTTAAATCCTAGGTATAGATATGCCCAATCATTTGTTGCGGATGATGAAGTTCGTGTCGGGCTAAAAAATGTGATAAAGAGATTAGAACCTGACTTAGATCTGCAAATAAAGGCGTTGAATGAATTAGATACATTTGGAAATCGCCTTGGTAGTTTTGGAGATGCTCTTGCACAGCATGCAGTATTTAGGTTGCAACCGGCCGAATGGTGGATTAATTTCGGAGAGAGTAAGAAGGCTCTCCAAAAAATTGCAGTAAAAGTTTTGAGCTAGACAACATCTTCCTCTAGCTGCGAAAGGAATTGGAGTTGTTTTGCGCTCATTCATTCAAAGAATAGGAATAGATTGCAGACTAGAACATTAGATAGACTTGTCTTCATGCACTACAATATAAAATTAAGAATGCGACGACATCATAGGAGTATTACAGCTGCCGATGACGGAGACTACTGTCCAATAAACTTGGACAATATTTATGATGAGGATGACCCACTTATACCTTGGTTGGAAACAAGGGAAAAGCAAATTGAAGAGGATAGTGAAGAATTGGAAATTGATGACCCAGAAATACGCAAAGCACAACAAGAGAGTCGTGCAGATGTGTTGGACCCAGTAAGAGGGGCAGCGTTTATGCCACGTACGGAAACGGCTCGAGATCAACAAAAGAATACGAGTAGTGGTAGCGTGTCCGTGTCGGATGATGATGACGATGACCCCCCTGCCTCTGGTGCTGGCACTTCTGGTGTTGTTCAACGCCCTATTCAGCCGTCTATAGATCGCGATGCCGATGAACATCGACGAGGTGGTACACGAGGTCGAACCTACGAGTGTACCGAGTCACGATACAGCCAGCAGGAGGGTACATCTAGTGGTGCACCGCGTCCGGAAGGTCCGGAACATCAGCAGGCTCATGGTCTTGGTTATTATGATGGATATTCTTATGGTCAATTGGATTATAATTATGATGGTTATACTGAGCCCGTTCCATCACATTCATGTTGGAGTAGCCCTCCCGATCAATATTCATATGATTATAGATATCCAGATCCAAATCCAAGTTACTCATCACAGCAGACGCACTCTCAATCTCAAGATTCTCAACAACCTGAGTATGGTTACCAGTATGGCTATTCGACGGGCACTGGTGGATATCCTTACTCAGGGTCAGAGTCGTTACCTAGTCAGGATCAGTCATCCTCTGGTTTCGTTGATCTAGTATTTCCTTCTGGCACTGGATATTATGGATATGCAGAACCTACACCTATTGGACAGCCTCAGCCTGATGGTGACGATGACGATGATGTGGAGGTCGAGCAACCACAAAAAAGCAGATTTTCATTTTGGTGGTGACTTGTGATTGTGAGTATATATTTGTATTAAGGTAAGTATTTGCATTTTGCAGCAGACAGCTCACAAGTATTATAATATTATTGCAAGAAGCCATGTAATTATGCACACACTTGACACTGCCGAACTTGTATTTAAAATAGCTCCCCTGACAACCAATCAAGTAATCCTTAATCAAGTTGCAGGGGAGTATATCAGACACTACTAATTTTATTTTTTTTAATATTCTTGACTTGAGGATGACAGGTCATAGACATGAATCACAGTCACCTGCACGCTGCACAGGTATGTTTGAGAAATTCCTCAAAAATAATTGCAAACACACACCTAATGTAAGATATTTACATATTACATTCATTCTAATATATCTATCATTGGTAGTAGATAGTTAGAAAATTAAATATATGAATTTTGTAGTCAAATTCAGGTTATCTGGTTCATAAATTCATCAGACAGTCCGATACAATTTCTCACCAAAGAGTGGACCGTTACGCCCCCATAAACATGTTCCATTTTATAAATGAATGCATATTTGGAATGCTTAGAATATTCCGGATTTAATACATATTTTTTCATATTTTTTTGGCAAAAAAAAAATTTTGCGCCGTTACGGGCCGTTATGCCCCCGTATCGCCATTACGCCCCCGTATCCGTATCGGTTTTGGAGGTCACCGATACGCCAACCGATACCGATACGGGACACCTTGCTCATCTTTTAATTATAATCCCATTGACTTAATTCAAGTTGATTGGCATGGCGGACTGCATTTCTGTTTAATCACTAACCTTTCCCTCCAGAACACCTACCAACCATGAAATCATATTTTTAGAAATCATAATCAATACCATAGACATGACAACACAGGCAGACAACTGGGTTCCATTCCAGTGCACCCACGGTCCAACTCTTCATCCGCAGTTTCTTTCTTGCTGCTGTCAATTCTCCCAGATGATAGCATATAACTTGGGAGTCTTGCCACTCCCCCATGCTTTAACACCATCAAAATTCATGCATAATCATATGCCAGAAGAAGCACATATTTTCTTATAACCATGTATCATTTCCCCCTTTCCTCTATGATTGCACCATCATCAACACTGGTAAAGAAGAAGTACAGCAAGAAGAACCCTCAAAAACATTTCTAAAAACTCCTTTCTGAATGGAATGTCTACAACTCAGAAAACAACTGAATATTGCTGGAAAATCTCTTTCCAATTCATCAGGGTAAACAATCTTCATCACTTGCATGTCTTTAAAGAACCGGCAATACTATCTTAATCACTTTCCCCTATTTAAGCTCCTCAGTATTACGTAATGACACCACTCCATGTTCCAAGTAAATCTACACTTTATGTAGTTTTACCCAATAGAACACTCCTTGCATCCTAACTCCATGCAAACATCCACCTCTTTGTCCACAGGAACACAGAGAAGACCGAAACTGCATACCTCATTAAGTTTAGAGTGCATGCTTTCACACTAAACAAAAATGAGATAGCCAAATCTGGAGTTAAAAACATATAATCTGCTCCGTTAAAGTCATGGAAGTTAGACATAGATAAAGGTATGATAGGTATCATCGGGATTTCGGGATTGGTAGTGTTTCAAGGGATGAAAAATGTGATCAAAAGGAGTAGGAAATTAGAATGAGGTAAAAATTGAAGTGACTTTTACTGGCTTGAAACTTTTTATCTACTCTTTCTCCACATATCATTTTCGAAGGTGACTCAATGTGAACCTTTGAGATTTTTCATTTATTGTAAATGAAATTAGGCTGTCCTTCGATGCTTCCATCAAATTCCTCATGAGCGTTATCATCATAATCGTCATCTAAGTCTTTTCCCAATTAATTGGGGTTGGCTACATGAATCTTGTTCCACCATTTCACTCTATCAAGGGCTAGACCATTAGTTAGGCCATAGGTCATCAAGTCTTTTCTTACAAGCTCCATCCATGTCCTTTTAGGCCGTCCCTTGCCCTTTTGGAGCCTTCAACTTGTACCAAGTTGCTCCTAAACAATGTGGTTCGTGGTCTCCCTTGCACATACCATCTAAGTCTACTTTCTTCATCTTATTACTTATTAGCAAGGTATCCCGTATTGATATTGGTTGGCGTAACGGTGCCCTCCGATACCAATACGGATACGGGGGTGTAACGGCGACACGGGGGTGTAACGACCTGTAATGGTGCAATTTTTTGTTTTGCCAAAAAATATAAAAAAATATGGATTAAATCCAAAATATCCTAAGCATTCCAAATATGCATTCATTTATAAATTGGAACATGCTTGTGGTGGTGTAACGGTCCACTCTTTGGTGAGAAGTTGTATCGGACTGTCTAATGAATTTATGAACCAGATAACCTGAATTTGACTACAAAATTCATATATTTAATTTTCTAACTATCTACTATCAATGATAGATATATTAGAATGAATGTAATATGAAAATATCTTACATGTATAGGTGTTTGCAATTATTTTTGAGGAATTTCTGGAACATACCTGTGGCTGTGACTGTGATTCCTGTCTGTGACCTGTCATCCTCAAGTCAAGAATATTAAAGAAAAAAAATTAGTAGTGTCTAATATACTCCCATGAAAGTTGATTAAGGATTACTTGATTGGTTGTCAGGGGAGCTATTTTAAATACAAGTTCGGCAGTGTCAAGTGTGTGCTTGGCTTCTTGCAATAATACTTCTGTGAGCTGTCTACTGCAAATACTTATCTTAATACAAATATATACTTACAATCACAAGTCACCGCCAAAATGAAAATCTGCTTTTTTTTGTGTTTGCTCGACCTCCACATCATCGTTATCGTCATCATTATTATCAGGTTGAGGCTGTCCAATAGGTGTAGGTGTTGTATATCTATAATATCTAGTGCCAGAAGGAAATACTAGATCAACGAAACCAGAGGATGACTAATCTTGACTAGGCAACGACTTCGACCCCGAGTAAGGATATCCACCAGTGCCCGTCGAATAGCCATATTGGTGCCTGTATTCAGGCTGTTGAGAATCTTGAGATTGAGAGTGCGTCTGCTGTGATGAGTGACTTGGATTTGGATCTGAATATCTATAATCATATGGATATGAATCGGGAGGACTACTCCAACATGAATGTGATGGAACAGGCTCAGTATAACCACCATAATCATAATCCAATTGACCATAAGAATATCCATCATAATAACCAGGACCATGAACCTACTGATGTTCCAGACCTCCCGGACCCGGTGCACTACTAGACGTACCCTCCTCCTGCTGGCTGTATCGTGACTCGGTACACTCATAAGTCCGACCTCGTATATTACCTCGTCGATGTTCATTGGCATCGCGATCTGTAGACGACTGTATAGGGTGCTGAGTAACACCAGAAGTGCCAGTACCAGGGGTAGGAGGGTCATCATCACCATCATTCGACACAGTCATGATACCACTGCTCGTACTCTTTTGTTGATCTTAAGCCATACTTGGCATAAACGCTGCCCCTCTTACTGAGTCCAACACGTGCACAACTCTCTTGTTGCGCCGTGTGTATTTTCGGGTCATCAATTTCTAATTCTTCACTATACTCTTCAATTTGTTTTTCCCTCATTTCCAACTAAGGTACAAGCAGGTCATCCTCATCATAAATATTATCTACGTTTATTGGACAGTAGTCTTCGTCATCGGCAGCTGTAATGCTCATATGATGTCTTCACATTTTTAGTTTTATATTGTAGTGTATGAAGACAAGTCTATCTAATGTCTTAGTCTACAATCTATTCATATTCTTTGAATGAATAAGCGCGAAACAACTCTAATTCCTTTAGTAGCTAGAAGAAGATGTTGTCTGGCTCAAAACTTTTATTGCAATTTTTGGATAGCCTTCGTACTCTCTCCGAAATTAATCCATCATTCGGCTGGTTGCAACCTAGATACTGCATGTTGTGCAAGAGCATCTCCAAAGCTACCTAGGCGATTTTCAAATGTATTTAATTCATTCAACGCTTTTATTTGCATATCTAAGTTAGGCTCTAATCTCTTTATCACATTCTTTAGCCCGACACGAACTTCATCATCCGCAACAAATGATTAAGCATATGTACCTAGGATTTAGGTAGTAACCTGCTGCATGAAGATTGTGATGGAGCTGTTTTGTCCATCTCCTGTCGATCATCTTCCAATAAGATTCTCAACTTTTACAATCATATTGAATTGCTAACTTTGCCTTATCCATGGCATCGTATAGGAAGCCCATGGTAAGGGCTTCGTCGGTTTCAACATGACGGAGTACCCTCATTAGTAGCTCCATCACCTTTAGGATCGACTTGACCATCTTCTAATATTTGTTGTCCCGTATGGTGTTCACAACTTCAACCAGTGTCCCTGATGTCTTCTGTCCATGTTTTATGTTGAGCCATTCTCAGGAAGCAAACATCTCACTCAACTCTTTCCTATGCTGGAATAAACTCTCTAATGCTATAAAGTTTATTACGAATCTAGTCGCCGCAAGCTTTGACAACTCTTGTCCTTTCGTGAACTTTCTCATTCTTGCGACTACTTGATTATGGTTGTAAATAAACGTTGTCACTTCTCTTGCCCTTTCGACCATTTCCTTAATATGGAGAATTGACCACTTTAGGAGGTATGTTGGCATATATAAATAACTTTGCAGCTGCTCTACATAGCTTCTTAATAGAAGTTCTACTCCACATTTGTTTTATCTTCTTTTGTTTAGTTGATTCTTTCCTAAACAGGATTGGATCAATAGAGGGTCTCTTAGGCTCATTTATTTCTTCATCCAAACGTATATGGGCATCACGTGAAGATGTATGTCGTTGGCTTCCAAACACACATCGTAACTCACCAAACCTACCCCACCCCCACCTGCACTCCTAATTGCACTCCCATTTCCCCCCCCCCCCCCCCCCTGCGCGCCAAACATGCAGCGACGTTCTTCCTCTTCACGAGCTAGACGCAAGCTCTCTCCTATTTATAATTAATTCCCGATCTGAATCTTCGTCAGAATTAATAATATCTTCATCACGAACGCCCATATATTCAGGACCGAACACCTTCTGTCGAACTGCATCCAAAATCTCATCTTTCTTCTTTTGTACAGTAGCACGTTTACCCTTCGACTCATTCAAACTAGCTTACATTAAAATCATTATCTCTTTCGGTACTCTAGTACATCCCACAATTTGATCCTTTCGATGTGACAAATGTTGTTTGAGACAAGTAATTCCACTAGTCACTAGTCTATCATAATAGTTGCACTTCATTTGGTGCCTAGTACCACCAACCCTCTGACAATGTTGTCATCCAATATCCTCACTTGTTGGCCAGACCCAGACATTTCTTTAGATTTAGGTAGATACTAGATAATTAGATATAGATTAGATAGGAGTATGAGTGTATGACATATGTCTATATGAGATTGTGAGTCCAGTCTACTCCGTACTTGCTGTTCTAAATTTATATGCAGTTTCAGAATCTAATCAATAAAGATGATTTTGTGTTTTAAACCTTAAGAAGCTTCAAAACTTGTCCAATTTAAGAAAATAAAAATATAAAGTCACTAATTCGAAAATAGAAAAAAATTATAAAAAAATATAAAATGACATCAACAATCTGTAAAATGCACATTAATATGTTCTACTATGATTAACACATCATATTCTATCATTAAAACAACAAAACATTCAATAAAAAAATGATTTTTTGAATTTTTTTTTAAAAAAAGGGTCGAAAATAGTGTGTAAATAGAAAAAAATTATAAAAAATATAAAATGATATCAACAATCTGTAAAATGCACATTAACATGTTCTACTATGATTAACACATCATATTCTACCATTAAAACTGCAAAACATTCAATAAAATTTAATTTTTCGAATTAAAAAAAAAAGGCGCGCGTAAATAGAAAAAATTATAAAAAAATATAAAATGACAACAACAGTCTGTAAAATGTACATTAACATGTTCTATTATGATTAACACATCATATTCTATCATTAAAACAACGAAATATTCAATAAAAATTGATTTTTTGAATTTTTTAAAAAATGGCTGAAAATAGTGCGTAAATAGAAAAGAATATATAAAATGCACATGAACATGTTTTACTATGATTAACACATCATATTCTATCATTAAAACAACAAAACATTCAATAAAAAATTGATTTTTCAAATTTTTTAAAAAAGGGCAAAAAATAATGCATAAATAGAAAAAAATTATAAAAAATATAAAATGACATCAAAAATCTGTTAAATGTACATTAACATGTTCTACTGTGATTAACACATCATATTCTACCATTTAAACAATAAAACATTCAATAAAAATTAATTTTTTGAATTTTTTAAAAAAGGGCCAAAAATAGTGCGTAAATAGAAAAAAAGTATAAAAAAATAAAATGACATCAACAATCTCTAAAATGGACATTAATATCTTCTATTATGATTAACACATCATATTCTGTCATTAAAACAATAAAACATTAATAAAAAGTATAAATACCAATTTTTGAGGAATTTTTGAAAAATGGCCCCACAGAGCTTCAAATCAAGAAAATCCTTAATATAAGTTGTTTTTATCTGAAATATTAAGCTAAGATTGGTCGAAAATAGCAATAGAATGATTTAGGAAGAATTTGGAAGAAAGAAGTTTCAAAAAAAGTGAAAAAACGGACCTTAAAAAGCCAAAAAAAAAAGTGATGGTTTTTCTGACCGTTATTGGGCAGTAACGGCCGTTATGCCCGTAATGGCCGTTATGGCTACAAAATCGGTAGGGTACCCGTTACGCCCCGGTGTCGCGTAACGGCCGACACGCCCGTATCGTAACCGATACGGGACACCCTGCTTATTGGTGCTACTCTCTAAGTTCCCTCAGATGCATTCATTTCTAGTTATATCCTTCCTCATCTTGCCACTCATCCATCTTAACAGTCAACACTCACATTTTAGCTTCGTTCATCCTATGAACCTGTTGTTCCTTAATTGCATTTGTTCCATAAAGCATGTCTGGTGTTACAACTATCCTATAAAATTTCGCTTTGAGTTTGAGTACATGACGATCACATAAAACTCTATAGGCACATTGCCATTTCTTCCACCTAGCTTGAATTCTATGGTACCATCCTTCTCAATCTTTCCACTCTCATGAATTATTGACCCAAGGTATCAATAGTGATCATTTTCAGAAACTTCTTGGTAAGCAATCTTAACTAATTCCTTGTTTCATTCCTATTGTTCTCTTCTCGGCTTGGCATGGAAGGATTCTAGGAAAGAATGAACTAGCTATTTGGTGCTTGGTTATGCTATCAGTTTTGTGGAACATTTGGAAGGAATGAAATAGAAGATGTTTCCAAAATAGTAAAGGATTATGGGAGGGGAGGTAGTTTGGGATGCTAAAAGAGACGCACTAGAGTGGGTATCCGGGGCAAATAATGCAACTGAATGTAAAGTTTTGTCTTTGCTTGGATTGTTATATGGAGTTGTATTCTTTCTGCTATGATTATTGTCTTAGCGACTAACCAATAAAGTTTAGTATGTGAGAGGCCAGTTGGAGGGGGAACAATGTCTTGCAAGTTGGTTACCCGTAGAGGGGTGGTTGTCAAAGCCTCCAACATGTCGACAGTAGAACCTTCGTTTCCAGTTGGTGTCGAAGCTTCCACTAGGCCACTTAGATCTTTTTGTTGATCTCCATTGTAGTCACTGTCTGTCACCAGGAACACTTCTCGGTGGTCTCTATAGCAAGTAATCCCCCTATCCTAGGCTTCGGAATCCCGAACTCCCTCACACTATCACATGCTAGCAATGCATTATGGCAAGCTTTATTCTTCAAAACGAATTTAGGCTTCTTGAAGCAGTCGTCTGTAGTCGATTCATGAAGCAACTGTCGAGAGAGATATATGTTTTAGTATGAAATAGAAGGGAAAACGTCCCACGTGATTGGGGGGAGTCTCTCAACCACTCGTGTCAAGAAAGAAAGTGATGTAGGATGAGGATCAGTGAAACTAAGATAGGATGAGTGATGTGAGATCAAACTACATTTCAATTCAAGTGTTCAACAAGTAAAATCAAGCACATCCACATTATAAGTTATGAAAATTCAGATTAACTACTCAATGGACCTAGGCTATCACATACACAATGCATGAAAGTATAAAATATCACAAGAGTGACCCACTTGGAAGCTGGGACTTCCAATCTAGCATACGCAAGGCAACATTCACATGAAGAAACATTGGCACTATAAAAATCAGAGTATGGGTAAATGGGTTTGTTTGAAAATCATATTTTTTTTTAAGGGGGTTTTGGGAATTGGGAATTGAGGTTTGGGGATTTTGGGAATTAGGGACTTGGGGTTTTAGGAAATTGGGGATTACAGTTTTAGGTTTAAGATTGATGTTAGGGTAAGCAAAATGGTGTAGAGGATGATGTAAGGGGGAAAATGATATTAAAAAAAATAAAAAATAAAAAAAAATAAAAAGAAGAAGAAGAAGAAGAAGAAGAAGAAGAGGAGGAGGAAGAGGAGGAGGAGGGGATAGGGCTATCCATATGGACGTATGGCAGTCCGTACGGACGTGCATGTGGGTTCGATGGATGGTTGGGTTTTGATGGGGAAAGGTTAAAAAAAGGATGTGAGATAAAAGGGTGATGTAAGACAATTAACCAATTGCCTTAAAAGCTTTAACTGATAAAGCATGACGAATTAATTCCTTTATCTCATAGCCCAGGCCCCACATCCATGGGTTAGGTCCTCAGCTGAACCCTCCTCGTGGGCCCTAAATCACATGGGTTCCACCTTATACGGGCTGCCCACCTTGAATGTGGCCCCACATCCCACATGACATCCCACAAGTTTGATGTGAAAATGTTTTTGCATTAATCACCCCTGGCGAGGAGTCTCGAACACGAGTCCTCCGGCTCTGATACCAATTCGTTGCAGGACAATTAATCACTTGCTCTAAATGCTTGAACTGATAGAGCATGTCGAATTAATCCATTTATTCATTGCCCAGGCCCCACATCCATGGGTTAGGTCAAAGACCTAACCCTCCTCGTGGGCCCCAAATCACATGGGTTTTGCCTCACACGGGCCGCCCACCCCGAGTGTGCCCCCGCATTCCACAGGCCAACTCACTCGAGCCCAGTGTGAAAATGCCCCTGCATTAAAGGGTTTTGGTTTTAAAGGAGTTGTAGAAAAAGAAAGGAGAAGAAAAGTGGAGTTGTGTACATCGTTGGAGAAGAGAGGAGAAGAAGAAAACTTTGGAGGAGTCCACCACCAAGCAATCTTCTTGCCCTTCTACAATCCGATTAGAATGAAGGGTTTTCTCACAAACCCTAAAGGAAGAGGAAGAAGGGCTTTTCTCAAGAGAGATAAGTCTTTTGTTTTCTTTTAGTCAAAACGCCATTAGGGTTGGGCATCCCCCCTCTTGCTTATATATCAAAAATACCAAAAATTACAAAATTGGCATCCACTTAAATGTTATAGCCCATAATCCAAAATAAGTGCACTAAAACACCTAAGCGCAATCTCAACCGTCTAATAAAACCTAAAATAACCAAAAAAAAAAGAAGCAAGATCAAGGTCGAAGGGGCCTAAATCTAAATGATTTGGTGGCCCGATCGACAAGATCCAACGGTTGAATCGACACAAAAATAAAAACGTATGTCTAAAAATGTCTCCCAAGCAACCCACATGCATCAGCCCAATGTGGTGTCTTCCTGATGCACGTCCAATGCATGTGGGATCTTTAAAGTGGTTCGACAGGCCCCATCTAAAACTCGTCTCCCATCTAAAGAGAGAGTTGTGCTGATGTCTGTGGTCGCCTCCGCCTCTGGTATACTTGAGTAGGTCCTCTGATGTTCCCATTAGAAAGCATGTGAGAGGCCAAGTGTTCGAAGTCTCCACATGTCACAAATTGCAACCTCTTGAGCATCGCCTCAATCTCACCTTGCCATGTGTTATGACGAGAGAAGGCTCCGTCATCCCCATTTAAATCAGCTTTTGGGATCTCTCCCTTGGGAAGAACATGAGCCGTTGCGTCAGCCTCTCTGCTTCAATCGATGTGTCACATAGCCCGAGTTTGATGTTGAACCAACCCAAGCCTACGGCCACCCCCCTAATTAGGTTCGACACCTGAACCTCTGACAAAACTTAGGTTTGTGCGTGAATACCTTCGATCTGATGCTCCTGCACCTCCATTCTCTCCATATGGTACCATCTCATTCACTCCCTCTTCAACTACCCCATCTCTGCCGATGTCAATCGTACACGTGTCCCTCTCAGCTTCCGGACCGGTGCACCAGAGTCCTAAAGCTATGCTTCGTCATCTCTCCTCCGCCTGCAAGAAGCTCTCTTTGTTGAGCCTTCCACTTCCTTACTGCTTCTCCCCCCATCGAGGCAAATTTCCCTAGTTTTTCTCTCTTATCACCCTCAGGACTATAGATTCTTCTCCAATAACAACCTAAACAGAGCCTAAATCTTCCATCACCCTCTTCTTCTTCATGCATAATTGGGCTACCCCAATCTCCACCCCATCTTCTGTTGAAGTGTCTCTCGCCACCACCTCACCCAGACATGATCTTATTGCTATAAACACATCACGAAACCAAAGTTTGAGAGGAACTCCCCATATTAAAAACCAAACTACCTCACATCCCAAAAACAGATCCTTGTTATGAGTCCGTCGAAAAAATGTCTCTCACCACCAACGCCCGATCTATGCTCGCCCCTAGCTTCACCACTATCCATACCTCCTTCGGTTCTATTAGTTTTGATGAAAAACTCCTATGCCAAACCATAGCCATCTGCTAGACATAGACATTTAGCAACCACCCCCTTATTTGAGCTAAAGATGCTCCTTCGTAGGTCTCTGCACCCATCGACCGTTGCAGTGAGTTCATGCCTTATCCACCACCTCTACTGTGATACGGACCACCTGATCCTCGTCGCAACCCTCCAAATCCATTTCATCTCCTCAGCTTCTTTCTCATTCTCTTACGAATGAAAATGATAGTCAACTTACTTTATGATTTTAGTCCTTTCATGGAAATCTGGATTATTATCAATGCCAGAATCTTTCAAAATTTTTTATCAATGCTAGATGCTGCATGATTATCAGAGTACAGCTTCATCGGCCCTTCTACCTTGAATCCCATGTCTTGCGTAAGAGTTTTCAATCTCACCAGCTCCACAGATAATGTGTGCCATAACTCTATTTTTAGCTGCTGCACTTGACTTGGCAACTGCTCTCTGTTTCTTATTTTTCCATTTGATTAATTTCCTCCTACAAATGCGTAGTGTCCAATGGTTGATCTCTTATTAGAAAGAGACATAGGTCCCAACCCAACCTGCTACATAATAGCCCTCAAGCTAACCGTTTGACTAATACAAAATTTCTTGTCTTCGTATTCCTTGAGATTCCTCAAAATATGTATCATTGCAGTTGCTTCCAATTGTGGTACCTTGTGAGCACACGTAAACTGGCTAACAACAGTTGCTGCAAGAATCATGTATGGCCTTGTACTTCTTAAATTGATGAAACTACCCACCAAAATGTGATACCTACTGAGATTCTCAAGTAATTCACCTTGATAACTCACTAATTTATGATTGGGATTCATAGGAGTATCAATTGTTTTAGCCCCAAGTGACCCTGTCTCTATCAGCAGATTCACAATATACTTTCTCTGAGACAAACTGACACATGTTTTCGACCTCCTAAGAAGTACATGAGCAGTCCCAAATCTTTCGTATGGAAATGGTGTACAATATCCTTTTCGAGTCTTCTATACTTCACAATCACTATCATTAACAACAATTCATCAATGTATACTACCAACACCATATGACATGATTCACTTTCTCGAGTAAACCTTAGTGATTAGCCTACCACTGAAGCCCATTCACCATCACCATTACACACGACATGATTGCTTCTAGCCGTAAATTGATATCTTTAGCCTACACATCCTATCAAATGATTCCCCTGGAGCAACAAGCCTAGTTGTGCTCCATATAGACTTCCTTATGGCTGATGCAGGTTTCTATGCAAAAAAATACTTTCTAGCATCAAGTTGGTAGAGAGGCCAGCAAATGCTGTTGCCCTAACAATAATAACCTGAACATAATTGGGCTTAGCAAAAGGAGAAAAGATCTCAGAGTAACCAAAAAAAAGTCTCAATATACCCCTTTGCAACCAATCTGGCTTTCTGCCATGGTTGATACCTGACAGTATTGAACCATCTACAACCCATAGTATGCATTCCATCTGGCGAATTAACTCGATAGTGTCATTTGCATGAAGAGCAGCTATTTCCTCTTACCATGGCTCATTCCACCTAGAATAATTTGGGGCTTCAAGATAAATCTTAGGAATGGAAGGAGAAGAAAGAGATCAAGTTTATTGAGAGGAGGGTAAACACTGAAAAGAAACAAGTTGAGAAATTGGATGCTCAATGCAAGTAGAAGAGAACTTTGAAGATTTGGTTCATTGGAGACTTGTGAAGAGTCATAATTGGCTATGGATCTGTAGATGCTGAAGGAGATTGAGCGGCAACATGTGGGAGGTGTACTTGATTGTTCTTCTTTTTGCCTGACATGTGCTCGAAGTTGGGATTCCGGGTACTCTTGAGCATCGTCAGATTTTGTTGGCACAAGAGGAGGCATTATAGTCCTACTGGAAGGAATTTATTCATTGAGTTAGGTCGGTAGAAATGCCTTTGCGAGCTTATTCATGAAGGGACATCGAGTGCAATTTGTTCATCGCCCTTGTCCACTAGACATGCTACCTCGATTTTAGGGTACAAAAAATTTGTACCACAGGTGCTGACCCTGTGCTAAAAAGGAGTAGGCTCAAAGAAAGTGACATTTGCATAACTAAATGTATATGCAAACTTGAATCATAATATTGATTGCTCTCCGAGTTTGAGAATACCTTTAAAAATTAGACTTATTGGCAAGAGGATCGAAATCACTTGAAATACTTTAGATGGCAAAGAAAACAATCCAGCATCAGGAAATAAGATTTAATGAGGGGAATGACCATTCAAAATAGTTGTTATGGCATTTTTTTATTAAATAACATTTAGTTAAGGTTGCCTCAGTCTAATAATACTTTGGAACATATTTTTATCAATAAAACACATTCAACTTCAGATAAATATGGAGTTTTCCTCTCCGCAACTAGTTTTGTTAAGTGTAATAAGCACGCAAAGTTCGATGTAAAATTCCATGTAAATCATGAGATGGATATTCCTTTACATTATTAGAATGTCGAACACATCTTCAAACTAAACTGATTTGTAATTTTCATATGAAACAACTGAAAAATATATGATCCATCTTTCATTAAATAAAGCCTTGCCATTCTTGAAACTCACATACAAATTTAACGAAATACTTAAAAACCTAGCAGTAAAAAAGAAAAAAGAACTTAAAACCTGGCCAAAAAAAATGACAAACTAAGTACTTGGACAAAATCCATATATCAAAATGGACTAACGAAAGTTACTGAACTACGTTCGTCCACATGTAGTGAAAATTGAACTCTACGACGTTTGCCTAACTCACACATTTCGCATTCTAGCACAGATATAGAGGACGATGGTGGGACTTCAAATAATTCAACAACATATGACCTAACCGACAATGCCACTAATGAGGAAATGTACTTGTATGCAATGAAATTCCAATTATTCCTTGACCCAGTTAATAAAGCGCACTAGCTTCATGTTCTCCACCAATCATCTTTTTTTCTTTTCTTTTTTTTTCTCTTAATTTTGGAGAGATAACTACAAATTTATTAAAGAATTAGGTGCCGAGATGGTGCACTGACAACACCCTAAAAATGGATTAGACAGGAAGCCCAATCGATTACAAATAACTTCACTCTCTTAGACACCACCTCCACCACTTGCTCTTATTTCTAAAGCACCTCATGTTCCTCTCTTCCCAAATTGGCCACATAATTGCCAACAAAAACAACCTCTAAACCATTCGCTTTTGCTTACTCAAACCCATTTCGTGCCAGGCCATTAAGAGACCCCCAATTGATTCCAACGAATCCCACAACATTTTGAAGATTTTCAGTATATCATCCCACATCAGCCAAGCAAAGGAACAATGCATGAAAAGATGATCAACCGTCTCGGTGCTCTTCATGCACATGAGACAAACATTAGGAATTATCATTGATCACTTCTGAAGGTTATCAACCATCATGACTTTCTCCTGGCCTACTAACCACACAAAGGTCGTGACCATGACGTGTCGTAAGGGCCGTTACGGGACCATAAAGGTAACGGTGGCAATTGGTACACGTTATAGGGTCGTAACGGCCATAAGAACCGTTATGGAAAAAAAAGACTTGTAACCGCCGTTAACAGCTTGTAAGGCCGTAACAGCCCCATAATGGTCTGTTACAGGGCAAATGCGGGTTTTATAGTTTTTTTTTTTTTTTTGTCAACGTTATGGGCAAATACATGTTTTTTGAGTTTTTTTTCCAATGAAAAATAGACCATAATGGCCACTATGGGGGTCGTAATAGCCGTTACGACCCGTATCGTAAAGGTAACGGTGGTGGCTGTTATGGTCACCATTACCGTTACAGAATAACTTGGTCGTGACCTTCGGGGGGTCTCCATAATGCCACACGTGTCTAGTCTGACCCTTTCCATCATCCCTTCTTGATCCACTGATGAGATGGTAGAATGAACGAATTGAGAACTGCCCAAACTTTTCAATTCACCAAACCATTCTATTTGGATGCGCGCTTATCGAACAACATGACTGAAGTTGATCCAGCAGAGATACGAACTCATCCAGTTCATCATCAAGCAGGTGCCTCTTGCACATTGGGTCCTACTCATGGCTTAATGGTAGCAATGTGCATTTCTGGCTGGAGTGCCCATGTGATGTGTGTAAAAAATAAAAAAAATAATAAAAAAAAAGGTGCCTCTTGCACCGGAGCGATCAAACAACTACTTCATCGCTAAGAGAGACGCATCTAGCTATCAGAATATGACGATCTTGGGATAGACAGCTGATTCTTGTGATTGCGACCTTCAAAGGGGACTCTCTTGCCCACATCTTCCCAAAAGAGGATCTTCACCCCATTTCCCAATGAAACCTGATGCCCTCCATAAATCTTGACTTCTTGGCAATTATCCCTTTCCAAATTGCAAAAGCTCTATAAGAAGTTGAGTCCCTAGTCCATCAGCCCCCATCTTGGCACCCATGTATTTGTTAGCTCTGACTTTTTTCCATAATGCCCCCTCCAATTCAAATCTCCATAGCCATTTCCCTAAAAGAGCAAGGTCCATAGACTTCAAGTCCCTTTTACCCGCCCTTCCCTCTTTATAGGTCTTACTAACCTCATCCCACCACATCAAATGGTTCTTCTTATCTTATGATCCCCACCACAAGAAGTTGCGCCTAAGACGCTCCAACCTTACTAACACCAACTTCGGGCATCTAAATAATGAAAACAGGAGGGATAAAACATTATAGAGAAATCGAGTAATTTTGTAAGATTGCTGATGAACATATGAGTAAATGGAAATTGGGGAACATACAAAATTGATGGCAATGAGACGAGGAACTAAGTTGAGTCATACCCAGTCCATGGATTTTAGATGTGGTACCATCAGCTGGGTAAAAGAAGTATTAGAAATTGGTTTGTTAAGTACAAAAAACACAAGACTCTCCACTCATATGATCAGATGCTCCTACATCAATGACCCAAGGAGCAGATTATTAAGAAAGAAGAGAAACTGTACTGTATTCACAAACATGGCAATGTGAGAGGAGGAAGGAGCATTGTTGGAAGTCTGCTGGCTTTTCGATAACTTGAGAGTATTCATCATGAATGAGAGTAAAAGTCACTATAAGCACTTTGTTGTTGTTGAGAAGGGATACCCCCAACATATTGAACGTCATTGCCATCTTTGGAGGAGTATGTCTGGTTGGCTCATGTAGATTTACCATGTATATCCCAGCAAGTCTCGACAATACAATAAATGGGACCACAATATGAACACTTTTGGGACCACGACTTCTAGCACCACCTCCCCTTGACTCAGGACCACTTGCACAACCACTATGATCTCCCCCAGACTCGTGGCCACTGGCCACTACCACGACTACGATGGCCACTTATCAGTTATCACCTCTTCTGGTGGAGGTAACAAGGAGAATTTCAGTGACTTGTCTCCCCCACCACTAGTAGAAACAGCCCCAAGAGATCCTTTGAAGTCAGGAGTACACTTCATTCCAAGATGACCCTGTAATCTGAGCTCTGACCATTTCGTACTTGATTTTAAAGCTGGATAAAGAATTAGCAACACGAAACTCTTCAACTTGCTGCCTTTATCTCCCTTAATCAGTAATCAGTAGTTGATACACATTTAACTCCTGATATACCTCACGCTTCAGCTGGTAGGAGACAAATGATAGATGCTTCAGCAACGCTCACGCTTCGGCTCTGACTGTGGGATCGTAAGCAAAAAAACTTCTAATTGAATGGGCTTCGAATGTGCCTATCCTCTCTGGTTTTGATTTTCTCTTTTTAGGCTTATAGTTTCCTTTTTTGTGTTTTCTGTTTCTGCTATCTCAGCAGACCTGTTTGTATCCTTTCTCCCACTTTAAATATATCCCCGTTACTAACTCCTGATATACCTCTCAAGTTAGCAATATTCTTCAAGTCTCTTTTTTTTTTTTTTTTTTTTTTTTTCTTTCTGAGAATATTCTTGAATTCTTTCTTCTTTTTCTTTTCGAGAATATTCTTCAAGACTCTCATCACCCTGCTGTAATGCAAAGATCTCCTGGAACAACTAGGAACTATGTGAGATATTCTTATTTGAAGAATACATCTCCTGCAGAATCTTTAATCTCTTTAGGGGTTTCTGAAAATGTCACATTAAAACTAATTTGAGGGTTACTATTCCACAACCAGATCATGATTTGTGCATTCTCCTGAAGCCATTCATCATAATCACTGATTCCTCAGGTACATTGCAGTTAAATACTTTAGATTCTCTTTCACAGTTAGAAAAGTTTGCACAGATTTAAACCATTAAGGTTAGTTGGATCCATTTAATTTGATCGAAGTTCTCTGGACCCCAAGAAAATCTGAAGGATTGAACGCCATACATTTACTGTTAACTTTTCCCTCAATAACAATACAGATCGATCGATCTGATATGGAAGACAAACAATTTGTTGAAAACAGGCTGCCAATGGGCTGCAATAAGCACCTCCATTCAAAAGCGGGCAGTTGGAAACACCCCCAACTGAAAATAGGCTGTTGACGGGCTGCCATAAATACCTCCAACGGAAATTGGACTATCAACGTGCTAGAAGCACCTCGAATAAAAACTGGGCTATCTAAACCTGCCTACGATCACTTCTCTTTCGCAGTATTGCTCTATGATTCACTCTGCACCCACACCAATAATACATCCAGTGTAGAACACCCTGAAAATACTTTGACCCCTCTTTATGTCTGATGTTGAAAAGATGAAAGTATCACTACCAAAGTAATGCATCCAACACAACAGCAAACATTGTTTCTGCACACCCAAGTAAAGGAAAACCCTAATTTCTTAACATGGAAACCAGTACTGGGAAGATCTACGGTTTCAACAATGAACAACATAAGGAGATGAGAAAAGAGAGAGAAACAGAGACAATCCCTGATCGGATATGCTCTGATACCATGTAATCTCCGGTGATCAAATATGTGAGAGGAGGAGAAAAGATATAAGTTAGAAGAAGAAGAGAGGGGAGAAGAAACATGTGGGGTGTACCTCACACTCCCTCTCCCTTTCTTTAATTTTTTTTTTTGTTTAAATGTTGAGTACAAATCGAATATTACTAAATTGCTCTTTTGGGGCTTACATCATAAGAAAGGTGTGATGTACTTAGTGTGGGACATATGACCTGCACTGTATGTGCTGTGCCTGTGGCACATAATATGAATCCCAGGTGGGCCATACTCCATCAGCGATCAATTTGGTCAACATGTATGGCCAAAAATATCAAATTATATAAATCTGCATGTTGATTGATATGAGGCTTTTCACACATGCACACATTCATGCGGTCGTATGCAGCACTTATGCCTAGTGTGTGTGTAATTTCAGAGAAAATGTTGTAGCAAATTTAGTGATATCATATCTGTTGACCATATGGATATACTGCCATATTCATTGTTCTTTTGTTATTTTAAGTCAAAGGTATTAGTGTAATTGTTTCTCAATACCTCTTCTATTGGTGTTGTTAAATCAATTATTCTCTAGTACCAATATTATTGGTTCTTTGGTCTTTGGTTGCAGATTTATCCTAGTAAAATTGTCAGACATACGCAAAGAAGTACAATGCCCCATATGCCTAGGTAGATACTTAGACAATTTTTCTTGTTGCAATTTGGAAATGAACGCATGCTATTGTTTCTATTCATTGCTTTATAAAATTTATAGAGTAGACTAGTAATCCTTTTCATCTTATGTGATTGAGTATCCCTAAGAATAGAACATTGTTGAATAGAACTTGTCTTAAAGCTCATTATAAGATGGGTTTGCATGCATCAAGGTTATTCTCTCTTTTTCATTATGCTTCTTTCAGAATACTATTTCTTTTCTCCAATTACAAAATCCTTCCTGAATCTTATCATTGCACAAGCCCGACCGGCCCACTCCAGACCAAACCCATGACACATTCAACGGAATGGGGAAAGTCCCTCAAACTGGCTCCAAATGGCAAGCAAGCTCCAAATGGCCATTTTGTTCAAAGAAAATAATAGTTTCTAAGCGCATCCTTTACGGATGAGATTTTTGCCACATTGGATTTCTCAAATTTTGTTTTTGTTATATTTTACTCTTAATATGTTTTGATGTTTTTTGAAAATACTTGTTTTTCGAACTTTTTTTTTAGTTTTTTGACATGATTGGGAACTCTGTCCCAATCCCTCTAAAGAAGATGGGTGGATATTAGGTGGGCAGTTACAAATTTTGCCAAGCAATCATGATTGGCAAGACAAGATACATAAAGTTGAGTGCAGTTTATCTAATGCCAGTTTAATTTTTTATATATAGGATCTCTAATTCACTGGCATAAAAGTTTATAGACAACCACACTTATTTTTCTTTTTCAATTTTAACCTTTTTCGCTGAACTACCTCTTAGCTCTTACGTATGTGATGGTTTACATGCTGGCAAAGCAAGGCGTATGACATGTGCCGTTGATTTTCCTAAACAGCTTTTCTTCCTTAGGCACCCATGTGCAGCTGCTAATTTTGACAGAGGGTAGTTCCAGGAAAAAAGAAAAAAAGAAAAAGAATGAAAAACTTTTCTGGATAAAATTCCATCATCATTTCGTTATTCTTGTGTGCCAGGGATCATCCGGAAGACGAGGACTGTCATGGAGTGCCTGCATCGCTTTTGCAGGGAGTGCATTGACAAATCAATGCGACTTGGGTATGTGTACCCTTATTATTATGATTCATTCATTCCACAATAGGTTGTTCAGGGCATTAGGGGTGTTTCCTTGTCATTAATAGTTGGAATGAATACAGTTTACACTGATGCGAGCACTAATGCTTTTATACAATTTAAAAAAATAAAAATAAAAAATCAGTATGCTATCCCTAGCAAAACCTGTGTATCTTTATCAGAGAATGACCTAACTACTAATACAACCTTAAATGGACAATATATCATGTAACATCAAGACCAGGTCGAACTCCTTCGTCTAGACACAGATTCTGTTTACAAATGCTTGGCAATTCACATGATGATTTGTGAGCCATGATCAGGCATCTTATCTAATAGACAGTCACATAGGCTTCTTGTGTAATAGACATGCGAAATGTTGCAGGAACAATGAGTGTCCTGCATGCCGCACACATTGTGCAAGTCGTCGTTCTTTGAGAGATGATCCGAACTACGACTCCCTAATTGCAGCTTTGTATCCAGATATTGATAAGTATGAGGAGGAGGTAATGAAGTCAATGGAATTTCTTCCATGTTGTGTAGGTTCCTTCATTATTTGGATTTGACGTAATTGCATTCTTTCTTCCTGTATTTCTGGTGGCAGGAATTGGCTTTTCATGAAGAGGAAAAAACTCGCAATAAACAGGTACGGGTAGTTGCTGGTATATCAAATAGAGTAATTTGATATTCTGCCAGAGTACAATCATCTTTACATGTGCATGATTGCACGCCACCACTTTACATGTGAGATAATGTACCTTAATCGAAGCTGTTCAGATCATGGGCCCCATCATTTTGGATGGGTCATAATCCAGAATTACATTAAAAGGATGATTCTAACTGTTAGATTGTTGGGCATCAATGGGAGTTAAAATGAAAGATATTAATGGTATAAATTCGAATTCAGATATCCACCAATCAGACGTTGGATTTGGACTGTTTGGATTGAGGTGTCTATATAGCACGTCCTTTTTACAGATCTTCCTACTGCCCATGCTGTTGAAACTCGTTTCTTCCCAAAGTCTCTTATTGTAGGCTCAATTGGACAGATTCAAGCATCTATAGCTCAGACTCTCCGACGACAATCGGAAGCACTTGGTAGGCGACGTGTGCCTAAACCAACACCAGCAGCTTTTATGAGGAGGTCGAATAGAAACGCCCATTTGAGAGCAAGAAGTAGACATGGTCGTGACGCTGGGCTAGCAGGATCTGAAGACGAGGATGAGGATGTAAATGGCAATGAGGGAGGGAAAGATTCTTTTTCTGCTGATGAACCCTGTACAGAAGTCAGACCAAAGAGGTGCAAGAGACAGCGGGCTACTGGCAGCAACTTAGATGGAGGGTGTGATGAAAATGATGATATAGAAGCTGGCAGGGACAGCAGAGGTGCTTCTCCTGCACGAGCTGGAACACCGGAAGTGCTTGTTTGGGGAAAGGGTGGCACACGGAGCCATACCCGACATGGGAGCGTAAGTGGCTTGAATGGTAAAAATGCACGGAACAGCCGATTGTCAAAGTTGGTAGATTACCTCCGAAGCTTAGAGGATAATGATGATGAGGTAGGTACCAAAGAGCCAGTGTCCCATTCGCTTCTTGAACTTATGCCATCACAATGTAATGACTTTTCATGATCTATTCAGTTCGATGTACATCTCACTCTTCTTCCTTGGGATGAAAAACTACCAAGTTTGGAGCGGCCGTACCTTTGCTGCCGGCCCACCGTGTCCGTTAGACATCTGCGCCAAGTGCAATTCCTCCTTCACCCTTACTCTTTTGATTTTAGTGCTACGTCTGTATGTTAAGATCTTGGGGCTGGACTACTGTGATTGCCCCCCACCATTCTAAAAATGGCAGGGTCTCATCCACTGCAGACGTGTCATATATGTACAGCAGTATTGACCATCCAAATTGTGGGCCTCATTTTAGATGGAGCATAGCGTGAAAAATCACACTGATAGGACATCTTAACCTTTTGATTTAACATGTGTAGACTGCTGATGGTTTTATTTTCAACACAGTTAGGACCATCTGATCAAGTCTGATTTTTGTGTTATGCTCTGTCATTGACTACAGGCACTACCATTCGGACACTTTGGATTGATGTAGATGTATGCCATGTGTATGGTGGATGAGTCTCCACAATTTTAAAATGGTGAACTATCACCATACTTTAGTCCCAAGCCTTGTGACTTTAGGCTGTTTTACTCAAGGTCAATGTCGGTATTACATGGATACAGTTCATCGCTCTCCAACTTGCCGTGCAAGCGGAAGAACTTGAAATATTAGGGAAAGAGTGCTTGTCTACAGCTTCAATGCACTATGGATCCGCAGTCGACCCTTCATCCTCTACAGAAAATCCAATTCTAAAGGCACAGTTTGATCCTTGCAAAGAAGACAAGGAGCTGCAAATATTGGATGCACAAGAAACGCTTGCAGGGCTGCATGCGAGTTGCACTACCACTCGTGGCAATCTGGTGAGGTCCAATCTCTGAGAAGTCCACTAGGCCGACGGGCACCACTCTCTATGCTGCACTGGTGCTAACCCGACACTTGCGTGGGACATCTGAGCCATGCATAATGTCGGCCCCACCTTGACAATGACCTGTTTCAACAATCAGACCAGTCTGCTTGTGTACATTGAAGGTGGATACTTGACAAGTTTTCCCAAACTCGTAAAGGGGTGTCTGAATTGATGAGTGGACTGCCCTGACTATTGCGCTAGATCCAGTGGGGTCGGCCATATGCATGGCTCAGATGTCCCATGTAGGTTAGGTTAGCACGTTTCTTTGTTTGAAGGTGTGTCACTGAGTGGGTGGACGTGGAGCTAGCAAATCTCTCCCCTAAACTGAAGATTTGAGTACAGTTGTTGAATTGTTATTACATGCTCTGTTTTACAGGTTTTGGTGTATCGAAGTCGAACAAAATCGCAGCAGACTTGAGAGGTTATGTGGGGACTTTGTTGGCTGTCCCATGATGAACGGCTCATCACTTTTGCTGGTTTACAAAAGATATACACACACATTGCATGTGTGTCCATATATATGCAGATGTTGCTGAGCCCATACAACTGATGTAGCTATATTCCGAACTTCCCCTCTAAAATTTTTGTAATGTCATTCCTCAATCAAGAGGGGAAGAATTACCTCAAGACAGTGATTCATAGTTCTTAGGGGATGTTCTACCAGACGATACCACTGAAAATTTCATTTTCCTTGTCGAATATTTGTATTTCTCTTGAAGAGCTATGGCAGTACATCCCTTGGACAATCGATGTTCCATGCATGTGAGACTTCACCAGAGCACTGAAAAATTATATTGACACCGCGGTCTCTGTGCTGTGATGTCCGAAATGCTGCATGTATCCACCGAACAAGTGACTTACGGGGTCTTGAGCGGTTGATTTGAGTATGCATGGCCCAACCCAAGAATTGTGCGAGGTGGGTTGGTTTTAATAATTTCATCGTAGCCTAAAACTAATGGTTGAAACGAGTTAGGGACCAAAGGAACCAATCCACAAATTCGATTGGCAAATTCAGTTATGTCAGGATCATCTGGTTTGTGCAATATTTTGTGTTGGGGAACCATGGAAGCATGTAGAGATGAATCTAGCAAAATACTTACAATCGCACAATGAAGTCCAAGCAAGAATAATCTGAATTTTGCATTGAAAAACCCTCGCTGAAAAAAAAAATAAAATAAAATAAAATAATATATAGTGACAAGGAAGCATAAATTACAAGAGATTGTGTATTTTCAATTCGAACAAACCTTGAATCTATTTAACAAGCCTTAGCTATGCCCTTGAACTTCTAGGAATAAATTAGAAAGCTCCAGTACACCTCATTTATATTCTATTCTCGTTTACACCCGATATATATACTATCACAATAAGAATATGAAATAAATTAAGTACTCTTGCAATTTTACACACATATTCGATGAGACCTTCAATAGCATTGATGACCCATAGAGGATATGTTGATGGCATCAAATTTACTTTAATGACATCGGGTGGGAATACTAAAATGTTTCATCAACCAATATGATTTTTTTTAGAATTTACTTCGATGACACTAAGTAGGAGCACTATAATGTTTCAGCATCCAACATGATTTTTTTTCAATTTTACCGTATTGAGTACCTGTCGATGGAATTGACATATGCTTGCTGGAATTCAGTGACAGACACTGTTATTAACAGATTTATGACATCAACAACATTTTGATCATGGCGCAAATACACGGTAGCGCCCACTGATGATATAATTGCACACGTGTTTGGAGCCCTGCCATCTTTTGGCCGTTGGTGCTCCATGTTAGTCCTCGGATAATTTGCAAGAAATGAATAAATAAATAACAAAAAAAAAAAAAAAATTTAAACAAAAAAAACAAACAAAACAAAATTAAGGGTGCGTTTGATATCGTCAGATTTCCTGCCATTTCATGATTAACTAGTCTAATTGGTTCAAGAGATAGAATGCTAGCAACCGTGCGCCAGTTGAGTGAAGTATCGGGGTAAGAGTTATTTGGTACTCTGGCTGGGTACGACGCTTAATACACAGGCGCTCATAAAATGCCATGGGTCACACATGAACTCAAATTAAACCAACTAAATCGTGGAAATCACTAGGGTTACGTCAAATCTAAAGATCAGATTGATTAGAAAATCCTAACCTCTGATTGTGGACAGTTGTTGAGATAAGGCCGTGGGATATTTTCCATTTTTAGCCGTCCATTTAGTCTCCACCAATCCAATACTTCATAATCAAGACACGAATTGTTTTGGGTAATGATAGATCCAGACTGGGAAGTGGGAACCATAACCTAGGACAGTTTAATTTGAATTAATAGTATTCCAAGTACGTAGTTTCGTAGTAATTACCAAGTGCCTGCGTATCAACCACCACACTCAGCCGGAGTATCAAACTCTACTTCCTCGAAATTAGACGCATGCAGTTCATGTGGGCTACAAAACTTGCAACTTGCTCTAATATGGACGGTTGAGAAAGGAGCTCATATGTTGAACACTGGGAGGATGGTGTAGGCCAAACTTCTATACAACATATGCAGAGTGGTGAAATCTGTTACAAATGTTGTAGTTCCACCTGACGAAGTATTCTCGACCAGTAATGTCCGATTTTGTCCAAAAGTCATTAGGGATGAATATGAACTGTAATCCAAGAACCATCTAATCAGGCCCGATCCAACTGACCCAAGCATGACCACTTACAGGCCAGACCCGTTACATCCTTATGTGCTGAGTGTCATCTCATCGCGTCTTGGGTTCATGTATGGATAAATCGGGACCCTCCATCTTGTGGCATGTGCTGTTGTTGGTTGAAAAACTACCAAAGCTGGATAATAAAAATCGATGCAATCAATGGCCCCTTTAGCTAACATTAAAAACAAAGATAGTTATTGAACACGAGTGATGGTACAATTGCTTGATGTTGTGATTCTTGAACCTCCTGCCATCTGGTAATGGGCTGAACCAGGGCACGGCCCGGCTGACTTCTGTCCTAGCCCAGCCCACACAATAAATCCTATATGATGGGTTGAAACAAACGAGTCCAATCTCCAACTGTTATGATTACAGGGGTGCACAGGGTTCAGTTTGATCCGATTCTTTGGTGAAACTTGAACCGAATCATTCCTAACGGTTATAGGAAAATCGGAACTGGAACTGGACTGTTTGCACCATAGAACTGAATTGGAACCCGATCATAAAAACCAATTCAATTCTACAATTATGGGCTTTTTATAATCCAACCCAATTGCACTTTTTTTTATAATTATTATAATCCAACCCGTGTCCATTCATGTTGTGATCCATTTTGATGAATGGTATAGACAGTGTAAGGTTTGTTAAAAGACATTTATAAAAACAATTAAAGAGCGCATTATAAACCATAAATTATGAGTCAATTAGACAACTAAAATGCATTATAAACTCATAACATAGCTTCAAGACAAGTCCAATTAAGCATGATATTGCATGATAATCACGGTACAGATTTAACTTCGGTTCTACGGTCCAGTTCACAGTCCCGTTTTAGGTTTAGTTCCAAGTTCAGGTCAATGGTGCAATTCACAGTTTGGTTCAGTTCTACATAATCCCAAATCGAGAATTGAACCGAACTAACTGGTTCTTTGATTTTCGAAACTAGAACCGGAACCGATGCACTTCATAACCAAACCAAGCTGTGTGGTTTAGTCGGTTGCAGTCTGGTTTACCGGTTCTACTGGTTCCATGTATACCCCTAGATGATTATGATCGGCCTTAGCCTTGCCACCTGGTTACGTGCAAAATCTGGACCATTCATTTGGTGTGATCCATGCAAGAAATATGAGTAAAACACAGCCAAAGCACAAGTGAACTAGTAGTTCGGGCCAGGCCCAAAAGGCATTAGGACTAACCTAACCAATTGACTGTAGGCAATTATCAAAGTGCAGTTGCTTGGGTTAGGTATTTGCGTAAAAAATTTTAGATCCGTCCGGCTTGTTGGGACTTTCGGAGAAAAAAAAGGAAATACGCCCATGTCAGACCAGTTATTTCTTGAGTCTTGATCCAACCCAAAAACGTAGCGGACTCGGGTTCGTTCGGTTCAGTTCCCACCCTAAAGCTAATAATTTCCGTCTTGTTGGAGAAGAGTTCCATGATTCCTCTGGGAATAGGAACCCAGGAAAGAGAGGGGTGAGCTCTCTCTCTCTCTCTCTCTCTCTCGATTGCCGCTGCAAAATCTCTCTCGATTGCCTATCGATTGTCGCTGCCAAAATATCTCTCACTCACAAGAGGCGCAGATCTTACTCATGGCTACGCCCTCTTCGTCTGAAGACGACGACGACGCGCAACCTCAAGCGGCCTCCGATTCTCAAGCAGAGAGTGGCGATGCCGCAGAAGAAGGAGAAGGAGAAGGGGAAGGGGAAGAAGTAGAAGAAGAAGAGGAGGAGGAGGAAGAAGTAGAAGTAGAAGAAGAAGAAGAGGAGGTGGAAGAAGTAGAAGAAGAAGAAGAGGAGGAGGAGGAAGAAGTAGAAGAAGAAAGAGGAGGGGGAGGAGGAGGAGGAGAAGAAAGAGAAGAGGGCAATAATGAAGGAGGAGAGGAAGGGGAAGAAGAAGAAGAAGAAGAAGAAGAAGAAGAGGAAGAGGAAGAAGAAGGAGAAGAGGGCAATAATGAAGGAGGAGAGGAAGGGGAAGAAGAAGAAGAAATAGAAGAGGGCAATAATAAAGGAGGAGAGGAAGGGGAAGAAGAAGAAAGAGAAGAGGGCAATAATGAAGGAGGAGAGGAAGAGGAAGAAGAAGAAGAAGAGGGAGCAGATTCTTCAGTTGCTGCCGCTGATGATGAGGCACATGGTCAGTCTTTCCTAACTTCTCTTCTTAATGCATTTTCCTGATTCAATTTTGTGCATACATGTCTCTCTCTCTCTCTCTCTCTCTCTCTCTCTATCCATTTCTTGCTTTCCTTTAAATTTTGGAAATTGGTTAATATATCTGTTTTGTTTCTCCTTGAATTCATCATGGAGGCAATCATGGTTTTTTGTCACACCACTGCATACATGGTTTTACGGCCGGTGACTTCATCTAGCAGGCCCTACCATGGATGAATTGCAGTAGCAAGAAGCTCACTGGGGATGCTATCCCAGCTCTGGATTTGTTCGCTTCAAATGGATGGCGGGAACGAAAAAAGAAATATCAGTGGTTGGGGTTCAGATTCAAGGGGGGGAGAGCTGTTTGATATTATTCAATCAGAGCGGGTTTTGTACCATGGGCATCTATGCCTGCCATTTGGTCAGTGTGGATTCACCGACTGTACGTCCATCTTAGAGAGGTAGCTGACCATGATTGGGACATTGTTCAATCAAATTCGAGACTCAGTTCTCTGTTGCATTCCGTATGTACTATTATCAACCCAAGGTTTTAAGATCTGTTGATAAGAAAAAAGGATTTGCTTGGACTTCACAATCATCAAATAAGTTATGTTTATAATTCATTTCCTTGCTCATAGTAGTTACTGTGTGGGGGCTGATATTTACGCCCCCTATTTTTGATAATGCACCCATTGTCTTTGGATAATCTGGACAAATTGCATGCCCAACAACTGCAATGTGTCAACAAAGGCTGAGCTTGGCTACCAATGCAAGGGTTGTTAGTATCTCCTGTTGTCGTCGTTGTCGTCAGCATCATCATAGCCATGTCCCATCTATTTGGAGTTGACTTTGCACAATTGTTCCTTTCTAAGGTGCTGTCTTCAATAAGCTTGCAAGCCTCCACACCCATTCTCACCACCTTCAGCATAGCCCTTTTAGGTCTTTTCCTTATCCTTTTTTTTAGACCCCTCAACATTGATCAATGTTCCCCTCATCATGGCAATTTTTGTTTTTTTGTAGCAGGCAGCTGAAGTGAACCGTCTCAATTCTCTCTCCATCTTTTGTTCTCTCTCTCTCTCTGTCTCCCTCTCCCTCATCAAGCGTGTTATAAAAGTTTCCTTAAGATTCATTGTCATGCAATTTGGCATAGAACTTAAAGAGGCACATCCCCACCTTACCTGCCCATAAATACCTGAAATTCTGGAAACATTCAATTAAACTAAATCCACTTTCATGGCTTGTTATATCTATATTTGTACTTCCAGTGGATTATCGCCATGTGTCTCTGCATCTTTTTTGTGCACCTTATTGGGCCCCACTCATGGACTGGCATCACAAACAAAGATTTCTTTCCAACAACCTTTAATTCAGTGTCCATAAGGAGGCTTTTTCCCAAACGATTTTTCTTGAATTTTTCTAATTACATTGGTGGAGCTTAGTTGAACAATTAGCAAGTGAAACGATTAGGGAGGAGCTGGATCACAATTCCATAGCATGAGTCGGAGTGACACCCTTTGTAGCAACTTCCCACAGAGAAATATGGGGTGGATAATAAAAATTGCACCAAATCACTAATTGAAAACTCAAACTTATTTTACACACTCTTGGGTTGAGCATTGTATAATGTGGTTACAATGCTCATGCAATGTGCTTGAAACTGACTGATGAAATTTTCTGATTCTATAATCTTATTTTTCAAAATTCAATCTCTCATGTCTTCCTCATGCATCATTTATGAGCTTCTTGTGCCTTCTTTTCTATTACTTCTGGTATAAAATGACTTAATATGAATGCTAAATTGGGATTTTGTAATGAGGTAATGTGTAAGGTTTTGGTGTGAGAAGTGAAATCTCTAATCCAATTTGTGAAGTATGTATTGTTGTGTATGCATATTAGTCTATTATGATGCTTTATGTTTAGTAATTTTCTAGCAATTGCCCCTCCATGAACTTCCACTACTTGCTTGCCCTTTGGGGTGTGGGCATAGACAGTAAAATTTGGGAGGGACTGTATTGGCATGTTAGTGGTGTTTATTTGATGCTTTTTCATGGCCATTTCCAAGAACCGGGGCAAAAGAGGTAGGTTTTTTTTTTTCCCTTGAGAGATGGGTAAAAGAGGTAGGTTGAGTTATGCTGGGTGGCGATGTTAAAACTCTTGCCAATTTACCATTTAACAACCAACCTGAAATTGTTGGGAGAGGCTAAGAGGATGGCAACAGTGACTCTCAAGGCCCGACATACTCAATCAGGAAGCTTGGTTGCTCTCCTAGGGTTGTCGCGTTTTGCTGGGTGGCTTGTCTTGACAAAATCTTAACCTAGGACCCCCTTAGTAGTAGGTAAAGAATCATCATAAATGAACACTTTTATGTCTTAAAGGTGGGGAGGGGCAGTGAACCACATTTTAATTCATTGCAAATTCTTGTAGAGAGTGTGGAATGACAACTTCCGTCAGTTTCAAATAAGGTTGAGGTATTGTCTGAAACCAATACGTATTGCCCAATGCATAACAGTTTCGTCCATGACCAATATAGTTGAATTCTTAGTTGCAGGATCCTTTTAAATAGGTGAGGCTCCTGCTTTGGATCCCCACTTTGGACTCCCTCGTGCTCCTGCTTTGTACCCTCACTCTCGCTCCCACTTCCTACCTATTTATACTTGTTTACATATTGAAAGAGACACTTTCTCGCTCCCTCACCTGAAATTATTACTGCTTTCCTTCACTCTTCGTGCAACTATGCTGGAGATATGTTCCCATATTGGTGGTGAATGATATGGTATACTGATACTAATATTCAATTCTTAGTTTCACATGCCTCGTGTGATGCCTAAGATGACGTTTAGTGATCCTCTTGAAGCTCGGAAATTTGGTGTAGTCTCGAGAGGGCAGCATTCTTTCGTACTTGGTGCTCCCCAAGGTTAGGCGGATGGTGTGGACTGTGGAGGGACTGAAATAATTGGAAATTTAGGAATGGGAGCCAAAGTATCCTTAAGGCGGCTGAGAGGTCCTAGAGTTGATCGTCTCATGGGCTTTTAATCTTGAGGCCTTCAAGGGGGTCAATCCCAATTAGTCAAGCGGGATTTGAACAAGGTCATGAAATGGGGGAGCATCCCCCCAACCTTTCATCAAGTTATGTCAGCCCACCTCTTGAAATGTGGTAACTCAATTTCGATGGTAGCTATAAGGTAATCCTGGTCAACTGGAGCTAGGGCATTTATCATAATAATCATCATCCAAGGGTGATCCCAATTAATTGGAAAAATTGTTGGAAATCATGGAGAACTTTTGCTGGTTCAATTGGGATTGATGAGTCTAATGTGGCTGTGGTGCAGGTTCTTTGGTATGCGTTAAAAGAACTTATTCATGTCCAAGTTACCACAACTATTATTGAAGGCAACATGGCCAATATTATTCATTGGGTTAATTATTCAGGTGCTTAGTTTTGGCAGTTTTCGAGATGGAGGAGATTTTTTATTTTATTTTGATGGGCGGAGGAGATAAGAGAGATGAAAGAAAGTATCATTTTCTCAGATTAGTAGTGATGCTAATGTTGTCGCAGATGATTCAACCTGAAGGGATTCCTATCTCCAAAACCTTGTTTTTGGAAATTACCCTTGTTCTAAGTTCAGCCTATCCTTTAAAAAAAAGTCTTACTCATAAGGACCATCGTTGTAGTCCTTTCTCATTGGTCCTATTTTCCATTTGCAAAGGGGCTGTGGATGTTCAAATTGGCTTTGTAGATGGCTATCAGATCCTTGTTGGAGTGATAAGTTCATGAAGTTGCCATTCTGAACCCAAACCTCTACCTTTTTTTTTTGTTTTTGAAGGTTAATGGAAATTTATTGAAGGCCTGCTAGCTGAAGCAACACAGGAAAAGAATATAGAAAGAGTGAAGAAAGAAAAGGCCACAGGAGAAATCCCACTCAGCCAGCGCCCCTAACATCTACCGGCTAGCACAAAAGACGTTCCATTCTGACACGAACATAAAAATGGAATTGACAGCCGCCATGAAAGTTCTAGAAGAATTTTGGAATAGCCTTCTATTCCTTTTGCCCTAGAGAGCCCACCACACAGCTGATAGAAGCGTCAATCATTTATCTCTCCCAAACTGTTCCCCATAACCTCCATGCCACACCCACAAAAGATCTCGAACCGAGCCCGGCATGACCCACAACACTTTCGCCTGTGACAAGCACTTGGTCCAAAATCTTCCAGGCAAATGGGCAAAAAATAAATAGATGGTCGATAGACTCCTCATCACTACACACATGCAACACATATTGGGGATGGCCAAGGTTATGTTTTTTTAAGATTTTCTATCGTTAGCACTTTTTTCCTGCCCGATAGCCACGTGAAGGCTGCCACTTTTAAAGGAACTCCATAGAACAAAAAATGATACACATAACCATCTTGAGATGAAGCTTGGGGAGGTCGAAGCAATTCACAGAAAGACTTGATGGAGAACCTGCCTGAAGAATTCACCTTCCAAACCCAGGAATCTTCCTCGAACGAAGGATGAGCCAGCTGTAATCAGCCCAAAAGGCCAATAAATTCCTCCGTCTCGCCATTAGACATGTTCCTTTTACATATAGGGGCCCAACACACCTGGCCTCCCTCCCAAGAATAGCAATCCAACACACGTAAGCCCCCACCTAGTGCCACACGCTCTGGGTTTGGAAATTCGACAAGAAGAGGTGAATCCCCACACCATAAATCTTTCCAGATTATGATTTTAGCCCCATCTCCCAGCACAAAGGAGATGCCTTTCCAAAAATCATCCATGTTCTTCATAACCTTCTTCCAAACATGGGAAGCTTTATACATAGAGGACTTCCTTGCTCCCACCCTCCTTTCAAGCCATATTTTGTGGCAATATCCCCTGCCAAAAGCCGTCTCGTTCCGCCCCAAGTTGCCAAAGCCATTTACCCAATAAAGCGGTATTCATAGTTTATCTAATCTTGCACAAACTGCTTGAGGGCATTCGAAAAGCGACACGCCTCCTCCTGGCTTAAGAGAAGTTCCCGAATGCCTACCCCTCCTTGTGAGAAGGGCTGACACGCCTCCTCCTGGCTTAAGAGATGAAATTTGGATCCCTCCGCATTCCCCTTCCAAAAGAAGTCCCTCCTTGGTTGATGTAATCTTGCACAAACTGCTTGAGGGCATTTGAAAAGCGACACGAAGTAAATCGACATGTTTAAAAAGGCCGTTTTGATAAGATTTTGGTGACCCCCTAGAGAAAGGGATATGCTTTTCCATTTGGATAGCTTGTCTTCTATCCTTTCTATAACTCTATCCCACAGATGCTTTGGAGGCTTCTCTATACATAAGGGGGGGCCCAAATATGTTGACGGGAAGGAACCAACCTTGCAACCGAAAGCCTCTGCTAGACCAGCCAACTCATCCTTAGACAAATGAATCCCCAACATTTCACTTTTCGCCACATTGATTTTCAAACACGAGATTGCCTCAAAACGCATTACCACCTTCCGAAGGTCTTCAACCATTTCCAGATCTGCATTGCAGAAGATAATGGTGTCGTCGGTAAATTGGAGATCCAACACCCGATTCCCCGAGTCGGTCACTCTAAAACCAGAGATCAGCCCTGTTTCTTGAGCTTTAACAAGGATACGACTAAAAGCTTCCGCTACCAGAAGAAAAAGATATGGTGAAAGAGGATCGCCCTACCTAAGACCCCTTTACGACTTGAAAAAACCTTTCGAGGATCTATTCACAAGGACCGAAAAGGAAGGGGAGCTAATGCAAAGCTTTATCCACCACTTAGGACCATATTTGATTCTCCCCATCATATAATCCAGAAAATCTCAATCAACATGGTTTTAGGCTTTTTCGACGTCAAGCTTCACACCACCCCCGATTTTTTCCCCCAAACTGAGAGTTGATGCATTCACGCGCAATGAGGGCACTGTCCATTATCTGCCTACCTCCAACAAAGGCCCCTTGGTTCAGAGAGATGATGTTATTCAACACAAGTTTAAACCTCATGGCTAGCAGTTTGGCCAAAATTTTGTATGGACTGCTGATAAGACTAATTGGCCGAAAATCTTTTAAACCTTCCGCATCTTCAACTTTGAGAATAAGAGCAATAAATGATGCACCAAGCTGATGCGACGGATTTTCCTCTTCCAAGAATTCCCGAACAAAATCTATCACATCTGATTTAACCACTTTCAGAAAACCTGAAAAACTGCTAGGGGAAACTGTCAGGCCCAGGGGCTCTGTCCCTACCCAACGCGAACACAGCTGCTTCAATTTCTGACTCAGAAAAGGACTGCTCCAGCTGGTCAGCTTCCTCGGCCGAGATGCTGTCGAAATGAAAGGAAATCCAATCTCGGTCTCACCCACTGCTCTATTATCAGTAACTTCTGGTAGAAGTCAACAATGGCTTGACATACATGCTCTTTCTTATCCACCGTTACCCCAATAACAACCAAAGAGCTAATTCAATTAACCTGAGTTGTTGCTGACGCTATACCATGGAAGAACTTCCTATTTTTGTTGCCTTCTTTAAGTCACAAGGCCCTGGATCCCTGGATCTTTGCCTCGATCTTTGTCTCCACTTGATTTCTTCTTCCTTCAGAATTTTCGTGTATTCTTTTAATAGAGACAATCTTCTCTCCTTCTCTTCGTTGGATAGACCCTCGTTCTCCTCCTTACTATCCAGGACATGAACTTTATCCAATAGCCCAGATAATTCGTTCTCTTGCCCCCAGAACCTCCCTTTTCCACTGTTTCAGCTTATCCTTTACCATCTTCATTTTTCTGAGCAGTCTCATCCCGGCCGGCCCCATAACTACTGCAGAATGCCACCACTGTTCCACCAACCAGCTCAGTTCAAACCTGAAGGATTTAGGTCCCCAGCTGTTAGCTTTAACCTGGAGAACAATAGGCCTGTGATCTGAAGTTGGCTTAAGCAGCGCCAACCAGGGAATCCCAAATCGGTTACGTATCGGCCGTAATGGCCGATACGTAACAGTAAGGGTGGGACCCGTTACGCGATACGAGGTCAAAATGGCCGTTACGAAATTTTGTACCAGTAACGGCCGTTACGGGCCCGTAACGGCTGTTACGGGTCTTGAAAGAAAAAAAAAAAAAGAAAAGAAAAAAAGAAAATCCTTACCTTTTCCCCTTTCTTTTCTTCTCTTTCTTCTTCTTCTTCTTCTTCTTCTTGGCTGCGGCTGCGGTTGCACCTTGCTACGGCTGCGGCCGCGGTTGCACCTTGCTACGGCTGCGGCCTTCTTCTTCCTCTTCTTCTTCGCAACCTTCTTCTTCTTCTTCTTCTTCTCTCTCTCTCTCTCTCTCTCTCTCTCTCTCTCTCTCTCTCTCTCTCTCTTCTTTCCCTCTTTCCTTCTTTTTTCTTCTCTTCTTTCCCTCTTTTTTCTTTTCGGTTTCCCTCTCTCCCCCTTTCTGTTTTTTTTTTTTTTTTTAATTTGCAGCGGTAGCTGCTGTAGGTACGTGTCACGCTAAGATGAGCGCTGACACTCCTCGAGCTTCGAGTTGTACGAACGGTTCAAAGGAGATCAAAGTTATATGGCCCCCACAGTGATGTATTTATTACATCTACACCGTTCATCTATTTTCAGAGATCATTTTAGAGCACCAGCCAAAAAATGAATTATATCCCGAGATCATCTGAACCACACCAAAAATAACAGCGGAAATAATGATTTTCAAAATTAAAAAATTCGTAGGGCGCACGGTAACGTTTATTTTCCGTCCGATCAGACTCAAGTGGGCCCCACCATGATGTATATATTTTATCCATGTCGTCCATCCATTTTGTCAAGTCATTTTAGGTAAGGATTCAACAAATTAGTAATATCCAAATCTCAGGTGGACAACACCATAAGAAATAGTGGTTATAGAATGCTCACCATTAAAATTTTCTTAAGGTCCACTATAATGTTTATTTTCAATCTAACCTATTAATTGGGTCACATTGACATGGATGAAGGGAAAACACACATGTCAGTTGATCTAAAACTTTTCTAGCCCTCAATAAAATTTTAATGGTGAACGTTTAATTATTATTGTTTCTTATGGTGCAGTCCACCTAAGCTTTGGATGTGTCTCATTTTTGGGCTCATGCCCTAAAATTATTAGGCAAAATGGATGGACGGTGTGGATATAACACATTCATCACGGGTGGGGCCCAAAAAACTTTGACACGTGTGCTGCACTTCACAATCCGAGTCTTGCCTAATTCAAGCCTTATAAATTTGTACATAAGACATATTAACTTAAAATTTAGCAATTAAATTATGGACTGCAATTGCTAACTTACAATGCCAAAATCAAATTGTTTGAATAGTTTTAATTGGTAATTTGTGGACTTTTATTTTTTTAAATAGGGCCTTTTGATTATTTTTTTATGATTCACCATCCAATAAATGTCCACCAATTTATAAGTGGAATAATGACAATAAATGGCATGAATTTAAGGTTGATTTATAGCATAGATTGGTCCTCCAAGTCGGCCCTAAATTGGCAACGCCATCTACCTGAATTTAATTTCATTTTTTTAAAGAACTACTGAGAGAAATGATATCAAGTTGTTAAGTATATAAATTACATATTTAGAAAATTAAATATATGAATTTTGTTGTCAAGTTTAAGTTACCTGGTTAAAAATTAATTAGACAGTCCGATATAACTTCTCACCAAAGAGTGGACCGTTACACCACCATAAACATGTTCCAATTTACAAATGAATGCATATTTGGAATGCTAAGAATATTCTGGATTTAATCCATATTTTTTCATATTTTTTTGGCAAAAAAAAAAATTGTACCGTTACGGGCCGTTACACCCCCGTATTGCCGTTACGCCCCCGTATCCGTATCGGTTTCGGAGGGCACCGTTACGCCAACCGATACCGATACAGGACACCTTGGCGCCAACGACTGAACCAAAGGAAACCTCTCCAGCCATTCAGAAGACCCAAACCTCTACCTATCAGTCTTTTTTCTCAATCTGGACTAGAAAAATCATGATGAAGTGGATCTTGATCTCTTATCCGCATTGAAGGCCTTGGGGGATAAGTGACTTTCTTCGACTTGAGCACCCATGAGCTTAACATTCTTTCTTTAGTGTTATGTTGGTAACTGGAGTGTCCTATAGAGGGCTTGAAAACTTACAAGGTCTAGGGAAAGTGTCTTCCTATCGTTTTAGCATTGCATTGAGCAATTTTCTGAAACCATGCATAACTACATGATAGGATAGTACTTCCTACTGTGTTTACTGCTTGAGCAGAGGTAATGCTTCCTACAATCACCTCCTATGTTGATGAGGTGGTTGGTTTTTGTAAAGGTTCTTGTGATTAGATTAATGCTATTTGCAGTAATAGCTCTTATTTTGTCTTGTCTTGACGTAGCTGCAGTGAGGCCCATATTGAATATTACAAAAAGGGGTTTGAAGGTAGTGATTTGTCCAGGAATTTCACAGAGAAGGTTATCAGAGGTACCAAAGTGACTAATGCCACTGATGTAGCAATGGTGATGCCGTCACGAGGCTATGCTAACCTCAGCAGGTTTCTGTTCTGCTGTCTGCAGCATATTTCAGCATATTTTTGGGGGATGTCGATTTCCTATAATTAAGGGAATTTTTGGACAGTTTTTTTCTTTTGGATTTTTTAGATGGTTTATGGAAGTCCTATTGGGACTATAAATATCTATTTTTGGAGCAGTTTGGTTTTATTGACTATGACTAATTAAGACTCTCTAATTGCTGTCTCTGGGGGAGTTTCTATTTACAATTATACAGCTAGCAAATAGGTTAGGTTATTGAGAATAGTTTTGCTTGGGACTAGTTAGGGAATTAAGAGCCAAGATTAGATTGAATGGATTTCTAGGATTGTGTGGGAGCTTTTCAGATTTTTATGTGGTTTAGTAAGTGGGTGTTTCAAGGAGGTTATGAACTATTATTGCCAGAATATTCTGGTTTTCACTTAATGAAGAATCTACAGCTTTTATTTCTTCTGGTGGCTCCTCTAGCAGCTTTTGTGAAGATTAAAACTAGTTGGTTTTGTTTTCTCAGTAATTTTCATCACTTTTGTATGCATAAAGTGGTGGAACATGCACTGGTTGGTATCAAAGCTGGTTCATTCTAGCATGGTTATTAATATTGTAGGATACTAAGTCAACTCCACTCAATCGCCTTGGTATTGGTGGAGAATGAAGAAAGTTGGCCAGAATGAAGAAAGTTGGCCACCACGTGCGTTGGTCCCAACTGAGCCTGAATGTGTCATACTGATTTGGTCCTTGGGAATTCGAGTTCCGATTCGAAGATGTGAACTAGCGGATGTTCTCTGGATGTGAATCACTAGGGAATTGCACAATTGTGACAAACTGTAGCCATGGCCTTTCAAAGGTTAGATCAATTCAGGCACAGCATATGTGGCATGGTTTTGAACATCGTCCGATACAACTTGGTATTTTCCTAGGCCTACTAGTTTTGTTCTGAAATGATATGAGTCACCTAACTGAAACGGATCTGAAACCCACTGAAACTGACCGATACGGACCCATATGGGGCGAGTCATAGTGGTTTTGGTTCCTGGTGAGTTGCACTCCAAAACCGCTGTTTAAATCCATGTATGTGGAGGATGACGTGGAAGTACTATAGGTGTTGGAGATGAACTTGGGAATATACTGTGGAGATAGACCTTGGGTCAATCTATTTCATCAACAAAGTGCTCTGGCATATGTCGATCTTGAAGATGGGAGTAGACTGACTCTTAGAAGAGATCAGTATATCCTTATTAAGGTATACAAATAACGGAAATCCATGGCCGCTTGAGTGCCAATGAAGTTCTAGATTGAAAGTTCAAGCCGAATAATTGAAACAAGGAACGAAAAAGATAACCTCATTGGAAAAGATGAGATGAACAATGAGGGGAAAGTTACTTTTGTTATACTACGCTAGGGTTTCTTACCAACATTTCACAATTTGAAGCAGGAAGTTAGAACCTAGTATTTTGATGAGTTTTACAAGCTAATATCAAGGGCTGATTTCCATGAAGATGAAAACAAAGTGTATGCCTTTACATTGGTGGGTGAAATTTACATGTTCAACATGAACTTGCTTTCAAGAACTCTTCAAGTTAAGAGATTCTACAATGTAGGTGGAGCTCATCAATTGGCATGCTAGTTGAAAGGACAAGACTCTAAAAATCATCTATATGGAAAAAGGGCAGCAAAAGTACATTGAATCCAACAAACATTGATGGTGGGCATGGAAACTAATAAACCACTGCTGCTGCCACCATCGTCATCATCATCACCAACTAATTGGGGTCAGCTGCATGAGTCTTATTCTATCATTCCACTTATCACAAATTATATCCTCATTCCTTAGTTAAACCATAGGTATGGACGGTCCATTGGATGAATCACCTCATAAAACCCCCGGAGCCCAAAAATTAGCCTGATCTAAAAACCTGGTGGGCCATAACAAAGCAAGAGGTAATTTCCTCCTTTGATTTTCCTCTCACTTCATTATGGCCCACTAGATTTTTGGATCGGGCTAAGTTTTGGGCTATAGGAGTTTCATGAGGTGATTCATCTAGTGCACCATACAGATTGCATCTACACATCATGTGAGGTGAGTTCTCAGAAAGCGCTCAGGAGTTCTCGTGAGAACCGGTAGAGTGAGCATCACTCTCTCTCTCTCTCTCTCTATATATATATATATATATATATATATATATATATATATATATTCATTCATAAAAAAATGTCCATTATTGATATTGCAGGTTAGCAATACAGATATAGGGTGTAGTATAAAAAATACACTAGTGGTCTATATTATCGACGATATCTCACGATATTTTGAATATCATGACATATCGATGGCAATCCTTTGAAATAAATGCATTGTCTCGTCGATACATGTGATAATATTGCCGATGCTACTCATAATATCGACAATATTGTTGTTAATGCTTGTGGCAGGGTTCTTCAGAATCTCATAAATTTCATCTCTTGAAGTGGGGTGATGTATGTAGGTTGGTTTGGGATAAGCAATTTGGAGATTATAAATAGGGCTTTGTGGGGCAAATGGTTGTGGAGGTTCGGGTCTAAGGCTAATAGCTTATGGAGGAAGGTAGTGGCGGCTAAGTATGGGGTTCAAATAGTGGGTGGTGGGTTAAGAGCTTTTCTCTTTGTAGAGTTTGTAGGCTTCGGAAGGATATAGAAAGAGGGAGAAAGCTTTAAGAAGGGGGTGAGCTTTGCAGTTGGTAGTAAGGGTAGGGTTCTATTTTAGGATGATGTTTGGATCGGAGGTTGGCCGTTTCACAAAGAGTTCCCTAGACTAGTTAGGGTTGTGCTAAACATCAGCTTCTCAGTGGTTGGTTGTTTTTCTCTTATCAGCAACAAGATGGTGTGGCCCCTTTCATTTAGAAGAAACCTCTTCGATGAAGAGGCTGATGAGTTTCAAAGGGCTTTGGCTTTGCTCCACGGTGCCTATCTATACCATGGTGAGAATGATTCCTTGGTGTGGTCTCTAGAGAAGTTGGGCAAGTTCTCAGTTTTATCTTTCGAAGGTTCCCCTATTGAGTCGGTGGCTTCGGATCCATGTTCGTCAAAGTTCGTGTGGAGCTATGGTGCTCTCCTAAAGGCTTTCATGTGGTTAGTGAGCAGAAGTTGGGTGTTAACAATTGACAACCTTCAGAAGAGGTCCATGATCATCCCCAATATGTGCTCCTTATGTTTTAGTGATGCGGAATCGGTAAATCACTTGTTTATTCTTTGTCCGCTTGTTAGATCCATTTGGGGCAATTTCGTGAGGATTTTCAAGATCCCTCTGGTAATGTTGACAACTATCGAGCCTTTCTTTCCCTCTCGTGGAATGGGGGTGGTTTCAATAGGATTGGTAAGAAAATTTGGAGGCTCTGCCTGTTAGCCGATCTATGATCCATTTAGTTAGAAAGGAACAATCGTTATTTTAGGGACGAGTTCTCCTTTCGTTTTTGTAACGGGTTGGGCTAAGTGCTTTGTAGTAGAGTGGGCTTCCACTTTAAAAATTCTCATTGATGGTTTCTTATAGCTGCTTGGGGATCTTTGTTGTGTCTTTTCGCGTCTTAGGTGTTTTAAATAAAAAGCTTCATTGCATTTCAAAAAAAAAAGAAAAAAAAAAAAGATCGCGGACTTTCAAATTTTTTTTTTAAAGCATTTAAATTTTTTTTTTTTTTTGTTGGGGGGGGGGGGGGGGGGGGGGGATCTCTTCCTGGGGTTGTTTTAAATTTGTGAATTATGTGTTGAATTATTGCATTATTTCTTATAAATTGGTACATCAAACTCATATTTATTACTGAACTATGTTTGTCCAACAATGCATAGTTTGGGTCCCCTATATGATAAAAACTTTTGTTTGTATAGTTGTTATTTGTAATGTTTGGACTTCTTTGTGATAATGTGTCTTTTAATATCCTCGTGAAGTTTCATTGAAAAATCCAACCTTTTCCCTAATGTTTCCCTTAGACAACAATGCATTCCCCGATATCTCCGAATTATCGAAGATATTAATACATGTTTCCATATCGTAGGTCTTTGATACATGTAACAGTGATGGCATTCTAAACACTATTATGACACCATACAACACCTTATGAAGTATTGAAGCCAAAATCTTTGCCAATATTAACTCGCCAAACTTATGAGTCTAAAGTCTCATAGACTTTTGGCACAATCTTCATTGTGATTAGAGTGATGAAGGAACTAGTGATATCTTTTTACAATTCTCTTACAGGTCTTTGAATGAATTATCATAGTGATCCAAGCAATAGTCAGAAAAATGAATGTTCAAGGGCATATTTACCAAAATTTCCCACATTTTCTTGGGAATGTGTTCCCCAAATAAAAACTGGGTCATGGTTTTTCAAGAAAGGTTGGAAAAATGATGGATTGCAGAAAAACAATGAAGAGATGAGATGATGCAGGACATGAAATTCAAATACGATGTGCGAGATTTCAAGCTTAAGATCACATTAGTTCAGAAACAATTACACATTCCATATCCCACATGAAAGTCCAAACATTCAATTAAGGGGAATCTATGCGGGTCCAGGCCTACACATGTTAGGGCTGGATCAATAAAAACTATGAACCAAACGATACTTAAAGATAAGAAATAATCATCCACACATGCACAGTAATCAGTCCCTAATTCAAGGGATTCACTAATTTCAACTCAAGGAACCCTAGGGTGAGAAAATGGACAAATAAATTAAGGATAATGCAATCTAGGGTTAGAGTTTATGAAAATAGGTATGAAAAGAGGGAAAATAAGGAGAAAAACCTGAACCGAAGAAAGTTCACGTGTGCGGACAGCGGCAGGAGCTGGCCGCATGTGCGCATGAGCCTGGCCGCATGTGCGAGCGGGGCCCGATTCCCCAAATAGCCTTCCTGGCCCTAGGTGGCTAAGGGAGGTCTTCAAAACCTCCAAGTTTTGTGGCGATCCGACATACGATCTGTGCATAGTGCTCCATCGAAGTTTCGGACCTCCTGCAGGCCCAGATTCTGGAAACTGGTTGCAGGGAGATGAACGGCTGCAAAAACTGGTGGATTCGAAGTAAGGATGATTGTAGAAAGTGAGAGAAATGGATGGAAGAGGGTAAGGGCTGATGGGGATAGATGTGGCTTCGCACTACGGTAGTTTGCCCTTCGAAAAGGGAGGGCTTTGCACCCACTTGAATTTTTCCACAACTCAGAAACTCAGAGAGTGGAAAAAAACTTGCAGGAATTTTTTATTAAACTTCAATGAATCAAAAGAACTACAAGAGGTGCCTATTTATAGAATAACTCTATATCCAAAACTCACGTCATGTGCACAACTTATTACTTGGTGATGAAGTAAACCAAACAAAAACTAACCAAAGAAATCTGAAGCGTTCATGATATTGTAAATAACATAAATAATCAAAACATAAAAGATGAACTTAATCCAACTAGTGGGCCCTGATCATGAGATCCTATGATGGGCTTTACTTGATTATCAGGCCTACTTCAAGGAACCAAAACTCCGCCTTCTAGCTAGGGGGCCCTCCTTGGATGTCGTCATTAATCCAGATCAATGGTGGGGCCCTTCTTCTTCGTGCGTACGTGCGTAGGTGGGGTGGTGTGCATGTGCGTGCGTGATGTCCCCATCACAAGACCAAATAGAAATTCCTATTAAAGGTGGAAAAAAGCCTTTCTAGAAAGCCCTTCCCACCAACCAAATAGGCCCTAAAAGGGACAGAGACCCCCACATGGGTGGAAATGGATTATGTCAGGTTAGGTGAGGGGAGCCCCATGCCTGACTCATTTAATAATTCGGTTTGTATTTTTGCCCCATAACCAACCTGCTAAAATCTTGGTCTCATTCAGTTTGGATCCAAGTTAAAATAAGCCGTTATTTAATGGGTCGGGTTTGGATATAAGAGATCCAGAACCAACCCACGATATTCATGGGTTGGGTGTGGGTCGGATCATGGCATTCCCACAGTGATTCCTATGTAATTGACGGTTCATATCTTGTACAAGTGTGTATTTGTGGCATGTGTTTCATGAAGTTCCTATTCATGTGTGCAATAAGACCTATCAATAGCATTCCTTGAATGGTCTTTTTCCTTCCTTTTTTTTTTCCTGTTCGGTAGATAGATGAGAAATAATCCCATACTCCCTTCCTTGTCTCTATGTGCTTAGGTATCTATCGTAAGTTTTTCTTTGTTTGAACCTTGAAATAATGTTAAAGTTATATGCCATCCAAGGATTCTGCTAAATGGAAGGATCTTATCAATGCCCATGGTTGAGAAATCATAGCTTGTACTGCGAAATCAAAAAAATTAGGTACTCTTATAGCTTTGTATTGTTTGAGGTAAGGAGCTTGAGATGAGTGGGCTTAAATTGCTGAAATCCGCCACAGAATAAGCCATTGCCTCTCAGCCTCCCTAACTGATTCTACCATGGAGGCCAACAATAGTCAATAACTCACTAGTTATAGCTCATGACCTACACGAGTTGCACATACACCCTAGTACATGTTCCTCAATGTTAAGGACATCCTCAAAGAGTTGGGGATTTCGTGACATTTTTGATTGGCTTTCTTGCGTTTCTAGTAAGTTGTTTAATGGTTGGCATGTTGAATCGTGTACAGAGTTAGTGGTTTGGATTGATCATTACCAGATGATTGGGCGAAGGTTTGGGTGAATGGCCTTCACTGTAGGTTTACTCCCTATAGGTGTGGGTTCGATTCCCCTCCTTGGCTTTACTTGATACACGTGGTTGTGGGTGATTGCGCGTATCCGCAGGTATTAGTCTCACTTCAAAAGAGGTGGGGACACCCTTTGTCTTCAAAAATAAAATAAAAATTACTAGATGATTATGAATTACTTCCATTAAATATTTTCCATGGGTAAGAAGATAAAAGATTGGTTCACGGTTCATTTGGTTATGATTTGAAATTGAATCACAGATTAATGTGATCATAGTATTTTTGTCTGCCACAAGACCAACAATGCCATGAGCTTGGGCTTCTGCTGTTGACATAAAAACATCCCTTTCCATGTCAACAATTACATCAAATTAATGTGAACTTTCACAATCATCCATTTCTTTCCCATCAACATCTCCCATGTGAGAAAATCCGATCCTCCCAACTTTCATACCAACTTATTAAATTAGTAATTATAAACTATTTCCTAATTCTCATTTTTTCTAGGCTTGTAGTAGTAACTACTTTCTTGGGTCTGGGTCTGGGTCTGGGTTGGGTTGGTTTTGTGAGGTCTTAGATCCGGCCCATTAGTGATTGGGTTGAACTTTTGGACCCATGCCTACTCCATGGGCCCAACTTTTTTTGGACCCTGACCCATTTAATTTCGGTTGGGTACAATGGCCATTGGGTGAAAACCTGACCCATTTGCACCCCAGGCCCCCCCATTCCACCTAGCGAGAATAGGCTCTAACAACCCACTGAATTTGAAAGAGATTGGAAAGGCGACACCAAATGCCCCAGGCGGACGGGACGTGGTAGCAAATGATTAAAGCTTCTTTCGCCTTTGGGCACATTGTGCAAAAGAGAAATGAGATTCATTATTTTCACAGTTTTCTGGCTTTCTTGTCAGTTGAGCTTTCGTGGACCGGGCTCTATGTAATGTTTGCAAGCAGTCACTTTTTTGAAAGTAACCATTTTTCTTTCTTTCTTGATTTTCGCCCTCTTCCATGTAGATGCTAGCCAAGAAGTTGAGTCTGATGGGAATGATGTGGACACCGGATCATTTTGTTCAAATATGGAGAAATCTGAAGTGAAGCTTGCATCAAATGCCCATCCTGTAGAAGATAATGATCATTCAAACAAGTCGGCTGAAGCACAGCTGAATCTGGTTTCTTCTGAAGAAAACAGGCTTTCAGAATCTTCGCTTGAAAATAAAAATATAGGAGCCTTAACAGAAAAGGAAGTGTCCATTGAAGCTTTTGAAAATATAAAAAATGATAGCACTGAAGCTCACAATGTTACTCAGGTTCATTCAAGTGATGATGCTAAGAAAACCAAATCCCCATGTGTGAATCAGACTGAGGTTGGTATTGAGCAGTTGACTAGAGATGGTTCTGGAAACATCAATTCCACTGGCATTCTACATTCCAAGAAAGAAGTGAACCAATTAGGCATCCAAACCGGTGTGCATTCAGCTGAGGAAATCAATCTAGGAACATCAAGGTGTGGCAATACTTCTTCACTATAGACTTGAAATTTTCTTACAATATGGTAAAAGTAATGGGTTTAGAATTAATTTCGATTTCTTTTATGGTGATAAATTTTGGATGCCCATTACCATATTCTAATATTTTGCACTAGTGTTAAATTTTCAGCTCACATACTCCACAGCGAAGGCCTAGAAGTCTGACCCCTGATGCTGAATTTGAGGATAAAATTAAACGGCCAGCGATTATGTGTGATTTTTTTGCTAGAGGTTGGTGCATCAAGGGGAACTCGTGCAGGTTTCTTCATCAGAAAGTTGGTGTTGATAATGATAATACCATCCATTCAACCAAAGGAGATACGGCTGGTTCAACTGGGAAAGGAGAACTCGAAGAAAATTCAGGTAGTTATATTTCATGATCTTCTCTCAGCTGTTGTTGTAGAGTGTACATATTGATGGGCACTTGTACGAGCAGGAGTTTCTCACAGGTCCATTGTCTCTTGTATTCAGGTTTAAGACCAGAAGCTGAGCAATCAAGATTATCTACTTCTGTTGAGCCGTCATATGCTGATGATAATTTGTCTTCAAAATCAGAGTTCCTTTCTGAAAGGATTTTATCCAAGGAGCATGGGGAAAGCCAACGGCAACATCAGTTTCATAACATGCGAAGGCTGTCTTCATTTCAGGGGGAGGAATTATTTCCTGGTAACTATAACATGCGGACTTCTGCTGTGACTATTCGAGAAGATCTTTCGAAGTTTGATATTGCTCCTGGCAAAGGTTTTGGAATTCCTTCCATTCACGAGAAGCTTAGCCCTCATTTTAACCCCATGGATGATAGACGCCTATACAGTGAAGAACTCATTTCTGGAAAATACCCACTTGCAGTGAAGATGATGCACCATGAAATACAGAAAGGAGATTTTTCTAATGATGGTGAACCATTTAGTACAAGAGGATCTCCTTTTGCTATTAGGAATAACTTTGTTCCTGAATCTAGACATTTATCAAGTGGCCCATTGATACCTTCAAGTATCATCTCACCTTCACACTATGCATTCTCACACCAAGGGATTTCATCAACTCATGGCTCTACTCCTTTGAATGCGGAGCGTCTCAGTGCAGAAAAACTTCGAGATAGTGATAAAGGATATTCTGCTTCTAGGTCTGCCTCGCTTCCTCGAAGTTCCTCACCTTACTGCTCAGTGCCTGAACCAGAAAACACGCCACTGCACAATACTCCAGCTGTGCCTATAGATTTCAAAACACAATCCTATTCTTATGATTGGGAGCCATCTGTACGCTTTCGGTCATCCTTTTATTGTCCACCAGAAAGTATGTCATCCCCAGGAAGCCAATATGATCCTCTTCGCGATAGCATCGAGCCTCCTAATGGAGGAAACAGTCTCTTTCAGGCTTCTACCTTTAGCCAAGGTACAACCATTGGAAATACATCACTCCAGCAGACAGATACTGATCTTGTTTCTGCTATTTTAAGTCGACATTCAGGATATAATGCTGAGCAGTTCCCACATTCTGTCGTTGGATCACATGACAATTCTTTGGGCAAGAATATTTATGGACATGAAATAGGTGAAAATACAACTGATGCAGGATCTACAGGAACTTACATGGCTGATAGGGAGAAAAGAAGCTCCGTGCCCCAAGAGGAGAAAACTTTGAGCCCTGGTCATGTAGTTGATGTTTCAAACCTCAAGGAGGTGGACCTTGATGGTAGTTCTAAGCATCAAACAGATAGAGGTAGACACAACAAGGATTCGAAGACCTTGAAACTATTCCATGCTGCTCTTGTGGATTTTGTGAAAGAATTGGTAAAACCATCTTGGCGTGAAGGTCAATTGAGTAAGGATGTTCATAAGATGATAGTAAAAAAAGCAGTTGAGAAGGTCCTCAGCACGTTACGGTCTCATCAAATTCCGACAACCACAGAATCAATTAAACAATATCTTTCCTCATCCCGACCAAAACTTGCAAAGCTTGTAGAGGTAAGCCTCCTGTTTGTATGGATGATGTTTTGGTGATAACTTAGGGTTTTAGAACAGTCTAAATAAGCATCTGATATACCTATGTGCTTATCTTATTTACAGGGTTACGTCGAGAAGTATGGCAATGCCAAAACTTGAGCTACCAAGGGTGCTGAATGACTTTAAATTTGTACAGTTATCTACATGTGATGGTGCCTAAACTTAATCTGGGCTATTTTAGATGTCAACTATTATAGCTCAGTCCAATATTCCTCACATGTCATGTGTAGATTTTCTCGTGAATTTCACGATTGATGACTTGTTTTTGGTCTATCCTGCGGGTACACTTTGAGGGAAATCGTAGGTTTTCATTCTTGTTGTTCATGACGACAAGATTGATTTGTGCGGCACGAAAGGTTGCAATTTTAGTGTATGCATGAGAGAGAGTTTCAATTTATGAATTCAGAGAGAATGGAGTGGAGACGTGTAGAAGACCAACAAGGATTTAGCTTCCAGATTCCAAAATCAGTTTGTTGAACTTGCAGGGTGTTTGAGGTACCATTCCATTCAATCAGTTCAACAGAAGTTTTAGCGTGTCATTTAGTCAATGCATTTTTAGAGTCACCCATGAACTGTGTAATTTTTTTATAACAACTTTGGATATGTTTGCTGAATTTCCTTGATTACCATCACACTCAATGATGAGGCAGCTAATTAACTGAGTACTAATTATTATTGAAGTATTTCTCTTGTTTGCATCATAAAATTTCTTCCTACCTAGCCATTTTTAATTCAGCTCTTTGTTTTACCATAGAAATTTGTGGCATAGTCATTTGAAAATGTAGCACCGTCTTATGCACTAATAACATTTCTGCTTAATCAGATTATTCTCGACTCATGTTGTTACTTGTTTTTTATATGCCATATGTGTGCATTATGGCCGTATATTGGTGCTCCCATGTCCTCTTATTCAACAGAATGATATCAAATTGCAGTTAATAGCTCCCTGCTTCTTGACTTGTTGAATTCCTCTTCTTGTATATCCTCCTTCAAGAGAGATTGAGAGTAACCTTGCATGCTAGAATAAAAAAGTGGTGGTCGTGTTTTTTAAACACTATAACTTTCCATAGTAGTTTAAAACAGTGTTTTAAATAGCATGTCATCCCTTTGAAGCTTGAGGCTTAAGCTACATAACTCGCTACTTCTAGATTGTTAATTAAGGTTGTTCTTGGTTGCGTCAAATGTCATGAAATTTTATGATATTTCACACCAAATTAGTGTGATTAATGATGAAATTTAATGACATTTGGTTCAGCCAAAACGCAACCTAAAATAATAGGAAAATAGGAAAAGATTAAGTATAAAGTAAAGAAAGAGCAGCCTAACTGATTTAGTACTCATATTATTTGACTAAAATCATTGAAAAGATGGAGAGCGATGAGAGGTATCTAGCAACAAAGGAATGGTTCAAAGATCTATGATGATGCGGACATCAGTGGTGCACCCTTTAGAGTGTACTAGAGGAGGAGGCGTCGCTGACAGAGTACTGGAGCGGAGGAGTTGATGTGAATGGATTCTAGATCCATCGGATCCATTTTCTGACGTGCTATGAGTGCAAGAGCGGCATGACCGCACCTTGACCATAGATCCATGGGTCGGATTTTACACCTTACCACATGGGTGTTTTAGTTTTAGGCATTTCTTTTTTTCTTGTTTCAAGGGCTTTATTGTACTTTCTTTAATTTTTTGTATTTTTTTTGTTATTTTTCTTGTTTTCAGGGGCTTTAGTGCACTTTTACTTTTTCCATAGCTTATATATACGTTGTGAGAATCCTATTTTTATTATTATTGAATGAATATAAATTCATATTTTTCTTCCTATTTATTTAAGAGATTAAGGTTTCAAGATTGGGCCCTTGGGTGTTGAGGATTCCACCCCGATTTCAGGTTTTCTTCTTTCTAGATCTTCAAGGTGCAGGAATAGGTAAGAATCATCCTCATTTTCTTTTGACGATAAAATGATCCGTACTTTCTTCATCTCGAACCCTTCATTCTTCACCCATTTCGTTCCTCTCTGGATACCCCCTTTCTAGTTTGAACAGAAAAGAAGGATGATTAGTCAGTAGAATCAAATTCAAACTTGACCGTGAACTGACTTATGATAGATCTAGGATATCCTCATACCCCTAGGTCCTCCCTTTTTACTGTTTATACGATTTTATGCTAAGGGGCATGATCCTAATGGAATGACCTCATCTTTGTGTTGAAATTTACCTAATCCCTTTGATTGGAAATGGTTAGTTGTTTCGTGTATTTACTTGAACATTCTTTAACCTGATTATACATGCATCTAGGATTAGGTCATCATATGTCCTTGCATCAGATGAAGTCACTCAAATCGATGAAAAAGGGTAGAAGGTAGAGGTAAGATCTGGATCGACAAGGTGCCAATTTAGAGTCATAAGAAGGTTGGACAACAATTTTAAAAAACAAAAGGAATTTTTAGAAAATCGGAAGGTGAGGTTCAATCGATCCATCGAAATACTTGACTCTTTTTGTGGAGGTGTTTCTGGTAGGGTGGCTACTGGTAAATTTCAAGACGGTGTTCGGATGCACAAGGGAGATCATGGAAGTAGTCATACCAAGAGAACGAAATACCTCTAAACCTCCCGGGATTTGCCTTTGTTTGAATGAGATTGGAGGAGTCTATGGTGGTAAAAATACTAAATGCAGACAATTTCGGAGGGATGAAATTGCAGGTTCAAAAGGCTCAGAGAGAGAGAGAGAGAGAGAGAGAGAGAGAGAGAGAGAGAGAGAGAGAGAGAGAGAACAATGATGGGTTGGTTCTCTTTCAGAGGGAAGAATCCAGGGCACAGAGCTACTATGATGTTAAAAGACATGGAGTTAGGCAGATTGTACAAAGATGTAGTGGTAGATACTACAAAACAGGGTATGAAAAAGGTTACAAAGAGGGGAGCCATTGAAATCAACAGAGGAGAAATGGATAGGGAGGATGATATTGGAGGAGGGGCCGCTGGTATGTATTCACAGGAATGTCTGAGGAATTGATGAAATCCTTGGAATTGAGTTTTGTACTCACTATTCCCCCAGGAACAACCGATGAAGAGATGGTGGATTGGCTAGCACAAAATTGCAGCAGAGTAGATCAAGATGTTCTGGTGAAGTGCTGTAAGGTGGATGCTATGCTGATTTCCTTTAGTGGCCAGGAGAACGCTAACCAGTTATACCTTTTTTTTTTCTTTTTTTTTTTTTACACACGTGCACACACCACCACACACTCACGCCGTAGTGGGATTTCACCACCTATGGGTACTCAAACCCTCAACCAGGCGTTGAAACTCCTGAGAGTCTACCACCTGAGTAAGAGCAAGTACCCTAACCAGTTATACCTAGCTTGCAGTCTGTATTGGGATGAGATGGTTAAAAAAATACAAAGGTGGGACAAATGGTTTGTATTTGGAATGGAGGAAGATTGATTCCTAATTTGGGATAACTTTGGATAAGTGACGTTTTTAGAGAGATTGGAGCCTCTATTGGCTTTGTGGTGGCGATTGATCCTTCATGGAAGACAATGAAGAGTTGCGATTTGCGAGACTCAGGAAGAAAAAGACGATGAAAGTGGTTCAAGAGTCGGAGGATCCACTGTTTGAAGCTAGAGTTGAGGATACAAATTCGTCAATGGTGAAAAGGGAGAATGCAGATGGAACATGAAAAAAATATACCAGCGACGTACCGGATACAACAGAGATGAGTTGTCGAAACCCCATTTGCTGTCATAAAGATGATGTAGAAATCTCTGATGTTTTGGAAACGTGTCAAAGAGAAACTGTCGTATGTAGCAGTCATTAATGACGTAGAGGAGGTGGGTGGCAAAGGGCTCACCAATTCAATGACACGTGGAGAGAGGTCTGACGTTGTATTAAATGCTGAAGAGAATGAAAAGTCGGGTGCTTTTCCCTCTATAAGGCATGTGATGGAGACGGTGTTTAAAAATAATGGCATTCATGATATAGAGGTACATATGGAGGATTTCACACATGTGGGAGATTTAATTCATTTAGCACGGGTGTAGAAAGTCTTAAGTGATGACATGTGCGACAATGATATTTCAAAAGACAGCGAAAACGAGGACCGCCTTCTAAATTTCAATATTAGTTCACAAGAGAAGCAGTGTGTGAATGCAGGGCTGAAGTAGTATATTTATTCCAAGTGGTTGGGATGGCGGGGAGAGGATGTTGGCCTTCAACTGTTCCTTTACAATGAATTTGCCGACAATATTTCTGTAGCAGGGGCTGACACATGTAAACCAGACCTAGGAGGTTGCTATGTCAGCTCATAGAGAGGTAAGTACATTCGACAATCAGTGTGAAAATATCTTAGAGTAAATGGTAGAGAGGCTGGACCCTGAACCGATAATTTCACTGGCTACTGTTTGGCAATTGGCTAATGTGGGAGAGGCGGTACCTCCAGCAGACCCAGAAAAAAATGATGAATGAGGTAGTTGAAGTGCGACACTTGCAAGGTTTGCAGTTACAGAGCAAGAAGATGTCTATGGCACAGGGAATGAAATGGATTATGGTATTTTTGATGGAGGTTGCACAATTAGTGGGGGTTCCTTTTGGGAACAGACCGGAGGATTATCGACTTATTTGAGTTCATGGAGGAAAGGGGAAGGCAAATTGGTCAACAACATCTGGATTAACAAACCTCATCTGATAGAAGTGCTTTGCTGCAGTTGGAAAATGGTAGTGACAGCGGGGGCCATCGTAATACAGAGAGGTTCGAAGAGGAGAATTGGGGATTAGTTGGCATCCGATGAAGATAGTCAATAGTCAGTTGGAATGTGAGGGGCTTGAGGGTGTTAGATGCAAATGGGTCAGTAGGGGGTATTTTGGTTATTTGGAACTCTAATATATAGTGTAAAGAAGACTACTGGTTAGGTTAGTTCTCTGTCTTTATTGCTTACATAAATTTCAATCGGTTTCAGGTGGGCATTTACAACGGTATATGGGCCAAGCAAAATTTTGGTTGGAGTTGAACAAGTGTTGTAATAGATGGTCAGTGTCGTGGTGTGTGGGAGGGGACATTTTCGTACGAGAAATCAGGGGTAGGATATCCAGTAGTATGAGAAAGTTTTCAGAATGAATTGATAAAAATGAAATGTTAGATTTGCCTATGTGTGTAGTAAAATTCATGTGGTCAAATGGGCAGTTGAAGGTGATTTAGTCAAACTTAGTTTGCTTCCTTCTCTCTCTAGCATGGATTGATAAATATTCGTTAGTGTATCAAAGGGTTGCCAAGACTTTTTTTTTTTGTTTGTTTAAATCATTGTCTAATAATGCTAGAAACAGACGAGGAGTGGGGGCCTCACCCATTTAGATTTGAGCCCACTTGGCTAGAAGTGGAGGGATTTATGGAAAAGGTGGTTGAATAGTGGTTTTCTTTCTCGATTAAGGATAGCGCAGATTTTGTATTGTTCCAAAAATTAAAGATGCTGAAGAAGAAAATAGATATTTAGAAAAAAGGAACTTTGGGGGTCGAGAGGAGGAGACTTCAAATATTTTGCATGAAATTCATTTTTTTGGATTTAAAAGAAGCGGTTGGGGAGTTATCGGAAGAGGAGCATGGAGGGAAATCTATAGTGCTAAGTATAGTGCTAGATTGATAGAGGATGAAATAAAGTAGCGGCAAAATTCAAGGGCATTGTGGTTGAAAGGAGATAAAAACACAATTTTTTCATGCCATAGCAAGTGCTAGAGCAAGAGTTAACAAAATTAAGTTACTAATAGTCGAGGGGGGAAAGGGTTGAGGGTAAGGAGAAGGTTTGTGATGCAATGGTTAACTTTTATAGCTGCCTATTGTTGAAAGAAGAATGGAGTAGACCGCTTCTCGATTATCTTTCATTTGATGTTGTTTCAGGAGAATTAGTGGCTTTGCTGGAAAAAAGAGTTTTTGGTGGAAGTAATTGAGAGAGAAGTTTCAGAATTGGGGTGTGACAAAGCCCCTTGGTCGGATGGCTTCCTGATTGCGTTATTCCAAAAGTTATGGGGTTTAGTTAAGAATGATATGGTCGACTTTATTTACGAGTTCTATGAGAAAGGAGAGTTGGGGGCTATATTTATTGCGGTGATTCCAAAGAAAGAAGGTGCCAAGAGCCTTAGAGATTTCAAGCCTATTAGCTTATTGGGAGGTCCTTATAAAATCTTGGCTAGAATATTTGGTTCTAGCACGTAGCTTTGGGAAAGTCATCGCGGCATGACAAGGGGCTTTTGTGGAAGCTAGGCAAATCATTGACAATGCTTTAGTGGCAGATGAATGTATAGTGCAAAAGAAGTAGTTCGAAAGGTGTCATGTGTCAGTTGGATATAGAAAAAGCATGGGATTGCGTAGATTGGGATTTTTTGGACTATTTGTTGGAATGGCTGGGTTGTGGGTTGAAATAGCTCTCTTACATTCGAGCATGCATATCGTTGGCAAAATTTTCAGTCTTGGTTAATGGATCCCTGAACGGATTCTTTTAAGCATCCAAAGGGCTTCAGCAAGGGGATCTCCTATCCCCTTATTTGTGGTAGTAATGGAGGCTCTCAGCAAAATTATAGCTAGAGGGGCAGAGTTGGGTCTGGCGAAAGGATTTGGGGTGGATAATTTGGATTTCCAAGTTACTTACTCACGGTATGCAGATGATAGATTAGTATTTTGTGGGGTAGATGCTCAAAGTGGTAAATCTTTGATTGATTATAGTTTGTTTTGAGGCTATATCGAGGCTTAAGGTTAACATAAGTAAGAGTGAGATCCTGGGGGTGGGCATTTCAAAGGAGGAGGTGGGGGAGTATGCTAAGATTTTTGGATGTTGAGAGGGGTCCTTCACTACAACATATCTTGGTTTCCCATTATGCCTTGGTAAACTGGGGAAACATCCTTGGGATAAAGTGATTGAAATATTTGAAAGAAAATTGTCCCAGTGGAAGGCCCACCATCTATCTTTGGGTGGGGAGTACTATGGTGGAGGAGTATGCTAGGATTTTTGGATGTTGAGAGGGGTCCTTCCCTACTACATATCTTGGTCTTCTATTATGCTTTGGTAAACTGGGGAAACATCTATGGACTATGGGATAAAGTGATTGAAAGATTTGAAAGAAGATTGTCCCAGTGGAAGACCCATCATTTATCATTGGCTGGAGAATTACGGTGATCAAGGCGGCTATGTCTAATCTTTTAGTATATTATGTCTTTGTTCAAATGTCTGAAAATGGTTTTGGAAAAACAAGAAAAATTAAGGTGGGATTTCTTATGGAAACATGCGGAAGATAAGCAAAAGTTTCATGTCATGAAAGGGGAGGATGTTTGCAAGCCTCAGGAAGAAGGGGGTGCCGGGTTAAGGAAATTAGAGTTTATGAATCTAGCTTTGCTACGAAAATTAGTTTGGAGGTTTGGGGTAGATGAAAATGTTCAATGGAAAGAGGGGGGTAGATGGACTAGGTCGTTATCGTTGTATAGATCATCATATATTTGGAAATCGGTGGCATTGATAAAAAGGAAAGTATGGGAAGGGGTAGGTTTTTATATGAGAGATGGGAAAAATATTAGGTTATGGGAGGATGTATGGATGGGGGACCAAAAATTGAGTGTAATTTTTCCTCATTTAGCGGGAATTGTAGTTGAGAATTGAATGTGGAAAGATGTTTCTCTTTTTAAGGAGAGGAAGAGTGTGTGGGCTCCATCGTGTAGACGGAATTCAGAAGATGAGGAGATGGAACTTATTGGCCTTTTGAAGTTGTTGTCTAAAGTGCGACTAGTGCTTTCAGAATAAGATTTGTTGAAATGGCTCAAGTCTGGGATGTTTTTAGTGAAATCTCTCAAGGAGATAAGCAGGAGGGTAGTGGAGAAGGGGGTAGTCCAACAAAGTTTGTATGGAGGTATGGTGCTCCTCCTAAGGTTGCGACGTTTGCATGGTTAGTGGGAAGGAATGAGGTGTTGGCAATAGATAAGATTCGTTAGAGGCAGATGATCTTGCTAAATATTTGCCTACTATGCTATCAAGATGAAGAATCGGTAGATCATCGTTTTATACATTTCTCCTTCACACACGAGTTGTGGGGGCAATTTCTTAAAATTATTTGGAGTATTATGGGTGGTGTCGAAATCCATCGATTGTTTCTTTATGGCATGGCATGGCATGGCAAGGGAAAGGGAAGATTGTGAGGAAGTTTAGCAGTTAAGCTTATTAGTGGGCTTATGGTTTATATGGTTAGAAAGGAATGAGGTGTTTTAAAAATTGAAAAATGCAAGTTATGGAAGTAATAGAGTGGGCAAAAGCTTCTAAACTTATTATTCAGTTTCCAGAAAGTTGGTGTGAGTTGTAATATTGTCTCGGTTTTGTTTTTGTTTCTTCATTCATTGACCTTTCATCAATAAATTATCAATGTTCAAAAAACAAAAATCATTGTAGAGATTAAGTAATTTTTACGAAAAAAATGTAAAATATAACTAATCATTGAAAACATTAATGGATTTAATGTTTTTTTTTTCTTTTCCAATGAAAAGTAACTTATAATGTTAGTTACGTAGCATGTAGCGTATGCTATGCAAAATTAACATGTATCGTAGGCTTCATGCGACTTCTCTTGTCATGAGCTACGTGGGCTAAGGCTAAGCTGCGCTCCATAGTGTAAGCTACATGCGACGTAGCGAAGCCATTTAAAACACTGTTTTAAAATCGCTAAGGAGAACTCGGTGAAAATGGTTGCAATTAAGCCATCCAAACAAAAATGGTTGCCATTGGAGTTCATCGTCTACAACAGAAGGTGGCTGAGTGGCCAGCCCAATGTGTGGTAAGTGGCTAGCTGAAATCAATTGTGTGGCTTTGGTTTTTTGGGTGGCTTGAAAATTGTAGTGGGAAAGCTAGAATTTGTTATTGTGCATCTCTTCTTATTCCAACATGTGGAATATGCTAAATAACATATTGAGCTTTTCTAGTAACATTCAGAAACCAAATCAGGTTACTCTTGGAACACAAATTCACATAGGAGAATTTGTTGGTTTATGTAGTACTTTGAGCAAGTTATAAATAAGAAAATTGGAGAAACTGACATTTTCTTGGATGGTGTTTGGAGAAGGTCATGCCTGAATCCATCCATCCCCCCCCCCCCCCCCCCCTGTGGCTATCTTGCTTCAAATAGCAAGGGCCTGTTTAGCTTGGTTATTTTATTTTATTTTTTGGCATTTTGATTCTGAAAATCACTTTTTAGTCTTTCATTGTGTTTGCTTCGCCACTTAATTAATCAATTTTAGAAAAAGTAAAATTTCAAATTTAAGCCCTTTTTTCCATAGCGTCCAACCCCCCATTTCCTAGAGTTGTTTCCGCTTCTACAAACTTATAAAAAGCACTCATAAAATCGAAGATATCTCTCTCTTGGTGTTAATTGCACACGAGCATAGAGCAATACACCTCACGCATGCCACCATGGCACGTAGGTTCGAGATCAAAACCATCTACCGATTGGTCCGACCATGTTTTCCCTTAAATTATTCCAATCTACTTGGAAGGTGGGCCGCTTAAATATTGGAAATGAGTAGATGGGTTAGAAACTTCAACCAAGTGTTTTAGGGTCATACATTTGTTCTGCAAACTATGGGCCCAAATATTGGAAACAAGTGGATGGTTTAGAAAATTCAACCAGGTGTTCTAGGGCCGTGCATTTTTTTTGCAATCTGTGGCCCACCTGACCAGTGGGTCAACCTAATTCTTGGGCTAGGGCATCTATATATTGTTACCTTTCTAATGGATGGATTGGATCTTGGGCCTACGTGCCATGATGGCAAACATGTCATGTGTACATGAGTTGTATTGCACACGCATGTGAGCTTAGCAAATCTTATATCTGGAGAAGACAGGCAGAAGTGACTTTCCTATAACTCCCAATTGCAGCTCTGTGGGGTCCATTGTGATGACTCTGCACATCCACTATGTCCATCCATTTCCCCATATCATTTTAGGTCATGACTTAAAAAATGAGGTTGATCCAAGACTTGTAGGGGGCCACGCCATAGGAAACAATTGGAATTCAATGCTCACCATTGAGACCTTTGTGGGGAAATTGTTTTTCTTATTCATGTTTACCAAACATGCACCTTTTCACATAAGAAAGAGAATTGTTTTTTGTGACTCAATTCTGTAGTTGCTAGAAGCAACGCCAAACATGCCCTAATTTATCTGCCTATATTAAATTGTTTTGCATTTTGTATATGACATTATTTTATTCATTACTTAATGGTTCAATTATGTAAGACAACATTGATGTACCCTACTGCTCTTCCAAATGCCCAAGAAGGTTAGCTAAAGACTTGAGAAAATGTGGATTGACCATTCTCATCGAAGAACTAATATCACTTCCACCTAATGATGCATCAATGTGTTGAGATCTTTATTGGAACTAGAGGTTGAGGACCGATTATCATAAGCTTGTGGGATTGAACACATGGGAGAGCGATGATGTCATGTTGATTGTTTTTGGAGTAAACGTCATTGTCAGCAATTGATGTAGCAGAGTTGATGTAGGACCGATGCATGAGCTCAAATATTGTTGAGATCAATCAATAAAATTAACTCATTTTTTTTTATTTAAAAAAAAAAAAAAAAAAAAAAAAAAAACACACACACAAAACTTGCTATCATCATTACAAATATCAAAATCCCAATAGAAGATCATGCATAATTCTAACCTAGGTTATCAAACATCATCCTACAAGACCATTGAATAAAAAAAAAGACTAGGATCTAATGGACGTATGGACATTCAAATAGCATAGGGTAAAGCCTATTTCAAAGGAGAAGATTAAATACTACCTAGGGTGAAATTAGGGAAAACTTGCAAAATTAGGGATTTATAGGTTTAGGTTTAGGGTTTAGAAAGGGAGAGTAAGGTTTTGATGTAAGGGTAATGGAAAGCCAAAGAGACAAGAGTGTGGCTGTATGGCCAACCCTATGGGTTCACACATGTGGTCGTACGGTCACACGTGTGGGCTAAGTTGTGAGGGTTTCATTCTTTAGAGTTTGGTTCGTCGATTGGTGTGGAAGGGATGAGGGTTCGAAGAATGGTGAAGGTTTGGGATGGAGGAAAATGAAGAACTTGAAGAATACTTCGATGGTTGATGAAGCGATGATAATGAGAGTGATAGATAGAGACCTCGTATCTCCATTGATGAAGATTATCTTCACACCAATATTCCTTCCAAATCACATGGAAGTCACCTTCAAATCACATAAAGATGTAAGAAGAAGAAACAATGAGCTTTTCCTTTTCTTTTTTCTTTTTTCTTTTCTCAGAAAACCTAATGAAAGAGGTCACACGCCCACCCCTCTTTTATAGCTTCAATAAATTTCAAAAATTACAAATTCAACCGTCTTATGAGATTTGATGAAAATGACCCTAGTCGAAAGAAAAATAAACTAAATCGCTCATAATGTGTCCAAACATAAAGTAATCATAAACTAAATCCTAAAAGATGATAAAATCTAAAAATTGACGAGGATCAATGGCCCAATCATGTGATCCATGCGATCCAACGACCCGATTGTCACATCTCTCGAATCCAACGGTCCAACCTACTCTCTAAAGCAGCCCATATGCATATTCCCAGTGTGGGGTCTTCCAGATGCTCGCACACGCACATGGGGTCTTCAACCTGATGATTGATACTCGCCTAGCCACAGGAAATCGGTGTGACCCACCTCCTCCGATACTTACGCAAAGGTGTACGTGAAGTGATGTCCTCATCAAGAGTCCTTATTAATGATTATGCTTATAAATAGAGATTATTTACAATGAAATTGATTTATTGACGGTAGCAATTGTGTGTTGATTGTCATTCTTGACCAACTAAGAGGCAAAACTTGGTATTTTTTTTGTTAGTATGTTTTGTTCAGCGGAAAATTATAAACAAGGTATATAGAAATGGTTACAGAATAGTTGTAATGGGTAACGACATGGGTCATTACGCGATACGAGGTTGTAATGGCCCATGTAAAAACTTTTGGTCTGTAACGGGCCTGTAATGATCTGTTATGACCATGTGTAATGGCCCACGGGCATTACTCATATATAAATATAAGTCCCCCTTTAGGGGCTTTTTTCATTTCCCCACATTTTCTCTCCTTTTTACATTTTGCTTCTTGATTTTGTTTAACCCATTTTTGACTAGATTTATATAATTTTTTAAGATTAAAACACAAGATTTAAGCCATTTTCAAATAATAGAAGTTCTAGGACGAATTTGGGAAATTTTGAAAAATAGGTAAAATTTCATGTTTTTGGTTTTTTTTAATTTGCCAATTGCTATAAATATTTTGAGTCAACATTATATTACCATATCAATATATTACAATGTTTGTATAAGTTTTCTTTATTTTTCGTTTTTTCATTTTTTTCATTTTTTGTTTCGTATTTTTGTTGATTTTTATATATTTTCCAGCAATTTCCAAAATTTGCTTTATTTTTAATAAAATATTAGGAGTGTAGATTGTACAAATACACATATGGAGTTTAAAAAGATACCTCGTTTCAACACTGAGGTCTTGGTATCGATTCCCTAGTGGGGGCGGCTGACAGTGAAAGATACCTCGTTTCAACACTGAGGTCTTGGTATCGATTTCCTAGTGGGGGTGGCTAACAGTGAAGTGTGAACTGACAGTGGGGTGTACTAACAAGTTAACAAAACAAAACCAAAAATAAAAAAATAAATAAAAAAAATGCACTAAATAAACGTTGTTCATCACTTTTTCTATTTATTTAATTTTTTGGTAATTTTGGTATGAATAGTGGCAAAAAAAAATAAAAATAAAAATAAAAATCCTCAAATTTTTGTAGGGGAATGATGTCAAATGCTTGGGGATATCCATTAGTGGGATGAATCTCACGGATTGCATAAATTCCAACCAATTTTTTTATTTTTTTTTGAGGCATTCAAGTGGGTACTAAATTGACCCAACATTATTCATCCGAGTTTAATTTTAATTTTTTCTTCAAATTTCTTGAGGGAAATGATGTTAATGGTTAGGTATATGCATTAGTGGAATGAGTTTCATAGATTGTGTGAATTTCAGGCCATTTTGGGGGAATTCAAGCATACTAGTATTTATCCGAATTTAATATTTAGTTTTTTCTCAAATTTATATTGAATCATTGGTGTTGATATTTATAATATTAAATATAGGAGTTTTGAAGTCAGCCTAAGGCTCGTACCCTCTTGAGTTAATAATATCATCAAATAGCCTGAGACAAGATTCTTATAAAAAATGGGCCATTACTCTATGATAAATATGTTCAAAATAATAAAAGAATACATGTTTGGAATCCACTCTTTTCTTTTTATAGTACCTTTTTGCTTTTCTTTTTTTAAAAAGAGACCATGAGGGTCCATAACTTCACGGTGTAATGGCCAGCTGTTACTGTTGTTGAATGCCTTGACTATAAATGGAAACCCTCATTGTAAGTTAACACGTGAAGTGGACATGTATCAACTTGATGCAATATGAGGTTGCATGGTTGTAACCCTTTTCTTCCCTAATGCACACTGGACTTTACAGATGTGACGTTTGCCCCTATTTGAAAAACAAAATTATGTGCAGAAATCAATAATGCTTGTGTGAGTTTTGTGCTCTCATTGCTGGTCTCAAGCGCGGATAAAGGAGGATTTTGTCAGGTTGGCAGCCAGCATGAAACTTCTGCCACAAAATGGAAAACGATTCATGTAGCAGACCCCAGTTAGTTAGGATAAAGCTTAGATGATGATGATGAAGAATTTGAGTTGGTTCTGTTAGTATTTATATGTGATGGGTTTTAGTCGGTCAAGGTCTTACCTCATCTATAAATGAGGATGGTTCATATCATTTAAACTTTTGGGAGGTCTTGCCAGTTAGTTGAGCTATAAGTTGTTTTCCTTGATGGATAGTTCTTCCGTTTTCTTTTTTTCTTTTTTCAACAGAGAGTTCTCCATAATAGAGTGAATGGTTTGACAGTGGAAAGTGTACTAGGATTTTTTTTTTAAAAAAATGTGATTGAAATATGTATCAAACACTTATTATATTCTGTGGTTGTTGGAATGAACGATTGAGGATAGCAAACAAGATGCGAGAAGATGAGGGAAGGGAAGACAGAGATTAGATCTGTAAAAACTAGTGGAAGAGATGGGAGAAAGAAGGGAACAAGTAGATTTGGAAAAACTGGTGGGATAAGTTTTTGTATTTTTATAAGAGTAAGTATAGCTTTTGAATATGCTCAGTCTGTACAAGCGGCGCATCATTCAATGATTGCCCCACTGTGGATGTGGAATACCATAAAAAACTTTAGATTGAAACCAACCACCTTTTCTCCTTATTAATGTTTTTTTTTTTTTTTTTTTTCATTCTGAATTCTCTATATAAGGATAACGGGGAAGGGTTAGGCTTTCTGATATGTGAGATTGGAAAATCCTTCATCCATGGTGTGGCCTATCAGACAAGTGATCTAGATCATCGAACCATACACATTTGGACTTGTGCATTAGGAAATGATACACACTCAGTGTTCTAAATTTCAGCGATATCATCGATAACCTCGCTGATATAATTGATAATATTGCTGATATTATCAATATTGCCAATTCAATGATACCGATGCTGCTTGCATTTTAAATTTTTTTAATATTGTCAATATTTTCTATAATAGGTGATATTATTGTTACCAATGACATTTTGAGAAGAATCTCTTCCCTCATGTCGGAGATACCGTCAATAATATCCTGATACCCGAGAAATATCTAGAAATAGTAAAAAATCAACAAAAATTTTTGAAAATCTCAAAACCCAAAAAATCTCCATTTTCTGGGATTTTTTATTTGGATTTTTGTTCCTTGGTGATTTTGATCATTCTTTGGTTTTATTGAACCAAAGTTTGGATTTGGGGGAGAAATCTCGACTAAAAGCAAAGACGGGCTGGAACTCAAAGGTGACAAAAAAAACCATAAAAACTTTCATTTTTTTTCTTTTTCAAATATTTAGTATGGATTACAATGGAAATCTATTTCCATTCATGATTCTCATGCATTGAGCAAAAAATTAACATTTAAGTGGAAAATGGGGAAATCCTAATTTCTTTATTTTTATATTGGAAAATATGTGCTTTTCACTGTTAAATTAATGTGGAAATGTTATATATTGATGAGTTTTGGCCTATCTATTGGTTTGCTATGAATTATATATATATATATTTTGCACTGATTTTTCTCAATAACACATGTTTTAGGCCCCTATAAAATGGAAAGTTCTTATATATATTTATTTTTTTGGAATATTTTAATTCCTAAATATGTAAACATGTGTCTTTTAACATCTCATGAAGTTTCATCGAAACATTCCACCTTTTTCCCAATGCTTCCACAATGTTTCCTTCATACAACAATATTTTTCTAAGTATCGGTGATGATGTCTAGCAATACCGTCACATGTTGCCATATCCCCACTCATCAATACTGATACTTTGAACACTATACACACCTCAATGCATCTAGATCCTCTAATTCCTCTACCTACAAAGGAGAGTTTGCTTTTCTTGCTAGAAAGGAATCGACCACTTGAATTGGCATGTGTGTGTGTGTGTGTGTTGTGTCTGTGTGCGTGCGCAGAGGAACATACCTTTTACAAGATATCAACGATAATATCATTGATATATCATGATAAACAACATAATTCACCAAAAATTCAAAAAAATAAAAAATAAAAATCTAGAAATAAAGAGCAAATGTTTTCAGGGATTTTGCTCATAGGTGTTTTTTAACAACTCCACTTGAGTTGTTTAGCATAAAAACATGAATTTGGTGGAGAAATTGCAATTTGAGAGGGATCTTGGGCCGAAAACCCAAAGGTGGTAATTGCATCGTTTATGGCTGTTTTGGCCCCTAAACAACGGAAACTATTATGCATAGTTTTAATGTTTTGAGTTTTGAGTGTGCAATCGCTTGTCTGTTAACATATCTTGAAGTTTCACTAAAATTTCTACAATTTTCCTAAAGTTTCCCTCACACTGTGATATTTTACGTAATTCCTGCTATATTTCCTGATATATCCCATGATATTTTCTATTCTAGAAGGGGTCGTTTCATGTGCTATGTCAATACCTAAAACCTTGCTAATCACTACAACATGCAATCAAAGAACTAAAATATAAATCATACCATGTTGCTTGTTTCATCTTGAGCTAGATTCAACACCCTCTATTGCCTCTATAAAACATTCACCCATATCCATCCAAGTATTGTCTTTAGGAAGGGGGAAGGGTAGGGTCCTCATTCTCAATCATTTACTTATCGTTAGAGTTCATATTCTATATGCAAATGGGACCAAGCCCTCGATGTGGCTCTCTTTCAGCATGATGCATTTCAAGTTGGAGATGGTATTTTATAAAATATGAGGGTGTTTAGTCTCTTTTTAAAGGTTTATTTGTCCTTAAAAAAAAAAAAAAAAAAGCGCATCTGTTGTACACAATTGACACAAAATTTGCTAATTCATAAGGTATATAATAATGCAATTATGGCTATGCAACAACACAAATTGAAGAATTTTCACCTACACTAATTTGATCAAGTTGTGCTCACACCGATAGCACTACATGTTCAACTCAAAATAAATTGCCAACCTTTGCAATTTTGGGTACTGATCTCCGTATCTTTCTCACCATAAAACTATTATAGTAAAGATTAAAGTAAATAATTTTATAATTAAATGCTTGAATTATTAGATAAAACAAACAAGTCATTTTAACAAATAAATAACCCTCAAATTCCTTGATTTCTGGTTAATTTTGCCGTGCTTCTTCCAAACACATCAAGGGATTTCCCAAACTTTAGCATTTGGTTGTTGATAATGACCCATTGTCTTGAATCTAGAACCATTCTTTCTATGCAAACACATAGACCCCTCTTTACTTTTAAATCGGATGAAAGTTTTTATCATATTGAAATGTTGGATTTCTAAAGTGGGTTGTTACATGTATTTGTGTATGGAGTTGCACATTCCTACGCTCGTCAATTTTGTTCCAAAAAGGCAAATACCTTTTTCTAACATCTTTCGAATTCTTTGCATTCATTTTTTGCCTCATCCATTGCTTCATAAATGTATCGCATGGCTGACCTCTCATAATATCTTAACCAATGGGAGTGTAGACTTTAAATAAAACTTGATTGATGACAAAAAATCTGTAGACTTTAAATAAAACTTGATTGATGACAAAAAATCTAAGTCAGCTAATATTTTTTCATTCTCAATTTTTTTATTTTTTTTGGCTGACTTAGAAGTTAGAATCTGGGCTTTTTTTCTTGTGCCTTGGATGTAAACATCAACCTCAAATTAATCTCTTGCTCATGTACGCTTTTAATGTCAAACAACAAGTGCCAAATCATGTCACAAATGGACAAATGGCCAAGTTAGCTCTCCACGCCCATATTTGCTTATGGATATAGACAGTGATAGCCATTACCTTGGTTATGGTATCGACGCGAACTTGCAATTTTCTAATGCCTTCAAAAATAAATCAACGCAATGGGTTGCTCATGCTGACCGAGATAGCTTTTCTCTTTTCCATTTGCATTTTCTTGGCTTCGACATATGTGGTACATTGTCTGTTGCACAAAATTCTTTTCTAAAACTTTATTAATAACAAATTAAATAAAAATCAGTCATATTTTTAAAAATGTCCAATGTATCAACATACCTCAAAAACAATGTGCAACCAGGACTATTAAGTAATAGTCATGTTGACTCCGTCTCAAGTTTAACATAATAGAACATCCCATTTTGGGCCATTTCTGCATCCAATTGACTTTTCTTTGTTATCAACTTACATCCTCAAAAACTTATTCCTCACTTCATGATAACTAGTAAGCTTTAAATTGGGTCCAAATGGTGCAATTACTTTTTCATTGTGGTAAGAAAATGCCATTTTTTACAAGATTAATGGGAGAGCATTAGCATAAAGGAATCTAGCAATTCAGGGGCATACATTTTTCATTGTCTCCCTTTTTCCAAAAATTTTTAAAATTTTCTTGCTAGCCTTTTCCTACACATTCTCTTCCTACAAAATCAACCATAGTCCTGCTTTTTTTCCCCCTTATTACCCATATCATCATTTATGTAATGTATGTTTGGAACCATTCCATCGTCATGCATAGCCTGCTCTTTTTGTTGCCATTCACTACTATTACCAAACTACTTGAAATTTTCTGCCACATCACTTCCAACTTGGGAACATGCTAGCTATGTTTTGATACCAAGTCTGTCACGCCCTGAAAATGAAGCCCGGACCCTAACTCTGCTTGTGGGATTTGACTTGGGGAAATTTGGGTTATTTATTTATTTATTTACAGTCGGCAATGTTTCCGTTGACTATAATATCCAACATTACAAACATGATGAGAGAGCAACCCAAAATGTCATTCCATTATGAAACATTTACAGGTATAATGAATACACAAGTTCTAACTACATAGATACATCATGGAAACCAAAAGAGTAAAAGTCAAATTCCGCGATAAAATCCATGCAAAGCTACTCCTGTTGTCTACCTTGCCCCAAAAAATATAATAGAAGAAGGCATGAGCTTCGAAAAGCCCAGTGAGTACATCTCTCGTGTGTGTAGTGTTTCTATGCCATGTCATGAAACTTACCAACATCAGATGCATAATGAAGTCCATATGCAATGCAATACAATGAAATGTCTATGCAATCATGTATGCCACGCCTCCAAGGCCAAATATCCAACACATCTCAGTATTGTTATCCTTTGAAGAGCATCGGGGTCATACCTAAACACACTATGGTGTATGACCTGGCATGCCCGCCTCGTCTATGGGGCCAAATGTACCATGGCTAATAAACTACTCCACCCAATAGTTGGTAGCGGATCCTATTGTAGTCATGACATGCCATGGGATTAACCTGAACTCATTTCACAATACTCATCTGCTAGGCAGACCTTCCCCACCTGATCACAACAATGGGAGTCAAATGCACCATGACCCATGTATCCACCCAGTCTTGCCGATGATACCAACGAGATTTAGAAAATTTCACCCACTGGCCCCATAACTCCCAGTAAAAACAACATTTTCAGTTTTTTGATCCACAAATACATCTGAGTATCCAATCCATCGGGTGTTTGTAGTATCAATACTATCGGTCAATATATCAGTTGATAGTATTAGTATGCATGGGCTTGATGCGAAACAGCCCAAAAGTCATCGGATTTTCAGACATCGCACAAGATATCACAAAATATCACACTTGATTAGTGAGGTATCAATACAATGTGATATTTTGACGATATAACAATTAAAATCTTCTTGGTATCGATGATAATATTGCATGTATCGTTGATACTATCCCAACCAAGGTGTTCCGTAACGGTAATGGTGGCCATAATGGTAACGGTGGCCGTAACGGCCACCACCATTACCTTTATGATATGGGGCATAACGACTGTTACGCCCCCATAACAGCCGTTATGGTCTCTCTTTTTTATTTTTTATTTTATTTATTGAAAAAACCTCCGGAAAACGTGTATTTGCCCCGTAATGTTGATTAAAAAGTATGAAAAACATGTGTCCTGTAATAGACCATTATGGGGCTATTATGACCTTTATAGTATATGTAACGTGCCATTAACGGCAATTACGGGTCATTTTTTTCCATAACGGTTATTACGGTTGTTACTACCCCGTAACGTGTAATGGTAGGCACCACTAATAATAAGTACCACAAGTCTTAGACTACACTATACAATCTGCATATGTAAATAATCGTTAACTTCATTAATAGCATCATAACGTCTGATTCCAATCCTTTTATAACATTCTTCAAACCAATAATAATCTCATTAGCATCTATATATATAGTTGTGTATCAGAATTGTGGGTTTAAAAAGAAGCCTACAAGTTGATTAAAAGAGAGATCAATAGAACAGATCAAATTATCAACACTACATAAAGAACCGAAGGAAAAAGAAAAATTAAATTTAATCATTGTAACTTATGTTTACCTGCCATGTGGTGATCATGGTGAAGTTGTTTATTCCAACGCTTATCTATGAGGTTCCAATAATCCTTGTAGTATTTACAATCATGTTTAATTGATAACTTTGCTTTGTCCATAGCTTTATAAAGAAAGCCCATCGCCGGCCTATCATCAGCTTCCACCAATCGAAGAACTTTAATCAAAGGTTCCATTGCTTTCATAATATCTTGGACTTTCTAACAATACTCGTTATCTCTTATAATCGTAAAAATCTCTACAAGCATGTCATTCGTCTTTTGTCCATACTTTGAGTTGAGTCATTTTTGAAATGCAACCATCTCTCTCTAAGTGCCCCTCTATGATTGTACAAATTCTCCATGGCTATGAAATTTGTGGCAAATCTAGTCGCCCCAGGCCTCATCAACTCTCGTCCGCTTGTGAATTTCTTCATAAGAGCAATTATCCAATTATGATTGTAAATATATGCCATGATCAATCTTACATTTTCAATCAGTATCTACACATTAGGCTTCTTCCTAATATCGTCAAGGATGAGATCAATGCAATATGCTATGCAAGGTGACCAAAAAAGATGAGACATTTTCCCCATGAGATATCTTCCTGTTAGTTTATATGCTGTCTCATTATCAGTGACAATCTGCACCACATTACTCTCCCCCAATTTCTTCTACCATTCTATCCATCAATCCAAATATGTACTCAACATTCTTCACTTCATCAGATGAATCAGTGACTTTAATAAAGACTATGCCCAAGTGGGAGTAGACCATGAAATTTATTATACTCAATCTGGTTGGGCCAATCCAACCATCACACATGATTGTGCATTATCTACTCGCCCATATGTTTTTAAATGATTGTACATAAGTCCACACTTCCTGGTACACTTCATTTAGATACTTTGAATCTATGTTATAAGAATTGGGCACTTTAATCTCAGGCCCCGCATTAGCTGCTGCATCCACAAACACTGAAAGTATGAGCAATTGACAACGTGTGGAGGAATACTATTGTGCAAGAACAACTTTGCTGCTGCCTTTCCAAGATTATCTACTATTTGCTTTGACTATATCTATTTCAACTTCTTATGCATACCAGTGGCCTTTCTAAACACCGTTTCATCACCAGGAGGTGCCCATGGCTCCCTCTCGTCATCAAGATTATGAATATGGGGTGGGGTTGGGCTGAGAAGGTCGTGGCTCTTGTCGTCGCATGCTAAAAGCATGACATAACCCCACCCTAGCACCCCCAAATAATCTACTATCATGCCCCTATTACTGCTACTACTACTCCCCTACCCACATCACGTACCTAACCAGTCCTCCCAAACATTCGACACCGCTCCTCATGTTGAGATTGTAAACTTTCCCCCCTCGCAATCATAACCTCCATATCTGAATCCTCACATGACTCAATGTCCTCATCAAGCAACAATGTAGGATTCCCAAACACCTTTGCTCTACATGCATCAAGCATAGCCTTCTTCTCTTTCTCCCTCATCGTTTTTTTACCTTTAATTTCTTCTAAATTCTTTTTTATCTGCTCTCTTACTGCCTGAGGGACACTTGGACACCTTGAAACTTGACCATTTTGATGGGCCAATTGCTGTTTTAATTTGGTTACGCCCCCACTCACATTCCTGCTGCTAAACTTGTACATTATTTGTTGTCTACTCCCACCTATCATTACTCCATACTTTCCACCCACATCTTCATTTTCATTTCCAGCCATCCCAACAAATACAATTATACAACAATGGTCACTCTACAGTCTGCACAAGCCACAAAGCCACAAACACCGTAAACAATAAAGAAAATGTATTATCAATTTGCTTCATCAAGCAACATCAACTACGAAACTATGCATATGAAATTGAAATTGAAGCAACTAAGAAATTTGCATCCCCCTAGACATGCATTACGTTTCAAGTTTCAACAACATATTTTTACAAAAAAATAACAAAAATTGATTTAATTGAAAAAATTAGACATAATATTTGAAAACAAAATCCACCAAAGCACTCAGATCCTGATAGTAATTTAAAAAAAAAAAAAAAAAAAAAAAAAAAAAAAAAAAAAAAAAAAAAAAAAAAAAAAAACCCAAAAAACCAAAACAACAAAGTTAGGAACTTTTTCCTTTCTTTTTCCACTCAGTTATATCTATTTATTTATTTTATTTATTTGATTTTCCGGCTCGGCTATCCCACCTAGCTGGGCCATTCCCCTTTATGACATTGGGCCAGGACAAACCAAGAAAGAAACAAATATATTCAAAAGGTTTAATGATGCAGCACACATAGGCTTTTGGAAACCACCCCCCCCCCCCCCCCCCCCCCCCCCAACAAAAAAAAAGCAGTATATTTGAAAAAAAAAAAAAAAAAAGAAAGATTCTGGAATATTCAGAAATTTCAAATTTTTGAAAAAAGAAAAAAAGAAAAAAAAAAAACATTATTTTTTATCAGATCTAATTTAGATCTGATCAAAGATGCATCCCCTCTCCAGATCTGTGATCGGATTAAAAAACAAATAAATATATTTTTTTAAAATTTACAGATTTTTACAGATTTAAAAAGAAAAACATTTTTTAATTAGATCTACTGAGATCTTGTCGGAAATGCATTTCCTTTACAGATTTGAGATCATATTTAAGAAAAAAAATGATTTTCAAAAAAGATACGTATATTTGGTGTAAATACCAAAAAAAAAAAAACCCAAAAAATTGCCCAAAAATATCTTCAAATCTGGTAGCTTTTGATAGATTTAGGGGTGTAATAAACATAAATATTGATTACTATGAGGATCAACATCAAAAAATGGATTTTTTTTAACATTCTTTTCGATTTTTTCAAAATTGGCTCCAAACTGTTTCAATCCTTCAAATAGGCTAAAATCCAATGTTTTGATTCTCCAAGAAGCTGTTAATGGCTCTAAAAATCCTTATAGGTTGACTGATTTCGAGGCTTGAAGGAGAAATGAGGGAGAGAGATCGAAAAGGGAAAAGAAAAGGGGTGTTTTTACCCTTTTATACTCGTATCGTATGACCGATACACCGATACGGGTATAATATATCGGTCCGATACAGGCCAATACAGTGTGATGGTTTCCAATATGGCCGATATAGGCCCATATCACGTATCGTATCGAACCGATACGGACAAGGTACGCCCTTATCGGCCGATACGATACCGATTTCCAAGCTATAACAAGGACCAGTTGCAGTTTACGGCGATAAACAATAGAATGCGAAGGGAATTCAATTTTGTTATCGAAGCAAAAGTTCCATCATAATCTTCTCCATGCTTTTCGGTGATGCTCTTAGCAACCACCCCTGTTTCGTATCTATCAATACATCCATCTGCCTTGTACTTAACTATGAACACCTATTTGGACCCGACTACATGCTTTCCTTGTGGTGCAATTGGAAGATACCACTTAGTCTAGTTCCAATGTTGAAGGGCGGCGGTGCTCTAGAAGATGGATTTTTCTTCCTTCAAGAATAGACCTTGGGTTCTTTTTTTGTAGTGGAACTTGGTATCTCTTGAATATGAGATTCGTCTATGATGGGAAGTGGAAACGGAGTAGAAAAAGTACATGTACCAAGGTGTTCTGTATTGGTAACGGTGGCCATAACGGTCACCACCGTTACTGATATGGAGTATCAGCATAACGACCGATATGCCCCCATATTGGTTGATTTTTTTTTCTCTCAAAAAAAAATATGAAATAACATCCAGAAAATTCAAAAAAATAATGTAAATATTCCGAATATGCATTCATTTTTTGTTTTGAACATGTTTATGGTAGTGTAATGGCTCACTCTTTAGTTAGGATGTTGTATCGGACTGTCTAATGAATTTATGAACCTGACAACTTGGGATTGACTACAAAACTCCTATATTTAATTTTCTATCTAATATAAATGTGAAATATATCATAATGAATGTAATACCAAAATATTTCCCATTGAAATTTTTCAAGAAAAGATTAAAATTATATTTAGACGAATATGTCGCCGATTTGGGGCTGATTTGGGAACCATTCAATGCCCCTAATCAAATTCATGCAATTTATTGACACTTACCTCCTTAATGTAATTGGCCATAAATTGATGGATATTTATTGGATGGTAAATAATGAAAAAAATTAAATGATCCTATATTATAAAATAAGTGACTGCAAAGCAATAATTAAAATTATTCAAACAATTTTATTTGAGGACTGTGACTCAGCAACAACGGGTCCCATAATTTAATTGGTTAATTTTGAATTAATATATATCAAGTATATAACTTTTTAGGGGCGGATTAGTTAAGATGAGGGTCACAGCTTGATGGGTGAGGCCCTGACCATGTGGACCACCTCAATGTATGTGTTGTATATCCATGTCGTACATCTCTGTTTTGCAATCTTATTTCATGGCATGATCCAAAAAATGAAGCAGATACAAATCTAAGGTGGACCACACCACAGGAAAAAGTGGTCATTGAACGCTCACCATTTAAAACTTTCTAGGGTCCAAGGTAATGTTTATTTGCCATCCAACCTGTTGATAAGGTCACACAGACCTAGATGAAAGGGAAAACACAAATAGCAGCTTGATTAAAACCATGGCTGCTGATAAGTTTTTAATGTTGGAAGTTCAATCCCTATTGTGTGGTCCACTTGAGATCTGGATCTGCTTCATTTTAGGGACCATGCCCTAAAATGATCTGGAAAAACTGATGGACGGCAGGGATGTACAACACATACATCAAAGGTGGGCCCCATGAAACACTGCAGGTGCATTTTACGTCTACCGCCACCAGAGTAGTTTAAAAATTAAAATGTGGCCCTGAAATAGCCACATAGCGTTTTCTCATTTAGAGAGAGAGATAGAGAGAGAGAGAGAGAGAGAGAGAGACCACAACACAAGAAGAAGATGATGATGAGCTGCCACTGTAGCTGCAGCTAAAAAAGAAGAAGAAATGTGTTTTTTTCTTTTTACTTTTTCTGAAAATCCCCATTATGGGGGTAATGGCCATTACTATTCCAATTTTCAAAGGGTCACCATTTTGGACCCGTAATGCATAATGGTATCAGCCGTTACCATTACGTATCAGCTGTTACAGCTAATATGTAACCGTTTTTTAACACCTTGGTGTGTACTGTCATGTGAACTAAAATAGGCACATTTTCAATGAATGTGACATCCTTAGAAACATATCTTTTCCTATTCATGAGGCAGGAACATTTCTCCCCCTTCTAAGAGCGTAAGTGATTGATGAGGGACAATGGTTGCGGCGCAGTATCCACTTGCACTACTGGTGGGAAGATATGGATGATTCTATTGGATGAAGTGAACATAACCTCTCGAGAAATGGTGGATAAACTAAATCTATGACAACATAAGCATCTGCATCCACACCAGATTTATTGGTTCAAGAAAAGGGGTGGAATATCTGCTAACTTCCAAGTGCCCAATATCATTCTCTATCAAATCTAATTACAAGGATGAGGTTTCATGTGATGCAGTCCCTAGCTCCTCACGGATACATATCACATTTTGTTAGGGTGGCCATGGTTGTGGGACCGGGATATGGCGCATTTGACTTGGGCTAATACTTATTCCTTCATCAAGGATCATGTTAATATCACAAGTGCACCCAATGAAGCAGCTTTCAGCTCCCAAACATGTTAAAGAGGGCCCAAAAGTCGCTTAGCGTGTAGATGTTTGAAAGAAGGAGAAAGAACCCAAAGAAGATTGAAGTTAGCAAGGCTAATTCCCAAGTTGTGAAGGAACAGCATTGAGAGAGGTTATGTGATGAAGGTGACTTGGTTATAGTTTATTTATGTAGAGAAAGGTTTTCAAATGGAACTTATAACAATCTCAGGTCTAAAATGATTGGGATGTCCTGAGTCAAGAGGAAGTTAGGTAACAAGGCCTACATGATCAAGTTGCCTGACAACTTGATTCCTCGCTGATTATTAACATGACTAATTTGTTCAAGTGCCATGGTTGGTGTCTTATGTGCAAGCTGAAATTATTGTTAACATGGAAAGCAACTACTAAAAAAGAAAGAAATTGAACAAGTTTTGCACACAAAGATACCTATACCAGATGAGGCCAAATTACAATCAATACTTGGTGAAAAAGTCTGTTCTTGATGGACATGGATTACAGGTTTAGAAAGTTGGATGTGGGCCTCTACCACTTGTATGAGTATCAGACTCACCAAATTTGTATTTCCTATCTAGGATTTCATTATTATTATTATTATTTATTTTTTTGGGGGGAGGGGGGATGATTCGCTGCATATACTGCATATATACAAAGAGCAATTTGGAGGCCATTACAATTTGTTAATCCTTGTAGGTACAAAGTATCCTATATTGGATTAGATTAGATTGATTTGTAAGCAGTCTGAGAGTTTGATCATTCTGGTTTAAAGATTTCGCATGGTCTAGGATTTGTAGTTATGGCCTATAAAAGGGTTGTTCTAGGAATTAAGAGGTCGTTACACTTTTGTTGAGCTTTCGGAAGTTCATCGAAGTACTCATAACTGGTGAAAATAGTTTATTTCAGTATGTTGTTTATACCTCTCTGTTCAAACAATCTTGTGCTTCATCTATTCTAGCGATTCAGGTATCGGATTCTCATTGATTCAATAACGAGATTGCATCATACTGCGAGATGAAATGGTGCCAAATTGTGCTATAAAAGCTTTTCTGCATCAGTTTTGGTGTCCAAAAAAGTGAACTACTGGATGGATGATTTATATTGAGTTTTGAATTTTTAGTATTATTATTTTCTCGAAAAGATTGGGCTGCGTGATAGAGTTGAATGGCGGAACAAGATTCATGTAGCTGTCTCCAATTAGTTGGAAGAAGGATTGGATGATGGTGATGATGATGCTGAGTTTTGATCTTTCGATAAGGGGGGAGTTTGACCCCCTTTGGTAGTGACACCAAAAAAGAAAGTGTAGGGCTCATGTCGATGACGGTCTTTTTGTATAGATGAGATGGAGATTGTGTAAAGGAAAGTTTTGAGTTCTCTCATATTGGGTGGTTGCAACATGGAGATGTTGTCAATGTAATGACTCAGACTTCTTTGGAAATCATTTGTGTTGATGAAGTGATGACAGAGCGGAAGAAAACATTGCAAGTGTGCACAAATGGGAGTGTTACATATTTGTCCGGGAATCGCATATAGGTTTTTGTTTAGAATGTATTTATCACATGTGCAATGAAACATGGAATCTTATCTTAGACAACTAGTCCCGGGCTTTGGTGGGTGATAAGCCTTCAAATCACAATTGGCAAAAAGAGATTCAGAAACTGCTGCTGCTGCGGCCACTGTTGCAGCCATTTGGAGCCATCAAAGCCAGCCCCTTTCCATGGTGGGTCCATTATGTCATAGAGTTAGGATCTTTCAAGCTGGGAGATTTAGGCATCCATGCCCCATGGTGGGGCCCATTATGTCAATGGGTAGTAATTGCTGACACCAAGAACCCTCCTTGTATGTTTGTGAGGCTTAGGATGTAACTACCAAGAACCTTACTTGTATGTTTGTGAGGCTTAGGATGTAACTGTTCCCATCAGCAAAATTGTATTTTGCTGAGGCTGAGTTCAGATGTAAAGAGGGAATTGTTGGGTCCTGAGTGTGGTAGAACAGTTCCTGAGGCTTTTAATTTCATACGTATGGAGCCCGTGGTTAAGCAATCCACAGCATTGACATGATGGTGGATCCATATAAGAACCTCCCAGATTGGAAGTTGATAGTCGCAGCCTCTTCCATTGGATGTGGACCATTGTAGTACTCTTTCTTCATTTTCATTTTGCTTCTTCCTTGTTTCTTTTGGCTCAACTGTCTATACATAGGCAACCAATTCAAGGTTAGGATCATCCAATCTGGTAGATTCCTGTCAATGGTGCCATCAGATCAACATTCCATCCCCAATGGGCCACATATCAACTAAGAAACTGAACATATTACACTCTTGAGTGTGGGAACTCTCTAATTCCGGCCCTTCTGAAACAAGTTGGAATAAAGAGTGCCTAAAATGAGGCTTGACCAACATACAAGGTTGTTCGTTTTAGTTTGTACAAGTAGGGCCTATAGTCACTGGTCCAAACAGTTAGATATTATGGGCCCATTATTGATGGCCAACGTACAGAAAGCCTCCCCATTAGGATGAATCCTAGCCCTTAAATATGTGGTCAACGTAGGACAGTTTAGAGAAAATACTGCAATGGTTCCCATTCAGTCGCAAAAAAAGCCAAATATTACATCTAGGATTTTCCAGTCTGAGAAACTTTTGGTTTGTGGGCCATCCACAATGAGTCTAGTTGTTATGGATCATTGAAACAAGGACCCCGCAGTACAAACTCAAAAGGTGAACAGTACTAAATATCTGATGGACCGAATTTTACAAAAACCTGAAAGTAAAACGGACTTAATTTTATGTGGCATGGTAACCGAATTCCAACCTTGGTAGTGGTAGTGGTGATTAAGAAAGTGTTTGATACTTCTGTAGAGTATGATGGTTCATGTTCATACACAGACATTGTGGCATACCTTTCTCAAATTAACCATTGAAAATTTGGACCCTCTTTAGATAGGTTAGGCTCATTTGATCATTCATCTTTGGCCCTTGACATTAGGGTTCCACAGTTTGGATATTTAATTTGAGGTGGAGGTTTGGTGGTTTTTTTTTTAAAAAAAAATAATAATAATAAAATTAATCGGTAAGTGCGCTTGAATGCGAGACATAGTGTTGAAACGCAACCTCTGCCATTGAGTGATGGGCTTGAGAAACTGATAGGAGATAAAATGAATTAGTTGGAAATTTAGATTTAAGTGTTGCAAAATGTATTTGTCGCATAAATTTTTTATTAAAAAAAAAAGAAGAAGATTGACAGCCAAATGGGGCAACATGTTACTTACAAAACCAAACACTGAAATTCAGCCTTAAGGTCTCGGTGATTCTGGACTCAATCCCAGCCTTTGAGCTCATGTGGTCGTTGGACGTGGATAATGGTAACTGGAAGAAGAAGCCATCAAGAACTCAATCCTCCTCTGCATGTTTCTTATAATGTTTCAACTAGCTCTTAGTTCAAATACGGCTTAGCAATCTAACTAGCCCCATTTTATATTTTTTGGAAATGGTAAATTCTTCCTATTGTCATTTCTAAAAATCTTCACCTTCCACCCATTTTCTAAATATTGATCTTGGTATTTTAAGATTTTTTCAGAATCTATTGCAATAATTCTACTTTCGTTTCTCATCCCATTGTGAGACAAGTTTGTTTTATATTCTGAGCAGGTCTGAGGATAAACCATGTTGCCATAAAGGACCATGGCAGAGCTGTCTTACTCCTATCTACGGACAATCCCTCTTGGGGGACAGTCTGTTCCAAACTTCAATTCTGGCTGTCCAATCATGTCTCTAATTTGGCCGTGGGATGTTGACTTGGGAAGGAGATTGATGAGTTCATCTTTGGCTGGCAACCCATGAAAGGAGGCCTTCATCTCCTTTTTGGCATTGGGGTTAGGAGAAGAAACATTCCTACTTGGGGAGAGTAGCTAGGGAGAGGAAGAAACCAGATTGGTGACCTACTCTCAACCCAAAATGCATGTCTTGAAGTGTATCCAAACATGTAAAAAAACGATTCAAATCCTTTTTATTCTGCATTAAAAGAAAAAAATTAGTTGTGGAAGGCAATTTCTAGCTTGAATCCATATGCGTTTATTAAAATAACAATCTCAAGCACTCAGTTGTGGAATGCAACGTCTATTTTTCATCAAACATATCAGTATTTGTGCAACTGAACTCATCGAGAATAACATTGGGTTGCAAATGATTCATTGCCATTTTCGAGACATGGCCCCATGTATATATCCTAAAACATTGAATTTCCATGCAAAAGCTGAAGTTCCATGCATGCCCATTTGATATTATAGGGATCCATGCTAGTGGAAAAGTTCCAGTGGTCCAACGATCAAATGCTCAGGACTGTCAACTTGTGTGATTTTTTTTATCTGCGACCATCAGGCACATGTTTGGCAGTCTCCAATCATGTTTGCTTTGAATAAGTGCAGGTAAATCTCCAAAATTGCATCCAGAAACAATTGCTCTGATACTTGTTTTGGATTTGACTGCAAATAACAATCCATCTGTCATCAATAACAAAACTGAAGCTGTAGTGTTTGCCGGTTCACCCAATTTGCCATGTGTGATAAAAATTGAGTCACAGCTCAAACATAAATCATGTGGAGATGGGCAAATCAATGCTTAAATCTAGAGAGGCATTGACCATGTCAATCCAATCTTAGCAAATCCGTGAAGAAATCAAAACTACCCTGACTTACAAGCTAGGTACTACACCATATATTCATCTTTAAATGGATAGCACAAAATTTATTACATGCGAACTACAACAAAAGAACTGACTTCCAGGTGACAAACAAAGTAGCTTACTGCCTTCAGCAGAGAAGTGTCCCAATTTAAAGTCTTAGCAGTAGGCCAAAATGAAATGCTTGGCCTTGACATAATCTCCTTGGCTGCATGGACCACCCGAGAAAGTCTCTGAGGCACTGCACTCATAACTTTCACCCAGTCAAGGATCACCTTCGAGCTTGCCTTTGATAACCAGAACAAAGAGCCTTATCATCCACTTCTGGACCTGAATTGGACTTGGCAGTACTTTCAAATTTCCGATAATCTCACCAACGACCAAAGCTCATTAGATTATTGAAAAAAAAAAAAGGGGCCTCCAAAAATCCATTTCAACATGCTGTAGTGTTTACTGTAGAAAGAAACATACCAAGGACTTGTTTTGACACAGTTCCAACTAATGATCAAACCATTAAATTTTCAAGAATGAACTTCATTCAGCTTCACCACGTCGCAAAAAGATGCAGTAGTTCTCCCCCTTTTGCAATTCCCAAAGGATAGATGAAGGAAAGATTTGCCAAGGGATGTTGCCTGCACATCAAAACAGGCAACCTTAGCAGCTTTTGAACAAATTGGCAACAAGGCAAATGAAGCGCAAAAACAAACATTTCAGAGATGTCATTTTCCTGGTTTCCCAGGAGGTTTGCACATAAAATAATGTTAGGTGGTGTGGCCACATTAAATATGATCGGGTAAAGAATCTTGCCATCAACCACTGTCTGATAACCAAGCGCTAGCTATACAAAAGCACAAGGGATGATCTACACACCCTCATTACAAGAGTCGAAATGAAAGCTTTGGAGGGGAGGAAAACATACAGATCTCCTTTAGCGCCTCCAAATTCTCCTGTCCTGTTTACCATATATATATATATAAACTTTCAAACTATGGTGTAAACTTAGGGAATTTCCTGAACAACAACAAACACTTGTATTTTGCAAATCGCAGATGATGCACAGTTTTTCCTGCTGTCCACATGACAAGAGATCTCAAGAAATGTTATTTTCATCTCCCTGACATTCAGAACAATAACAAATACGGTTTTTGAAATAAACCCAATTAAGATCTGCTTATATGAACAAGCTATAATGCGATTTGGACAAGACCAGAGCAGCCATGCTAAAAATCATCCTTGTAGGGTCCAATGCCAATACGAGTCGCATTGGGCAAATACCATGACTACATCAAATGCACAATAGATCTAACAAGGATGAACCAAAAAGAAAAAAAACAAATATCACTTCAAGGATTAAAATTGTTGATGCAATGAAAAAAGAGTTGGGTTCATTAGGTGGGAAATGCCATGTAAAGCCACAAAATTCCCAAACCAAGGGAGGACTGAAGCACTATCACATTGAATTGCAATTATGAGTCTAATAAAGTGGAAATAACCAAACTAAAATATTCTTATCTCATGGATTGCTTGGGTTGCAAATTGCAATTATGTCACTTTTACCTAAAGGTCTGTTTTGATAGGGGATTCCCATGTAATCGGTATTGAGTTCAATCATTATTATAGCTGACCCCATTCCCTCAATGTAGGATTCGCCACGATAAAGTGGCACTTTCCTTCACAAAAATGCAATTAAGGGAAGTTTCCATTGGGGGGGGGGACCCACTAATCGCCTTTCTTTTTTGGGAGCTAATAACAGAAATTTCTTCAAGGAAAGATCCAAAGATCAAACATACAACACTAGAAAGACGGGAAAAAAAAAAAAAAAAACTGGATGACGCCCAGAGTGTCCCTGTTAAATGAAATGTTTAAACGAGGATTTAAATAAATAAATAACACTACCTAGCTATATTACACCAATGTCCTCAATCTCCGAGACCGGCCGGTTCCTGACTTTCAAAGATACCGCTGCCCATTCAATTATCAAAGACACCACTAATTGCGTTAATGAGGAAGGCGCCGGTTTAGTTCTCTGAATCCCAAGTGGAGAGCATGGGGCCCACCTAAATCAGGATCAGACTTAATCCCAATTACGCAGGATACTCAACCCAAACAGACCCTAAGATACTCAACCCAAACAGACCCTAAGAGCTACTTCTCTAATAAAACATCATCAAGGGTGCATTTAGTAACACCTGCAAAAGCTATTTCAGCAGCTTCACTTGCAAAAGGAGAGTTATTTAAAGAGTGGAAAGACTTTTGGGGCCATGCCTTATTAGAACCATTTTTTGTCAAAAGCCAAAAAATGAGATGGAATTGCCTCCCGAGAGACAGGAGGGAATTGGTCTCTTTTGAAGCTATTCATTGGTTCTCTCATTGACTATTTGATTCTCTATTCCAGCAGTAAGTTTTTTTTTTTTTTTTTAAATCATTTCCGGTTCTTGTTGTATTCTCTTTTATTTTTTCTTTTGAATCTGGATTACGTCATATTAAGTTTTTTTTTTTTTTTTCATTTCCTCTTCATTAAGTGGAATTCAATTCACTTGTCCATCCAAAAGCAACATCTGCCAATTGTTAACGGACATTCAATTTCACCAATGGTTTACTCTTTCTCTACTCTTCATGAAACTGATTCATTCCTAATACGTCTGAAAATTACTAAAACCAAACGCTTCTAAAATATTCAAATAACAATCTCAGATCTTTGGCATCCACATTAGCATGTCTAAAATTAACACAAAATAGGTAGAACAACAAAATCTTCAATAATGTCATTTATCAAATTCAATGAATAACAACATATCTAATCCTCTAAATACCCTCAAATCACCAACAAAAAACTCTTAACTGCTTGCAGTTTTGAAAAGTATGGAAAGAAAATTACAAAGCGAACCTTCATTCTTCAAAAAAAAAAAAAAGCAATCACAAAATGAGCAGCAAACAGGCATATACCATTTTCACGACCTTGAATTACTTCGTTCGATTCAAGCTACCCATGGGAGTAGGATCTCCAATCCTACTCTTCCATTTTGCACTCGCATGTGTGCACTGGTCCATGTCTTTGTGTTTGTGCAATGGCTCGATAGTCGATAACAAGCAGGTCTGATCATGAAATGGGTAACATATGTATATCAAGACCGTTGCTGAATTATGAAACTGTTGTTTTTTATCGTACATATGCGCCCCACCTGATGACCAGCTGGCCAGAATTTTAGGTCATGGCACATAGATGGTGTAGTTCACCCCACCTGATGGCCCAGCTGGCCAGAATTTCAGGCCATGGCACATACATGGTGCAATGCACCCCATCTGATGACCCAGCTGGCCAGAATTTCAGGCCATGGCACATAAATGGTGCAATGCACCGCACCTGATGACCCAGCTGGCCAGGATTTCAGCCCATGGCACATACATGGTGCAATGCGTCCCACCTGATGACCCAGCTGGCCAGAATTTCAGGTCATGACACCTAAATGGTGCAATGCGCCCCACCTGATGAACCAGCTGGCCAGAATTTCAGGTCATGGCACATACATGGTGTACCCACTAAATGAATGACCCAGATCTTACACACATCGGCACATCAGGGGATGTCCAATCCAGAGCAGTAAATCATTGTATTTCTCACAAATTAGACCAACAAAAAAATGAAGAAAAGGAAAGAACAAAAATACCTGCTCTCTACTCCCTCCAATCTCTTACCATTTGATCCATCAATTCAACAGCCGCATCCCGATCCCCACCCTCCCCTCCTTCTCCGATCCGACCCAAAGCGCCGTCCAGTTCCACGGCTTCCCTCACCCTCGCCTCCCTCAACAAGCTCCTATAAACCCATCCTCTCACATCCTCCTCCGGTGCCACACCCGCCCCCACCATCCCACGAAGAACCTTCAATGCCTCCAGCGTCCTCCCATTCCTACAAAACCCAGTAACCGCCATCCCATACGTAGACCCATTGACCTTTCCCCAATGCGAATTCTCGGGCCTTGACATCCAACGGAAGATCGACATCGCCTCCCTGGGCTTGCGAGCCCTGAGGTAGGAAGCGAGGAGGAGGTGGGCAATGGAGAGGAGGTGGGGCCCAGCACGGGGGTTACGGCCAAGACGGGTAAGGAGGGACATGGAAAGGGAGATGTCGGAGGAGGAGGTGAGGCTGTGGATGAGGATTGGAAGGGAGAGAGAAGTGAGGGGAGGGGGGTTGGGGAGAAGGAGGATGGAGTCGAGGAGGCGGGCCACGTGGGGGAGATGATCTGGCCGTTGGCAGAGGCGGGGAATGAGGAGATTGATTTGTGTGAGCTGTTGGGGAGATAGAGATGGTTGTGGTGGTAGTGGATTTTGGTGGGTTGATAGAGAGAGGGAGGCTGGCTTTGAAAATGGAGTTGGGAGGAGGGTGCGTAGGATAAGGAGGGGCTGTGTTGCAGCTGCTGCTATTGCTCTCATTTGAGGGGATGGTGAGGTACGCAATGGGGTGTAGGATAGCACCTCTGGCTTGGCCTCTCTCTCTCTCTCGGTTGCTTGGGAAGAGCGAGGAGAGGGTTGGGACTTGGGGGTTTATGAAAGAGGAGAAACTTTGATAATTGCCGGAGAGTGCGATGGACTGGGGTTTTAGTCCATCTTTCAGAACCGTGGATTCCATGCCTACAAAATACAAGGAAAAGCGTTTTAATTTGTATTGTTTGGATAGTCCAAACAAAAATTACAGAGAGAAATATAATATTTTCAGTTTTATTTATTTTTTATTTTACATACGCACTCACACCACATAAATATAATATTTTCACTCGGACCATCATTATTTTTTCCTTTCTTTTTTCTTTACATTTAACGTAGCCAAACACGCCCAAAGAATTCAATTGGATTTTGAGAATGTCATGATGTTGTTCATGATTGGCAATCTTGAATTGAATTGAAATCTATTTCTAGAATTTTCAACCCAAATTTTAAAAAACAAAAAATGATAGATGGATTTAAATCATAGCAGCAAATCTCTCAACAGTTTCTCAACAGATTTTTAAAATTTTATATTATTTTTTTGGATTTATGATTCCGTTTGGATACCATCAAATAAGTTACTTTTTAAGTAATTGAGTTGCTTTTTTCACTTCTAGTTTGGTAAATATATATCATTGTAAATTTAATTTATGCGTTAAAAGTTATTTATCTTAATTAGTTTTTTTTATAGCCTTTTAACTTAAGGACTTTTGTACTGCTCTCTCACTGGAGGCTCTCTCTACTCGTTGATGTCAAAGAAGGCTCTACATGGTGGACTTTACACATTAGAGGTGGGGCTCACACGGTGGACATAGAAAGTAGTCCCGCGTGATGAATTGGCCTATATTAATGTGGGCCCATATATGGATTGTCTTCATCAAAGGTTGGCCTGTTATGATAAAAAGCCCACATCCAAAGTGAGTTGATATGAGGGACAACCACTGCAAAGATGAGACCTACATGATAGACAATCCACATCAAAGGTGAGCTCCACATGATGAGCAGCGGACATTGAAACTAGGCCCACATGATGGATGGCCCATATTGAGGTGGCCTCACATGATGAAAAGTTCACATCAAAGGTCAGCTTCTAATGATGAATGACCCACATCCAAGGCAAGCATCTACACGTCGGGCAACTCATGTTGAAGGTGGGGCACATATGATAGATAGTCCACATCAAAGTTGGGCTCCACATGATGGGCAATTAATAATGGTAGGCTCCACATGATAAATGATTCATATCAGCATGGTTCCCATATGATGGACGGTCAACATCAAAGGTCGGCCCTAATGACGAGTGGCCCATATCTAAGGCAAGCTCCGCATGATAGACGACCCATATCAGAGGTAGGGCCCACATGATGGATGGTCCGCATCAAAGGTGGCTTCCATATGATGGACAATGGATTTAAGGTGGGTCCCACATGATGACAATAACATTGATGATGGCTCCCACATGATAGATGACCAACATCAAAGAAGGTTGCTACATAATGAATGGTGCATATAAAAGGTTGGTCCCTGATGATGAATAACCTACATCCAAAGGTCTAGCATGATGGATGGCCCACATCAAAGGTGGGGCTCACACAATGAATGGTCCCCATCAAAGGTTGGCCCCTAATGATGGATGGTGGATGTGAGGAGGACCAAATAGGCTTGATGGATAATTACTCATTGGAAGGCAAACATACTTTTTTACTTTTTTTGGCTAATAAGTATGTTGTTTGCTAGAAGTACCTATCTACTTAATAAGTAAAAAAACCAAGATACATTAGTTATGATATGAGTAGCTTATCTTAAGTAACCTACCATCCAAACGCCCCTTGGTGTATTTTCACTAATATTATCACAAGATTTTCAAAATCTCAGTAATGCTTGTTATGCTGCTTAAACTTAAGAATTGAATTCTTGCAGGTATGAATTTCAGTGAAATTCCATAATCGAATTCAAATTTTAAAGGCACAAATTCCAATTTGCCCGTGGCCTATGTACCTCGCTGTGATATAACCGTGCGCTGAGTCCCCAAATCAGCCCTATTCCAAACTCAGGGGGCCACGCCATTCGAAATAGTTTGAAATTCTACCTTAAATATCTAAAATCATTGTGGGGCCTAAGTTTGGAACCACCTAAAAATTTGGTGTGATTCCTCTTCTAAGTGGGACCCGCATAATGGATGAGAAGGATATTTGAACCACATCTCGATGGAAGGAGTGAATGTCCAACACAAATCATGTCCTTCCATTGAAATCTTTCAGAGGCCCACGGAGATTTTTATTCGACATCCAACCGTTGATAAAGTACATGGACGATGAAGGGAAAAACCAAGTATCTGCTTTAAGTTTTGGATGGGCCAGATGTCTAGGGTTAAGACATAACAACGATCTGTCACAAATGATGATGGATGGAACGGATTTCCACGGGTATTTAAGTCGCACCTGCTGCCTCATTCCAGAGCAGAGGACCCGTAAACCTTCCATCCTGCATACAGGAAGCTAGATGGATGGGTCCCAATTGATTCTGCACCTGGGACGCACTGTAGAGGAATGGCTCTACTACATTCCGATCCCCCCAAGCTCAACCGTATCTCCACCTTTTAAAATGCGTTTGCAAACGCATGTGGCACACGTGAGGAGAGACCGGCTAGATTTTTGGGCTCTTCATCATTCACGCCTGATCCACCTCTCACGTGGCACGAGAGTCAACGTGTGGCGCATTCAAATGCATTACCGTACTAGGGTTTTCAGTTTGGTAACCCATGATTCAGCAACCCAGACCATGGATGTCATGGACCATCACATCTCATCTCCACTGCTGGAAGATCTTCTCCATCCAAGCAATAACAAATCGTTGAAAATTTGGATTGGATACACTACAATGATTTCAGCAAATTGCCATAAAAGCCATTGATCCATCCAACACATTCAAAGGCTAACAGTTGCAGAAAGAAGATTTTCATTCTGGTACAATCTCTCGCGTGAGTTCAGGTGTTCCACCTCTATATGACGATTCATACCGTTGGCATCATTGGGAACGAAAAGTTCTCCCACCTGATGGGAAAACTCATCACCTGAACATTTTGGATGGCCATGTTGGAAACAAAGTACAGCAACAACGATCCAATGGAGGGATTTAATGGCTGGAATCTTCCAACCTGTGGCAAGTTACGCATAGATCATTACCTAAAGTGGATCCCGTCGTATCAACTGCTTGGACCGCTGAACAAACTGTGAAGGTAGGCATACTGTAGAAACTCTAATGCCAATGATCAGGAAAATCCCTCAATCCCAGTCTGGGGACAGCTTTTCCAAACATCTTCTCCAGTCTGGAATTTGGCAACTCCTGCCTAAGCTAGTTCCTTGCATGTTTGCACATCCACGGAATCAAATTGATTAAGGCAAAATTTCTAACCCATTGTCCCAACTAGATAGTACTCTGAAAGAAACGACACAACCACGCACCATGCGAGGGTTACCTAACACGTATATCTGGATTACGAGGTGCGGTCTCTCCATCCGAAATTCACAACTGACCAGATCAAAAAAAGAAAACCTCAAAACTAACCATCCTAAAAACACACCAGAGAGAAACACTGAAAGTCCTACAAGGAAATGAATTGAGATTGTGCTTTCTAGTCTTTGGGATTGAGAGTAGTCTTGGAATGAGCTGTTGCTGTCTAGTCTTGTACTTTTTCTTTTATTCTCCAGGTGCAGAAACCCCTTGCTTGAGCCTCTCTCTCTTCATCTTCTTCTTGGAGACGGGCTTCTTCTTTCTTGGTGGGAGGGTCTTCTGGGCATACATGTACAGTGCATAGTTGCCAACAAGGAAGATGAGCAATAGCCCTCCTACCACAAGCAGTACTATCAAACCGGGGTTAAACCCCTTCACTTCACTGCCCACATTTCCCTGTTTGTCATGGCACCATATATTTTGTTATGGCAGCAGGCAAAATGTAAATAAGAAGAAAATGGATCACATGAGATGCACTCTAGAAAGATAAAGTATCTCCAAACTAATGTATGAAGCAGAGGAAAGTAAAACAAAAACATAACATGGCAGAAACCAACACTCCAACATGCAGGAAAATAGAAAGAAAAGAAAAGAAAAAATTCTAGCCCGACATGGAAGGTTTTGCATTTCTCAAATGGAAGTTATGGCGAATGGTGTCTGCAAAATATCTCAACTAAAGCTTTAAGGGGGGGTTATTTGGATGCTACTAATTCCCATCAAGTGGAACGACCATTCACCCAAATTGGTATATGTTGGAAGAAACGAGCTTACTTTTCCATGTCAGGTTGGTATGATGAGAACTTCCATTCCAGCCAATGTGGACTTTCTGAAATACCTTTCAGAATGCTAGAGGGCATCAGCGTTCGAAATATCGGTATCACGTTACGTATCGCACCCCTGGGATACACATGTATCGGTTATCGCATGGCAAATATAGTTTGTATCGAGTAATTTATTGCACTTTTTGGGAAACATGGGAAAACATTGGGAAAATGGTTGAATTTTTCAAGAAAACTTCAGGAATTATTAAAAAAAGACCTTAATACACACTTTTAAATCATAACATCTCAAAAAAAAAAAAATGCGCGCTGCCTAACTAAACTAATGCAACCATACTTAAATTGAATGCATAACATTTAGACTGCATGTGATGATCATTTCATCAAACACTCCTAAGTACTTTGAAGTTAGTCTCAATTGAGAGCTGGTTGAAGGGAAATTTCGAAGAAAAATTAGTATTTAATAAAAAAAAAAATTTTATTTTCTGAAAATTGACAATGACTTGACAAATCGGTAGATCAGCCCTCGTACATGTTTGATTTCATGTTTAGAGAGAAACATTGCAAGCAATTCGGGAGAAATTGGGGAAATTTCGAATTTTCCCCAAATTGGACCACTTGCATTCAAATTTCAAAATTAGAGTATATGTAATGATTATTTCATCAAATACTTTGAAATTAGTCTTAATTGACAGTTAGTTGAAAAATTTTGGAAAAAAATCATGGAGAACATGAAGAACCAACGGATATTGAAATCAAAGCTCCAACTCCATGATTCTTCATGCAAAACATGAAGAACCAATGGATTTGTAACCACTTGACACTAATTTAACATAATTTAAATTTTAAAAAAAAAAGGATTGGAAATTGAAAATGCTCACCGGATCGAACATGTGGGATATATCGGCAATACCTATGCGTTTCGTATCGCACAGGTGGGATACAAGATATATCATGGAATATATTAGCCGATATCGTCGATATTTAAAACATTGGATGGCATCATGAATAATGGGTGTAATCCCCACATGAGCATATTTCCAAACATACCCAAAGGCAGATCATGGACAGTGAACTCAGAAATTTGCTTCGCTACAACATGATACTGAAAATGGAGCTACTTGCTCTAATGGTGAAACATGTACTAGAAAGAGCCCAGCTTCCTAACATATAAAAAAAAAAATTCCATGCTGAAATGAAGAATTGCCTAGAGTATTGAATGTGTTAAGTGAAGACAAGATGGGTGCATCAAAGAAACTACCTGCTACTTATAATAGCAGCTTTTAAGTATGACATCATTTCTTCAGAGAGCAATAATGTATCATTTCAGGCAATTAACATATCAATAACCAAATGGTAGTATCCTTCTGGTGGAAAATAACAAATGGCAGCTTTAATTGAATAGAAGAAACGTGCAAGCTAAGGGCCTGTTCAATATGGGGTCAGCTCCAATAGAATCAGGTATAATGGCCCCCATCTGTTTCCTTGTATACTGCTCATAAGATGAGCTGATGGAGACACTGTAGTGTGCGTGAGTGATTCAGGGTTCAATCCCTGGTAGTGTTATCTTTCGAACAGAAAAATAAATAAATAAAGGGGAATTAACATCTTATCAGATTATCTACCCACCCTAACAAAAGAAAAAGAATGAAAAAGAAAAACATTTCACAGATTCTCATAAACTGACACTTGCCATCTGGGGTTCCTATCTATCGTCTTCAGGAAAACACCCAAAAGTGTGGGATTTCAGACCCATCCAGACATTCCTAAAATTATCAAAATACTAGAGACTGTGAAATTATATGTGGCTAGTGGATGTAAAGCAATTACCAACGTACACAATGCCCCCTGATTGGCAGATGCCAATGGCAAAAACTTTAGGTTTCTTTCTTTTATTAAAATTGGAGCTTCCTCTTGCGATGCTCTTTCATGGAGAGCACCAAATATTAAAAGCTTCTGTCAACTGCTCAATGGCCGATTTGGTGGTAGGGCACCTCCGTTCTAGAGGGGATATCCTAGGGGTCATTCCTGCTGCTGGTCTTGTTTTGTTCTGCTCAAACCAACATGTATTCTGCCTCCAGCTAACAAAACCACTAGGGATTCACCGTCTAACCCTCTACTTGCTTGGCCCAGGTGTTGAGATCCCTACTCAAGGGAGTGCACGCACATTTCATCATTGGCATAAGACTCAAAGGATTATGTTTAAGCAACCACTTGGACTTTGAGAGCCCATATCAGTTCCTTCAATGGGGGGAAATCAAAGCCCAGTTCCTTTCAAAGGGGGGTTTCAAACATTTTAAATTCATTATAGAAAGTTGAAGGTCTCAATGATGTAACTTTTTTTTTCCAGAATCCTATGTTTCTGAACTGCTTTCTTTAACAAGGGGTTAATGAAAGGATCCACTAACTTTTCAGAAGAAGAGATGCATGTGCCTTTTCCAATCACCTTTGATATACACCTAAGTGATTCAGTTAAGAATAAACTTCAGGTCATTCACAGTGGAGTTGACAATTTGGCTATCAAAAGACAGTCTTTCACAGTAGCATTGGCAATTGGCTATGTAAAGAATCATTTCATAGGAGTGGTGATTAGGGATAATTCATATGGAAAGACAACCAAGGTTCATTCATATGGAAAGCTATCTCAAAGTTTGGTGACGCCTTCAAAGGAATGCAAAAATTTTCTAAGGTGTGATATATAAAGTGGTTAATTAATGAGGGCTCGCTTTTGGGAAGACCTTGGGCTTAGTTATTCCTCCCATATTAATAATAAATTCCCAAAGCTTTACTCCCTTGCCAGAATAGACATCCTTATCAAAGACTCATATGAAGTGCTAGAAAATAGAATTGTTTCGTCCTCGCAATTCCAAAGGATTTAGTATGACTTTTTCGCCCCTCTTTGGAATTGATTGAGTTTTACTAGGTTCAATAAGGGAGCTCATGAGGCAGGCCATTCAAGACTAAAGGCAAGACCCATTGAAGGATGCTCATGATGGCGATTATGCAGGGTTTGTAGGGAGAGGGGAAAAAAAGAAATCTCTGAGGATCATCCATCTACTCAATATCAAATCTTCAGCAAGACCAAAAGATCTTTGGCAATTTGGGGTTAGCTCCTCAAAGAGTTCTTTGCCACTTCCATTTCTGATATTTTCACAGTTTGCAAAGTGTAAGACTATTGCCGACCTCCTGTAAAAGTGTGTCCTTGCATCCTGGATTGGAGTCCTTAACAATGAGTGTTGATCCATCAAGCTCACTTTCTCGCACCCGACTGGGGTGGAATATTCAATTCCAGTGGAGCTGGTGGCCATCAAAACTGATGTGGAGCTATTTGCTAGCCAGGTGGGTGGGTCTTTGGTTGAGGGGAACCTGAACCTCGTAATGCCATTGTTAGTGCCTCGGAAAATGCCCTCCTTCGAAGTTGGTTTCATTTTGAATGAATCGAGAATGTATTCTCATTCATTGTAATAGTTTATAATCAGATTCCTTGAGAGTGTACTGCTAATCTCTAGCTAAGGTGGGGGTCCATATATCTTCTCTCTGTATAGGGGACTCCTATAGGGATCTCATATCTTCATTCCTTGAGGTTTGGTCATTTCTAATATATCTTTTTTTTGTCAATAAAAAAAGATGATGTCACAGGCACTCTCAGTTTCAACTACTTTGTTTCATCAATGAAGGGGTCAAAAAGCTAATATCTTGAGAAGCAACACAACAGAGATGAATCTCCGCTTACATGGCAGATGCAGTAATATGTATCTACCGGTTTTTGCATGACAAAGAACCTCTTCCAAGGTGAACATATTAAAATATGTCAATTTTCTTGCCCCAGTCACCACCACAATCGGCTATGTTAAACCCCAAAATTCAAGGCCATTTCCAATAATACAATGTGTGTTTTGTCCTTCTAATATAACACGCAATGTGGTATACAACCAGTGTTCGAAATATTGGTATCGCGTTATGTATTGCACCCTTGGGATACGGATACGTATCGGTTATCGCATAGGATATATCAGTTGTATCGCGTAATGTATCGTTGTTGTTGGAGACCTTATGACTCATCTTTACTGTATATGACATAGAGTAGCACTAGGGCAACATTTTCCACTTTCATTACTAAAGGACATGGGATGGGTTTTGATGTAACTATGTTGGCATGCTCTCGAGATGGTAGTCTCACATGCTCTCAAGATGGCTGTCTCACATGCGCCTAGCTTGGTGGGCACCAATTGGATCCAACAAGGAAATAGAAATGTCAATCGATTTTTTTAATTTGAATTTGCACAGAGGTATTGAATTAGCCTCCTGTAAACTTGGACTGTGTGTACCAGTGGGAAGTCATCTTCTTAAAAAGTTGTCATTTAGAATTTTCCTAAGAGATAAGCTATTAAATATCACAAATGGATGTTGTAATAGGAGTTAGTAGCTGATGTGACAAAAGATTTGAGATGGAGAGAGTCATATAAATGGGGGGCGATGCAAGGATCTTCGGGAAGGATTGGGAAAAAAAAAAACTCTCTATTAGTTTAAGAAAAACTTCTCTTTTGGTTGAGCATTGCTCCCATTGTGATACAATTTCATCTTCCTCATTCATTATTTTTTCTCTTTCCCTTGCTCTGATCCTCTCCATCATTTGGCATCATAGCTTGAGATTAGCTCTTGGTCGGCAATGGCAGCAAGAAGACCTAGAGGAAGATGCAGAAACATCCAATGGGTGATGTGAGAAAAGAGAAATATGGAAAGTCAGGGTGGAACTCAAGTGCATCTCTACTGAATCGGAAGAGATTGCGCGACGTCAAAAGAAAACCTTCCTTGAGTCATCAAAATTAAGTACCTAGAATTGGAAGAAGATAAACAATATGAGGAGAATTGAATGCCATGAAAGGTGCTTGAGGAAATTGTGATCCCAAATGAATATAGCATTAGATTCCCCGGTAGATAACGCAGATAGATCATATGATGGATCTATTGACACAAGTACCAATGGATGCGTGGTTGTCCCAATTGTGGATATAATGGACAATTCAACGGTTGAGTCTGATGAATCCCGAAAAACATTCAATTGCAACAACAATTGTATCAGTCAAAGTGAACTCAAAAACTCCCAGTACAAAGTTATCTGTGTGTATCAATTTTTTTTTTATATTGAAGTTCAATTACCGCTGCTACTGTCCAAGCAAATTTGCACCTACAATCTGCTTAAGAAATGACATGGAGAAGATGGGGAAGATCCAATGACTTGTTGATCTACAAATCCATCATAGGAAAGCAAGGCCAATCAGACACAGAGGATTGCATCCTCGATTACGTAAGGGCTTGTTTGATTTTCCAAATCCAGTGTAGATCCATTGCAAATGAGTAATAATTACTGCATTGTTACATATGCTTGATTTGACAGCTTACTTTTTGAACACTAAAACCGAGGAGGCTGTGAAATATGTGGGGCCCACCATGATGTATGTGGCTTATCCACGCCGTCCATCTATTACACCAGCTGAATTTAGAGCATGAGCCAAAAAATGAGGCAAATCCAAAGCTCAAGTGGACCGCACCATAGGAAAAAGGGAATCAAACACCTACCGTTAAAAACTTCTCAGGGCTACTGTTTCCTTGGTGTGGGCCACTTGATTGTTGGATCTGCCTCATTTTGAGGCATGATTTTTCGGCTCATGCCTCAAAATGTTCTAGTAAAACGGATGGATGGCGTGGATGCCATATGCATCATGGTGGGGCCCACAAATTAAACCAATCCTTTTGGACTAGTTTTCGAAGCAAAAATACATGTGCATTTTCAAACAAGTTGAAAAAGTAATAATTGCTTATTTACAAGCTATTTACAGAGGATTCAGAAAATCAAATAGGCCCTAAGTGAAAGAAGATAATGCATATAAAGGGGCATCATGGTCAAAGGCCAACAACAATTCATGCTTAAGCACCCTCTCGAACCTTGAAAGGATGATATAGCATATGTGGTGGCATGCACTTGGGATGGTAGTTGCATGTACACTAGCTTGGTGGGACCCACACCCACTTTGGAGCCAACAAGGAAGTCCAAAAGTCATCTTCTTGGAAAGTTGAAATTCAAAGTTTCTAAGAGAGGAACTTTAGGAACTATTGAAAGACCATCTCCCTCTTTCAGTTGAATTAAAACTTCTGCTTTGGTTAAGCAATTTGTGACACACTTTCATCTTCCTCCCTGTTCGTTATTTTTCTCTTCCTCCAGTTCCGCTCTTCTCCATCAGGTTTGAAAGTAAAGTAAGGGCGCTTAAAGAGAGAGAGAGAGAGAGAGAGAGAGAGAGAGAGAGTAAAAAGGCATTTAAGTAATTAGGTGACCCTCTAGACGGCAAACGACCCCTACTTTTCAAAATGAAGAAGCTTTAATACTCTAGCACATGATTGCAGATACACATGCACTAAGAAATCATTAATGCGCCATATAATGAACTCAAAGTAAATCATACAGTTAGTGGTCCCTGATTTAGATGGCTTTTAAACCAAAAAATACATTGAGTTGTTTCCCTAACTGGCTGGTGGATATTTAAAGGACAACTAGGATGAGTTTGACAATGGCCCAAATTCAACAAACAACAGGAATTTTGGATAATGGCCAATTTAAAGTTTGTCCATCATTGATTGTCCAAAAGAACTTGGGCTCTTTTTCTTTCCCATCCTTCACAAGAATTTTGGATAATGGCCAAGAGAACTTGGGCTCTTTTTCTTTCCCATCCTTCACAAGAATTTTGGATAATGGCCAATTTAAAGTTCTACTTGGACCTTCACAGTATGATGATTCTTCCCTTATTGTTGTTAACGACCTCACAAGTCCTTCATTCCCTCTAGCCTTTCAACCTAGATTCTCTTCTACATAAGGACCACATTGGGGGTGTGGCTTCTCTTATGTTATAGTGAACAATTGAAGATGAATAAAAGCTTTGTTCTTTTCCCCTGCACTGGAAGCTTTCTTTGATGAGATTTCATTATCCAGGTCTATGTCAATCACGACCCAGATTCAGCCTGGCATCTTTTGGGTCACATCAACCCTCCAACAGGAAGATCATATATGTGAAAGAGTATGATTTGGAGTGGGGCCAAATGCCAGTGATTTGCAATTATGCATGCACAGGGTCTCTTTAGTCTATGAAGATCGAAGGGCTTAAGCACTCAGCACCTGTCAGATCTAGATCTATTTTGACAATCAATCCTTTCCCACACACTCCATGTTAAATTGATAGATTTTGTTCTCTACACAAGTGGCACTTGTGTACATTGCACGACCATTGATATGGTGGGCCACCATGTAGTGACGTGCATAGCCCAAAAATGAACGCAATCAGACTAGCGTGTCCATTCAATCAGTGGCCGGAAAAATGGACACATTCTGACAAGCAAAACTAGCTGTGGCAGATGTATAGATCACCCGATCACAATATTTTCGACCCATGGCCCCATATGTGTGATGGCCCACCAGATCAACAATCCCAATCACCATCCACATTTCCCAGTTCATAGAATCTTTCTATGAAGCACACATCATACCAAAATCCTATAATAATAATAATAACAATCTAAAAAAAAAAAAAAAACGCATCGTCTACAGATGAGAAAACAGGAAACGTAAGCGCCTGAGAACAGATCTGGAAAAAACATAACAAATGCATAATAAAAGAAAATAAAAATGGCAATAACACTGCATCACGTGAGTTATTGTTCAATGGAAGAAATGTCGCGGAACGAAATCGTAAAGAAATACCGTTTTCTTATCGAACGACGGAGGGACCGTATCCGAGAACGAGAACTCGTCCTCCATCGCAAGAAGAATCTGAAGCGAATCGGGCAAAAAACCCTCCTATTTCCAACTGCATGCATCCATTTTTACAAGACAGAATAGAAATCGGAATCAAAATCAGATTTTGATACTATTCATCCACAAAGAAAGAAGAAAAACAAAAAATCCAAATCGATTCCAGTAAAGATTGAACCAGAAACCCAAGAAATCACAGAAATTCGTATCGCGAAGGGGAGAGAGAGAGAGAGGATACCTTCGAGTGCTCTGACGTTTACGCGGTTTCTGGGGATCGGGTCTCGCAAGGAATTAATGTATGAGAATGCTGCTCCCGCGGAGCACGGTAAAAGTTATTTATAGGTCTCGTTTCACAATAACATAGATCAACCCAGACCGTCCATCAAGTTCAGCATGGGTTATAATGTCTAAATACAACGATCAGAGGATCCTATACGTCCATAAGTTAGCTCTATTTTTATAGCCGTCCAAGACGTGGATTAGACGCTCACGATTTTATGATGAAAATGATCATGGTAAGAAATCTATGATGGCTCTCAACAAATAGATCTCTAAAGTGATCACAGTGCTTTTTTTCTCCCAAACTGTTGATTTTATGGGCTGTTTGATCAGGTCATTAGAATCTTGGACCCAAATGATGTTTGCTAGGGCTGTCAATGGGCGAGTTGGGCTTGATACTGCCCAATCCCAGCTCAAGGCTAGCCAAAGTGGGTCCATGTCAATAAATAAAAAAATAAAGTGTTACCCATGTCCAACCAAGCTCAAGAATAGCCCAAAGGGGGTCCATGCCAATAAATAAATAAGTGTTACTAGAGCTGGGCATCGAGTTGAGTCAATCCGAGTTAAGGCTGACTCGACTCGATCCGGTTTTAAAATAGGCCTGACCCAAACTCGAACCGACTCGAGATCGAGTCCAGCATTCCTGACTCAATCCGAGTTCGGTTTGACCTATATTGATACAGACCGAGTTCGATCAGGTCAGAAGTACCGAGTCAGGTCGAGTTGGCACCAAGTCAGATTGAGAGATGAGGGAGGGAGGGAGTGGAGAGGAAAGAGAGGAGGAGGAGTTGGATGAGGGTGATGGTGGTCGGTGGTTGTTGGGCTTGGAAGAGGAGGATGAGGGAGGGAGAGAGTAGAGAGAAGAGAGAGGCGGAGGAGGAGGAGGGTGATGGTGGTGGGTGGTTGTCAGGCTTGGAAGAGGAGGAGGATGAGGGAGAGAAAGAGAGAGAGTTTGGGATTGGATCAGGGTAGGGTGCGGGTAGGGTTAGAGAGTCGAGTCGGGTTTCAGATCGAGTCGAGTCTAATTGGATTGAGTTTCGGGTCGAGTTACTGGGTAACTCAAACTCGACTCGGTTTGAGTTCGGATTGGGTGAAGTCGACTCAGTTCGAACCGACCCACCCATTTGGTTTTGGTCGAGTCGGATCTGAACGAGTTGGAAGAGTCGAGTTGGCTGGATCGAGTCAAATCATGCCCAACTCTGAGTGTTACCATACCTAGCCATCTGATAGTTTTATATACCCATGACCATTCAACTAGGCCCACGACCTCTTGCACTTCATACCAACCATTCCCAATCCAAAAACATATAGGCTAGTCCAAGGTGGGTCCATGTAAACACATGTGTGCATGCATTCATGTGTGTGAAAAAATTTGAAGTGTAATCATGCCTAGCAGTTAAGCCCATGAGTACTTGCGTATGCCAAATGCGTAAAAATAAAATTGAAAATTTTAAGTTATTTCAATCCAAGTTAAATGAAACAATAACTTCTATTCCAATTCAAGTCAATTACCCATTGTGCATTACTCAACTATATTTTTCGTTGCTCATCTTCATTAGCATATACCTGACTAGGAGACTAAAATCTCATTTCAAAAGAATGTAGCTAGTGCTTTCCACTAGCTCCATAACTCTATCTTGCACATTCATTTTAAGGGGGCATTTAATTTTTCATTTCTCCAAATACAAGTAAATAGCAAGTGATTAATCTTTACTATTGTTCGAAATTGATGAAGTATTTCCTGTTTGAAAAGTGGTCCAAAAGGTACTGAGTTAAATTTGTGGGCCCCACCATATGTATTTGACTATAGACACCCTACACTTTAAATGAGATAGAATCTCGTCCGTAGACTTCAGTGGGCCCCAATCAAGGCAACTATATGGCTAAGGCCGCCCTGGAGACATCTATCAGACTAGATTGACCATTGTCGAGAGCACATGTGGCAAGTTAATGAAGGAGTAAAGTGCCACCAAATTTCAAAAGGCAGCAAGTAGGGGTGTACATCGAGTCGAATCGAGTCAAGATGGCCTTAACTCGACTCGGCTCAGCCACTAGCTGACCTCAGCTTAAACTCGGCTTGGTTCGGTCCTTGAGCCTGATTGGCCAGCTCGTCTTGGTTCGGTCAATAGCTCGGGCCAGTTCGAGCCAAGTTTGTCATTGCAGCATTTTCACAAACACCTGGACTGCACCTTCAAAATCTCACTGTATTTAAGAGAGCAGCAATGGTTTTACAAGTATTTTATCAAACACCTTCTAAGAAACATAAAAATTAAGAAAAAAAATGGTGTTGGTTTCATATATATACCTTCTGTCACGCCCCAAACTCGAAAATCGGTCTCACAAAATTCTCGATCGCCGAATCCGGCGCCGACAGCCTCCGTAGAACCCCATTCTTGGCTCCTAACGCTCATTCGTCAGGTTCCGATCCTGGGATGCTACGAGGAGGATTTTCAACATCAGTTTGATTCGTAATAAGCATAACCAAAGGCATAACCCACAAACAACAACCAAAAACTCCATTACATTTCCACTATGATCAAAAACTTTACAAATACAATGAGCATAAAGAGAAATACAATGATGAAGAACAAAACTCCAAGATAATCTGCAAAGCACTCCTGCCTCAGCGTTGCTGCGCCCCAACGTCACCTAAACGCAATGGTCGTGCATAAGCTTATAAAAAGCTTAGAGGGTGGTGAAAGTGTATGCGCAAGGTAGTAATATGAACATGCAATATCAGAGTAATGCGAAATGTGCAGATGGATCCATGAAAACCATTAGCCGTACCAAAGCTACGCGATGCAAGACATGAATGATATCGGTCATCCCAAGGCCATGCGATGTGAAATGCAACTCAAGCATACAAATCCTCATCTATGTCCACACATCAATACAGCTCAAATCTGGGATATCACCGGGGTCTAGTACACTCTAAACCAGATCACCGCCTCATCGCGTGCAATAAGGTAAGTAGAAGAGACCTCACTATTTGTCTGCCAATATCGGGCTCGACTCGTCGATAGCGGACCCATTCCTCTAGCTGGTCAGACTCAGCCTAGCATTGCCCCCTACACTCGGGCGGGTAAGGCCGCACCCCCTTCTAACCGACCACGACACAGTGGAGAGCGCAGCCATCTGGTAATTGACACTCAACGCTCATCTACCCACTCGGTCTAGACGTTGGAGCAACCTCTTAGTACCATAAGGGTTTAAGAACTTTCACCCAGGGATATCTATAGCACCCCATGTAGAACAAGATTTCTGGTATCCAATCCTGCCAACCACGATACGCCTGTGGAGGCTACAGCCCCGATGTCGTTAGGGAGTACAATAACCATGTCACACAAATGCGAAATGCATCAATCACGCTATCCAGTCATGCAACAAATCTTGCGCATATCATGCGCTCATGTAGGACAACACCGCCTAACCGGGAGCCCATAAACAACCTGTAAGACCCGTATCTTGGTCTGTACCTTTCTGTACACTTCTGCGGTCTTATCGGTTGAATTTCTACAACCTTCGACCCTTAAACGATATCAACGCGCGACCCTGATTCATGTGCCGACAACCCGAGTCGACTCAACCCGAGACCAATACCATAGCGACCGCGCCGTCGTTGCGGTTTTGATACCGCGACTCGCGCACCGAGGCGATACCCTGGTCAAGAGATATGGGCCAACGTTCGGTGCGAGAAAACGCCGCGCGTTGCGAAACCCAAGAAAATCTCTACGATGTGTCACATCAATCACATCAATCCCATCAATCCATCACATGTCAAGTACACATCACTTCCATCCCTTTTCCCAAGCAACCACAAAAGTCTCCCAAAACCATACCTCTCTTATACAAAAAGCCATAAAAGTCTTCATCTCCCATACCTCTCTTACACAAAAGCCTCAAAAGTCAAGCTTTTCTTACACAACCATCACTCACCCATCCATCCATCACTCTCTCTCTCTCCCTTTACATCACTCTCTCTCTTTCTCTCTTTCTCATTTCAAAAATTCCAAAGCAATAAGGGTCCATACGTATGGAATTTCTCCAAATTCCCAAGCCCCAAGTGGCCCACCTTCCTACCCCAAAATCTCCCATCTCAACCCTCCATTCTTCATCTTAACCATTGAAGTTGAAGCTACAGTGCCAAGGAACCCCTAGGAGCGAGAAGATTGGATGGTGGGTGCCTCTTTAGGGTAGTTCTTTTTGTTTTTATGGTGGACCAAGTGAGGCCCACCGATCAATGGTGTGGATCTCACTTGGGACCCTAATATGTGGCCGATGGACCATTTGGATCATCATGATCGTTCTATGATGGGGCCATTCTCCATGGACCCCATCATGATGTTTATTTTCTCTTCAAAAGTCATCTAGACCGTCCATGTTGGTGGGGAAAGGATCCCCACCGTTGATTTTAAATTTCGGTGGTCCCACATGTTTTAAGGCCCACTTGTTGTATGATTTATTGCAAGGGAGGGCCCATAATGTCGAGGTCCCTCCATCACAAGCCGTGTCTCACTCTCCATGTCTCTCTCTCTCTCTTTTATTTTATTTTATTTTATTTTATTACAATAAGATGGTGTGGCCCACTTGAATGGATCCCATCTTGATGTATTTATTTTATTCAAGTGGGGCCCACCTTAGACGTTATTCCCATGCCGCCCATCATGTGGTGGCCCACTTCATCAGGGCCCACCATTTAAAATATATATATATATATATATATATATATATATATATATATATATATATATTATATATTATGAACCGTCCAGCGTCTGGGACGCTGGACGTTGTAAAGGAAAGTAGAAAAAGAAAAGGAAAGAAAGAAGGGCTTTGGTGGCCCACTTGCATAGGCCCCACCTTGATGTATTTGTCCCATCCAGGCCGTCCATCCTCTCTCCCTCATCGGTTTAGGCGTTGAGCCAAAGAATGAGTTCAATCCAATGATCAGGCGGGTCGTACCAGAGAAAATGGTGCTTTTACCCTTCCAAGACTATTAGTGCCCATTTTGTTATTTTTACACTCCAAATCAGTGCCAAAGATGAGATTTGTATGGCCTGTTTGGGCCCTAGAACCAAGTGGGCGGAGTGGATTTCCCATCAGCGGGCCCCACATTTGTTTTTTTTTTAAAAGCACAAAAAAAAAAGGTGGCAGCAGCGCTGCCACAGTTTGAAGGCAGCAGGCGCTGCCAGCCAGCGGGCGGACGTCTAGCAGGGGGGGCCCACGGCCCTGCGTGTGGGCCCCACCATAATGTTTATTTGTCATCCGACCTACTCATGAGGTGGGCCACCCCAGTGGTGGGTCCCCCTCCAAAGATAAGTCAGATCCAAAACTCAGGTGGCCCACACCACGTGAAATAGTGCGAATTGAATTTCACCATTGAAAGGTTTTTGTGGCCCACAGAAGTATTGGATCAAGCTGAAATTCATGTTTTCCTCTCAACCAGGCCCGAGGGACCTTATGAATGGGTTGGATGCCAAATAAGTATCACTGGGTGGGCCCCACATGGGACCCACCATGATGCTTGTGTTGTAAGTCCACCGTCCAGTGGACGGTGGCGCCCACCTTGTCACCGTATGGCTGGACGGTGGTGTGCTGCACGGTGGAGCCCTCCTTGATGTGCTCTGCACGGTGGTGCTCACTTGATGCTTGTGTTTTATACACGCCACCATCAGCTGCGTGTAGCGTGTGTGCAGGGTGTGTGCATGTGCAGCGTGTGTGTAGCGTGTGTGTGCAGCTTGTGTGTTTATATATATTTATATTATATATGATATGGTATATACCATATTTATATATATATATAAATATTATGTAGTTTATATACATTATATAGCATATACTATACGCTATGGCGGGCCCTCATGTAGACCCCGCCATGATGCATGTGATACATCCAAACCATTCATCCCTTTGACTTAGCAAAGGCCTATGGGCTAAGTCCATTTGGTTTATGAAATGCTTATGGGCTAGGCCCATTGGATTCATTTTGGGCCTAAGAGCTTAGGCCCATTTGACGTGTTACAAGTCCATGGGACTAGGCCCATTTGATGTACTTCAAGGGCCCATGAAATTGGACCCATTGTTGCATTCTTAAAGCCCATGGAAGTGGACCCAATTGATATATTGTAAGGCCCATGGGACTAAACCCATTGATTATAAAAAAGGGACCATGGGATTAGGCCATTGGACTTATTTGAGACCCATGAGTTAGGCCCATTTTATTTGATTAAGGCCTAGGGGTTTAGGCCCATTGAACTCATGTTAGGTCTATGGGTTGAGGCCCACTTGATCTACTTGTGGGGCCCAATTGGTGTGGCCCATTGGTCATATACTAGACTCATGAAACTAAGCTCATTTGATGCAATCCAAGGCTCACGGGTTTGACCCATTGCAATGCACATAAGACCCATTGGTGTGGCCCATATATGTGGCCCATCTGATGAATAAAAGGCCCATAGGATATGGCCCATTTGATATATATGTGAGGTCCAATGGGGACAACCTACGGTCCATTGCAATGTGTAAATCCATTACTGACTAAGTGCTGAGGTTTAGAAAGATCGTGCCTTGGGAGCAATGTTGGTTTGACGTCCACATTGTGAGTGTAATGTTGGTTGGATGTCCACATTACGACTCTCCTTAGGGCCCAATACTGGGCTGTACTTATCGTGTATAGGCCGTCCAGGTCCATCTGCATTGTAAGATAGTTCATTTTATTATAACATGTTTAATACAGTTTCATGACTCATGATCATACGCATCATATGTATGCTTGACGTGAGAATTATCTGATCATAGCATTTGCCTTTGGGCAGGTTGTTTATGGGCTTCCGGTTAGGCGGTGTTACCCTACATGAGCGCACGATATGCGCAGGATTGGTTACATGACTGGATAGCGTGATTCATGCATTTCGCATTTGTGTGACATGGTTATTGTACACCCTAGCGACATCAGGGCCGTAGCCTCCACAGACGCATCGTGGTTGGCAGGATTGGATACCAAAAATCTTGTTCTACATGGGGTACTATAGATATCCCTGTGTGAAAGTTCATAAACCCTTATGGTACCAAGAGGTTGCTCCAACGTCTAAACCGAGTGGGTAGATGAGCGCTGAGTACCGATTACCAGACGGTTACGCTCTCCACTGTGCCGTGGTCGGTTGAAAGGGGGTACGGCCTTACCCGCCCGAGAGTAGGGGGCAATGCTAGGCTGAGTTTGACCAGCTCGAGGAATGGGTCCGCTATTGATGAGTCGCGCCCGATATTGGCAGACGTATAGTGTGGTCTCTTTCACTTACCTTATTGCGCGCGATATGGCGACAATCTGGTTTAGAGTGTACTAGACCCCGGTGATATTTCATATTTGAGCTGTATTGATGTGTGGACATAAATGAGGACCTGTATGCTTGAGTTGCATTGCACATCGCATGGCCTTGGGATGACCGATACCATTCATGTCTTGCATCGCATAAGCCTTAGTATGGCTCATGATATCATAGATCCATCTGCATATTCCGCTTTACTCTGACATCGCATGTTCATATTACTACCTTGCGCACACACTTTCACCACCCTCTAAGCTTTCTGTAAGCTTATGCACGACCGTTGCGTGCAGGTGACGTTGGATTGCAGCAGCGCTGAGGCAGGAGCACGTTGTTGATCATTTGAAGTTTTTTTGTTATTTACCATTGTATTTCTCTTTATGCTCATTGTACTTGTAAATTTTTTGATCATAGTGGAAATGTAATGGAGTGCTTGGTTGTTGTTTGTGGGTTATGCCTTTGGTTATGCTTATTACGAATCAAACTGATATTTTAAATCCTCCTCGTAGCATCCCAGGATCGGAACCTGGTGAATGGGAGCTAGGAGCCGAGAATGGGGTTCTACAGAGGCTGTCGGCGCCGGATTCGGCGATCGAGAATTTTATGAGCCCGATTTTCGAGTTTGGGGCGTGACACAACCTGCCCGAAGGCATATGCTATGATCAGTCAATTCTCATATCAAGCATACATATGATGCGTATGATCATGAGTCATGAAACTATACTAATCATGTAAATAAGTGATGAACCATTCTTATAACGCAGATGGGCCTAGACGGCCTATACACAACAAGTACTGCCTATCAAAGGGGCCCTAGGGAGAGTCGTAATGTGGACATCCAACTAACATTACACTTGCAATGTTGACGTCAAACCAACATTGCTCCCAAGGCACGATCATTATGTAATCCGTGTTGGGGTCACACATTGTAATGGACCTTAGGTACATCCCATTGGGCCTTAAATATATCAAATGGGCCACATTCAATGGGCCGTATATTCATCAAGTGGACCACACCACTGGGCCGCACCAATGGGCCTTAAGTGTAATTCCCATTGGGCCTTAAATATATCAAATGGGCCACATCCTATGGGCCGTATATTCATTAAGTGGGCCACATCCATGGGCCTTATATTCATTAAGTGGGCCACATTCATGGGCCGCACCAATGGACCTTAAGTGCATTGCAATGGGTCATAACCCGTGGGCCTTAGAATGCATCAATGGTTCTCGACCCATGGGCCTTATACATATCAAATGGGCCTACTCCCATGGGCTTTAAAATACATCAAATGGGTCCAATCCCATGGACCTTGGAATACATCAAATGGGTCCACTGCCATGGCCTTAAATTACATCAAATGGGCCTAATCCCTTGGGCCTTAGATTCACATCAAAGTGGGCCCCCAATGACCTACCACAAATACATTAAGATGGACCTCGAAACATGTCAAGGTGGGGTCCACTTGGACTATGGATCTGGCTCATTCTTTTTACCCATGAGCTTCTAAGATGGTTAGACAGATTAGATGCAACCCATGCATCATGGTGGGGCCCACAAGGCCCACCATCAGGTATATTACATAATATAATATAATATAATATATGTATATAGTATATACAATAATATATATATATATATATATATATATATATATATATAAATATACACACACACATGCACAATCCCACACATACACACACCCATACACATGCACACATGCATACGCACCACAGCGGGCCCCACCGTCCGCTGGACGGTGGGTGCAAAACACATACATCATGGAGGGTACCACCGTCCGCCTGGACGGTGGATGCAAACGCATACATCACTGTGGGTCCCATGTGGGGCCCACCTCAGTGCTGATATGCCATCCAATCCGTTCAAAGGTCACTCAAACCTGAATGAAGTGAAAACACAAATTTCAGATTGATTCTAAACTTAGGTGGGCCGAACAATGGGTTTCAATGGTAGAGGTTCAACCCCACTGTTTTTTGCAATGTGGGCCACTCAAGTTTTGGATTCAATTGAAAATTGGAGGGGGCCCACCTGAGGAGGGGGCCCACCTCATGAACGGCTTGGATTATCACGTACACATCATGGTGGGGCCCACGGCAGCAGCCGTGGGACTGCTCGTCCGTCCGCCTGGTGCTGGCAGTGCTGGCAGTGCTGACAGCTGCTGCCCAGCAGCACACCCTCTTTCCTTTCTTATTTCTTAAAAAAAAAAAATTCATTTTCCTGTGGTTTCTCACAGGTGAGACCCACGTTTGGAAAATCCATTCCGACCATGGGACTCTACAGCTCGAGACAAACAAAATGAGTCCAAAGTTTGGGATTTTTGGGTGCATAGAATCATCAGAAAATTTTTTTAAGGGTGACCACCGAAGTTCCCTATGCTATGGCCCAGCAGATGCTCGGATCAGCCCCATTCTTCTACGCAACGGATAAAATGATGTTGGTAAGAGGATGGACGGGTTGGATTGGATATTTACATTAAGGTGGGGCCTACACCAATGGTCCACCTCCATGGCTTCAACCATGCCTATATTTGTGTTTATCTCACGTCCAGCGTCCCAGACGCTGGACGGTTTTGGTTTCAGCACAAGCATTGAGGTGGGCCCTGTTTAGGTGGGCCACCTCATGGAGGATGGTGTAGATACAACTCACGCAAAGTGGGCCACACTTGTAGATAGTTTGGTTAGGGTATATGCCTCATGGTGGGGTCTATTCAAGTAGGTCACACAACCATATTATAATACAAAAAAAAAAATGAAATAGAAAGGGAGAGAGAGAGATAGAGAGATAGAGGGTGAGACACGCTTGTGATGGAGGGCTCCGCCACTATGAGCCTTCCCTTGTAAAACAAATCATACATCAAATGAATCCCTTAACACATGGGACCATCAAAATTAAAAATCAACGGTGGGGATCCTTTCCCCACCAATATGGACGGTCTAGATGACCTTCATAATGTCATGAAATAAACATCATGATGAGGTTCATGGAGAATGGCCCCATCATGGAATGATCATAATGATCAAGTGGGCGATCGGCCACATTTTAGGGTCCCAAGTAAGATCCAAACCATTGATCGGTTGGCCTTACTTGGTCCATCTCAAAAACAGGAAAAACTACCATTATCAAGCACCCACCGTTCTATCTTCTTGCTCTTATGAGTTCCTTAGCACCTTAGCTTTGATTCTAATGGAGGAGATGAGGAATGGATGGCTAGGATGGGAGGTCTTGGGATGGAGAGGTGGGCCACACTTGGAGTTTTGGGAAGAGAGGGAGAGGCTCATACGTGGGATTTTTTTCTCTCTTGCTTGGAATGAAGCTTGAGAAATGAGAGAGAGAGTTGTAAAGGGAGAGAGAGATGGGTGATGGATGGATGTGGTGAGTGATGGGTGTGTAAGAAAACCTTGACTTTTGTGGCCTTTTGTGTAAGAAAGGCATGGGAGGTGTAAGGGTTTCTTGACTTTTAAGGCATTTTGTGTAAGAAAAGTATGGGCATGGAAGAACTTTTGGACTTTTGTGGTTATTTGGGTATGGGTGAAAGGTGATGTGTACTTGACATGAACTTGACATGTGATGTGATGAGATTGATTGATTGATGGGATTGATGTGACACCTTGTAGAGATTCTCTTGGGTTTCGCAATGCGCAGTATTTTTCTCGCACCGAACGTTGGCCCACATCTCTTGACCAGGGTATCGCCTCGGCGCGCAAGTCGCGGCATCGGAACCGCAGCGATGGCGCGGTCGCTATGGTAATGGTTTTAGGTTGAGTCGATATGGGTTGACGGCATATGAATCAGGGTCGCACATAAATATCGGTTAAGGGTCGAAGGTTGCCGAAATTCGACCGGTAAGACCGCGGAAGTATACGGAATGGTACAAACTAAGATACGGGTCTTACACCTTCCTTACCACCAGCCACACTTCTTTGAGTCATTTCATCAAACACTTGGCAAGCAACATCAATATCAAAGTAACCGAGTCACTGAACTGGTTCGATTCGAGCTGGGTTCGATCCAAGTTGAGTCGAGCTGGGGCCAGCTTGAACTCATTTTTGAGCTCAAAAAATCAGATCGACTCGGCTCGAACTCAACTTCTTGAGCTTTTTCAAGTCGAGTCGAGCGAGCTAACCGAGCTAGCTCGGTTCGTGTACACCTCTAGCTGCAAGCCTGTATACGATGGTGTGAAAACCCGTATATGGGGTTACAATGGGCTGAGCATCATATTTGTGCATACCCACTATGTGCTCACCGAACCTCTGCCTCAATCATGGTGTTGACCAATCAGTGTTGCCACCGTAGCTATGAAATGCACCAATGGGTCATGGGTCATCTGATGGCAACGCATGAAGCACACTCCTCTATTTAAGCAACTCTCCGGTGGACGAAACAAGAAGAGAAGGTTTAACGAAAGAGTGTATGAGATACATAGAGAATTCGTAGGAAGCGGTAAGTCACGAAGTCCTGTCTAAATATTCTCTTGAAGTCTATTCTAAAGTGATAGTATCCTCTTTCCCTGAAGCATAAGCCACCAAAGGTACTTCAATCCTCTGTCATCTTGGAAAGCTTTCTCTTACCACTATTCTTTTAATTGAGAAGTCAAAAGCAAAAAATAGTGTTAAAGTCAACGAGTAGAGTTGGAACTCGAACTCGAGATGTCTAGCTATCTCTTGTTTTTAAAGGTGTTTGATTTCCCTTTTTTCCCTCTCACATCTTTATATATATATATATATATATATATATATATATTTCACTCCGCACATATCTTATATACTAACAACTTCTACACGTACTCACATATTTTCTGTTTTCATTTTATTTTATATTTTGCCTATTTGGATCCTAAAAAATATTCGTAGTATGGTTTAGTATTGTGTATACGCTCTCACTACTTATTTTCTTTTCTTTTTGTTTTTTTACTTTACTTTGCCCATCCTAGCCCTACATCCTAGTATAATATGGCTTAACTCTATTACACTTAAAGTTTTTCTAAATCTCCATAAAAATAGTATAGACCCTTAAAGTTTTTTTAAATCTCTATAAAAATAGCATAGACCCATAAAGTAGAGATTGTGCATTGCATAGGTAGAAAATGATGCTTAACTTATTTTTTAATCATAATTGAGGCACTTACCTAGAATCTATGGTATAGACCGATACGAAAGTTACTCAAGTCGAGAATTCTTCATATTGCTCGATCTTTAGGAGATTCTACGGGTCCTAGCCAATGGTAAATTCTGAAGCCTTATTCAAGCTAGTGATAACCCCAAGTCAAATGCATTTTTACCTCTGAGTCAACCCCACATTCAATTAAATCAAACTAGAACTGACAAAAAAAAAAAGCCAGGAAAAGTGAGGGCATCATTTCACCACCGTCTTCCCGCACGAGAGGGTGTTCATAGTGACATATCCAAGTTGTCTATTTATTTTACTATAACAATTTAGGGTATAAGCCAAAAAATGAGGTAGATCCAAAGCACAAGTGGCCTACACCACAGGAAATTGTGGTCGTAGCACATGTACCATTGAAAAGTTTTTTCTTCATAAGGTCTATAAGATTGTTAATTTGTCATCCAACCCATTCATAAGATCACACAAAACATAAATAAGGGGAAAACACAAATACAACTTGGTTGAAACCTTTTAGGGCCCCGAAAAAGTTTTTAATGATAGGCGTTTATTTCCCATTATTTCCCTATGGCGTGGTCCACTTGAGCTTTTAGATCTACCTCAATTTTGAGCTCACGCCCTAAAATCAACCCACAAAACGGATGGACGATGTGGATAAGCCAAATACATCACAATGGGCCCCCACATGAAATTCACATCCTCCTTGATTTTAGGGTTTTTTTTTAAAAAAAAGAAGCAACCAATCAACATCAGTATCGAAAATTGAGCAAAATTTACATAAGTCATTAATCATTCGATATTTACATGTATTTACCAGATAAATGAAAAATCAAACACCCCCAAAATGAACAATTATTATAATCTCGCATAGACGCCTGTCATAGATTTTTAAAGCACGAGGCCGGGTTTCCTATTTCGTGTGAATAGGCAAATACCCTATCTAATACCTAATATATACATGCGAGGCTATAATAAAACTTCTTCAATTCATTAGCTTTAACATTTCCATTGTTAACATGTAAATAAATACATTTTAAAGAAAAAGTACACGAGCAAATATCACCCAATGAAAAAAAAAAAAAAAAGACAAGATTTGATGGCTAGTACCCCCAAAATTGGGAATTTTTTTAACATATCAATGACTTGGATAAAAGAAGCATGGTGTCATTTGGACAGATTACATATCAACTAGCGAAGTCACTATCTGCATCAAATTGGAAAATAGGATACTAACAACATATAACATACATAATGTGTAATGCACAAATATAAAACATATATATTAAAGATATATGGATACAAGCTAGGATATCCCAAACTTAGTTCAAAATTTGTTAGAACTTTTATATTTATGCCCAAGCGCCTTTCATGAGCATGAAAGGCATGCCCAAATTTGGCAAAAATATTTGCCCAGCCCAAAAGCCCATTGGTTGGGCCGAGCCTAGGTTTGTCAACTGGTTGAGCCTAAGGACTATTGGGCCCTATTTACACTTGACTTGACATAGTCCACATCAGCTACCGAGAAGTAACCGCATGTCAGCACATTCATACAAAAGATAAGAGAGAAATGTACTCGCACCAAGAGAAACTGTCAATACTTATCTCTCAAAAACATCTCTCGTAGGGCATATGACCGACGTACGCAAGACTTGTTCGACCTCAGCATATCAAGGAAGTTTCTAAAATAGACTTGACATTATCGGATTCTCTGTAGCTAGCATGCGCATGACATGACCATTTCAAATCAACTTTAAAAAAAACTAAAAGGGTGTCACGCCCCAAACCCAAAAATCGGATTCATAGGAATCCCGATTGCCAAATTCGGTGCCGACAGCCTCCGTAGTACCCCATTCTCGGCTCCTAGCATTCATATGCCAGATTCTAATCCTGGGATCCTACGAGGAGGATTTTTTTTTTTTAAATGTACATTAACTAGTAATAAGCATAACCACAAGATTACCCAATTCACAATGGCAACATCGTCATCACATATCCACTAATATAATCATTTGAATACAATACTGAAAGGGAAATACATAAATAGAGAATCAAGCTCCAGAAGACCACCACACGCTCCAAGCTCAACACTGCTGCAGCCTAACATCACCTGCAACATCTATCGTGCATAAGCTTATAGAAAGCTTAGAGGGTGGTGTAAGTGTGTGCACAAGGTAAGTGCCAAGTATTCAATACAATGTCATAATCATACAATACTCAAAAACTAGTAATCCATAAACCATACAATGTCTGAATAAGTAGAAATACTGACAAGAGCAGGAATTATCAGAATAAGCAGAAATACTGACAAGATATATCTCTCATGATAACAGAGTAAGTGAAAGTATGGACAAGTCTATAAGTTAATCAATATCAGAATACGCAATATAAAATAGCTATGCAATAAGGAGTCATAAAGGGCCAAATATCAAATCCTGAGGATGCAATACAATATACAAATCCTGTTAAATCTATCTAGGCCATATAAGTGCAGAAATAGCAACCCAAGATGCCATATGCCTGCTGATGTAATGCAATATGCGATGCGAATGAAATAACCATGCTGAGTGTGAAGTCGGGATGATAGTACGTAGTATCGCAGGCTATGGGATCCACCACAAGAGACTTCTATCCAAACCATTCCCATACATAAATTTGGATAGTTAGACTCATCGTGGTAAACTCCTGATCTCAGGTTAGTCGCGCGCCTAACCGAAATCCTTGCCATAACGAAGGTACACAACGATTAGTTACGCACCACAAGCCCGAATGGATAGTGAATGAATGAATGAGCATGCAACTCCTATTCAATTAGTCCACATATCAGTACGGTTTCTCTCTGAGAAATCACCGGGGTCTATTACACTCCATACTAGATTGCCGCCCCATCGCGCGCAACAAGGTAAGTGGAAGAGACCTCATTATCCGCCTGCCAATATCGGGCCTGGCTCGTCAATAGCGGACCCATTCCTTGAGCTGGTCAGACTCAGCCTAGCATTATCTCCTCCTCTCGGACAGGTAAGGCCGCACCTCCTTCCAACCGACCACGACACAGTGGAGAGCGCAGCCATCTGGTAATCGGCACTTGGCGCTCATCTACCCACTCGGTCTAGACGTTGGAGCAACCTCTGGAATCAAGAAGGTTCTAGGACTTTCACCCAAGGATATCTATAGCACCCCATGTAGAATAAATTTTCGGTGTCCCATCTGGCCATCCACGAAATACCTGTGGAGGCTACGACCCTGATGTCGCTAGGGCATATGGTGGTCATGTCATACAAATACGAGATGCATGAGTCACACAATCTAATCATGTATCAATCCTGCGCATATCGTGCGCTCATGTGAGACAATCTCCGCCTATCAGGGAGTCTCATAATAACCAGCATTATGACATATGCAATGGCCAATTATATCTCATAACAGACATGCAGATGATGCGTATGGGCATGTATCATGATGCTATGCAGTCACATACTCATAATCAATATCAATAGCAAACATTGACAATCGACATGGACAACGTGGACATTTAACCAACATTGTCCCCCAAGGAACGGCCCACATAAAGCCTAACATATAGTGAACTCATAGCCGCACACAAGGGCCAAATATACAACACCATGGGCCTCACTCAAGAGTTTAATATACATCACGATGGGCCTTTCACATGGGCCTAACATAATGGGTTCCATCGCCTGGCCCTCAAATGCATCACAGTGGGCCTCATCACATAAGCCTCATATACATCACGTTGGGCATTAAACACAGGCTGGATACACATCACAATGGGCCTCAAATATGGCTCGCATATACATTACATTGGGCCTCGACAATCAGAATTGGCGATCAGCCACGATAATCGGAATCGACAATCGGCCACGATAATTGACCTCGATTGATAATCGGGCTCGATAATTAGAATCGGTCAATCGGTCATGATAAGCAGAATCAGTAATCGGCCACGTCAATCAACAATCGGCCACGATCTATAAGACCCGTATCTTAGACCGTACCATTTCATAGACTTCCGCGGTCTTACCGGTCGAATTTTGGCAACCTTCGACCCTTAATCGATATCGACGCGCGACCCTGATTCATATGCCGACAACCCGAGTCGACTCAGCCCAAGACCAATATCATAGCGACCGCACCGTCGTTGCGGTTCCAATGCCACGACTCGTGCGCCGAGGCGATACCCTGGTCAAGAGATATGGGCTAACGTTCGGTGCGAAGAAACGCCGCGGGTTGCAAAACCCAAGAGAATCTCTACGATATGTCACATTAATCACATCAATCCCATCAATCAATCAATCCATCAATCCATCACATGTCAAGTACACATTACTTTCACCCCTTTTCCCAAGCAACTACAAAAGTCTCTCAAACCCATACCTCTCTTACACAAAAGGCCACAAAAGTCTTCACATCCCATACCTCTCTTACACAAAAGGCCACAAAAGTCAAAGATTTCTTACACAACCATCACTCACCACATCCATCCATCACTCTCTCTCTCCCTTTACAACTCCTCTCTTTCTCATTTACAAAAACTCCAAGCAAAAGAGCTCCATACGTATGGAATTTCTCCAAGCCTCCTAAGCTCCAAGTGGCCCACTTTCCTACCCCATCATCTTCCATCTCAACCCTTCATTCCTCATCTCATCCATTGAAATCTAAGCTAAGGTGCCAAAGAACCCCTAGGAGCAAGAATATCGGACGGTGGGTGCCTCTATAGGGTAGTTTTCTTCTTATTTTTATGATGGGCCAAGTGAGGCCCACCGATCAATGGTGTGGATCTCACTTGGGACCCTAAGTTGTGGCCGATGGACCACTTTGATCATCATGATCATCCATGGTGGGGCCATTCTCCATGGACCCCATCATGATGTTTGTTTCATTGTATTTAAAGGTCATCTAGACCGACCATATCGGTGGGGAACGGATCTCCACCGTTGATTGTCAATTTCAGTGATTCCATGCGTAGAGGAATCCATTGATGTATGATTTCATTTAAGGGAGGGCTCATAGTGGCGGAGCCCTCCATCACAAAGCGTGTCCCACTCCCCATCTCTCTCTCTCTCTTTTATTTCTTTTTATTTTGTTTTATTTTATTTATGTGATAGGGTTGTGTGGCCCACTTGAATGGACCCCACCTTGAGATTTATTTTGTTCAAGTTTTCATTCAAGTGGGGCCCACCTTAAATATTGTAACTACATCATCCATCAGTGGTGGCCCACTTCAACAGGGCCCACCACAAAGCATTTTGAGGCTTGAACCGTCCAGCGTCTAGGACGCTGGACGTCCCTGCATGAAAAAAAAAAGGAAAAGAAAAGGAAAGAAGGAAGGTTTTGGATGGGCTGGCTTATGCAGGCCCCACCTTGACGTATGTATGAAATCCAAGCCGTCCATTCTCTTACCCATTGCAGTTTAGGCGTTGAGCCAAAAGTTGAGGTTGATTGGAAGGTCTGGTGGGCCGTAGCGTCGAAGACCGCGTCTTTACCATTCAAATCTCATTTTCTTATTTTATTTTATTGTCTAAACATATAAAATTTCGAACTCTTGACTCATTGGGACGGCCTCGAGCCATTGAACGCAATGACCGGGGCAAATTTTTGTAAAGCGGGCCCCACATACAAAAAACCCCGGGAAAACGTGTTTTTCCCAAAAATGTCAAGAGGCAGAGCCTCTGCCTTCTCTGTCAGCGGGCAGCAGCTGCACGCTGCTGCCTGCAGCCGTTATGACGGGCGGACGGACGTAGGGGCCCACGGCCCTGCGTGTGGGCCCCACCTTAATGTTTATTTGTTATCCAACCCGCTCATGAGGTGGGCCACCCCAGTGGTGGGTCCCCCTCCAAAAATGAGACCAATCCAAAAATCAGGTGGCCCACACCACTTGAAACAGTGGAATTAAAAGTCTACCATTGAAATCTTTTTGGGGCCCACAGAAGTGTTGGATTAAGCTGAAATTTATGTTTTCCCTTCATCCAGGTCCGAGTGACCTTATGAACGGGTTGGATGGCATCTAAGCATTACAGTGGGCCCCACATGGGACCCACAATGATGTATGTGTTTTAAGACCACCGTCCAGGCGGATGGTGGCACCCACCTTATGTATGTGTTGCCTCCACCGTCCAGCGGACGGTGGGGCCCTTTGTGATGTATGTGCTCTATCCGCACTGTCCACTGGACAGTGGGACCCGTCATGATGCATGTGATGCACCCAAACCGTCCATCCACTTGGTGAGATCATTTTTAAGGCACGAGCTATTGGTTGGGTGGGCCACTCATGTATGGGTTAGGCCCATTTAATTGCAAAAGGCCTATGGGTTAGGCCTATTTGACTTATGAAATGCTTATGGGTTAGGCTCATTTGGTTCATACAAGGCCTATGGACTTGGGCCCACTTGATATGTTTTAAGTCCATGGGACTAGGCCCATTTGATGTATTCCAAGGCCCATAAAATTGGACCCATTTGATGCATTTTTAAAGCCCATGGAAGTAGGCCCATCTGACTCATATAAGGCCTAGGGATTTAGGCCCATCTGACTCATATAAGGCCTATGGGTTAGACCCATTTAATTTATTGAAAGCTCATGGGTTAGGCCCATTTGATTTGTGTAAGGCCTAGGGATTTAGGATCATTTGACTCATATAAGGCCTATGGGTTGAGGCCCATTTGATGTACATGTGGGGGCCCTATTGGTCTGGCCAATTTGTTACATATTAGACTGATGGGGCTAGGCCCAATTGATGTAATCCAAGGCCCACGGGTTTTGCCCATTGCAATGCACTTAAGACCCATTGGTGTGGCCCATTGATGTGACCCATTGATGAATAAAAGGCCCATATGATAGAGCCCATTTGATGTATTTAAGGTCTAATGGGATGTACCTAAGGTCCATTGCAATGTGTGAGCCCAACATGGATTATGTAACGATATTTGCGACGATCGTGCCTTGGGAGCAATGTTGGTTTAACGTCCACATTGTGAGTGTAATGTTGGTTAGATGTCCACATTACGACTCTCCTTAGGGCCCATTACTGGGCCGTACTTGCTGTGTATAGGCCGTCTAGGCCCATCCGCGTTGTATGAATGGTTCATCACTCATTTACATGTTTAGTATAGTTTCATGACTCATGATCATACACATCATATGTATGCTGGATATGAGGATTGTCTGATCATAGAATATGCCTTCGGGCAGGTTGTTATGGGCTCCTAGTTAGGCAGTGTTGCCCTACATGAGTGCACGATATGCGCAGGATTTGTTGCATGACTGGATAGCGTGAATCATGCATTTCGTATTTGCGTGACATGGTTATTGTACGCCCTAACAACATCAGGGCCGTAGCCTCCACAGACGCATCGTGGTTGGTAGGATTGGATACCGAAAATCTTATTCTACATGGGGTACTATAGATATCCCTGGGTGAAAGTCCCTAAACCCTTATGGTACCAAGAGATTGCTCCAACGTCTAGACCGAGTGGGTAGATGAGCGTTGTGTGTCGATTACCAGACGGTTACACTCTTCACTGTGTCGTGGTCGGTTGGAAGAGGGTGCGGCCTTACTCGCCTGAGAGTAGGGGGCAATGCTAGGCTGAGTTTGACCAGCTCGAGGAATGGGTCCGCTATCGACGAGTCGCGCTCGATGTTAGCAGATGGATAGTGTGGTCTCTTCCACTTACCTTATTGCGCGCGATGTGACGGTAATCTAGTTTAGAGTGTACTAGATCCCGGTGATATCCCATATTTGAGCTGTATTGATGTGTGGTCATAGATGAGGATCTGTATGCTTGAGTTGCATTGCACATCGTATGACCTTGGGATGGCCAATACCATTCATGTCTTGCATCGCATAGCCTTGGTACGGCTCATGATATTATGGATCCATCTGCATATTCCGCATTACTCTGACATTGCATGTTCATATTACTACCTTGCGCACACACTTTCACCACCCTCTAAGATTTCTATAAGCTTATGCACGACCATTGTGTGCAGGTGACGTTGGTTCGCAGCAGCGCAGAGGTAGGAGCACGTTGCAGATCGTTTTGGAGTTTTTGTTCTTTACCATTGTATTTTTCTTTATGCTCATTGTACTTGTAAAGTTTTTGATCATAGTGAAAATGTAATGGGGTTCTTGGTTGTTGTTTGTGGGTTATGCCATTGGTTATGCTTATTACGAATCAAACTGACATTGGAAATCCTCCTCGTAGCATCCCAGGATCGGAACCTGGTGAATGGGCGCTAGGAGCCGAGAATGGGGTTCTACGGAGGCTGTCGGCGCCGGATTCGGTGATCAAAAATTTTGTGAGCCCGATTTTCGAGTTTGGGGCGTGACACGATCGATAATCGGCCTTAATCGATAATCGGTCAATCGGCCACGACAAGCAAAATCGGCAATCGGCCACGTCAATTGACAATCGGGCATGATCGGTAATCGGTCACGATAATCGGCCTCGATCGATAATCGGTAAGGATGAGCCTGACAAGGCCTAAGGGAAGGTCACAATGATGACATTTAACCATCATCGCCTATCAATGTGGACATCCAACCATCATTGCTCCCAAGGAGTGGCCCACATAGGGCTGAACATACAGTGGACCCACGGCCTCATATAAGGGTCTAATATACATCACAAGGGGCCGAATACACGAGCCTAATATACATCACCATGGGTCATGACTCTTGGTCCTCAAATACATCAAATGGGGTACGATTCATGGGCCTCAATTTACATTGAGTGGATCGCATTAATGGGTCTCATATATACGATGGGTGGGCCCTGCATATGGGCCTTAAACACATAGCATGCGGTCTTGAATACACATCAGGTGGGCCCCGCACCGGGGCCTCAAATAAATCACAATGGGCCTATTATGTCAAGCGGGCCACATCACATAGGCCACATTACATGGGCCACACCAACAGGTTTCGTGTTTATCAAATAGGCCACACTGATGGGCCTCATTTATATCGAATTGGGCCCAACCTTATATATATTTGAGATCCGACCTACTCATAGGTTAACATAGGGATAGATGAAGTGAAAACACTACCAGCTTAAATGGGAAACTACCACGGCCCTTAGAAGTTTGAACGGTGGATGTCACTACCCACTATTTAAATGGTGGGGCCACTTGAACTTTAAATTTGATTCATCCATTCTACCCTACTATAAAATGTTCTCACAAATGGTGGGACAGCATGGATACAACACATACATCATGGTGGGGCTGTGCTGCACCCAACATGTCACCAAAGTGGGCCGCATGTCCACACACAAATGGACGGTAGGGATACAACATATACATCAAGATGGCTGCACAAAGCTCTTGCCTCGTCCCAGTTATGAATGGACGAACAGTTAATATGCAACACAAGCGTCAAGGTGGAGCAGATGGATGGATGGCTGGATGTGCACGTATCTGGTGGGACCTACAAGCTGCAGACGTCAGCTGCAGTATACATATAATATAATATAATATGTTATTATATAATATAATATAATATATTATAATATACATATCCTACATGAATTACCAAGATAAAAAAAAGCCACCGTCTAGCCCCAGGTGCTCTGGACGGTGATGATCTAGTGCATGAAATCATGGTGGGTCCACATGTAGGAGTGGCCCACCCTAGCAGTTATTATGAAATATTATATTAAGTAATAATATATCATACTTATATATAGACATGTGTCCGTGGGAGGGTACAAGTATCAACGTGTAGCGTCCAGACGTCGGATGGACGGCTGCTGGATGAAACACATCCATCATGGTAGGCCCCACATGAATTGACGCTTGTTCCCAAGCAACAAATGGAGCCCACGTCATCTTAAAAACAACGGACGCCGTCTGGGTGAAACACAGACCTCATAGTGCGCTCACAGAGCTGCTAAGTACAGTAGCTATATAGTTAGGTACGCTAGCCATTCCATTTCCACAGAGATGGGTCCCACGTGGGGCCCACCAAAATGTTTATTTATTTTTTTATTTTTATTTTCTTATCTCCTCCATTGATAAGGTCATGCAGACACAGATGAGGAGGGAAAACAAATTTCATAAAGATCCAAAAATTCTATAGCCCAAAAAAAATGGTTTCAATGGTGGACGTTCAATCCCCACTGATTTCTGTCGTGGTCCACCTGATAAACAGAGTGGATATAGAATAATTACATCAATGGTAGGTCCCACCGTCCAGCCATTTGGACGGTGTGGATAAGACCCAAACGTCACAGTGGCCCCCCCACAGCAAGTGTTTTTATAAATTAAGCATGTCTTTACTTGATTTAAGATAGTGTGGGCTACCTAAGTGCCGTGAACGGTTAATTCTTGGGGTGACCTGCTAATTACAGGGGACCCATCAAATGCACGGATCAGATGCTCAACATACATCACAGTTGGGCATGTAATGGGGCCCACCGTTCCACCTTACAAACAAGCCGTAAGGACGTTGCTTGCTGCAGTGTCCAGAGGACGCTGACAGCAATAGCGTCCCATGATTTATTTATTTATTTATTTATTTTGATTTTGTAGATGGGGCCCACATCAGGTGGATCCACTCCACCCATTACATTCTATGGTTGAAAATAGTCCAACGATCCTAACATCCAGCATGCTTCAGCATGTATAACAAAAATAAAGTGGGCCTTAACAGTCTTTAACGGTCACTATCTCTGTTTCCTTTGGTACGGCCCGCTTGATTATCGGATTAACTTCAATTTTCGGCTCAACGCCTAAAATGAGCTAGGGAAAGAAATGGACGTCTTGGATTAAAATCATACACCAAGGTAAGGCCTGTAAGAGCAGTCCCTCCAAAAGCCTAAAACACCCCTTTTTCTTCCTTTTTTTTTTCCCAACCAGCGAGTAAGCCTCACGGTCTACTCAATTATAAAGAACACGTTGGACGGATGGTGTTGAAATGTAATTCATTAAGGTGGGTCCCACGTGTGGGGACCACGCTTGGTGGGTCCCACATGAACATGGCCCACATGATTTGAACCAATCTGATATTCATATTTTTCATCACCAAGGGTAGGGCCCACATGGCTTAAACGATTGGATAAGACACACATTGAGGTAAGGTACATCCGGGTGGGTTACATGGCCATATCATCACACCAAAATATTGAAAGAGAGAGGAAGAAAGAGAGAAAGAAGCACCCACCTTAGGATCTTCTTCTTCATTCTTCCACCAACGTGTTGTAGAGCTTCAAGGGAATGAGATTTAACGGTTGAGATCGATTTTTGAGGTTGGGATTAGGTGGTAGAGAGTGGGCCACACCAAGCTCTCCCATGGAAGCCATGGATGTGGGTTGCTTAGAGGGAGGAGCTTGAAAAATGAGAGAGAGATGAGAGAGAGAGAGGGAGGTGTAAGAGAAGTGATGGGAGAGAGGATGGTGAGGTGATAGGAAAGTTGACTTTTGGGATTGCTTTTTGTACTTGGGAATGGTTGCTTGTACTTGACTTGATTTGATTGATTGATGTGATGTTTTGTAGAGATTCTCTCGGAATTGCAACCTGCGGTGTTTTCCTCAAACTGAATGCGGGCTCACATATCCTGACACAGGTATCGCCTCGGCGCGCGAGACGCAGCATTGGAACAGCGGCGACGGTACGATCGCACTGGTACAAGTCTCGGGTCGAGCCGATTCTAATATATGGAACATGTCTCAGGATCGTGCGCAAACGTCGATAATAAATCATGGGTCGCCAAAATTTGACCAAGAGGACTGCGAAGGCATACAAAATGGTACGGGTTAGGTTACGGGTCTTACAAGGGACGTCCAAGACTTTCTCAGAAGCTGTAAGGAATTAAGAACAAATAATGAAAAGACATCCAAAAAAATATAAACGGATCACATACAATCATATAAGCTAGCAAATAGTACAAATCCTAAAAGGATATAACCACTGCATAATTGGAAGATTCATGAGCAAGTCACAAAACTTTACGACAATAACTACCTCTCAAATGTCTATAAAAACAATACTTGAAGAAGAGCTCCAAGCCCTCACCAACAAAAATCAATCAATCTCTTTATAACTCTACATTGCTTATCATTTTCATCTTTTATGAACAATTATTAATGTAGCTTCTTAACTTAGTTCCTCCACTTCTGTCCAACTACGTCGTAGTGAGTTCAGAGCCATTAATCTTATCTTAGTTTCACTATTATCTAGTGCATTACTATAATACACACTTAGGAGTAGATTAAATATCCACAACCTAGTCATCAGATCTCCAAATTATCAAGTTCTTACTTAATACATCTCCAGTCATATCTTGTTGACTTCATGTCACGACTGTTTGGTAGTTTCCATGACCATTTTTCCAGCACAAGCCACCATAGGTATTTTATTTTTTCTAATACTTATTTTATTTCTATTCGGTGATTGTACTGTTATGAAACTCGAATTAATAAAATTGGTGATCTAACTTTATTTTTAATTTTATCCATATTTTATTGGTTTGTTTATAAACTTAATTTATTATCACCATTAGGAGAAATGTCATTGTCTTCAAGGCAGAAGGATTCTATTTAAAAGGGCTACCCCCCCTCCCCTTCTAAAATCACCTGATCATTGTAACAATTGGTAGCTAAATAGTCAAGTCAATCTTCACAGATCTAGTCTTAATCCAGCTGATTTGGCACCTCGAGTCACAAGTACTCGATCGATTCAAGTCAAATATGACTCTTGCAAGCCCGATGTTAAATCTAATTGAACATGTTTAATCGAATTCGGATCATTTGTAACATGTGTGGCCATGTGTCTAAATTGAACAACAATAGGCCCGACTTATTCAAATTTTCATTTTTATTAGGCCAAGGCCTAGGCCAACTTTATGATGTTGACCCTAGAAATGCATGCTAGTGTAGACACCCCACTTAGAGTGGAAAAGCTAATTTGTGCACTGAGGAACCAATCTAAAGTAAAGCCCAATCCAAAGCCTAAGTCTAAGCCCATTTAGCCTTAAGATCCCATAAAACAAAAGAGACCAAAACCAAAGGAGTACCTGGACCTCTCCGAGGCCCCCTGAGAAATCTGCGGCCTGTCCACATAGTGGACGGTGCATCACCCGCCACCCGCCACATGAAATTCTGCAATATTTTATTGCGAGGTAGGTAGAAGAGAGAAATGAAACCCACTTTAGGAGTCCACTCGGGCCAAAATGACCCTTTTGCCTCTAGTTTTCCCCAAAATCACACCCTTTACCACCCATCCAACCAATCATAAGGTGTCATGTGGCATACTCCCAACAACCAATCACAACCCTTTTACCCTTCTTTAGCCCATAAATTCCCCAAAAATCACCAAAATATCACCTTTCACACCTATAACTACCCATCTCCCATTTACTTTCACCATCACTCATAATCACTAAAAATTATAAGATCACCCATCTTAAGGAAGAGAAGAAAAGATGGAGACTGGGTCTAATGAGGGAGTGTGAAAGGAGACAAGCCCTTCCAACCTTAGGTCAGATTATCCAAGTCTGAATCCTAGCCACTTGAACCATTGAAATGCCAATTCAATCCACTCCAATCAATCCTCACAACAACCCACTCACCCAGCTTAGATCATCTTCATTCATATTCGCATTAGTATTGTGCATCATATTTATACCAGCATTATGCATCAACACTCTCTTTCAACCCCCTAGTTTCTTAATTTGAATTTATGCTTCATGGCATGCTAAAATCTCGAATCATGCCCATCAAAAACTCGGATTGACTGGAGTTTTTAATTTTTATCCCGAGTGAGCATTGCATTCATATTACCCTGGCATTCCATATACTTACCACACTAGTCTATCTGAGTGTATGCTCTGCGGCTTACTGGTATCCCGAATCCTGCCCATAAAAAACTTAGAGCTTCACTGCTTTTTCAGTTAGAGTGGGTCTGGGCAGAGTATTTCTCTTGATTCCCCTCCTTAAGCAGGCACTACATCATCACATAGTATATACCATTCCATTATTCAGACACAAGAGCTAACCAAATCCCTTAATTTTCATTGAATCTTATGAAGTAAAGACCGTACTCTTGCACGGTAAAGAATGTGCCTAACACCTTCTAAAAGTACGAGCTATAGATGTTCTAGAGGGGGGCTCCTAGAGGGGGGTGAATAGGACAATACAAAATATTTCGATATAATGCAGAATAATAAAACAAATACTCTCAATTACTTAGAGTATTGAAATCTTGATTTCAAATAGTTCATATGACGACCTTCACCTAAAAGATTTAGGCAGGACAATCTTATTTCATAACGTCTTTGAAATTTAAATATCAAACTTATCAAAAGACAATCAATCAGAAGGAAAGCATATAAATAATTAAATAATCACCACAATGCACAAGGAGTTATAGTGGTTCGTTGCTTAAACTCCACACCTACTCCACTCCCAAAATTACTACCCTCGTAATTTTAGCTTTAACTATTTCAAGGTTTTCATAGGTTCACCTTAATAACATTATACAGTTCTTGTGATTTTCACGGGCTATTACATCAAAACTCAATTTGTGATTTTCACGAGCTCACCACAAAACAACCCACTGAGATTTCTGGATTATCTCAGAAAAACCCAAAAAGAAATAAAAGTAAATACAATACTTATCTTCAGATGTCAAGTCAAAGATGTAACTGTATCTTGATTGTAACGATCTTCTTTCTTGGGATATTGATGAAGATGTATATGTGTTCAACCCAAAAAAAATATATGGATCTAATGTATTTTACAAGTAATAAACAAAATCCTAAAAGCTCCAAATTCTATTATCTGAATCTCAAGTAGAGTTTAGATAACTCTCTTAAAATAATTGAAACTAACTTGAAGAAAGAGAATAAAATAAGCTAAAGAAGAATTAGAATTACCACATAAATAGCTTAACGAGAGCTTGACTTTCTCTCTGACTTTGAGGGGGTTATTCACTAATTTTCGTTATTGAAATGAATGAGAGAAGGCTTCTATTTATAGCTAAAGGATTTGAAAATTCAGTTAGCTTGATTTTTGGTTCAGTTGGCCGAATTCCAACAATTGCATTCCAACGACTCTTGGATTTCATGGGATAAGATCTTTCAAAAATTCGGCTGGCCTGAGCCAAAATTCAGTTGGCTGAATATCCCTAAATTCCAAAGAAATGCATTGTTGGAAACTTGACCAGTGAACTTACGGGCTGACCCAATCTAAAGTTAGGTTGGTCGAACTTGCAACAAATTTTCTGAATGTTGCTGTATACTTACCCGAATATTGTTAGGCTGGCCGAATTTGGTTAGGTTGGCCGAACTCCAGTGTATTTTACTTTGTATGGATTGTTATTACAGGCACATTTGAAGAACGCCTAACCTAAGGTCATTCTAAGATTATACCACCTAATGGTTGACACATATACAGTGCTTCAGTCTTTGAACTATGCATAATCTTTAAGGCTTGAGATGTTGAGTCGCTCTTGAGATGTTGATCTTGACTTTACGTGATCTTCATGAGTTACCGAAGAACATCTTCATGAGTGCTTGTGATCCATCTAGGACTACGAAATTTGACAACACTGAGTGTGCTTTAAATATAATCACTTACTCCTTCACTCTTTATCATCGTGGTCCTTTACTCATAATCTTGGGTTGTAGATCAAGAGTCATTTAGAGGAGGGAGTCTTTAGATTCACTAGTTTATAGATTTTGCACAGTCTAGCTGATTGCATAAATCTGAGTTATTGGCTAGTAGTGACTTTAAGTCAACACCCCAAGTTATAATTATACAAGAAAGCCCAAAACGACTCGCCGTGAGCACGATCCACCTGTAATCCAGCATCCATAGCTAGAGAGAATGGATCGGAAGTGTTATTTGATTACACTATTAGGTGCACCTACAAGCATTATAATTTACAACGCTATAGGAGCACTAGCACATTGCTCTCGTGAAAAGGCGGTTAAGAATTCATCGTCCTTTTGCCAACGCCTCTCTTTTCGATTGGAGTTGAGTTGTGACTCCCCCAAGTGGAGTTATAAATAAGCTTAACTCGCCCGAATCGGGAGTAATTCGTGTTACCGACACCTTCCAGTCCCAACCGAATTTGAGTCAACTCAGACATGTCTACAATTATTGGTTAAGATTGTTTCATCTCTTTAATTTTTAATAAAATCTCCAAGAACATTGGACCCCACAAATTGGATGGTATGAATTGACCCAGCATGTGCCACCTATGCCTAGAAGGGTTGCAATTAGGCTGTCAAGGTCCTTAGCTTTTGTAATGTTTAGATTTTTCTTTCAAAATCTAAATTTAAATTTATTTTTTTTAATTGTGAATGTGTGTGTGTGTGTGTGTGTGTGTGTGTGTGTGTGTGTGTGAGAGAGAGAGAGAGAGAGAGAGAGAGAGAGAGAGAGAGAACTTCCAAATCTATTATCTCCCTCTTATCTCTCTCTTATCCCTCATATCTATCCCGTAACTTCCTAACTCCGAACATCTCTCATTCTTAAGGGAGGAAACATGAGAATCCTACTTTGACTAAAAGAACATAAAAGGGAAACATCAAGAGAAAGTGAGCGAGAGGAAGGGATTTTGGACGAAACACTAAGCCTCGATTGATCCAGGCTAGTGATGGATTCATCTTATTTCATGTTCTTATCATTTAAGTAAATTCATACAAATATACACAATGGTCGGCTTAGATTAGCCGTATGTCCATCGTGTGCATCTATCAAATTTATGTAGAAAGAGTCAAATCTCTACACATGGCTTCTGACTTTTTTATGCAGGGAATTGTTTCTAGCCTTATGATCATAAATTTTTTAATTTGTACAATCCATCTGTTTTTCAAGATTGAAATATGCAAAGACCTCAATGATCATGCCTATCTGAGTATTTGGTGAACCATATTGATCGACAGTAATCCGATTGTTCTTTCATTTATTTTTGGTAATTTATTTCTATTAAATCTACACAATGAACGGTTTGGATAAACAGTATGTTCATTGTATTAATGTAACTGAAATATCCACTAAAAAGACAATCCTCTGCGTAAGTGTTTTTATGACTTGGCACAAAGATTCGTGTTGGGATATCTTGATGCATAGGTTTGGATATACTCAAATCATTTAATTCTCATTGTCAAAATATGCTGGGACCTTGAATATCAGATTGATCCGATCATCGGATGGGCCACACCGATCAGATGGACATTATAGGTAACTCATGTATGGTATACTATGTCGGGTCATCAGACGTGTGAGATCTGATCTAGATAATTTATCCAAATTCTAGGATCAAACTACAACGATATCCAGAATATCATATCAATACGACCATCTAGTGGGCCACACTGATCAGACATTAATTATTATCCAATCATGTTCTTGTGAATGATGTGGACCATGAATGGTTCAGATCAAGCTAATCAATGGACCTCTCTCTTAATTAATTAAGAGAGGATCAATGATTGGTTTGGATTTGTCCAACATGCGTAATTGAACTCTAAAAATGAAAATAAGGAAAATTGCCAACTTTTGAATTTGGTTCATCAAGAACCGAATCAAGTCCAACAATTATCGATTTAACTTTCAAATTGAGTTGATTCGATTGGCAAGACTAAATTATGATGCCAATGGCTGGTGGTCAACTACTTTGATATGATCAAGCGGGTCCCATATTAGGTGGTGGCGATCATAAACCCTGTGGTAAGGGTTGGGTCTGAAGGAGTCTAATTGGACAACGTAGAATCTTTCGTGTAGACCCCAATTTGGAAAGTTGGTCAATCAAAGGTGGGCCCACCATACAAATTAATATGATCAACAAATGATTTTATTTATATAATTGTATTAAGGATTTATAAGTAGTTCTAATTCGGGTATTATAGGAAATCACTATCACTGAGTACAAGTAAGTGATCCTAACTTGTTTCCTCTTCATTTGAATTAAGAGCCTGTTTAATTTTCCAGTGCATTGGTAAATACCAGGTAAAAGAGTAATAATTATTTCCCCGTGTATTTATAACATACCTGATTTGACTACTTACTTTTTTGACATGGAAATGGAAAATATTACAAAATATATATGGGTCCCACTGTGATGCATTTCTCTTATCCACATCGTTCATCCATTATGCCATTTGAATTTATAGTATGAGAAAAAATTGAGGTATATCCAAAACTCAAGTGGACCACACCATACGAAAAAGGTAATCATATACTTACCATTAAAAACTTTATGGGGCCACTATTTCTTTTGGTGTGGGCCACCTGAGTGTTGTATCTACTTCATTTTTTGTCTCATGCTTCAAAATATTGTAGTAAAATAGATGGACGGAACGGATATATCATATACATTCTGTGTGGTTCAAAAATTAAAACTATCTCAATTGAACCGGTTTGAAATGCACAAATTCCTATGAATTTTCAAACTCCATGAAATGGTAATAATTACCCATTTCATGGTATTTACGTTTGCTTTGAAAAAACAAAAAAGCCCTAAAGTAGCTTGATGTGTCTGTTATATCTAATATGATTATGTTCTAATGTTCGTTTGTTTGAATAAGTAGAAACTATTTGATTTAATATTTGTTGAACTTATGATTCGATTCATTATAGTTGAGAATTATCCGGTACTGATTTCATCATTTCATATGTAATTTATGTTGTCTCTAAGCTATAATATCTATTTGATATATGTGTGATCCATTTGCTTACAACTATGTTATTATAATCGAACATTCGTCTCTTACATGCACACTATGTTCATGTCTTTCCAGCGGATATCTATAAATGCAGGCCTTACCTATGCCTACCATACTAGTTAAAGCCTGCCCAATGGATGGATGCGGGCCTTGCTCATGCCCACGAAACTAGTAGAAACCTGTAAAGCAACATATGTGCGTTGACGGTCATCTAACTCAAGCAAGTGGACGATTTTCTCACTTAAAGCATTTATACATTTACGCATTTGGATGACGTGGATGGATACATCCATTCTATGCATTTACATTGTTTGAATGACTATTTATGTGTTGTTCTATTTTAATTTTAATGCTGCAAACCATGTTAGAAATTCTCACTACGCTTGCCCAACTTCTTCTCTATTGATGAAAAATTGTACAGATATAACTGAGGCTGAACCTTTATCATAAGAACAGGAAGATGCAACCGAGGTAATGAACGATCCACGAGACACGTGGCCTTACCTGACGAAAGAAGAATTGGATTCTTTGGACTGATATTAATTATTTATCTTAATTCTCACTTATTAGTCTTGTAATTAGTTATGATTTGTTACATCATGCTTGAGATGATGACGCTAATATTATGATTTTAGGCATTAGATATGATATTATGATTATTCGACTTAATTATTAATTTTAGATATGTGAATAAGTTCCCAAATTGGTGGGTCCTTATATGAATTCTCAATAATTGATTTGAATGGATATTGGTTTTTGGGATGTATGATATGTGATTGTGTTTGGATGGAACTTAAATTCTAAGCTAACAATATCAAATTAATGTCTCTACGTAAATATATTAGATGGATTAAGTATACTTAGGGTACAAGTTCCTCGAAAATTGAGTCTGGGATGCATGCTTGGTACTCAAATTTCGGGTCATGGCAGGTTTGATTTGAAACACACCAACTCAATTTGAATTGATCGGGTCAGGTTTGGGTTGAATAAATGCCGGCCTGGTTAGGTCATGTTGGGAATTACCGCATCTATTTGGGTTGGGGTGGGTCAGGTGGGTCGTGTGAGGACTTCAGGTTGGATCGGTTGCAAGTTGGGTCCTCTTTAGGTTAGGTTGAGCGTGGATTGGCCCTTGACCCAACCCAAACTACCTTGGTTGCATGCATGATACAGAGGATAAGTAACCAAATATGCTGAACCATGTCCTTAGTACAAGGATAGAGCTAGCCTGACTATGTGTAGTCACATGGAGGGAGTGCTACAACTAATCGATTACCAAGTGGGGAAAATGTGCATAGGATCCACATGTCCATTAGGTTTGATGCAACATTTTCACCATGGATCTGAAAAATCAGTCCAAACCAAGACTTAGGTAAGTCACACTAGCGTAAAATCATGCATAAGAATTCTAAATTCACGTATTCTGGCCTACATTAATCTTGGAATGTCCTGATTTTCTGAGAATCCATTCATCATGGTGTGACATGTTGAATGAGTAGCTTGGCTAGCATACACACACCACATACAATTTTGATCATTTAAGGGCCACGATTTCTCTCCTCAACTATGCCCAATGGGTGGTGTGGACTTCAACCACACTAAGTCCTCCATCCATGTCAGCAAGTAGTCATGCCCCGCATGGCTAGGTTTGTAGTCATGCACGTGTTGTCACTTAAGAACTATTTTTTAAAAAGATCTTTGCTCTCATTATTAGTGAACTTCCGCTTAGAGGGTAAAAAGATTGTGAAGAGCATTAGTCTTAAGGAATTACCAATTCAATATTTACAACTATTTCTTTTTATAGGGGTAACCCACAACGGCCTCTCATTGTTGTTGTTGTTGTTGTTATTTTTTTATTTTATTTTATTTTTTAAAGCATAGATGAAGTGTCTACTTTGGAAGTGTAGGGAAGCGTGGAAGGTGAGCCATCAAGATCCGACGGTCTACATGAGTTTTTGGGACCCATACAAAGCTGAAGATTGATGCTCCAATGGCCCACTTATATACTACTGGAGCAGATGAAACTATTCACACTTCTGATCCTACGGTATATAGTGGTCCCGGATTGCGATCTATGGATCAGATCATCCCAAGGACAAGCCAAAATAGACAGACTATAATGTACTCTATTTTCCTCTGTATACTCTCGTGTTTCGTATGATTCGATGCTCTCCATGAGTGAAGCACACTCCTTTTTATAACAGATGATCTCTATCTTCAATTAAAAATCAAATTCATTTTTGAATTTGAAATTTAATTGAAAGCAATCATACCCACTAGTGCTCACAAGTGGACCTCACTGGTCTACGTCCAACATGAAGCCCATGAGACAAAGGCTTTATAAAACCATCTCGTTACACCCATCTATCATCTCAGGTCATTTTAAGACATCAACTCATATATTAGAAGGTTGGGAATTCAAGTGGGCCATAACAGATAAAATAGCGAGGATAGATGTAACGCCCCAGATTTCAAGGGCTGAGTAGATACTCGACTCCTGACATCCCGGGTGCCACTTATGTCTTACGGATTGACAAAATACGAGTATAATCTAATTTATATATGAGCAATTGAGAAATTAAATGGATTATGAGACATAAACCATGACTAAATTACTGAATTAAAGTGTAACTAATAAAATATATGATTAGCAAAATGAAATAGTATGCGTGATATATGGGACAACGTTCCAACAAAATATATAGTCCAAAAGAATGTGCAAATGTTCCCTTGCCCTAAGGCTCCATCACTAGTACTAGAACGGCCTATGGTGATCTACCCAAAAGCTAATTGTAGGAGAGTTCTTCCTCCTCGTCTATACTTGCCCCATCCAACGCGTAGAGCTCCATGACACCTGCATCTAAGATAAGGTCTGGTTGATGTTTTAAAACATCGTTCCAGAGTGAGACTGAGTGATCAACTTAGTAGGTTCCATTAGCAATAAGTTACATAAGTTATCAATTTCATAGGTGCAATTGATAAGGGTCGAATATTGCATATCAGACCCCAATTATTACCTGATTTTGCATGCATGATAATGTTTAATGTCATATTTTAATCGTGTTTTTGTTGTAGGGAATAATCAAGAGCATTGACTGAAAAAGAGTATTATAAGCGTGGATTTGATGCTCCGAAGTAACCAAAGCAGGGGAGAGCAGATTCAGAGCTAAGGAGAGAAAAAGAAGAAAGAGAAGAAAGAGAAGAAAGAAAGAGAGGAAGAAAGATGTTTTTATTTTATGAATCTTATTTTTCTGTCTTCCTAATTGATTTCATGAGTTGCTAATTTTCTTAGCTAGGGCTGAGATGAAGCCCCTAATTTGAATAACTCTTGTCATGTGTTAATTTTATCTTAATTTGATTGATTTGTTTCTTTCTCTAGTGTGCTTAAGTGAAATCTCTATACTTCTCCATTCTATGAGCTTAAACAAAGTCTAGATGTGGATGTTGTTTGAAATCTTATTCTAGGTGCTTGTGTCTGACCATGAATAGGTTTCTTATAGAGAAAAAATAGGAATCTACATCTCTTTATGCCTGACCATGGATGGAAAGATGTGATCCGTGTGCTTTAAGGGATTATACATTTTGTGTGCCCGACCAAGGACATAGAGTGTGCTTTTATTTATTAAATTTATATCAATCTAAATCAGGGTGAATCAACAGGGTGAATCAACAGGTAAAAGAAGGGTCAGGATAATTAGGGGTGGATTTAAAAGTCCCAGTATTTTCCTTAATTGAATTTTCCTTCTTGTTTTCAGTTATTTTACATTGATTTTCATTAGTTTACTTAATCACTAACTCAATTATTTGTTGGATTAGTTAAGAAGAATCGTAAATTTAGAATTGTGACAACCAGTCCTCGTGAGAATGATCTCGTAATACGTACTGTATCTACATCTGATTCGTATACTTGCGAGTTTAAAATCATTTAAATCAGGTTGGTTTAAATAAAACATCAAGTTTTTGGCGCCGTTGTCGGAGACTTTTCAGTCCAAATTGAATTTAGGATTCTTTCTTATCATAATTCATAGTTTTAGGAATTTTCTCACATTATTTTAGGTAACTTAATTTGTTTTGTCTTTGTTTTTATTTTGATTTTTACAGGAATTGAAGAAGGAAACTACTAAATAAGATTGTCTTCAAAAAGAGGAGCTCCAAAATCTTCAGACATCCATCATCTCCTTTTCTGGGTTCTTTCTTCCAATTCTTGTTTACATAGCTTTTTCTTATTTTTAGGAATTCATAATTTTTAGTTCTAATTTTATTTCTCTTAGGTTGCATCTTAGTTTAATTTTCTTTCCCACATTGCAGTAATTCAGTTTATGTTAGGACGTATATCTCTGAACATAGAACTAGCACATTTTGATCCTGAAATAGAAAGAACCTTTCGTAGTAGATTTAGAAACATCTTATCTGAAATGATGGACGAGAATGGAATAAAAGCTCTTAGAGATTATTCAGCTCCTATCCAATTCAGTGCACCTTCATGCATAGTATTGTCAGCCACCACGACAGCACACTTTGAACTTAAACCTGGAGTCATACAATTATTGCCCTCCTTCTATAGTTTATACAAGGAGGATCCATATCATCATGTGAAAGAATTTCTAGACATTTGCTCTACTTTAGGTTCCAAAACTTTTCAGACGATTGGATCCGTTTGTGCCTTTTTCCTTTTTCTTTGAAGGATAAGGCAAAAGCATGGTTGAATTCTCTAGGAGTTGGGTCTATCACTACATAGGACCTACTATCTAAGAAGTTCTTAAACAAGTTCTTTCCTGTTCATAAAATTAATGCTCTCCGTAGAGAAATTACCAATTTCATACAAAAAGAGGGCGAACACTTTCATGAATGTTAGGAAAGATGAAAGGATTTACTTCTTAAATGTCCATACCATGGTTTTGAGAAGTGGCAACAGGTTCAATACTTCTATGACAGTTTGACACTCCAAAACCGTCGTATAGTTGATGCTACTAGTGGAGGGTCATTCATGACCAAAAGCGATATCGAAGCATGAAATTTCTTTGAAACCCTATGTGAAAACTCAAAGAAGTCCCCAACCAGAGAACAAAATGGGGTATATATGAGATAGGAGTCATGCCAGATCTTTATGCCAAGATTAATAGCTTGACAAAGAAAGTCGATGCTTTGATGTTGAATAATGGACCTCCAAATACAACTCAAATCGAGTCATGTGTCATATATTCCAGTCCCGCCCATCTCACGCAATCTTGTTCATCTAGTGCAGCATTTTCAGAATTTTTCTTTGAATAAGTACATGCTATGAACACCTTTCGAAGAACTGGGAATGATCCTTACTCAGACACCTACAACCCAGGGTGGGTAGATATCCAAATTTTTCTTGGGCAAAAGGACCACAATAAGGAGGACCATCTGGAAATCCTCCAATGCAACCTTACACCCAAGTTGGCAGTCAACAACCTCAGGAGTTTTCGTAGGATCAACAAGTACCTTCACAATATAGGAAACCATCTCTTGAGGACAACTCAATCTTTTTATACAGAGTTCACTTCAAATTTAAATAAATACCTAACAAACTTTACTAGCTAGCCAACAAAGCTTACATGCAAATGCACAATCTATTGCCAAGCTAGAAGTACAGTTGGGTCAACTTGCTGCCACATTGAGTGAGAGAGAGAAGGGCAAGTTCCTTAGCCAACCTGTGGCAAATCCAAAAGGACAGTATGAGATTGGATCTAATTCAAACTAAGAACAATATCATGAGCAATCCAAATCTATCATTACCCTTAGGTTCGGTAAACAGTTCGAGAACAAAGTAGAGATGCCTAAGGAAGAATCAAATTTCAATTCGGAAGACCAAAAGGAAGCAGAGAGACATACTAATGCATCTAAAGCCCAAAAGCACTCTGACTCTCAAGGAACCACTCATATGTCATCCTATGTGCCTATAACACCTTTTTCTTAACGTCTGACACCAGTTAAGAAAAGAAATAACTTTAATGATTATTGAAGATGTTTAAGCAAGTGCAAATTAACATTTCATTGCTTGATGCTATCAAGCAAGTCCCTGCTTATGCTAAGTTTATTAAAGATTTATGCACTCAAAAGCGTAAGATGAATGTTCACAAGAAGGTCGTCCTTGTAGAGCTACTCAGCTCCATGTTTCAAAACAACACCCCTCCTAAATTTAGGGATCCAGGAGTTCCTACCATTTCTTGCATCATAGGAGAGCATAAGATTGAGAAGGCATTGCTTGATTTAGGAGCGAGCGTTAATTTGTTACTATATTCTGTATATGAGCAGCTAGGACTTGGTGAGCTGAAACCAACTAAAATAACACTATAACTAGCTAATAGATCTGTCAGGGTGCCCCGTTGTGTTATTGAGGATGTGTTAATCTAGGTTGATAAGTTTTATTTTCCTGTGGATTTCATTGTTCTAGATACTCAGCATATCCAGAATACTACTAGTCAATTCCGATTAATTTGGGACGTCCATTCTTAGTCACATCCAATGCTATCGTAAATTGTAGGAATGGAGTTATGAAGTTATCTTTTGATAACATGAAGATTAAACTCAATGTTTTCAATGCTGCATAATAACCAATAGACTCGGATGATATATTTGAAGTGGACATGATTGAGAGTCCAGTAGATGAATCTTTCCTTCAATCTTCCAAAGACACACTTGAGACTTGCTTAGCACATTTTAGCATGGATTTTGACATAGAGAGTTCTATCCAAGAAGTCAATGCATTGCTCAACTCTACTCCTATAATGGAGACTGCAAAATGGAAAACGAAAGTGTAACCTTTTCCACCCTTTGAGAGTCTAAACCGGTCCCATCTATTGAGAAACCACTTGAACTTAACCTTAAACAATTACCTGAAAATCTCGAGTATGCATTTTTAAGTCCTTCTGAGACTCTGCTTGTCATCATAACTTCTAACCTTGAGAAAGAACAGGAAAGTAAGTTGCTTAACGTGCTTAGAGAATATAAGGCAGCTATTGGGTGGACGATAAAGGTCATGAAGGGAGTAAGCCCCACTTTGTGTATGCATCGTATTGATCGTGAAGAAAATGCAGAAACATCCTGTGAAATGCAAAGGAGGCTTAACCCTAACATGAAGGAAGTTGTTCGGGCAGAGGTGCTTAAATTATTAGACGATGGTATCATTTACCCCATTTCAGATAGCATAGTTCAAGTTGTTCCCATAAAGTCTGAGATTGGTTAATCAAGGTGTTGACAAAATTTAGTTGGCGAACCCAGGTTATCAAGATTGATTAATTCATGGTCCATTCTTGTCTAGCTGAATACGTTAAACTTAGCGATCTTGGGAGGTAACCCAACTTTTCATTCCATTTCATTTTCCTAGTTAGTTAGTTTAATGTTTGTGGGTAACATTGCTACAAACCCTCATGAGATTACAACTTGTCCACTAGGGGCAACGTAGGGGTTTAAAGGCTTATTGCATACGCTAAATGTAATCGAGAGCACCTGCGAAAGTGGTATAGTTAGGATCTTCTTTTTGTGATTTTATTTTTGTTATTTTGCTTTGTTGATTTCTCTCTTGGGCTGACTCACTTTTACGTTGATATTTTTGGAAAAACCTCTTGATTCTCCATCCAGGTACTATCTTTCAATAACTCCTCTTTTACTTTCGTTGTCCCATGTGCATCACCTGCTTATTTCTTTTACATTGAGGACAATGTAGATTTTAGGTTGGGGGTGGGAGATTAAGTTACCTAATCAGTATTTTCTTGATCTTGAGCAAAAATTGTGAAAATTTTTAAATTATTTTGAAATTTCTTATGAATTTGAAGTGATTTTGACGATCATCTTGGATTTAGAATTAAAAGAGGTGATGTTGGTAATTTATGATTTTTGGATTCAGTTGTCTGTTAGATTTCACAGTTAAGTTCGAGTTATTAATCCATAATTAGAAGTTGTAAACATTGATTGAGTCATGATTTCACATATCACATCTCACTTACACATTAAGGTTTCGATTTGATATTGAATGATTAACTTGGTAATCACTAAGCATGAAAGGAACTAGCCTGAAATAAATAAATAAATAAATAAATAAATTTCATCATGTTCAGTAAGAAGAATTGAAAGGGTAAGTCACATAATCTTCACCATAGGTTTGCTCCCTATAGGTAAAGATTCGATTCCCTATGGTTGACATTTAGAAAAAGTTAGGCGACAAGTTTCATCATAGGTTTGCTCCCTCTGAGTGAGGATTTGATTCCCCTTCTTGGTGTTACTATTCATAAAGAAAATCAAAGGCTGGTAGAATGAAAAGTTAATCTGTTGACAAGTGTTGGTTTCAGTTTTGGTTGTCATGAATTTCATTGTTAATTACCAATGATATCATGAAATTGACAATTGGATCTCTTAATGATGGTAAACTGAGATTACACTATACACTCATGGAACTCAATGTTTAGAATTGTTCTAATTAATGGATTAATATATGATTGTAAAGTTTACTATAAGCTTGTTTCCAGGAGAAAATTCTACTCACCATTCATGAATCTTAGAATTCTCACATCTCAACTATTTGTTCACAAGTCAATCGGGTTTACAGGAATTGTCTTTTATTTTTGAAATTATTTTTCACATGTTTTGCTCGAGACTAAAAAAATGTTGGTTGGGGGTTGTGATAAGGGTCGAAATATTGCATACTAGACCCCAGTTATTACCTGAATTTGCATACATGATAATGCTTAATGTCATATTTTAATCGTGTTTTTGTTGCAGGGAATAATTAAGAGCGTTGATCGAAAAAGAGTACTCCAAGCGTGGATTTGATGCTCCAAAGTAACCAAAGCAGGGGAGAGCAGATCCAGAGCCAAGGAGAGAAAAAGAAGAAAGAGAAGAAAGAGAAGAAAGAAGAAAGAGACGAAAGAAAGAGAGGAAGAAAGATGTTTTTATTTTATGAATCTTATTTTTCTATCTTCCTAATTGATTTCATGAGTTGTTAATTTTCTTAGCTAGGGCTGAGATGAAGCCCCTAATTTGAATAACTCTTGTCATGTGTTGATTTTATCTTGATTTGATTGGTTTATTTCTTTATCTAGTGTGCTTAACTGAAATCTCCGTACTTCTCCATTCTATGAGCTTAATCAAAGTCTAGATGTGGATATTGTTAGGAATCTTATTCTAGGTGCTTGTGTCTGACCATGAATAGGTTTTCTATAGAGAAAGAAATATGAATGTACATCTCTCCATGCTTGACCATGGATGAAAATATGTGATCTGTGTGCTTTAAGAGATTATACATTCTGTGTGCCCAACCAAAGACATAGAGTGTGCTTTATTTATTAAATTTATATCAATCTGAATCAGGGTGAATCAACAGGTAAAAGAAGGGTCAAGATAATTAGGGGTGGATTCAAAAGTCCTAGTATTCTCCTTAATTAAATTTTTCTTCTTGTTCTCAGTTATTTTACATTGATTTTTATTAGTTTACTTAATCACTAACTCAATTATTTGTTAGATTAGTTAAGAAGAATTGTAAATTTCGAATTGTGATAACCAGTCCTTGTGAGAATGATCTCGTAATACGTACTGTATCTACATCTGATTCGTATACTTGCGAGTTTAAAATCATTTAAATCAGGTTGGTCTAAGTAAAACATCAGCCATTTAATGCTTATGCATGTTATTGTGATATGATGCATGTCTTCGCCATCCAACACTCCTTCGAGCGACACCATCTAACGATCGTATATGCCCAACACTCTCTCAATGCGACCTCGACTATCGAGTCGTGAACTTCACTAATGTGATGCGATGAATAATATGTTAGCCAAGTGTTTAGTTACATTCATTCATCCATCGGCTTTGGGAAAACTGGGACACCCTAACGAAGTCAATGCCCTAACCCGATCGCATACGATCCTTGATCCGTTTGGGTTCATCACTTCCAGAAAACGCATACGAAAAGCAGCTTGTAAAGAAGGCTTACTAGCTATCACTATGGGGAAGTTCATCACCCCAGCGTAGGCCAACAGCTCGGGCATATTGTCTCATTGTACCATGCCCAACTCACGAGGTGGATTTGTACCTTGGATTACTCGCGGTCACTATGGGGAGGCTCGTCACCCCATCTTAGGCCGACAACTCGAGCATAGTGTCTCATTCCACCATTCCCAACTCCCAAGACTTGTGGATCTCACATAGTTGTTACTAGTTAGCGCTACATGAGCGTAGGGTGTCTCAGGTTCAAACAGGCGCCACCATACATGGTTAACAGACATGGTTGGTCAGTTAGTGGGGTACTTTGTTCAATTTAGGCGAAATGCGGAACACCCGGCATTAAGTGCGAGCATCCCACGTAGTCCAACTACTGCCGGATATCCGTGTTTAACCTAAATTGTTCAGATTGGTCATTGGGCGGCCCAACCGGTGGTGCTACTCGTACGGGTCTTGTAGTTTCACTGACCAACCCAGAAAAGGATTTAATCATTTAGCATTATATAGGAGATCATAAACTACTTTTAGCCACAGAAAATTCAAGCATGTGTACCAATAAACATAAGCATTCAACCCAATCGAAACATATTAACAGCATGCAGACATATTATCCCCAAATCGTCACAAATTTGGAGATACATCAAAATCAATTTCATATGGCAAAAATTGAAGTAAAGAAGGGCAGCAATTCAATATCTTGGCTTAATCTAACATGGAAGCAAACATTGGATATTCTAAAGATGGTTAGGCAAATTTAAAGAGAAGGAACTACCAACGAATTTCTTACTAATCAACATGTACAACAACTTCACACACACAATAATTAATTTTAGCCTGGGTTCGATAATTGGTCACCTAAGGATAATAGTCCACACCTACGAATGGTTTGACGGCTTGTGGGGCCGCTCTCAAGGTGTCGGTGCCCCGAGTTAGCGTATCAGAGCCCTGTGCTGATAAAATTTATATGTTAGAGTGCATGCAAGTGGCTTATGTGCTAAAACTTGGGAAATGGTTGGATAGATTACCTTCCAGTTGCTGGTGGGTCACTTCTACGGTGGTGAAGTGGTGAGCTCTGACGCGGGCTGTGGCAGGAGGGGGAAATTCCTCAAATTCCAGCTCATTGGAGCTCTCACGCTCTCTCTGTTATCTCCACTCTCTCTCTCCCTTGCAGCAAAAATTCGTATGGGAGTGAGGGAGTGTGATTTTGGACTTATATAGTCTAGAAGTTTTGTCTAAATGACCCTATGAACTCTTATTCTAACAAGCATACCCCTCGTGGGTTGATTTCTGGTCCTTGGGACATTCTGGTGGCCCCTTAACCCATCTGTGTAGTGGGGCACGTGTCCCATCATTGGATGAGCGATTGTTCTGAATTTGGTGGCAAACAGATGACCGAATTGACCGTGGGGGCCTTACTTGCGATCAACGGTTGTTAGTGATCGATCGGGGCCATAGTTATATGGATATGAGCAGAGAAATATCATTAACTTATGCTTCAAGTTTAGTTGCGATCTAATACTCAGAAAGCCACAACTTTGCGAAAGACGGAATGTCTATTTCACTTAAGTTTTCAGATTTCAACCTACGAGATTTACAAGTTTCAAGCACTTAACTTCTATCCCAAGTTGAGAAGTTTTGGACACTTTCTTGATTTTGTCACGTCCTAAACACGAAAATCAAATTCACAGAAATCCTGATCGCCAAATCCGGTGCCGACAGCCTCCGTAGTGCCCCATTCTCGACTCCCGGCACTCACATGCTAGGTTCCGATCCTGGGATCCTACAAGGAGGATTTTCAGTATGATTTTTTTTTGTAATGGAGCATAACCACAAGCATAACCAAGTCACAAAATAACATCACCACATATCTACTATATCAAAAATTTTAAGTACAATGCGGAAAGGAAATACAAGGTGATCAAAAACTCCAAAATAGCTAGATGCGCACTCCTGCCTCAGCACTGCTGCTGTCCAACGCTACCTGCACGTAACTGTCGTGCATAAGCTTACAAAAGCTTAGAGGGTGGTGTAAGTGTGTGCGCAAGGCAAACGCCAAGTGTACAATATCATAGTAATGCGGAAGTATGCGGTAAGTCCATGAATAAAACCAACCATACCAATGTTATGTGATGCAAGGCATGAATGCTATCGGTCATACCGAGGCCATGCGATGCAATACATGAGTGCTATCGGCCACACTGATGCAATGCGAGGCTTACATAGCCGAATGTCATATGCGAAATGTAATCCAAGTAAGTTGGTACTCATCAAGCACGCATATCAGTACAGTTCCTCTCTAGATATCAACTGACTGCCTCCTCCATAGCTGCACAGCCAACCAAGCGGAATAGACCTCACTATCCGCCTGACCAGTAGTCTGCCAATACCTACCTGGCTCGTCGATAGCGGACTCATTTGTGAGCTAGTCAAACTCAGCCTAGCTTATAGCTCCCTCACTCGGGCGGATAAGGTCACACCCCCTTCCAACCGACCACGACACAGTGAGAGACGCGGCCTACTGGTATTCGGCACTCAGGCGTTCATGTATCCACTCGGTCTAGACATTGGAGCATCTCCTGGTACCAAATATGTTCTAGGACTTTCACCCAAGGACATCCTAAGTGCCCACAGTGCTAGAACAAAGTATTTTCGGTATCCAATACGGCCATTCACGATGTACCTGTGGAGCCACGACCCTGATGTCGCTAGGGCGTGCAATGATCAAGTCACACATATGCGAGATGCATGAATCCACCGTCAAATCATGCAGCAATCCAGCGTGTACTACGTGATCACGTGGGGCACTCTGTCTCATAACGAGTCCCATAAATGGTCTGTCCAATGGCGTATGCTATGATTAGTCACTACTCATTTCAAGCATACATATGATGCGTATGAGCATGAGTCATGAGATTATACTAAGCATGTTATAAAGCGATGAATATTAACGAGTATGGGCCTATTAATGGGCCCTATGGGGAGTTACAATGCGGACATTTATCCATCATTGTACTTACAATGTAGACGTCAAACCAACATTGTTCCCTAGGCACGACCCGCCATAAAACATCATTACACAACCATGGAGGAATCACACATTGCAATGGACCTTAGGTAACTCCCATTGGGCCTTAAATACATCAAATGGGTCGTATCAGATACCATATCACATGGGCCTTTCATCCATCAAATGGGCCACATTAATGGGCCTCACCAACAGGCCGTATGTACATTGCAATGGCCATAACCCATGGGCCTTTGAATACATCAAAATGGGTCTAATATATGTCAAATGGGCCTAATCTCATGGGCCTTATGTATGTCAAATGAGCTTGATCCCATGGGCCTTATATAAGTCCAATAGGCCTAATCCCATGGGCCTTATATATGTCAGATGGGCCTAATCTCATGGGCCTTATGTATGTTAAATGGGCCTGATCCCATGGGCCTTATATATGTCCAATGGGCCTAATCCCCATGAGCCTTATGTATGTCAAATGGGCCTGATCCCATGGGCCTTATAGGTACACCAAGGTGGGCCTCAATGAATGGCCATGAATAAATCAATCATGGAACCTATACACATACCAAGGTGGGCCCACTTGAACCACATATCTGACTCATTTTCAGCTTAAGCCATAATATGAGCTTACAAAATAAATGGACGGTTTGGATGCAACACATGCATCATGGTGGGGGTCCACAAAAAGGCCCACCATCATACATATATACAATATTATAATATATATATATATATATATATACACATACATACATACATACATATATATAGACACCCACACATGTGAATAGAGTGGATAGAACACATAAATCATGGTGGGTCCCACTGTTCAAACAGTGGACAGTGCGGATGAACACATACATCATAGTGGGCTCCACCGTCCGCTGGACGGTGGGAATATAACACATGCATCTCTGTGGACTCCACCGTTCGCCTAGACGGTGGGAGTACAACACATACATCACTGTGGGCTCCCACGTGGGGCCCACCATAACATATATTTTCCATCCAATCTGTTGGAAGGGTCATACAGACCTAGACAAAAGGGAAAAACAAATATCAGATTGATTTAAAACTCCCGAGGGCCCAAAAGAAAGTTTCAATGGTAGAGTTCAATCACCGTTGTTTCTTGTGGTGTGGGCTGCCTGAGATATGGATCAAGCTGATTTTTGGGTGGGACCCGCTTAAGGTAGGGGCCCACCATATGAACAGGCTAGATTGGCAAATAAACATCAAAGTGGGGCCCACATGAGGAGCCGTGGGCCCCTGGCGTCTGCCCCCCCTCTGAGCGCAGGCGCTGCCTGCGCCTTTGGCCAGCAGCAGCCCTGCTGCTTCTTCTTTCTATTTTTTTTTGAAAAAAACTTATTTTTTTGAGGTTTTTCGTATGCAGGGCCCGCTTCAAGTGAATCCACTCTGGCCATTGGATTCCACAGCTCATACTAAATCCAACGAGTCCAATATCGGGGTCTCTTTCAGCGTATAAAAAATTTCTGGGTAGATTTTAATGGTATTAATACTATTTTCAACACTATGGCCTACTGGATACTCCGATCAACCTCATTTTTCGGCTCAACGCCTAAAATGAGTCAGGGAGTGAGGTGGATGGTTTGGATTAGAAACATACATTAGGGTGGGGCCTGTACAAGTAGCCCTTCACCAATGCTTAAAAAAAACTCATATTTGTGTTTCTTTCCAGCAACGTCCAGACGCTGGACGTTGTTGTTTAGACGTTGTTGGGCTTAACAACACATTTAAGGTGAGCCCTATTTAGGTGGGCCACCACATAATAGATGGTGTGAGTATAATATATATAAGATGGGCCCCACTTTTAGATGACTTGGGTCAATACATACTTAGTGGTGGGGTCCATCCAAGTGGGCCACATGGCCATTACATCACACATAAAAAAAAGTAAATAAATGAAAAGAGAGGGAGAGAGAGATAGAGTGGGACACGCATGTGATGGAGGGACCCCGACACTATGGGCCCTCTGTTCCATGATCTACATCATAAATCAAGTGGGTCTCATCACATGTGGGCCCAAAAAAATTGAAATCCAATGGTGGAGATCCTTTCTCCATGAAATTAGACGGTCTAGATGACCCATATACAAGCTAGGAAGGTAAACATCATGATGGGGTACATGGAGAATGACCCATATCGATGATCAAGATGGGCCATCGGCCACATCTTAGGGTCTAAAGTGAGATCCATATCATTGATTGGTAGGCCTCATTTGGCCCATCTTAAAAAAAAGAAAAACTACCATATAAAAGCACCCACCGTTCGATCTTCTCGGTCCGTTGGAAAGGCACTCTCCTTATGCTTCACTTTGATGGTGGATGATGAGATTTGGATGACTAGGATGGAGGTTTTGGGATGGAAAAGTGGGCCACCGACATGCACTCTCTCACATGGAAGAGAGTTTGGACGTGGGTTCTCTCTTGCTTGGGATTTGTTGCTTGGGAAATGAGGGAGAGAGAGAGGGTTGTAAGGAGATGTGAGAGATGGGTGATGGATGTGAGTTATGATGTACTTGACATGAGAGTTAACTTGGTGGTTGCTTGACTTATGGAGAAAGAAAGCATGAATGCTTTGTACTTGACATGAGAGGTGATTGATGGGATTGATTTGACATGTTGTAGAGAGATTCTCTTGGGATTTACAACGCACGGTGTTTTCTCGAAATAAACGTCGGCTCACATCTCTTAGTCAGGGTATTGGATCGGTACATGAGTCGCGACGTTGGAACCACGGTGACTGTGCGGTCGCAATGGTACAAGTCTCGGATCAAGCCAACTCAATTCTATAGGACATGACTTAGGGTCACGCGTAAACTTCAATTATCAGTCGTAAGTTGTCGAAATTCGACTAGAATGATCGCGGGAGTTGAAGGAACAGTACGAATTAGGATACGGGTCTTACAAGTTTGCCACCCGCAATACGCGTCAAGCCCAGTGAGACAGACATTATACTATAGTTTCAGAACTAGTGGCCCACTAACGAGCGATCTAGAACTTATTCATATAATTAAGGCATTTCTGGAATGAATTGGATAAGGAGATTTTTTGTGCGCAATGGTTAGGGTCTGAATTAGCTAAGTCCATAGTGTGGCCTATTCATAATTAGAAAAAATGGTGATTCGATCATAATCACTCTCAACCATCGATTCTTAGGCTAGACAGATAAGTAGGTTAACCTGGTTTGTTAGTGAAGATTTGGCCCATAGTTGGCTTGGCTTTGGGTAGATCTTTAATTTAATTACGGTTGTCTTGATTAGTCAGTGATAGGTCAGTTACATTTGTACCCTAGATGAAAAATTCATGAGGCTAGACTTGAGGTTTAAGTGATCAAGCAGATTCGCTGGCTTCATACAGTTGGTTAATCGAAATTGTGTGGTTCTTTACTGGTATCATCTACGTATATGCTCACCTTGAGTGCCGAGGGTCAGTAAGTGATAACGTGGGTTATATATATATATATATATATCAAATCCAAAATAACAAAAATTCAGGATGTCACAATCTTCCCCCCCTTAAAAATAATTTCGTTTCAGAAATTACCTAATGTAAATAGGCAAAGATATTCAAATTTCGTATACCTAAGTTTCATTGATTTCTCATTCATATGTGTAGTAGGGTGCATACTAACTATGTTATTCTAGCTTATTGTAGTCTACCCCCCTTAAAATGTTTTCGTCTTGATGGTTTAGTACGATTTTTCAAAAGATTTGGATTCATGACGACTATTCCCCTCTATCTAGAATAATAATATTTGTTTTCAGTGTTCGGCAAACACGGAGGGACAGTTGTAATAGGCTTGAACCTGATATGTCGATCATCTACCTGACCAGGGTAAAAGGTTCATTGTATCCATTCCTAGTCTCGATGGATCTTAGTCTTTTGTTCGATTAATGCAGTGAGTCTATTGGTAGTCGCTTAGGATTGAGAATTGGGTCAAGCCGCGAATGCTTCACAAGTGTATGGTTTTGTAATTCTATAGTCCAATTATTTTGGACATTTGAAGAATATCAAAATTTATTAGGAAGTTCGAGTTTTACAGTGATAAGGTTGTCTTTCAGGTCTTGGTGAAAGAGAGTTCTTATTTTAATTCATGTCCAACTTGTCTATTGTTTGTAACATCCTTATCACTTTTAGTTACTTAATTATATATTATTATTATTATTTGTTATTAAGTTGAATTTTATTTCATAAAATTTCATTTCATTTAAAGTTCCATAAAAATTATAAAAATTTCAGAAGTATAGGCTGTCCAAATCCAATGATTTTCTGTATGATTCTAAAACGTGTCTATTCCTTGTAACATTTTATATATTTTTAATTACTTAATTATTTTTAAAATTTTTATGATGGTTTACCATTAAGTTTAAAGTCATCTCATAAAATTTCATGTCAATTGGATTTGTAGAAAACTTATTAAAATTCTAGAGGTAACAGCTGTTTGAAACTATTAATTTTTGGCCAATTGTCAATATATTCTAAAATTAAATATATTTTTATATTTATTTATTTTTATATAAAACTAGACTTATTAAGCTTCAATCAATCTAGATTTTGAATCACCTCAATTGAAGTTATATTGAGGGAGATGTGATTTTTTTCATGTTAATCTAAAAAAATAAAAAATCATAAAAATTTCGGCAGGGTTACACCTATTTGGCGGGGTCCCGCTGATTCCACGTCGGCCCTACCACCTACTAGACTAAATCGGCAGGGTTGTGCTGATTTCGTAGCAGCCCTGCCACCGGCTGGACTGCTGGGGGGGGGGGGGGGTTTGGCGGTGGCCCTGCACTCGTTGTTAGAAATAAGTGTATCTTGCAAACCAGAATGAGTTAGTCGACATGCCATATATGAATTTGGGGTAAGAGAAGCTACTTTAGCCAAATAACTAGGTTATTTTTTCAGATTCCATTATGTAAATGGTCGAAAATCCACTTTATTTCCATTTTTACTACTTATGGTAAGTTTTAGTTTGATTATAACTCTTCATCCCTTGAGCTTTAGGATTTGTGTCCAACATGAAAAGTGCTTAGAAAAATTAGAAGAATGAAGTGGTGGAATGTGAGAAGTTGGTGGCCTAGAGGTGAAAAAGATTCATGGAAAGGAAGTTTGGTGGGGAGGATTGGATGCTGGAATGGGGTGGACTTGGGAAGGGTTTAGGGTTTAAAAGGCTAAAAGGGAACAAAAAAGTGGGCCCGCGGGTGTAGGAGGGCCCCACAAAGCTTGGGTGTTGGTGGGGTCGTGCCAGTCTGATGGTGGCAACACCACTTCTTGGCTATCACAATTTTCCAATGCCCATGATGGACCGGAAACGTTGGATCGGAGTCAGGGGTGGCCCATTTGTACGTTGGGGTACCAATTTGTGGCGAAGCCTGGTTTTGCCTATTTTATACTCCCCCCTCTTTCCAAATCTGATTTTGTTTTGCCCGTTCCATGATCAAGGTGGGCATGAAAAAGGCCCAATTGGAAGAGAAGATGATATGGACCGTCAAATCTTAAAATAGATGTATCTCATAAACCGAAATGAATTGTCAGGTGTACCATATATGATTTTGGGGTAAGGCGAGCTACTTTCGTCACCCAACCCCGCTACACTAGGTTGCGCACAACAAATTTGTGAGTTCTCGCCTCATTGCGGGACGAAACACATTTGAGTGCTCCAAGACACAGCCTCTACTATCATTATAGCTACTCTCTCTTCATTTAAGTCCCTTCTAAGTTCAAAATTTTAAACTAAGACCCAAATACTCAAGACAACTGCAGGTTTGATCCTAGGGTTCAACGTTGCTAAGTTTCAGCGCTCTCACTCATGTCAGCAAATGCGTTATGTCGAGTCCATAGCCCACGACCTGATTTAATTTCAAACCATGCTCTGATACCACCTATAATGGTCAGGATTTCGAGGGGCCGAGTAGATACTCGACTCCCGACATCTTAAGGGCCACTTATGTCTTATGGATTGACAAAATGCGAGTATAATCTAATTTATATATGAGCAATTGAGAAATTAAACGGATCATGAGACATAAACCATGACTAAATTACTGAATTAAAGCGCAACTAATAAAATGTATGATCAGCAAAATGAAATAGTATGCGTGATATACGGGACAACGTCCCAACAAAATATATAGTCCAAAAGAATGTGCAAATGTTCCCTTGCCCTAAGGCCCCATTACTAGTACTAGGACTGTTTATGGTGATCCACCCAGAAGCTGAAAGTAAGAGAGCTCATTCTCCTGTCTATACTCGCCCAGACACTATTGAGGGTCAAATATTACATATTAGACTCCAGTTATCACATGATTTTACATACATGGTAATGTTTAACGCCCTATTTTGATAACGTTGTGTTGTAAGGTGAATTTAGGAGCCTGGACTGAAATAGGGTACTAAAAGCATGGATTTAATGCTAAAAAATTATCAAGGCAAGGGACGAATTTTAAGGGACCGAGATCGAAGAATTCACACGCCAAAGATCCGAGAAAACTCAACGATTGAAATTAAAGGGGCTTGAAAATCGTCCTGAATGTAAGATCACAAGGTTCCCACCATTTGTTTAGCTCAAAACTTTATATCTGTCTTGAGGACCCTAAATTAATTATACACATCAAAATTCAGCCATTGAATCTTTGTAGAGGTGGCCCAACGGACAAATCAGCCACATCTTTAATTTGAGGCCCACCTGATACCTGGATATGCTTTAACTTTGGTCTCAACCCCTTAAATGAGATGACAAAATGGATGGACGGAGCAAATTTCTCACAAGAATCATAGTGGACCCCACATGCAATGTGAGGTTGCATAGGCGGTGCACTCCCGCACCACACTGGTCTGTCAACCCGGTCAAAGTCGGGCTGACTCGACTCTTCTCGCACGAGTAGGACAACATCTGCACGCTGTCTCCTCTGAGACGTGTTGTGGCAGACTATCGGGGCCCACGTGGCTGATCCGGACCGTTCATTGTGTTCAAAAGGGGGGACGACTGTACCCAAGGTGTCTTCTTGGACCCATGCATGTGTACACACATGGATCGCCGGAAAATGTAAGATGAATGGCAGGAAGATTTAATACAACGGGCCGCGCCAAACTTGACCAAAACCACCCCTTTTCGACCGAAATTTCGCTAGGAATCCAATGGACGGGGTGAATCTCTCTAAAAACACCACTGTGGGGCCCACCGAACACGTCAGTGTAATGAATTTCACAGGATACGCACAATCGTAAAATCCGAGACTTGCAGGGAGTTGTACGTGCATGATCATGGTCGGATGGCTGATCCAAACCGTCCAAAATATTCAGAGGGTGGCCACAACCTTAGCCATGAAAAAAAATCAAGTCTTGGACAAAAACCATCCCGAAAATTCAATTCAAATGCAACTTCTTGTGTTTTTCTTTCGTATGCGGAAGGTGTTATGCACGTAGCTTCGTTTGCGTAAAGAGCCATCGCCTCTGCTGCAAGCCTCCACCGACTCTCCTCCTTATGCTTATAAAAGGGAGAGAGAAAGAGAGAGCATCATCCAGGCAGCCATGGAGGAAGAGAGAGAAAAAGAGAGAGAGCGTCGACGGTTTCGGGTTTTTTCCTTCTTCTTCATTGTTTCTTTTTCTTCTTTCCTTCAGGTTTAGTTAATCATGGCTATGACTAGCTAAATCTCTTAGCTAGGGCTAAGAGGTGAAGCTTGTAGTGTGATGGGGTGTTTTATGGCGTGTTTTGATTCATGTCTTATTGAACTCTCTTGGATTCTAGTTTGATTATTAAGGAATATTTTTTAGTATTTAATGGTTTTTTGTGACTTAAATTATAATGAATCTGTGATTGCTTTGAATATTTTCTTTTTCTTGAATTGAGATTGTGAAATTAGGCAGTCTTATTGTTCACCATCGTCCCTTGGGTATGATAGGGTGATGGAATCCTTCCTAACTTTCACAATTCTCTTATGATTAGTTGTGAGATTGGTAAATTGTTATTGTTTACCATTATCTCATGGGAATAGTTTTGTGATGGAATCACTTCCAAATCTTCACCAATCTTATCTATTGATAATTAGATCCATGAGAAGTTCAGAGATCTGATAAATCTTGTCTTACCAATTGGATAGGATAAGACTCTAATTCCAGTTATGTCCTTGAATCATGTAAGGTAACTTCCCATTGCTACAAGTGGATCCTTGGCACCCTAGTTTTCCACCTTTAAATTTTACAAATTTTAGTTAGTTAATTTACAATTATTTCCTTAAATTCTTCTGATTTTGTTTACATCTTTTTCTAGTTCTAGTTCTAGTTGTTTTTAAAAAGCATGCGAGATTAGTCCCTGTAGATTCGACCTCAGTCTTACTGAGATTATTACTACAGCGCAACCCTATACTTCGGGTGGTGAACAAACACCTGCATCTAAGATAGGGTCTGCTTGGTGTTTTAAAACACTATCCCTGAGTGGGAGTGAGTGATCAACTCAGTGAGTCCTATTAGTAATAAATTACATAAGTTATCAATTCCATAGGTGCAAGTAATGAAAAACATCAAACACAAAGTTCCTAGATACTCTTGTTAATACTTATGCATGTTAGTATAATATGATGTATGTCCTTGCCATCCAACACTCCCTCGAACGATACCATCTAACGATCGCATATGCCCAACACTCCCTCAATGCGACCTTGACTGCTGAGTCGAAAACTTAACTAATGCGATGCGATAGAGAATATGTTAATCAAGTGTTTAGTCACATTTATTCATCCAGTAGCTTTGAGGAAACTGAGACACCTTAATGAAGTCAATGCCCTAACTCGATCGCGAGGCCCAGGCGGCCGCGGCGGTCTTACACCTGCGATCCTTGATCCGTTTGGGTTCGTCACTCCTAGAAAATGCATATGAAAGGCGACTTGTAAAGTAGGCTTACTCATGGTCACTACGGGGAGGTTCATTACCCCATCGTAGGTCGACAGCTCGAGTATATTATCCCATTCTACCATGCCCGGCT